>OY101450.1:18018233-19218233 GCA_956483635.1 Panzeria rudis | reverse complement strand
TTAAAATCTTGAAGTGTACATGAACGAATGTGTGTTGTAGTATTTGTAGGCATTTTTAATATTTAATTTTTGTTTAAAAACTTCTGGGAATTGTTTTACGATGGGTTTTTACGTGAATATGTTCGTAACTGCAAAAGAGAGATCAATTTGGTTTGGCATTATTCGGAGATATTAACACACTACCAAGGCAGATTAAACAAGGTAGCTTCACATTTACAACAAACACATTTGCATTTTTTTAACTGTCAAACAATCTCCATATACAACAAATTTGGTTTATGTTGCTTTTATATGGAGGTTGACAGTTAAGAAACACAATATTAATGAACAGCTGCCCGTAGGAGCTATTCACATATTACGTAACGCTATTTTCGGAGTTTGTTTACCTCCACGCCCCCACCCTCGTAACGCTTTTTACAAAATTGTTAGCATAAATTATCTAGTCCGTAAGAAATTTTTAAGCCCCCGCTCCCTTCCCCCACCCCCCTTACCTGGAGCGTAACGCAATTTGTGAATATCCCCTTACGAGCTTATCTGGTTTAATTCTAACCTATCGGACAACAAAGTTTTTTAGGTTTTAAGTAAGAAAATAAGGAATTTTTCCTTCTATTGCAAACGGGGATTGAAAATGGGTTTTTGATTTTGTACCAGTTAAAATATATAACAAGGCACTATCAACGCCAGAAATAACTTAAAGCTTAAAGTGTGTTTAAGGGTTAATTTCGTACTTAATCACAGTCAGTGCTAAAATATCCCGCAGCACCGCACTTCATTGGGCCAGTTTGGGCCTATTCACATATTACGTAACGCAATTTTCAGAGGTTTATACCCCCCCACCCCACCCCTCGTACCACTTTTTACAAAATTTTCCGTATAAGGTATTTAATTCGTAACAAATCTTTAACCCCCCCCCCCCCCCTGGAGCGTTACGTAATATGTGAATGGCCACTTTGTAGTAAAAACATGTCTTACGTAAAGAAAGTTAAACAAATAATAAGAACATAAGAAAATGTGAAGCAAAGATGAGTTGAATAAACAAAAAATCGTCAAAACGGCAAAAAGTCTCTAAGAAGGGGAAAAAACATCAAAACTGGGATAAGCACCAAGACGGAAAAAATCTCTAAATTGTAAAAAACAAGTTTTCCTAAAAGAGCCTTGATCAAAAATACATTTGCGAAGAGTACATTTTTTGCGAAAAGTACATTTTGCAAAAGAGTACATACATGCGTACATATTTGCAAAAAGTACGTTTTTAAAAAAAGTACTTGTATATAAAAAAAGTAATTTTTTTAAGAAAAGTACCTTTCTTAAAGGAAGCCTTTTCAGCAAAGTACTTTTTTCAAAAAGGCACCTTTCTCCAAAAAGTATCCTTTTCAAAAATGTACCTTTTTCAAAAAAGTACCCTTTTCAAAAATGTACATTTTTCAAAAACAAAAACCTTTTCTAAAAAAAACTAGATGTTTCAAAAAACTACCTTTATCAAAAAGTACCTTTTTCAAAAAACTACCTTTATCAAAAAGTACCTTTTCCAAAAAAGTACATTTCAAGCAAATACATTTTCTAAGTAGGACCTTTTGTAAAAAAGTACCCTTTGAAAAAACGATATTTTTTCAGAGTACCTTTTCTAAAAAGCACACACCCCAAAAAGTACCATTTTCTAGAAGGTACCTTAAACTATTTTTTCCAAAAAGCAATTTGCCTAAAAATACATTCTTCAAAATGTATCATTTTCAAAAATTAAATTTCACCCCTTTTGCACTAGCAAAGTTTTAATTCAGCCGGTAGAAGGACAGAGAGATGAAGTATCCTCTCTTTGTCTTTCTACCGGCTGAACTAAAACTTTGCAAAGTAAACTTTGCTAGTGAAAAAAAGGGTGTTTGTTAACAATGAACATTAGGGTGCCATTTGTATGTATGGGGTATGGCTATTTTGGTCCCAAAGTTTAGAAGTGTCAATTTTTTCGTTCATAAAGTATTTTTTAAAGTTTTTTCTGTAAGCATTTTGCAAGCTTTTGGGACTTTTAAAATGTCTGTGGAAAATATGTGTCATGACGAAAAAGGGATAATTTTTCCACAAAAAAAAAGCTTTGGATATAATTAGGAATATTGAAAACAGCACTCTCGCCGATTTTCGGCGGAATCAGTGTAAAGTTAGCGAATTCTCTAACCAACTATTGGCAAATGGGTGAGTTTTGCAGCATTTGAACTTTTAGCTCAAAGGGTCACGGCTTCGATTTAGTACACATATTCAGCAGTTTTAGACTGGAATATTAAGAAAATTTAAAGTTAAATTTTCAAAGCAACTCTAATGCAGATATTCGTAAAAGTTCCTCAAAAAAGTACCTAGCTAATCTATTTTAACAGTGCAGCCTTAAGTCAACGTTCAGACGATGCAAGTCTTATTGGTCAGATTCTTATTCAGCTGTGAGAAAGACAGAGAAATGAATACAAATTTCTCTGTCGCTCTCCCAGCTGAATAAGAAGCTGATCACAAAGTCTTGACTAAACATTCAGGAATAACGTGGGAAATAAAGCTAAATTTCACAAAGACATTGTTTTTATTTTATTGTTCATTTTCGTTGTTATTAATAGTCAATAGATAAAAATACACATTTTATCATAAAAACTTTTTTTTTAATTATCGAGATTTGATTTATCTATTTCTCTATATTAAAACAAAAACTATGTGTTAACAAATTAACTATATATTTAACAAATATTCAAAGCAATTAATTATTAAATCTCAAATGCTAAAGTTACTAATACACAGTTAAAAGAAAGACGGCGCACATTTTGACGTAATGGGCGTAACCACCAAAAAGAGCTGTCTAATCTATTTTGTTTTAGGTAAATATTAATTAAGTTAGACAAGTTTCTAATTAAAATAATACGCAATTTATCAACATTGTCACGACAAATTTAGTGCCTTAAGTTACTCATAAGTCTCTCTTTTAATTAGTGCGAAAACACAACAAGCGACGGGGCGGACTTACTATATATGTACCCATCGATCCTATAACTAGAATAGGGCTTCCAGAAACTGGTTGAACATATTCCTGCCTTCTACTAACGAACGCTTTCATTTCGCCCCAGCATCAATTTGTATTCTCCATGTATTGGCTGGGTAACCCCGTCCTCGGCTGCCTTGTGGATTCTATTCTATCTCATTAGCCGTAATATCATTCTGTGGCCTTCTAAGCGCCATTTTCGCCTATTTATTTCTATTAATACTAGCTGCTGATTGGATTGCTCCCAAAGTCGCATTATTCTTCTAAGGCAGTGATTCATAAGCACCTGGATTTTCTGTATATCTCGTTTCACAACCGTAAAGGGCAGCGGATTTCATATTCACATTGAATATACATATTTAGATTCGTGCGCTGAGAAAGAGAATACAAGCTCCAAATGCGCCTCAATCAATCAAAGATTTGCCAGGATTTCTGAATGCGATTGTCAATACCTTCACCTGGTAGATATTATGCTTTCAAGATAACAAAACTAACTCACATCTTCTATTTGTTTGTTATTCACTCTGACTAAATCTTGCCTCGGCGTATTGCCACTAAAGGTTTTTGTTTTCGAAACATTTATTTTTAAGCCTACTGCTTCAGTGGTCGTTGTTATGCTTTACAGGTTTGCTGCGCTAAAAGGCAGACATCGTAGGCGTATTCAAGGCCATTTAAGCGACTTTGCTATTCACCTGCCATTACGAAGTTAACTTTTGGCAAGCGAACATCTTCTCTGAAGTTGTGTATCAGCAACAGCAATCTTGGTGACTATGAGATAAGTTCAAAATCACGCAACACTATTTACATTTCGGTCTTCTTCACAGAAGTTCAAAAGCGAGGAGGGATACAACTATTTTCGGCTTCGATACTCTTTCCGATTCTATTTTGAAGATCTTTGAGAGTTGTTCGAACAGTGAAGTTAATGTTACTGGTGATTTCAAAGTTCCCAACTCTTATTGGGCTCGCCATTCGAGCCATACAAGTTTAGAAGATCAATACGCTGAATTATTTGCACAACTACCTTGCGCAATTAGTGAATAATCCAACTCATATTTCACGTGTTCAAGGGCACAAACGCTACGCTATGTATGTAGGCTCCGTTTTCGATCCTCTTACGTGTCTCAGCACTTGATTGTTCAGTCCACCATTGGGTAGTCCTACCAATCATGGAGACACGCGTCAACTCTAGCGTTTGCTCTGTCTGGCCTTTAGTGATTTCTTGAAGTCGACTGGTAATTATCGACTTCCATTCTTCCATCTCGGAGTCCTTAGTAATTGCTAACATCTGAATTACACTGATTTGTCACATTGCCTCCACAACTAACATGTGTTAGCTGGTGGTTCTCAGTCTAATACTAGCCAAAGACACTCACCCACAATGTGCGCTGCTATCTCAGCTTCTTCCAGGCATAGTCTACAAGTATGATCCGGTACGATTTTCATCTTAGCCAGTTTGTACCTGAAGTTTCCATGTCCTGTAATTAATGCAGTTAGCCAGCTTAAGGTTTTCCGGTTATAATTATGAACCTTATCCGCTGTTCTCCCCATGGGCTCCTTCAGCACCATACGAGCCTGCCTACATGTTGTAGTCTCCCTGCACCTTTCCAGGTTTTTGGTATTGAACCACTGTATAATGATAGCTCTCATCGTACCATACTCCAGAGCAATCCTGGGTCTTGGTCCACAAAACGTCACAGCAGATCCCTGTTTTGTAAGTTCATCTGCTGCTTCATTTCCCGTTATACCGACGTGTCCCTTAACCCACATCACTGTTACCTTATTAACAGATGTACACCTATTGAGTTTTGAAACACATTCTATGACCAGTTTGGAATACGCGTACGGTTTCTTCATTCATCTAATCAAATACTGATTATCCAGTGCGATGATAATTCTCTTCCCCTCCACCTGACTATCAATCAGGTGAGCCAAGGCATACATCAGTCCAAGCATTTCTGCCTGATAAACTGACACGTACTTCCCTAAGCGCATGACACAGGAGAGGCCTAGCTCACTTGAGTGAACACCTACTGCCGCACTTCCATCCAACAATAAAAATGCTGATGTCACTCCCCATACACTCATTGCGTATGTTACCATCCGCAATGAGTGTCGGATGCAGGCTTTCGACTATTTTTCTTCTACTCACGCGTTCCAAAGGCATTTGAGTCTCTCGACCCTCTTTATGTAAGTTATTTAATGTTGATCAACTACTAAGTTGAACAAAGTTCCACGCGTTCAACCCAAAGATCCAGTCCTGCAATGAAACGACGTGTTTAAATGTCAAAATGTGACTGTCTTTATTATTCACTTTACTCTTTTACAAAACTCTTATTAAAATAGAAAATCCCAAGGGGAGTTTTAGCATGATGTGTTAACATGATGTTAGCTTCCCCCCTTCTTAAAATCGTAACGTCTCGATACGATAACTATGTTTTTAATAAGTGATGAAACAGAACAAGGCTGTAATGTCCACTGTCAGAGAGAAACAAGCCCATAACAAGGACGACCGAAGCAACAAATTTATTATTAATCTTATACATTAATTAATTTTTAATTTCCATTACTTAAATCAAATGTGAAATTTAATTGGTATGTGGCAACTTTTGTAAGACTGAGAGTTTTAAAACAAAGCTAAAGAAAATGCGTTTTCAAAATAAAACAAATTCTATTTTACAGCTGCTACAGTCGTGGGGTACAATAAATGTCAATTTATTGTACCCCACGTTGGGCGCCAGTTATTTAATGTTGATCAACTACTATGTTGAACAAAGTTCCACGCGTTTTAACCAAAGATCCGGTCCTGCAATCAAACGACGTGTTTAAATGTCAAAATGTGACTGTCTTTATTATTCATTTTACTCTTTTACAAAACTCTTATTTCTAATTGGCGATGCCAGAAAAATTAAAATAATTACAAATAGTGTTCATAGAAAATCCCAAGGGGAGTTTTAGCAGGATGTGTTAACATGATGTTAACTTGTATAAGGTTCAGAATACTCCTATGATCCGTGTTGGATCCAAAGTGATGCCAAGTGGCATCTCATTGCCGCCCGCCTTCTTTATAAATATGTAAGTTCAACGGCGGAAATACAGCACTGCGTCCATTGCTGGCGTTGGCGTGGTACAAAAATACAATGTGATGTTCGATTAACGGATTATATTTTTCAAGTTTGAAAAGAAGCATTCAAGTACCTCGGTCTTCGAAAGCGGTTTAAGAGGTACTTCACTCCATCTCATCTCCTTCTACCTATATCCTACCGAAAATGACAACTCTACGTGCCGAAAATGACAACTCTCATGTGCCGGTGCTTCAAAATCTATTTTAAGGATATTCGACTCATTGTTGGGTGTGTTTCACCGTTCTATCGATACGACAATGGAATGTGCTCTGAAGAAATTAGGGAATTCGTACCCGAAACCCTCTCTTTTCTGCAAACAGCACATTTCTCATTAAGAGCACATCCATTTGTGGTCGATATGCCAGTGAGTCGCATTACGGATTACACTGAAAATTGGTTCTTTAGCCGAACGGTTTGTATTTGGAATGAGTTTTCTTTCCAGCCACTCACTTTCAGCCTGACCACAAGCACAAGCACTATTTCCTCTATGCTCCTTCCCATAACCGATTTTAAAGTTTGTAACATTTTATTCAGAGAGAATTCAGAACATTAGACAATATTCCAAGGAACAAGATAAAAATGGATAATAAATAAAATTCTAAGCTACACGGCAGAACCTAACAATCAACTTTAGCCTAATAAAACTCCCTTAGGAATGAAATAAATTATATTTTCCTCGACAGGTTTGAGTTGTCAAATGCATATAAAATAAACATATAAAAAACAACAACCGCAACCACATCCGTCATATTGTATTTCTATTCAAAATAATATTATTTTTCTTTCATTTTATGTTATTGTTAATATCTTTTATGTTTTTACGTTTTATTGTAAATATGTAATTAATTTTAATGGATTTGAAATAATTTTTTTATGTATTTAATAAATTGTGATAAGTTTTGTGTTTTCTCATTTATATGTGTAACGCTCTTAATATGTGTGTGTGTGTGTTCCTTAATTTTATGTCAATTCGTCTTTCATGTCTCTAAATATTTGTTTTAACGAAATAAGAGTTTTTCTCAGAAATTTTCCAACAAAAAATTAACTAATTAATAAGGAACTAATTAATTAATTTCTTTTTGCTAATTAGTTAATTTCTTTTTTTATAAGAAAAATAAAAACTCTTAAGGTCCCTGTTGTTATGGCTTTAGTACTTTGCTCTTCAACTTTCTCTTTTCCTATCTCAGTGTCGCTCCTCTTTTGTAACTACAGAAATCACAACAAAAACAGCAACAATAAATACACAAAAACAATTTACACTAAAACTGCATGCAAAAAAATACAAATCCATTCAATTTCAGACTCACTTGATTCAACATTTCCATTAGATTTTCAACCACCTGTATTTGAGGCAACGTCACCATCACAGCCTAAAGGACACAACGATGGCGGCGGTAGCGGCGGCGGCGCAACTACCATCGATAGTTATGGTAATCCAATAAAAAACCTACAACCAATTCAAACTCCCGATGGTCGCAAGGTTGTAAGCGCGCAAGGTCTACAATTCGAAATACCAAATTATGCTTCAGGCATAACAGAACTTAAGAAACCATCGGATGATTTACTGCCACCATTTATTGGTGAGTTTAGCAAAGATTTTCATTTAGAAACTTCAGCAAAAAATAGTGTTGTACATGATGATGGACAAGGTAACGTCGACAAGCCAGGTATTCGTATTAATAATAAAGACAATGCCAAGGCTGACAAAGAAAGCCTTGACCATGCTAATACATTTTTAGCTAGCGATGATTATGTATTTGAACAACTGCAGGATATTAGAAGATATAAAAGGCAGCTACAATTTAAAACAGACTCTAACCGCAACTTTAATGATAACACTAATGCACAATTAAAAGATGAGGTTTTAACAACACAAAACACAAACAATAACACAAATAATTTAAATGTTGCGAACACGACTACAAACATGAACACGAAAAGACTGGACGGTAAACTCAGCACCAACAACACACTATCATCTAATTTAGAAAATAGTTTAAATTTGTTTGAAAACAAAGAGACAAAAAATCTTAATTCTCTTAATCTTAACTCTCGCACAAATATCTCATCACTCTCATTTTCATCTTCATACTCACCACGGCAGTACAATAATAATTCTTTTCAGTCACCATCTTCTAAAACTAAGCTTTCAGCACACTATACCCCTTTAAGTAATGGTAACTTTAATTATCCCAATTTACCCACTGATGCGTCCTTTATCGAACGTATAGTTTCTAAATATAAAAATCCCCTTCCTACCTTAGATCCTATTGTCGTTGCACTACCAGATACATCTTCGGAAAGTTTTAGTACAAATCCAGGTCCCTATTCATCGGATGAGACGACCAGCGTTGATGTGGAGAGTGTTCCTCTCGTTGAGGTCAAATCGCAGCCAGCTGTAATACATAGCGCTAGAGCATCACTGTCCAAAGGTTTACCGGATTATATTTTAGAGCTAAATGATCCTGATATCGATGGTCCTGTGGATTATAAACCTTCCGGAGATAAACGAGGTTTAAATGTTATAGCCTGGGATTTGTTGCCGCCTTTGGAAGAAGATAATGCCGCCGTTAAATCATCTATTAGTCATAGTAATAAAGTCAGCGTAACTACTGGTCACAATTTGTTGGCTCAGTCCTCCCAGGAATCTAGTCATGCCACACAAAGGCCGCAATTAGGCTTAGCAAGTTCCATAGAAACAACAACAACCATACCAAGCTATACACAATATCGAGGAGGAGTTTCCTACAGCAGCACGAGAACAACTCCAAGAACTCCTATTACCAGCCGAAGAACAACAACTACTGCTAGAACTACAACAACACACAGAACTACAACAACACCCAGAACTACTACAACCACCACCACCACCAGAAGAGCCACAACGCCTAGAACTACAACAACCACAGCCGAGCCAGATTCTTCTGAATTCTTTAAACTAGAAGCTGGAGATTCTTACACTCTACCACCCTGGTTACAGGATATTGATGATCCCGACTTAGATGTGGCCGTAACCTTTGAAATTCCTGAAGATATCAATCAATACAATCACACCGTAGATCGTGACTTATTGCCACCCTTGGAGCCCTACACCGATTTAAATGATATACATTTAACACCACCTCCGCATCACAAAGAAGTCACTACTACGGCCCGAACTACTGCATCGACCACTACTACTAGACGTCCTAGTCAACCAACAACCAAACCGCATTGGGTTAGAGCAAGACCAACATCGGCTAGACCCACTATAGCCACATTTAACAATCAATTCACTAATTTTAGTCCATTCTCATCATCAACTAATTTTGCACAACGCACTACGAGCACAACAACCAGCACAACTACAGTCAAACCAAAAATTGCCATAAACTTCTATAACCGTCAGTTTTCTTCAAATACTCCACAAATAGATAAAATCGGCAGTAGCAGTGAAGATGTCAAAACAAATTCGCGAAATCCCTTCTTGTCCAATTTTGATAATGGAAAATATAAGCCACAATCAACAACTAGAAGAACTACGACGACGACGACGACAACAACCACAACAACAACACCCGCTCCAGAAATTGTTGAAAAAAATCCCTTTGAAGCTACACTACCGCCATGGCTAAAAGATTTTGATTATCCTGATGTTGGACCTGGTGTACCCTTCATCTATAATCCCAATGAAGATGAAAATCCCGTGGACGCAAACATTTTGCCACCTTCTCAATTAGAAGACACTAATGCTAAAACTAATCCGTCCCCCTCTAGCTCTCCCTTTCTAAATTCGCAAACGCCTCAAGGTTTCACAACCAAATTCACTTCTTCCGCTATTCCCTCAATATTTTCTTCTACTTCTTCTTCTATCCCATCAATTGTAACAAATCCACTCCCATCCATACAAACAAACCAAGATGATAGCACGTTTATGCAACCGCCTTTCGTGTTCGTACCACCAACGCCTACCTCTGCTGAGGGCATCATTAACGCTGATAAGTCTGATGACTTTTCAAAACACAGCTCATCAACATTTAACAAAAATTTTGCAGCACCCTTTGATCCCACCTCAACAACTTCCAGTACGTTTGCCAATGCAGTCACTGGCGGCAGCGGCGACCAAAAGAAAATACCCCTAAGTGCTGATCGTGAATCGTTTCCACCTTTTAACAATATCATTACTGGCTCTTCCACTTTGCCCAGTAAGACAACGTTCAGCAAGAGCGAAGATGGCAAAGTTATAACCAACAATATATTCCTGAATGGTGGCATCGGATCGACATCGGCAAAACCCATTGGATCCACCAGTCAAGCTGTAAATAGCCAAGAGAAAAGTGAGTCAATTTGTTAATTAAATTTAATGTTAATCAAATATAATTTAATACCAAATTAGTTGGACAAAAGGCGAATTCACATGAGTTAACCTCGACAGCACAGATAGGAGTACGAATTCGCCTGAATATGTATACGAGTACATACATTGTAAATTTTTTATATATTTTTAACTGTTTAAATAAGTTCAGGTGGGAATACTTTCAATACGAAGTTAACTGTTAAGGTACAATAGAGTATTCGATCAGGATATCCGGTGGTTACACAACACCAGAGTTGGTTAGAGAATGCCGGACATTTTAGATAGCAAAACCTTCAAACCTGTTAGAGTTCGATGATAGAGTGCTGCGAAATTTATCTCGACGTATTGCCTATTTTCATAACTAATCGTAGTTAGCCGACTGCGAGGCGAAAAATTTATTTGCTTGTCATAGTTAGACGATCAAGAGTAGATGAATTTATCTCGCCTGCTCGCTTTGTTACAAGTTCTAGACAACGAAGTATGTCTATAAACTAGGATGCGCTAACCATTCAAATTTTTTTTGGGTTTTTATTCTTAGTGAACAGAGACCCCAAAAAAATTTACAAATCCCTCGAAGACACTCAAGAACTTTAAAATGCCTTCCTTATCTTCGGTGTATCTTGAAAAACTATTTTGTTTATTCAAAAGGTTTTGCTCAACCCTGGATGGAGACCACAGGGTTTTCCCATGGGGTGTGCCGAATACCGATTTCGCCGAATAAAGATTTTTAGCGTAGTCGGCCTTTGTCCTTGATTGATGACTTCCTCTGCTGGGTATATCGAGCAAAGCGACTGAGTATAAATTATCTGCCTATACGGCCTTTGGGCGAGTTTGAAAACTTTATTCTCCGTTTATCGGCTTCGCGGAGCATAGATATGCTGCTCCTAGACGGCCTTTAGCCGGGTACAAGGTAACATTTTCTTCAACGTTTATATTTATTTATTGTATCTTCAATAAAATTGAACTAACAATAAGTAATCAAATCGTAACTCTAAAATGTTAATTTTTAAGTCCAGCCAATGCCAGACAAAAATATTTGTTTCACCGCTTCGTTTAGGTTGTCTACATCTCTCGTGTTCGGCTGAGAGCAAGAGTGTCCCTCCTTCTCAGCCTACTGTGGCCTCTAAAGTTAATGATGTTTCGGGCTAGGGGATTTGGGTACAACTCAAGTTTTTTTTTATGTATCTTGGCACGTGTTTAGAAAACACTGTCTTAGCCAGCGGCACATCTAAATCTTTATGAATTCGTAAAATTTGTACACGGACTTTAGTTGATAAATCCAGAGGGGAATACCCTTAATATCGGTCGAAGGCCAGCTAAGCAACACATAATTACTTAGCGAAGCCACTATTCAGACATATTCAGAGGAGGAAATCCTCAATCCCAGCCAAAGTCTGGTTGAGTAAAGATTTTTTTACTTAGCCGGTCTTTAACCGGGCTAAAGGATTTTTATCTCCCAAGTATGTAGAATAGTGGATTCGCTGAGTAAAGCTTTTCAGCGTAGTCTTCCTTTGGAATTGCTTGAGGACTTCCGCTTCTGGGTATATCGAGCATAGCCACTGAGTAAAGATTTTCTGCGTATACGGTCTTTGGGCGAGTTCAAACTTTTTCTTCTCCATTTATCGGCTTCGCGAAGCATAGATATTCTGTCTAGGCGGCCTTTGGCCGTCTACAATGGAAGATTTGTTGACAGAGGAGAAGACCCTTAAACCCGGTCAAAGGATGGCTAAGCAAAATGTCGTTACTTAGCGAGGCTGCTTTTTAGTATACTTAAAGGAGAAAGTCCTCAACCCCGGTAAAAGTATGCTACGCAGAAAATTGTTCCTAAACAAAGCCGCTATTCGATATACCAGGAGGAGAAAAGCCCTCTTCCCGGTCGAAGGACGGTTAAATGAAAAATCTTTACTTAGCGGTGCTGCTATTTTAAATAACCACACAACACGATAAGTGAACAATCGCTTTCTTTTGACTATTATGAAATGTTGGAAAGGTACTTCGGCTTATAAGCTGCAAGCTCCATTAATTAGCTGGCTCTTGAAATTTAGAGCAGATGAAATTTAAATGGTTCCGAAACTGTTAACTTTAACCAAAATATTTTATTTTCCTTTTTACTGCATTTCAGATACATTAACCACGCAAACTTCCACTGGTTCTGGTTTAACCACTTCATCTTCAGCTTCTGGATTCGTTACAGCCTCATCATCATCATCATCATCCTCATCATCATCAACTTTCGGTTCAGGTTTCAACGTAGATGGCTCCCGCTATACCGGACGTTTTGGTGGCCCTCCTGGAGTCTTGGCACCCCATGTTAATGGGTTTACCGCCTCCAGCTCAACAGTAACAAAGTCTTACAGCAAACCAACAACATTTGGTGTAACATCAACGCCAGGACGTGTCACGAATAGTAATGAGAGATTTAATGGCAGTTTTGGAGGACCGCCTGGTATATTGAAACCCTACGATAATGTCAAAAATCGTTAAACGAACGAAAGGAAAACAAGATGGTGTTTGATAAAGAACAAAAACAAAAACACTTCATTAGTTTTAGTTAAATTATTTATGAGATAAACCAATCGAAAATTGCCAATAATCGCAAAGTTTAATTTGTTTATTTTTTTATAGTAAAACAAAAAATATTTAAAAATTTAAACATGTATTGAAAATAATCGATCAAATTTATGTTTATTAATACTCAACGAAATTTATGTGTTTGTTATACTTTTTTATTTTCGTTAGACAAAATGCTTAATTGCATACAAGAATTTATATTGTCAAAAATAAATAACAATTCAATCTAAGCCAATAAACATTTATAATGAATGTATAATAAATAAATTTATTTTAAAAAAAATATAAACACTAATGGCTTTATTTTGGTTATTCTGTTTTTGTTTTTATTATGCTTATTTTTTATTAAATAAATAAATTGCTTATAAAATTTAAATGACAAAAAATTTGAAGAAACAACTTTAATTTCTCCCAAAGATTCTTTAAGAGATGTCGCCACAAGTAGAATTTTATTTTGTTGTTGACAATTTGCTTGGAGTTGATAATCATGGTTAATTTTAGTTGACATGCGATCCACTGGTAATGTTTTATTTAATTACACTGAGGTAAAATATATGTTTAATATTGAAGAACAAAATCATTTCATTCGGCGAATCATTCGGTAATCAAAACTTAACTCTAAAATTTTAATTTTTAAGTCCAGCCAGTGCCAGACAAAAATATTTGTTTCAGCGGTAGGCTGTTTGGTTGTTTACGTCTCTCGTGTTCGGCTGAGAGCAAGAGTGTCCCTCCTTCTCAGCCGAGTGTGGACTCTAAAGTTAATGATGTTTCGGGCTAGGGGATTTGGGTGCAACTCAAGTTTTTTGATGTATCTTGTCACGTGCTTAGAAAACACTGTCTTAACCAGCGGCACATCTAGGTCTTTATGAATTCGCTTGTTTCTGACATACCATGAGTTTAGTATGAGTATAGAAGAAGTTTACAATCTAGGCTTAGAGTAGAGTTCCTTCCAACGAACCAATTTATTTGAGCTGGTTTTAATTTCATTTGGGTCACCTTTGCATTTATGTCTGACTTCCATGTTAGACGACGATCAATATGAACACCGAGATATTTTACTTCAGTGTGTTGAGGTATAGTTTGATTATTTATTTGTATACGTGGGCATGTTTCTTTGCACAATGTAAAAGTAATGTGTAGAAATTTTTGTTCGTTAATTTTTATCCGCCATTGTTTTAGCCATTGTTCCAACTGGGGTATATAATCTAGCAGTTTGCGGGTGGCTTCTTGATGGCTTTTGTGAACACTTAGAAAAGCTGTATCATCAGCGAATGTTGATATGTGTATGTTATTGCTTACCGGCAAGTCAGAGGCATATAGCAGATATAATACAGGACCGAGGATGCTACCTTGAGGAAATCCGGCTTCAATGGGTTGCGGAGGGCTTAGAAAATTACCTTCTTTAACAACAAATTTTCGCTCAGTTAAGTAGCATTCTAAAAGCTTAAGGCTGTTTGCGGGTAGGTTTTGCTTTAGTTTATGTCTTAAAAGTTCGTGCCATACTTTATCAAATGCCTGAGAAACATCGATGAAGAGCGCAGAACAATATTTTCTTTTTTCTTCGAAGGTTTTTCTAACCACGTTCACGAGTCGATGTGTTTGTTCAATCGTGCTATGTTGTCTCCTAAAACAGAAGTGGTGGTCTGGAATGAATCCAGTACGATTTAGTATGGGAATTAGCTTACTTATAAGTAGCTGTTCAAATAGTTTTGACATGTTAGACAATAGGCTTATGCGCCTATAGGATTCCACCTTCGTATGATCTTTGCATGGCTTAGGTATCATGGTAATCAGCGAAAGCTTCCATTCTGCGGGATAGCATTTGAGGCGCACAATACTGTTAAAAATAAATAGAATTATCCGTTTTGCAGTATAGAGTAGCTCTAAGAGCATTTTATTGCTTATTTTATCAGCGCCTGGAGCTTTTTTCGAATTTAAATTTAAAATATTGAACCTCAAAGTAACATCTGGTATAGCGAGGACTGGTGGCAGCTCAACTATAGTGTCAGACGTATTTGGAGACATAGCAAACAATAAAACCTTTTGTCAACTTCGTGGTGTTGTTTATTTTTGCTTACACACTTAGGGACAAATTGGCAGTAAAGTAGAAGATAGTTACTGACAGATTTATCAAAAGTGAGCGATAAATTGACCTATGATAATTTTTCATTATTACAACTTGCCTGTAAAATAAAAGTTATCTTTTTGAAAGTATGGCTATACCAGAGCAGTTAAAGAGCACAGTGGCAACGTCATACATATGTATTTACCATAGCACAGCTAACAGGTACACCCAATTCTACCTTAGGTTGCACAGGTTGCCAGTTTAAAAGTTTAAAACACCCAATTACAACAGCAATAGAACATTTGTTGTAGAAACTTCTCTACAATTGTCAAAAAATCTTTGAAAAACGGGTGCAATTATCAGCGCAGCTAGTTCTATAAGTAAATGTCAAATATCTCGAAGAAGGGAATCTCTATATAGTGATAATAAGTTCGCATCGTTCCTGTTAGGAACATATCTGTCCCATTCATATCTATCCGTCGCTAGTGCTTTAATTTTGTTCCAGCTTTTATTGTCCTTGGCAATTTCTCTTTCAATTTAGCGTCGCCATGTGTTTGATGGTCTACCGCTTCTCCGGCTACCTTGAGGATTCCATTCTATACCATTTCTAGTTGTATCGTTAAGTGGTCTGGGCAAGACATGACGAATCCAACACCTCTTGGGACCCTGTGGCTGAGTGGTAGCGATGCTAGCCTGTCAGTCCAGAGGTCATGGGTTCGATTCCCGCCGTAGACCCTATGTGTTTTCCGCAGACAAGCTAATCGCTTCGCGGGTTGTGTTTGTTTATAAAAAAAAAACTCTTCTGAGAATCTCTTTATTCATGGAGATTTGTATCCATCCACAGTCTTTTATTAGGTATGGTTTGAGGACAGAATATTCTTAAGCTAGGATCCTACTATCATCGCAATGCTCCAATTTTCGTCGGCTCACTGCAATGAAGCCATAGATAATAAAGCAAAATGGCCTTATTTCTCAATTAATTGCGAAATAAGGTCGTATGGCTTCATTACCACTGCAGTGAAGTGCAATGACGCGCTTGTTTCTCAATTAGCTAAAAAAAAATAAAGCTATTTGGGTTTATCTATGGCTCTATTGCAATGAGCCGACGAATGTCGGGACATTGCACCGATAGTCGGATCTGCGCTTTAGAATTATCCGCACACATCAGTCTATAAGCACTTGTAGCGAGTTTATATATCGAAGAGCGACGTTCCAAGAGGAGAACGCCAGATGGGATTTAACAGTCCAAATTACCGCTTACCAGAGTTGATGCGATTGTGTACATCATCATTAGAGCCGACGGTTGAAGTTAGTATGCTACCCAAGTAGCAAAATGTATGAAGCATGTTGAATTATTTGACAAGTTGATACGCATTACCTTAGTCTTTGCTATATTTATCTTCATAAATTTTCCTGCTTCTTTCTATACAGTCGCGATTTTGGCCGCTATGTCGTTGTAGTTGTGTGAAAGTAGGCAGATGTCATCAGCGTAATCTAAATCATACAGTCTTCTATTAAAAACCCACGAAATTCCTCTGTCCTCTTTGGTTGCTGTGTTCATAATATTGTCTAGGACTATATCAAAAAGCAAAGGTCATAGAATCCAACCTTTTCTTGTCTTACAGCGAATCTATCGCTTACGCAAACTTCATGCATCACTCTGCAGCTTACATTATCATAGAGGGCTTGAATTAACGATATTATGTTAGTGGGTATACCCTTAAACGCAAGAGCGTTCTAAATAGCAGAATGGGATCCGGTATCAAAAGCCTTCTCGAAGTGTATGAAAACTATTTAGATACAGAGGAGATATCCACTCAATGCACTGTTATATTATGATCCGGGGACTGTTTACGTGATATATGCAGGATTTCTGGGATCAAAACCCAGTTTAAACGTTGCCAAGCTTCGGGATTAAACGCAGCTGAGTGTCTTTTATTTATGATCTGCGCTATAGCTTTGTTGACTATATTGATGAGTGTGATACCAAGCCAATTTTTGCATTGAGATAAATCCCCTTATTTGGGAAGTTGATAATTAGCCCTTACTTCAGTTCATCGCATAATTGGTTAGTTCTCCAAAATTCTACGATAATTTTTGGTGATGATATGAGCGCTAGCTTAAAGTGATGCCTTCATCAGCTCGGCGGAGATGTTGTCTATACCTGGAGACTTGTTGTTTATTGCTATTATGGAGTTCATACTTTCAGGTATATCGGGGCTTTCTATAGATATGCCACATCTTATGTTATGTCACAAGAATCGTGCTGCATGTTACTTCGATTTGACACCATTGTAGAGTAATGTTGAACCCATAGTTCCATTTGGCCTTTCTTTGATGTTATTAATTCCGCATTGTTGGACTTAATAGTTGTAAAATTTTTCTGGATAAGCTTCTTAGGTTTCTTGTAAAGGTCCTTAGTCCGATTAGTTGTGGATGATATTTCGGCTTCTCTGGCAAGATCATCAGTCCATTTCCGCTTGTCTTTAGGCACAGTTCTTTTAACATTCTTGTCAATAGTACGATATTTTGAGCGTAAGAATATGTTTCCATTACGCGTGGTTGCCGAATTAATCAGTACCTTTATATCCCTTCTTTCAGAGATCAGAGCCCAGGTAGTATGTGGTATCCACTGCTTTCTCCTAATAGTTTTGAGATCTATGTGTTCTTCAGGGCAGACATAAGAGTATTTTGCATTTTTCCAGGTAATGGGGGAGTATGATTGTGAATCTCGTAGAACGGTATTCAGTGTGTCAGAATATTTTTTCAGTATCGTTGTTTCCTGTAACTTTTTGATATCGAATATTCGTTGGGCTTGTTCGTTGATTTTTATGACAGTCAACTTTAGACGTATTGTGCCTATTAGTGGATGATGCTGACTAGAGCACCTCGCCATAAGCAAGCTGAGGGCTCTCCTACAGTCGTTAGCTAATTAAGATTTGACACTGTGCCACTTCAAAACCTTTAGCACCACTTGACTCTTAACGTAGAATGTTACCTCCCCGCCTTCAGTCATATTTTTGGCCACCAATTCCGTGGCCTTTAGGATCACTAGGATCTCAGTATGGAAAACGCTACGTTCATTCGAAAGTTTAAAGACTTACGAAACTTCGGTCCCTTCCAGCACTGTTCTTGAAGCAGTGCTCTTCGACGCTAGCACGTCCGTTGGCAACACTGTTCAGCACTTTGTACCATGCTGGTGAGTTCCCATCGTGTTGGAAGGTTGCCAATGTAACCCCAATCCCTAAAAAAGGGAGAGGCTAGTAACCCTGAAAATTACCGCCCAATCGCAATATGTTCTGCACTTTCCAAAGTGATGGAAAGTATGGTTAATTTCCATCTTGTGAAGTATTTGGAGTCCAACAGTTTACTCAGCGACCACCAGTATGGCTTTCGTAGAGGACGCTTTACGAGTGACTTACTGGCACTCCTTTCGGAAAAATGGTGTCACTCTATACACCATTTCGGCGAGAGTAAGGTGGTGGCTCTGGATATCTCTAAGGCGTTTGATAGAGTGTGGCATGGTGCACTTTTATCAAAACTTGTTGCTTTTGGTGTCGGTAATGACTTCTCTCGATTTATATCGAGCTTTGTCAGGGATCGCACTATACGAGTTGTTATAGATGGGATCTCATCAAACGAGTTCAAGATTAATTCAGGGGTACCACAAGGCTCCGTTCTTTCTCCTACCCTATTTCTTATTTTTCTTAATGACCTTCTATGTCAAACTTTCAATCCTATCTAGTCTTTTGCAGATGATAGCAGCATTTGCCATTCATATTCATTCACTGCTAGGCCAAGCCTGTCGGAGATTGGGGCCATGAGGCAAGCTATGAATGTTACACTTAATAGCGATCTAGTAACAATCTCTGAATGGGGTCGTGCAAATAGGGTCGATTTCAATGCTCGTAAGACCCAGTGCAGTATGCTCACGCACAAACGCATGACCGAACTTGCTGCTCCATCTGTAATTATGAATGATGTAAGTATTGAGGAATCAGATGCTCTTGATGTTCTTGGCATGAAAATTCAGTGTGACGTTCGATGGACTGATCACATTTTTCAAGTCTCAAAAGAAGCATTCAAGTGCCTCGGTTTTTTAAGACGGTGTAAATCTGATCTCCTTAATATTTATACCACCTACATCCGACCGAAAATGGAATACAACTCTCATGTATTGGCCGGTGCTTCGAAGTGTATTTTGAAGTTACTCGACCGCGTACAAGAGAGGGCGAAGAAGCTCATCGGCGACAGTTGGCTACCCTAACTCTATTGACTCGCTGGAGCATCGACGCAATGTAGGGTGTATTTCGTTGTTTTATCGCTACTACAATGGAATGTGCTCTGATGAAATCAGGGAACTTGTTCCCGAAACCCGCTCTTTTTTTGAGAACAACGCGTTCTTCATTAAGAGCACATCCCTTTGTGGTCGATACACAAATAAATCGCACTACGCATTACAGAGAGAATTCGTTCTTTGGCCGAACAGTCCGTATGTGGAATAAGCTTCCTGCAGAGGTCTTTCCCACCACTTTCAATGTTGGAAGGTTCAAATCGAATGTCCATAAACACTACTCCCTCTATCCTCCTTCCCACAACCAATTTTCCTCATTCCGGCACAATGCATTGCATGAGTAGGGGTCATCCCCTGAGTGCTGGTCTTATAAAAAAAACAAAAATTAAAAAATAAACACACCAGCGTCCGTGCCTATTCCCAGTGTTGATCCATCTGTAAAGACCGCACAACTCTCGTAGATAATCTCAGATTTAACCCTAAATTCCCTATACGGAATATAATTATTATAATATAAAGGACATAGGCACCATGATCCAAAGGATATTTTGTGCAGCCCAAGTGTTCACTAAAGTAGATTACACGGTGAGAGATTGTATACATACTTCACCTGAAGTCATCAAGGTACCCCCAAGGAACTTCATTCTGTGCGCCACTACCGCCGGACAGTCACAGAAAATGTGCTCCGGCGTTTCTTCTTGCGTTTCGCATAGTCTACATAGTTTGGTCTAAGAATTGCCAATGATAAATTGATGCAGTCTGAGACCGCGGTGTCCGTTAAAGCACCCCGTTAGTAATCTAAGGCAATTTTTTTCCATTAGTAGTAATTTTTGTGATTTGTTTTGGGATAACGTAACGATTCGTGGTGCCTGTCTAAGACCGTGAAGGGCTTCCCAGTGGCAAGCGAATTTTATCTGAGCCCAGGAGTTACTCTGATCTTTAACATATCCTCGTGAGATGACAAAGAAGTATTCCGGTCCTATAAATCTACGTTGGCCTCCTCTGTTGGCTAAACAGTTCGTTTGCTTCCGTTTATTTTGAGCGCCAACTTAATTTATCCGGAATAACTAATGAGGGTGTCCAGCTGAAAACAAATTCAGCGACTTTGGAATCCTGGGGTCAGAACCCTGGGGTTCGGAAGACCTGCCCATTAAAACTAATGTCATTTAATATCTCTGTGTGATCTGTCAATATTTCCCTCACCAAACCTGCCTCCAAAATCCTAAGCAAGCTCTTGGCCACCGTTCTAACCACAAAATCCTTTAAGGGAAGTAGATGAAGCATGACATCTAAGGCAACCTGAGATGTGCTTCTTATGGCACGTGATAAGCGACCTCATATCCAACGCTTTGGGCACATTTGGTATATGGGCTACAGGCTGTGGTCTAGAATTGAACCTAAACAAAACGGAGCTGGTACTATTTACAACAAAGACCAAAGTTCAGAGTTTTAGACTCCCTCGGTTGCATAATCAAGTATTATGCCTATCGGACAGCGCAAAATATCTAGGAGTTATCCTGTACCCTAACCTATCGTGGAAACTAAATGTGCAACACAGGGTTAAAGGAGCCACAGTTGTCTACTACTCCTGTCGGAGGATGTTTGGTTCCAAATGGGGCCTAAGTCCAAACATGCTTAAACGGATGTGCACAACAATTGTACGTCCCATATTCACTTACGGATCGGTAGTATGTTGGTCCGCCACAAGTAAGAAATATGCGGTAGACTACAGAGATTTGCTTGCATCGGGATTACAGCGGGTTTACGTATTAGTCCTTCAGAGGCTCTTAATGCTATACTAATCCCGATTGACCTTCATGTATTGGCTATATCCTCGAGTAGTGTGTCAAGACCCGCGACATCTGGAAGCTGGAGATCAAGGACTTATGACCATACCATAATCTCAGATCTATTACCACCGACATTGAGAAAACCCTCCGATTATATGGTACCTCTTCTGGCCTTTGGTAGCACTTTCAAAGTCCTTATTCCAGCTAGACGGGAGTAGAAGGCAGGTAGCATAGAAATACTTTAACTTCAGGGTATGTACTGATGGATCAATAATGATCTACGGCGTGAGCTATGGAGTCTTCTCGAATGACCCAGGGGTAAGACTCTCCTTCCAACTTCCAGATGAAGCCAGTGCATTTAAGGCTGAAATGTTGGCTATAAGGGAGGCGGGCAAGGTGTTGATTGACCGGAGTGTACAAGGGACAATCGGCATTTTCGTTCACAGCCAGGCTGTACTTCTGTCCCTTAGGTCAAATACTATTTCTTCTGCTTTAATTAGCCAAGTATGTGCTATCCAGATTAAGTGATCCCGTAGCTGACGGAATTAATGTAAAGAAGAAACAGTTTTCCGCTTTCTTTGCGAGTGCCCGGCCTTGCAACTCTTGAGACACAAATTCTTGGGCAATAACTTACTAGGCGACCTATCACAGCTATCAGATATTGGTCTAGGTGACCTGATCAGGTATCTCAATATGACAGGTTAGATCTAGTACTACTACCGGATCCGAAATATGGATTCGGATCAACATGGGTTAACAATGCCGAGTAGAGTGGTCTGTCAAAACAGAATCTTATTGATTCTACTTGAACGCTTGCGAGTAGCAAGCAGGCAGCCACGTAAACCAACCAACCAAACCCCTTAATCACATCAGCCGGTCGGTCGTTGGATGATATCAATTCCGCTCTATACATTTGGCAATCAGAAACTAAATAGCTATTGAAAGCTAATTTTGAAACACCTCATGCAAACAGGAAAAAAATGTTTAGCTAATTTTCTCAGTGTAAAATTATCTGCAATTTGCCGTGGCTTTTATGACTTTATCTTTAGCAAAACTTCACAATTAAATTATATATAAAAAAAGACTTGTTGATTTATTGGAATTATCCTGTCAATATTGTTGTGTGTTACCACCAATGAGTTGAATGAACAAATGTTTATAGAACATCAACGTCAATAAATTATTTAATTTATTTTATGACAATAATAAAAATTAATATGAAATTTTTAATAGAAACTTGTTCAACTTGATAAATACATATTTAAGACTTTTTACAATCTCTGTAAAGTGCAGTAATTTGTAAACCTGATACAACAGCCTGTTTTAAGTTCAAATTTTCTCTTCTTATTGATTTAAGAAGTTTAATGCCATGACCTAGTACATTTTATTTAAAACTTTATGTTCTGCTCTGCTCAGCTCTGCAGCTTTAATAGTCTATAATTTTATTTATTCTTTATCACAACTCTAGGCCGTAATAAAAATAATAATTTTAAATCACTCTTGTGCATGTAAATGGGGAAACTTGTTATTAATTTGTTTGGTATTGTTTTTATGGTTGAAATTACTTTTGATGACAAATTTGAATTTGTATCATTATTTATGTTATTTTTCATAATTTGCTGGCATATAAAAAATAATCAACATTACAAGCAAATAATAAATATGCAAATATTCAAATAGCATGTGTTGGGCAAATTTATTCTTTTTAATTGTTTAGTAAGAGGTTGAATGAAAACTGCATTTCCTTGGTAAAAACAAATTCGAAAGGTTGAGCTCTAGAAGTTTAGTCGTACTTGTGGTATGCAAAGGGTTAACAATGCGTGTTTTAATTTTTGGTAAGATGAAAGAGAAACAAAACTTGATAAAATGTTAACAACAATTTTAATTAGAAAGCCTTTTTTTCTAATGTGTACGTGAAAAATAAAGTATGTCACAGATACCATTTTGTTTGGCTTTAATTTTTCATCTATACACATCGCTCATTAACTCAAAAAATGTCATAACTCAAAATAGTAAAATTTTGAGTTGTGAAAAATTGCGTACAAATATCTTGTATACTCACCTCTTAAGAGCAGAATATTACTTTCCCATCGGGAAAAGTGGTCATTAATTATATGGGCGTTTCTCATTCTAAACGTACATTTTGTGTTTTTTCTTTTTTTGCTCACCAATGTAACACCCTTTTTGCACTAGCAAAGTTTACTTTGCAAAGTTTTAATTCAGCCGATAGAAAGAAAACGGAAGGAGTGCTTCACCTTTCTGACTTTCTAACTGAAATCAAATTATATTTTCGATTTTTTTACATTTTTGTGTATTGAGCGTTACATTTGCTTTCGCGGTGGTTCCAGGAATGATTTTTTCGAAAAGAATACACCATAAAACGAAATTAAAAGTTATGACGGACCACTTTTTTAATTTTGACTTGGGTTCACATGGAAAAATATAAAAAACTTTTATGTTTAAAATAAGTATTTACAAACATTTATACAGGAGCAAAAACTAGGATACACTTATTTCAAATAATAATATAATTTAGGCGGGCAATTGCAAACCTTTTCAACAACAACAAAAAAATGTTTAATAAATTCAAAGTTTCCCGATATCTTTGAAACTACCGAGCAGATTAAAAAACAACAATGTTGGCAGGACTTGAAGATAATATTGTTATCGGTTTTTATATTGTGTTTTTTCAGTTATGTTGACATTTATTGTGCAACTGTTTTCTTTTTGAGAAAAAAATGTATATCTCGAAAAATATAAAAAAAAATTAAACTACAGATTCGGATGCAGCACCCCAAATTACATAAGAAACAACTTTCAGTCTTGCTCTGATCCAAAACCTTGTAAACTTGTGGTATTAAAGAGTATCCCAATAATCGCCAAAACAAAAATCCGTAAAACTAAGAAAAATCCCAAAATTTAAAAAAAAATTTCAAAAGGATAAAGGCGCCGTAACGGAAAAAGCGCTTAAAGGAAAAAAGTACAAAAAATCACTAAAATGCAAAAATCGGTGAAAATAAAAAAATAGCCTAAAAACGAACAAAAATCGAAAAAAAAAAACAAAAAAAATCGCCAAAAATGAAAAAAACCGCCAAAGCGAAAAAAAAATCGACAAAACGAAGAAAAGCACAAAAAATCGTCGAAAATATCGTCAAAATCCGAAAAATATCGCCAAAACGAAAAAAATCGCAAAAAATAACAAAAAATTGCTAAAACGAAAAAGTATCCAAAACTAAAAAAAATCTAACAAAAAATCGCCAAAACGAAAAAAGCGCCAAAACTAAAAAATCGCCGAAACTAAAAATTTCGTCAAAAACAAAAAAAAAAATGGCAAATCAAGAAAATCGCCTAAACTAACAAAAAAAAACGGCAAAAATTAAAAAATTCGTAAGAACGAAA
Organism: Panzeria rudis; assembly: GCA_956483635.1. Classification (NCBI taxonomy): domain Eukaryota; kingdom Metazoa; phylum Arthropoda; class Insecta; order Diptera; family Tachinidae; genus Panzeria; species Panzeria rudis. The sequence continues at coordinate 19,193,649 of OY101450.1, read as the reverse complement.
AAATCACGCTATAATTAAAAAGTCGCAAAAATCGCCAAAACGAAAACATGGATGTACATACATATGTATATGCTATTCGTTAGGAACCTTTCGTATGCGAGTCAAAGGTGCACTTTACTGAATTTATTTTTTTGCTTTGGCAACTTTTTCGTTTTGGTGCTTTTTCGTTTTAGCGCTTTTTCATTTTGGTGGTTTTTTTAGTTTTGACAATATTTTTATTGTTTTTTTTTTGCTATGGCGATGTTTTTTTCAAAAAGTACTTTGCTTTTCAAAGAGTAACACTTCCAAAAATAAATTTTTAAAAAATATATATAAAAAATTTAAAATATATAAAAACTTTAGCAAAAAAGTACCTTATTCAGAAAGTAAATTTTGCAAAAAAATTCAATTTCAAAAGGCAAATTGCTATAAAATACATTTTGCAAAAAGTATATTTTCCAAAAAAAAACATACATTTAAGCTCGTTTTTGTAAAACCAGTTTTTTTTTAGTTAAGACGTTTTTTGAGTAAATGAGCGAGCTCTATGATGTTTCAACTAATTCAAATTAGACTTATGCCCAAATATGTTAATAAAACAAAAAACTTTCGAAAACTTTTATTGCGTGTACTCAACTCAAACAAAATTTCAAAAATTTGCGTTTTGTAGAACGGGAAAAAAAAGAATTAAGAAACAACTGCTAAAACTAAAAACTTTAGCTGAAAAAGTCAATAATTGACATTTAACATCCGCTTCGAATGTTTCTGGCGTATACTTGATATAAATTTTGTTTATTTTTCTTTTGCTCTACGTTTTAAAGCAAAAGTTTGTTAAAAGAAAAAAGACATTTTCACAAATTCTTTTTTTTATCAACCGCAAAACAACTACAAAAAACTTCAGCAACAACATCAAATCCTTTTGTGTTGTAAACAAATCCTTTAATAATTTTGATGATTGAATTAATAAACAAATTTACATCCACCCACCCACTCGGTGTTGCTCTTTCTCTGTCTCTCTCTCTCTCTTACTTGCACTCTCATAATTGAAACAGTTGCATGTTTTGTTTTACAAAAACTAACAACAAAATTTTCCCAACGTTTATGGCGCGGCCATAAATAATTCAGTTGCATTTTGAATTCCTGGCATAACGGTTGATTGTTCGTAGTTTTATTTCGAATTGTTTTTAGTTTTTGTTTTTCTTAAACGAAAAAAAATGCGTCGTAAAAAAGCCAAAGTTGATACAAGTGAAGAAATTGAAACATCAATTAAACTGCTGTGTGATCAATCGAAAAATCATATGAAATCAAGGGAATACGAAAAGGCTTTAATTGGTTATAATCAGGTGAACAATTATAGGGAATAAAGAAATTAATTTTGGAAAATACGACTATACAACAAACAAAATATATATGTATATACTCGTATAACAACACATAAATTAAAAAAATCAAAAAACCCGACTGCGTAAAAAAATAAAAGAAAACAACTTTAGGCCATCACAGATCCTAAATGATCATTCGAAATAAAAAATCATAAAAGAAACCTAAAGATGATTTTCAAATACCTGTCGATTGATACCCATTTTGATATAGTTCGCCGACTTTTTATTTTTTTTTTCGTATAAACAAAATGGCGTCTGTTGGCCATTTTGACCACTGTCATATCTTTAGTGACACTCCCCGAATCAATACGAATCAATTGGCGTAAGAATCGTCAAAATCGGTCTACGCGTTCGGTTGATGTAGTGCCGCAGGGAACACACATACATACATACATACATACATAGGCTGATAAACACAATACCCTTCTTTGCGTCGCGCAGTCGGGAAAAAAGGTTCTAACAACTGCTGGGCAAAAAAATTTTTGGAGCAAAGTTCCTTATGGCACGTTGTGCATATGATATACAGCATACATATACATAAATATTATCTATGCTGGGGGTTAAAAACTTTTTTAATGGAAAATACATGTAACAAATACGTGCAACAAATACTGGTAAATGCCGTTTCAGACTGTAATACAAGTATTAATACTTTTGAAGAAAATATCTCCCTAATCTAATTGTTGTTGGAAATTTTTCAAAAAACAATAACAATTTATCATGCCAGGGTTTCATTTTCCCCAAAAGTATTGATACTTGTATGTATTATAGTTCAGAAATGGCCTTAAGAAATATGTGTAACGACAATTCTAAACTAAGGCAACAGGCCGGCGCGAAGGTTAAATTCCTTAAAAACTCAGTGTTATCACTTTGGTATTTTCGGGGTTTTCGGTGTTGCCGTTGTTTTCCGCGGAAGTTCTGGAATTTAGGGGAGATGTTTGTCCTAGTTTTTGGAAATCCGGGGAACTTCTGGGATTTTGGGGGGATTTTCACCCAAGTTTTTGGGAATCCTTGGAACAGGTTTATGTCTTGGGTAATGTGGTTGGTGCCTTTGCTAAATGAAGGTATATCGGCTAAGCACCAGATGTCTCTCCTAAATTCTTGAGATGTATCGCCTAAGTATGGCTTAAATATCACCTAAGTATCTTCCAGCCAATAGTTGTTTTTATTGACGAATTATCTTCTTTTTCCATCTAGAAGTTGCAATTAATATCCTTGTTTACTTGGTGTCATCAAGGTATGTGAAGTTTTTGTTTTTAAATTATAACTTATTTTTGGTGGGGATCAGGGCGCCGGGTCCGGTGACTAGGCGGAGTGTGTCGAAGGGCTGATAAAGATGAGGGGCCGTCTGAAATAGAGACCGAACGTGGCCGGCCGAAGCTTGTCCACCGAAGGTAGCCAACCGAAGGTGGCTAACCGAAGGTGGCCAACCGAAGGTGGCCTGCAGTAGCAGGCCGAAGACACACAGTGGTTCCAATTGGAAAAACGAATAAAAAGTCTGTATCTTTGAAACTTGCGATCCGATTACAAAACAATGTATGTGAAAATCATAGAGGAGGGCTTGAACTTTAAGAATGTTGAAATTCGGACCACCCTGTTGAAATACATGTTGAGCTACAGGGTGTCAAAGTTGACTACCTCGCGCATGAAAAACCTTGTTGGCCTTATAACTTTTACAAATACTATCAGATTTTAATGAATTTAAACTTGGTGTACAAATTATAAATAGATAAAGAAAATACAGTTTATTTCATTAAAATATCTTTAATACTTTCAAGGATATTTGGCTTTAAGTTTAAAAATTTTTGTTTTTGGTTTCGACTTTGTTCTCTATTTCGTCTATATCTCCTGTAATAACATAATAAAATTTAAAAAAAAATATATTTTATGAATTTTAACACAATCCTTGATAACACACAGGAAAAGTTGCTAGATATTTCAATTCATGTCGTCCTTAAAAGGAATATTAAATGAAATTTTTTTATGAATTTTTAATTCCAAAAAAATATGTGAAGAAAATTCGGATATCCAATTTTTTTAGGGCAGAGTCTATTACATATGAGTAATATGATGGCCTACGCCGATAGGGGTAGGCAAAAGGTGATAGGAACTTCGTTCCGTATTATTTTATATTTCCAACTGTTTCGGAGATATTCAGAAAATAGCGGCGAAAATTTTTGTTTTTCATGCAAATTCAACTTTTTTTTTGTTTTCTAAAAGTCAGAAAAATTAGGAAGTCAAAAATTTTTAATTTCTTAACCGACTTCAAAAAAAGGGGAACGGTTATCAATTCGTCATGTATACTTTTTTATGTATGTTCCCTCAAAACTCCGCCATTTATGAACCGATTTGGGATTTTTTTTTCTCTATTCAAAAGGATGTACTTCCAGATTGGTCCCGTTGAAAAGTGGGCGGGGTCACGCCCATAAATACACATTCGTTTTCAACTACTTCTACTCAACCGATTCTTATGAAACTTTGCACACACATTAAGCTACTGTTTAAATACTACATCAGAATCAAAAAAGTGGGCTGTGCCACGCCCATGCAAAGTAAATATTCTTTTTCACCAACTTCTACTAAACCGATTCAAATGAAACTTTGCATGCACATTTAGTTATCGTTACAATACAACATTATGTTTAGAAAAGTGGGAAGTGCCACCCCCATGAAAATTAATTAAGCATTTTAATTACTTCTACTTAACCGATTAATATATATATATATCATTAATATACAACAATGTGGTTAGAAAAGTGATCAGAGCCACGCCCATGAAAAGTAAATATTCATTTTAACTACTTTTACTTATCCGATTCTTATGAGACTTCGCACACACAATTAGTTCTCGTAAAAGTACTTGCTGATACAATATGGGGTCGCAGTGCCACACCTATTTTGTAGTCGGTTTTTTTTTGCAAGAATTATATCGTTTATGAGTAAAATAAGCCATAAATCATGAAAATCGATGGACAAATGTCGATTTTATTCGAGTTAGGGTGATATATTAGTCATGCCCATAAGCAAAATCTGCACGTGATAATAAACAAATTTAAGGATTTGAATTTGACATATTAAAATCTTTATATTCCCCATATTTTCATTTAAAGGATATTCTTTCTCTATGCAGAAATAAAATAGAAACGATATTTGTGAACTTTGACTTTTGATATCTCGTGACAAGTACACGAAATTATATGAGACTGTGTAAAAAAAGATTTTTTAATTAAAAAAATTCGTGTAACAAATACGTGCTACGAATACTGGTAACGACAATTCAAAATGAAAGCAACAGGCCGCACAGAGGGAAAAAACAGCCAATATAGTGGCGGAAAAATAAAAAAAAATATCGAATTTGAAAAAAATTTAAACGCAGTTTCAAAGCGGACAAATCAGTTTATTATCAATAAGTTTATTTATCAATATGTTACCTGGTTCGGAAAATATAGCCTTTTAAGCAATGAAAAATATTAGTTTGTAATTCTTTATTGATTTTATATCAAATTTGTTGGCGTATTGAATCGCTAATGATGGATATTTTCGGACAAAGCAACTTTTCTTTGATAAAGTGTTATATCAGCTATTCTAAACTGTTTTACTTTATACATGTATTTGCTATTTCAGTTAAGGTTTACAAGCGTAAATACAGAAACAAAAATATTTTTTTATTTTCTAAATCTTTGTAGAGATACAAAAAAAAGTAAAACGATTTTCGAAAAATTTAAGAATTTTATTGGTAAATTTGGTCTTATACAAAAACACATATCGCCCATTGTGTTAAAGCAGATGACCAATATCGTACGGACCTTAAAGCCTACATCCTGCCTATAATTCATCCATACATTTTTTGTCGATAAGACTAATAATTTGGAAGTTATAAGCTGTTCGACGCCTAAAGAATTTTATCGGTAAAATTTATCTTATATAAGAATATATAGCGCCCACGGTGTTAAAAATAGCTGTGTAATTTTTACAAAATTTATAGCCTACATCCTTGCCTATAACTCATCTATACCTTTTTTTAGATCAGACTATTAGTTTGGAAGATATGGGTTTTCCGAAGACGTAAGAATTTTATTGGTAAAATTGGTCTTATCTAACAACATATAGCGCCCACTGTGCCAAAAATAGCTCATTTATTTACAAACCTTATAGCCTACAGCCTTTCCAGGCATACGTTTTTTATGGACCAGACTATTAGTTTGGAAGGTGTAACCTTTCCGACGCTTAAAGAGTTTTATCGGTAAAATTAGTCTTATATAACATCATATAACGCCCAGTGTATTAAAAATAGCTACCTAACTTTTAACACACTTGTAGCCTACATCCTTCCCTATAATTCATCCATACATTTTTTGTGGATCAGACTATTCGTTTGGTAGATATGATTTTTCGGCCGCTAGATTGGCCTTTTTCCCCAGTGTGGGCCGGCTCGAAGGTTAACTTCCTTAAAAACTCAGTGTTGCCCTTTGGTATTTTTGCGGTTTTCGGTTTAGCCATTGTTTTCGAGGAAGTTCTGAGATTTTGGCGATATTTGTTTCCTAGTGTTTGTGAATCCGGGAAACTTGTTAGATTTTGGGGAGATTTGTTTCCTACTTTTTTGGAATACGGGGAACTTCTGGGATTTTTTTTTTAATATGATGACGTATTTGCTTTGTGAATCAAAATTGATTATTAGGCTAACGTTCGTAACGTTATGTTCAGAAAGAATTGGGCATGATTAATATTTCAAAGAACAAGGGAAAAATCAACTTAATTTTGTTGAGATTTTTGTTTTAGTTTTTGCAAAACCCTTGGACCAGGTTTGTCTTGACTGTTGATTGGTTTCCTTGCAAAGTGAAGGGGTCTCGAGAAAGTGTCTGTTTTTGTTGTATCAGGCCGAAGTCGATAGGATTTAGGCCAAAGACGACAGGAACTTCGTTCCGACTCGGTGTTCCATGACACCATGCGTTCTTTTTTTACTATTAGAATTTCTTAAAATTTCCCCATAATTTAAATAATTTTTGATCGACTTCAAAAACAGGAGATGGATATAAATTCGTTTGTATTTTGTACATTTGTTCACTCCGCCATTTTTATAGACCGATTTCAAAAATTGTCACTGCATATGTTATATAGCATTTGATTAAAAATCGCTTAAAACAAATTAATGAAATAACGAGTTCAAAAACATGTTTGAATTTGATCAAAGCAACCTTGATTTAAAGTTTTAAATTTTGCATTTGCACTTTCATAAGACCATTTGCAGCAAATACTGAACACCTCTATTATTATTATTGTAGTTTAAAATTGCAGCTAAAGTTTGCTTTTAGAAAAAGCTTTTAATTTATTTCCTATTAGTCAATACAACAACCTTAAAAAAGAAACAAAAGCTCGTGCCTTTTTACTAATATGTATGAATGAATGTATGTACCGATTTAGAAATATTTATAAATCCAATATAAAAATGTATGAATATCTTTTATTACACTCCTTCTGCTGATTTATATAAAAGAGGTGTCATGTAAATCAAAGATAACCAATTTTAATAAATAAATTTGGTAACTAGGCAACTTGTTTATTAAGAATATTTTCTACTAAATAGAAAATATGTAAAAATTTGTTGCAAATTGCGCAAAAAAAATATTTAAAATAAAACAATAAAATGTCGAAAGTTTTAAAAGATTTTCTGGCCGTTGACAAAGAACAAGAACTATTACAAAGTTTTATACGTTTAGGTGTTCCAGACGATGACGAGGTCTACGATGATTCAACACACCACAAAAAAGGTGCTGCTAGACGACGAGCCAGTAGCTATTCTTCATCCAGGAAAGCTTCAGATAATCGTCGAAAATCGGTGAAATTTTGTGATGGCGCCGATAGTACAAACGAAAAATCTACCGGCCAACGTATGAATCGCATAGAAGCTGAATTGAGAGCTTTGCGTAAGAAATCCGAAGATTTGATGGCCAAAAAGAAAAAGCCTAAAGAGACTTTTGTTGACTTTTATACCGATAAAGATCGTGCTGCTGCCGTCAGTGCGGGAGCGTATGATATTAAGCAGAGTTTACAAATCAAACAAAAGCAGGATCGTAATGAGACTCTGCTCATACCAGATGAAGCCGATATCAGTTCGATTATTGCTTTAGGTTTGAAAGAGATTAAAAATGCGAATCCAGAAAATGCTATACATTTCTTTTCCAAGGTTTGTTAGAGAAAAACGTATTTAGAAATTATTAGGGCTGGTCTTTCTGTGTTTATGATCTGATAAATAAGAATTCAATGCCTTATTTATAAAATATATAATTAACAAAACTTTGATAAATTATTATGATTAAGATCTTTAACAAAGGTGAACTAATTTTACAGGTGGCAGCACCGTGACAGCTGATTATATATTTTGGTGTATATCGGCTGTCAAAATGCAGATATAAAAATCTCCTGCTTAATTTTTATATTTTCTTTTCATATTATATGAAATTTATTTGCTGGTGTTTAAGCATTGCCTAAATGCATTTCATTGGTGCTTTACCAAATCGTCAGTAGACTTCAAACACAATTTTGATTAGTTACAAACCCTTTATCTTATGTACAAACTTTCAAAAACCATTTGGAAATTTACAAATATGAAAATGATTCACAAAAATAAGCATAAGAAAATCATTTCCATATTTGTAAACTCTCAAATGGTTTTTGAAAGTTTGTACATAAGATAAAGGGTTTGTAACTAATCAAAATTGTGTTTGAAGTCTACTGCACCAATGAAATGGATTTAGGCAATGCTTAAACACCAGCAAATAAATTTCATTTAAAATAAAATTATGACAATATGTCAAAAAATAAATTTCTTTTCATATTTCATATGGAGTTTGACAGCGACCGCAGAGCAACAAAAATCAATGCTGCCATTTTTACACTTTTCGGGTATTTTATAACGTTTTTTTTTTTTCTTTTTAATATTTTATATATTCCGAAGACCTTTCTTAAAAAAAGGGTATTTTTTGACTCAGTTTCCATTTTGTGTGGGGTTTTTGTTGTAGCGCTTTTGCACTTTTCACCCTTTTTGAGTGCCAATTGTGCCCTTTTTTAATGTGTTATTGGCAAAGCATAACAACAACAACAAATTTTTAAAACTTTTCTTCATATTTTCATTTCTTTTTTACTATACATTTGACGCTTTTCTTCATAACTAAAATGGGAACATTGCCGTAAATGCCAGTTATGTGTATGTATTGTTGCATTTGTTGCAGCCCTGCTGCCACCTTATACAATGAAATTAATTTTTACCTTAACCTTTGAAATTATTCGTTAAACTAGTTTCTTTTTTTTCATTCTGCAGGCTCTCGAACTCAACAGCACCGACATAAATGCTTTGGTGTCTCGCAGCAAATGCTACCTGCTCTTGGGAGAAGCCTCCAAAGCTCTAGTTGATGCTGAGACAGCTTTGGCTGAGGAGAAATACAATATTCGAGCCATTTATCAAAAAGCCGAATCTTTATACTATTTGGGCCAATTTGAACAAAGTCTTATGTATTTTCATCGCGGCCTTAGGGCCAGACCTGAATTGGCCTCTTTTCGTTTGGGCGTACAAAAAACACAAGAAGCTATAGAAAACACTATAGGAATGAAGAATACAAAGCCCTCCACGGCTGGCGGACGGAATAAGTCAAAACGGTCGGGTGATAATACACCCAAATCCCAATTGACTACTTCTAGACCTCAAAGGCCGAAACCTACAAAAGCCGAATTGGAACGCCGTAATGCCCGAAAACTATTAGGTGAATTGTGTGTGGATAAAGAATATTTGGAGAATTTATTGAAACATCCCAATTTGGTAAGAGCCGATACGAATACGGAAAATATTTCTACTTATGCCAAGGAAGCAGTGGATTTTCTCAATAAACGCCAGGAATTTTGGCGCCAACAAAGACCCTGTACAGCATTGCCAAATCATAAAAATGTGCCTATAGATGATATGCCAAGATGGTTTTAAGAGTCCCATACATTATACAATATTATTGAATATGTCAAACTCGATATGGAGTACATATCGCACTAGTTCCTTCCTCTAAAGGGGGTCAATGCAAAAAAAAATTCAGTAGTGGCAAAAAATACTTTTTTTTAGTAGTTACTATTAAATTTGAGAACAAAAAGATTTTTTTGCGATATTTTGCATTAGCACTTTCGCAAGACTATTAGCATCAAACACTGAACTCCGCTAATAACACTATGCAACAAAATGTAACTTTTGTCGTGACCTTTGATCATTACCACTATTTTTTTTTATGTGTTTCTAACTACAAAAACAGTCCAAATTTAAAACTCTATGAATACGTTTTTTTTTTATTTTTTCTAAAATTTTTGAATTTTACCGATTTCATTATAAATGATGACACAGAACTAAGTCTTCAACTTCAGGCAAAAACGCTGCCAAATAAACAGGCCCCAAACTAAATCGACGGCAGTAGCTTCAAAATGCTCTCATATTATTGTTTATTTTCTTTTGTTTTAATTTTTCGTATGAAATTTTATTCAAACACGGTAACATTGTTGAAAGAATGAGTGGCTAAAATTGAGAGCATGAGAAAAACGTTCTCAAAATAAAATCGATTCTATCCCATGACTAGTGTTGCCAAGTTAGGGATTTTCACCCTAGATTTAGGGTTTAATTTTGCGGTTAGGGTGACTTTTAGGGAGAAAAAAGCAGTTAGGGGGAAATTTAGGGTGCAAAAATGGTATTTGGGGATATTTTAGGGTTATTTAAGTGCTGATTTTATTTAGTAGTATTATCAATATATGCCTTAATATTGCTACAGTTAAGGTTTTTAATTTTTTTATTTAAATTTCTTGGTAACAGGAAAAAATCTCAGTAACATAAAGCTGTAAAATATGTCAAAGGAAAGAAAATAGGTGAATATTTGATATAAGTTTTATTATAAGAAAGTTTTATTTGTTGCGGGTTAAGCATGTCTATACCTGCATTTTATTCGTGCTTTACCAAATTATCAGTAGATGTCAACCATACATTTGAAATGTTTCAAACCTCTTATCTTATGCAGAGACTTTCAAAAATCGTTTGGGAATTTACAAAAGATTTTTTGAAAATCACAATCGAATAAGCGTAGTAGGCTTAGAAACTTATACAAAACACAACAAACAATTTATATTCGATATGAATCTATTTAATATTTCAACAAAGAAAACTTTTTTAAAATAAACTGGGAGAATATCTCAAATAATCAATATATATCAATCAATATATTTATTTATTTTTGTAGAACATTTCAGCCCCCTACATCGCCGCTGAAAGGGAGTTTTTTCCCCTTTTTTTAAGAAATGTACAAAAAGACCCATAAAACGAAGAGTTGCAGGGTTAAAATGTTCAAAGTTGCTGAATATACCCTACACCTCCGATGTAAAGAAAACATTGTTTCATGTACCGATATGCTGCACGAACAGGCTAAAAGGGCGAAACTTTATTTACACAAACATATTCATCGATAACATTGAAAATAGAATATAATTTGTCATCTCTGGCTATCAAATACAGCTGGCATTTTTTCATGACGCCGGCGACGCATACAAAAGTAGAAAGTAAACCTACTTTCGCGTTAGACGCGTCTACGCGTTTTACGCTTAGTGCAATGTAACTCGTCACATACAATTACACTGATTCTACTCGTACAGACGCTTATAATGCGTTAAAGCGTGAAACGCGTGTTATGGACTTTCAGCTTAAACTTGCTTTCCGTTTTAGACGCGTCTACGCGTTTTACGCTTTGTGCTATGTAACTTGTCATATACAATTACACTGATTCTACATTTTTTGACAGACGCTTATAACGCGTTAGAGCGTGAAACGCGTGTTATGGGCTTTCAGCTTAAAGCTGATATGGTAAAAATCACAAAAAAAATCTATTGTGCATATTTTCAGAAAACTTTTTGTAAACCTTTTTTGTCATTTTTTTCTATTTCGCGTTTGTGGCATATGCGCCAAACCAATAATAAGCTGGCGTTATATGGTTTAAAAGGTATTTTTATCTAGATATGCACAATATAGTTTTGTTGCCTAAAAAACCGGTTACAAATAAACCCGGTTACTGATCAAGTGGTCGAATTCGTGCGGAATCCTAGTTCAAATAAATTGTTTATGAATACTGCTGCTATTTTAATTAAAAACCTTTGCGTACGGTAATTTCTTTTCAAAAGCGGTAATTTTTCGAGGGCCGTAACGGTTAATGAAAAAATACAAATTAACATCACTGGGTTGCATTGTAACTTTAATAGAGTTGCCATTACAACAAATATTTTGTTATGTACACAGATTTATATTGACTACATAAACAAGATCTGCTAGATCTCAAAGACTAGTTTATATCGAATCTTAAAACCGCTAATGATTTAGTGAAAAAGGAACAAAGAAAAAACATTTTTTTATTTTTTTTTTTTTGCAAGATTGTTGTGATCTTTAATTTCCAAGTGTATTTGTTTTATTACTTCAGTTTATATAATTTTGCTGTTTTGCATTAGTATTTATTTATATATAGTATTTATATTATATGTATGTATTTTTATATATAGAGCTTTAACATTTAATACATCAGGATTAAATATGATGTGTTTGTCTGTATGTGTCTTTGTTATTAAATTGGTGTTAAATTAGCTAAATTATAAAAATGTATTTTATAAATTTTATTGTGAACTTAACTGGTATAGAATCTTGTTGTTGTTGTGTAAGATTGATTATTTTATATTTAATATATTTGTTATTAGCTTTTTTGTTGCAACTACATTCAACAGACAACTTCAAATTAAAACATTAACAATTTATTTTTGCAGTAACGTATAAATATTAAACAGTTTAATGTTTTACTTTATAAGCATATATTATGCAAGTATGTATTGTTCTCTTTTTGTAATGATTATTTTGTTCTATGCTCATAAACTTAAAAAATACATTTATGAAATGTTATAAATATATTGTAAACAATAAATAAATGTTTAATAAAATAAATACATTTTAGGAAGTATACTTTATTATGAGATTCATTCAGAGATTTTATCAGCAACGTTCAAAAAGTACTAGAAAAAAATATTTCAAAAACTATTTCAAAGAATGTATAAGAAAAAAAAAAGTTAATTTATCGGATGAAGTCGAGTTCGAGCTCAACTAAATATATACATTTCATTGAATTTATAATCAAAACGGTTCGATAAATGCTCTTGATAGTTTAAATATAGGCAATTCCAGAGAAAAGTAGCGTAACGTCACGCAGTGATTCAAATTGAAAAAAATTTTAATAAATCTGTATCTTTGAAATTTGCAACCCGATTACAAAACAATGTATGAGAAAATCATAGAGGAAGACCGGAGCTTTAAGAATATAGAGATTTGGACCACCCTGTTGAAACATACGATGAGCTACAGTGTGTCAACGTTGACTACCTCGGGCGTGAAAAAACTTGTCGGCCTAAAAGCTGTGCATTTCAGTTGCTATTTAGTGCCTTTCTGGCAACCATTAATTTTCAGTTGCCGACTGGCAACGCAACTAAAGTTCGGTTGCATTAAATATTAGACCCACTTATGTTTGTTTTATGTTTTTTCTCTAATAACAAGAAATTAAAAAAAATATTTCCATTTTGTTTATCAGCCTATGTGGGTCATTCTCATTCCAAACGTACATTTTGTGTTTTTTTTTTTGTTTACCAAGTAACTAATATACAGACTGTCCCATATATCAACGTCAAGCCGAAAGCGGGTAATAGGGCAAGTAGTAAGTGCTCCGAAAAAACTTAACAAAAAAATCTATGTCACTTATTTTTTTTTTCTCCTATATTATTGTGAGATAGATATCCTGCTATAAATGAGTTACAAATTCATACAGCAGTGGGCAGATTTTCAAAGAAAATCTAACGTTTTGCCAAACGACGTACTTAAAATTATTACTACTCCCGACTTTAGCCGGCCTTATTACTACTCCCGACTTTAGGCGCCCGTGTTGAAACAAAATTGTACTAGGTACTTTTGGTAAGTGACATCAAAAGTTGGCGCGACTATCCCGAATTCCAAAATCGTATAATACTTGGTCGACCTGTTTTTCAAACTGCGAAAAAATACATTTTTCCAACAAATCTATCTATTACTTTTAAGTAAAAAAAATTTTATTCGTTATTCGAACATTTTTTCAATTTAAACAAGAAAACGATCGAATAATAACTAAAAAAATCATCACAGGGTGATTTTTTTTTAAATGACAACACCTTTTAAAATAAGTGACATAGCTTTTTTTTCTAACTTTTTTTGGAGCAGACACTACTTGCTCTATCATCCGTATATGAGAAGATGGGAATTATATTATAGTTTTCGCCTCATTCAATGTTTCCTGAAATAAAAATATATCTTTCGATTTTTTAAAATTTTTGTGTATTGAGCGTTACATTCGCCTTCGCTAGTGTTCTGCGAATGATTTTTGCGAAAAAATATACCACAAAAAAATGAGTAGAGGGTTTGAATGCACTATACATCAATTTTACAATATGTATAAGAAACAGGACCAACAAATTTATACACTGAAAAAATTATATGCAACATATGCACGAAAACGCTGAAACATATTACGAAATATTTCGTAGTTTCCCAACTCGAAATTCTTTCGTAAAATATACGAAATGTACGAAAATAATATAAAAATAATAAAAGTATGGCTCAACTGGGGCACGAACTCGCAATCTTCATATTTCAAGGCATGTACTCTACCCACTGAGCCACTTTCTGCACTGAAAATAATACATGCAACATTTAAAGAAAAAAACTTTCGTAGTCACTTTTTTCGTAGAATATACGAAACTTTCGTATATATTACGATAAAACATTTAGGCAATATTTTTTTGAATTTACGAAAGTAACGAATACCTTTCGTAAACATTTTTCCTTGTTAAAAAATATATTTGAAATAAAAATTAAAATAAAATAATTTTTCATAAATTTACGTATTTTTATATAACAATTTTTTAGCTCTTATAAAATAAGTAGAATGTGGCTCAGTGGATAGAGTATATGACTTGATATACGAAGATTGCGAGTTCGTGCCCCGATTGAGTCATACTTTTTTTTACTTTTATTTTTTTACTATTTTCGTACATTGAAAATAATCCATGCAACATATTACGAAAAAACTTTCGTAGTGACTTTTGTCGTAGAATATACGAAACTTTTGTATATATTACGAAAAAACATTTAGGCAATATTTTTTTGAATTTACAAAAGTAACGAATACCTTTCGTAAACATTTTTCCTTGATAAAAAATATATTTGAAATAAAAAAATTATTAAAATAATTTTTTATACATTGACGTATTTTCTAAAACAAATTTTTAGCTCTTATAAAATAAGTAGAAAGTGGCTCAGTGGGTAGAGTACATGACTTGATATATGAAGATTGCGAGTTTGTGCCCCTATTGAGCCATACTTTTTTTGATTATTTTCGTAAATTTCGTATATTTTACGACAGAATTTCGTTGTGCGAAATTACGAAATATTTCGTAATATTTAGGAGCGTTTTCGTGCATATGTTGCATGGAATTTTTTCAGTGCACATTTCGTATATTTTACGAAAGAATTTCGTGGTGCGAAATTACGAAATATTTCGTAATATGTATGGAATTTTTTCAGTGTACTTATTTTATAAGACATGAAAACATACGCGAATTTATAAAAAAATATTTTAATATATTTTTTTTTATTTCAAATATATTTTTTAACAAGGAAAAGTGTTTACGAAAATTGTTCGTTGCTTTCGTAAATTGAAAAAAATGGCGTAAATGTTTTTTTGTAATATATACGAAAGTTTCGAATATTCTACGAAAAAAGTCAATACGAAAGTTCTTTTCGTAAAATGTTGCATGGTTATTCAGTGTATATTTATTGTAAAATTGTGCATTAATTGTCAATATATTTTTCGTGTAAAACTTTTAAAATGTTAGATAGGACAATTTTTACCCCTGAGTTTTCCCCGTTTTTTAAATCGCAAAATCGATGCTATTTTGCTATCTTGGCGCGCTCTTAAACCGTTAGCCTATTTATCAATACTCCACGTAATAAAGAATAAAATGTATACTTCATCTGTGAAAGTTCATACAGAGTCCAACAAAATTTTTTTATGCATTTTGAAAGCATTATTTTCCAAAATATTCATTAAAAATTTCATCCATACAAGTTACTGAGTAAATCCATATAATTTTGTGTTAATATTTTATTAGTTTTTATTCTGCTTAGATCTTTGACTAGGTTTTTCATTATTTTATTATTTGCTTTGTTGGCATTTTTTTTAAATTAGTATTTTGTTCGTTTTCTTAACACTTTAATATTTACTTAATATTTCCTTATTGTAGCTCTATTTTAGCTTTAACTTATTTGTTGTTTAAGAGTTTTGTTTATAAATACTTTTTACGCCTTTATTAATAGTTTTTAGTATTTTTGTCATTGTACATACTATATATAATTATTACTCTTCAGTGTTTTAAGCGTATTCTGTATGTGTGTAAATGTTATTTTATCTAAGTAGTAATATTATACGTTTATTTTTTTATTATTATATTTATCGATCATTTTGTTATTTGCACTATAGCGTTTGTATATTATTTTTTAAGCTTTTTTGCTTGAAAAGGATTCATATTTCATAATTTCATATTGCAACTTTATTTAAATCCAATAAAAAAACATAAGCATAGTTAAATAAAGCTCTAAAGGAAACTGAAAAACTTTAGTCTTTTTTTATCCAAAAGTACAAATTTATAAAACATGTCAAGGCGAATGCATTCATACAAGTGAACTATTCGGCCAGCTGACCTTTTTAAAGCATCTTTTGATGTTTAAAAAAAATTCTGACTAGAATCTAAAAACGACATTAAAGGATCTTAAGACAACCTGTAAGTTTCAAGATTACTGCGTAACTATAAAAAGTGCGGTCACAAATTTGGAATAATATCAATTTTACATTAGTGCTTTTCCGACACAGGAAAAATTATTCCGAAAAAAAATTTTTTCAATAAAACCAATTTATCGAAAATTTAAACTGATTTCAATTAATTTCGCAATTGAATTAATTACTTATCTGATCAAAAATAAAATTTTTTAACAATTTTTATTAATTTTGAGTAATTGAAAATTAGAATTTTAGTAAATGAATTTAAAATTTTCGTCATAGATTGAACTTCAATAGCACAATTAATTGAATCTGCAATTTTCGTAATTGAAATCGTATTTTAGTTTTTCTAAAATTAAAATTTGGAATTACTCCAAATTTATAAAATTTGTTAGCAAATTTTATTTTTGTTCATATGAGTTATTGATCCAATTACGAATATAATTGAAACTAGTTTTAATTTTTGATTAAGTGTATTAATTGAACATTTTTGAGGAAAAATGTTTTTTCTGTGCAGCAAAATTTTGTTTTTGATGCTTATGTCTTTTTGGCAGTTAAGAGTTCATATGTTGGAGCTTGTTCTTAATTAACACTGTGCTAAAAAATAGAAAAACATATTTTTAACAAGAGAATTTATAAGAATTAATTAAGAGCTGCTAAAGTTATAATTAACAAAATTTTAATAGCGGTGTTCAGTGTTTGGTGCAGATGGCATTGCAAAAATATAAATGCAGAATATTGCATTTTTTTTGCAATCCGTAAAACAAATTACACTCCGATCGAAAATGGTATAAATCTCGTACATATTGCGAAATACTTGGTAATTTTGCACCACGAAATTCTTTGTAAATTCCAAAAAAAAAAAATTATGCCCTAAATTTTTTTTCGTCACACGCATGAAAGTTTCGTAAATTCTACGAAAAAAGTAACTACGAAAGTTTTTTCCTAATATGTTGCATTGATTATTTTCAGTGTATAAACAAACCGCTTTTATTATTTATAATGCATGTTTTAAAAACAATTATTTTTATAAAAAAAATGTCTACACTGAAAATAGTCCATGCAACATTCTACGAAAAAAAACTTTCGTACACTGCAAATAATCCATGCAACATTTTACGAAAAAAAAAACTTTCGTAGTGACTTTTATCGTAGAATATACGAAACTTTCGTATATATTACGAAAAAACAATTAGGCAATATTTTTGGAATTTACGAAAGTAACGAATACCTTTCGCAAACATTTTTCCTTCACTGAAAAAATTCCATGCAACATATGCACGAAAACGCTCGTACATATTACGAAATGTTTCGTAATTTCGCACCACGAAATTCTGTCGTAAAATTTACAAAATGTACGAAAATAATCAAAAAATAAAAGTAAAAAAAAAGTATGACTCAACCGTGGCACGAACTCCCAATCTTCATATTTCAAGTCTTGTACTCTACCCACTGAACCACTTTCTACTTATTTTAAAAGAGCTAAAAATTTGTTTTATTTACTTATATCTGAAAAATACGTCAATTTATAAAAAATTATTTTAATTTATTTTTTATTTCAAATATATTTTTTAACAAGGAAAAATGTTTACGAAAGGTATTCGTTACTTTCGTAAACTCAAAAAAATGTTGCCTATATGTTTTTTCGTAATATATACGAAAGTTTCGTATATTCTACGAAAAGTCACTACGAAAGTTTTTTTCGTAAAATGTTGCATGGATTATTTTCAGTGTTGTTAAAAAATATATTTTAAATAAAAAAATAAATTTAAATTATTTTTTATAAATTGACGTATATTTCAGATGTAAGTAAATAAATCAAATTTTTAGCTCTTCTAAAATAAGTAGACAGTGGCTCAGTGGGTAGAGTACATGACTTGAAATGTGAAGATTGCGAGTTCGTGCACCGGTTGAGCCATACTTATTTCTTACTTTTATTTTTTAATTATTTTCGTACATTTCGTATATTTTACGACAGAATTTCGTGGTGCGAAATTACGAAATATTTCATAGTATGTACGAGCGTTTTCGTGCATATGTTGCATGGAATTTTTTCAGTGTAGTTACTTTTTCATACAACGAAACTTTCGTACATATTACAAAAAACATTTCGGTAATACTTTTTTGAATTTACATAATTAACGAAAACATTTCGTAAATATCTTTCCTTGCTAAAAATATATTTGAAATTAAAAAATAAATTTAAATTATTTCTTATAAATTGACATATTTTTCAGATGTAAGCAAATAAAACAAATTTTTAGCTCCTATAAAATAAGTAGAAAGTGGCTCAGTGGGTAAAGTACTTGCCTTGATATATGAAGATTGCGAGTTCGAGCCCCGGTTAAGACAAACTTTTTATTTACTTTTATTTCTCAATTATTTTTTTATATTTCGTATATTTTACGAAAGAATTTCGTGGTACTAAATTACGAAATATTTCGTAATATGTACGAGCGTTTTCGTGCATATGTTGCATGGAATTTTTTCAGTGTACTTTCAAGTTGTCCTAACAGCCAAACCAGCACCTGTATCGATGTGATTTTTTCAATGCATGTTACCTAAACAGTCATAGAATAGAGCTTTTGAAAAGTGAAGACTGGATCATCGCCGTACTTGCAGCACCAGAGCAACGCATTTCGTTCCATAGTAAAAAAAAGCATTTGTCATCATATTTCGTTAAATATTAGTTTTTCAAAAAAAAAAAAATACATATAGTCAGTCAATATTAGGTCTGTTTCTTTACGTGTCTGAAGTTACCCAATCTTAGCCGAAAGCTTTTTTCAATACAAATTTTCAGTCTGTTCCCGTACGTGCACGAAGTTACCCAAACTTATACAAAAGCTTTTTTCAATACAAATTTTCTACCCAGCAAAAAAAGACATGCAAAAGAAATAGTTAGTGCATGGGTTCTACTGAAAATGAACTGGTTTAATTTAGGTGCAGAGCGCATGATTTGAACACAGGCGTGTCATTGACGTGCATGGGTTCACATTTAACAAAACTGCTCATCATTGAAATGAGTGCTTCGAACCAATGCTCTTCTGACTGTTAAGGCATGCTCTCCACCACTGAGGTATTGTCTTCTTAATTTTTGTTGGAGCTAAAACTTGTTTTATGAAAATGTGTCAATGTGATGATTTACTTCAGTTTTTGCATGCCTTTTTCGGTGGATATTTTATGCAACATATTACCTAGTAAAATTGCATGCGTTTTTAATGAGTTCAAAAACTATAGCTTTATTTACGATTTACGATGTTATTTAGAATGCATTCGAAGAAACAAGTGCTCAAGAAATCATGAAACACTTATTTCATTTTGAGCGCGTTCATTTATTTTTTGCTGGGTATGTATTGAAAAGAGCTTTCGGTTAAGTTTGGGTAACTATGTACACGTACGGGAACAGACTGCTTGATTGCTTCTTTCGATTGACATAACAAAAAAAATCAACATTTTGATAAAATAATCGTATTTTTTCAGATCGGGCCCATCGTGGGGCGTAATTCTGATTTTCCCATAATTTGCGAATTTTACCGACAGGTTCATCGAACTCTGTGAAGTTCGTCGTTCGTTCCAACTGTGTTTATACCATCTTTGCTTTTAAAAAATTTTCACACAAACGCCTCAAGGAATGAAAACTTGATTACTGTAAAATTTAAATACAAAATAAGCAGCATCTGAAGAAGGTAAAACAAAAACGATCGGAGTCTCAGAAAGTAAAATTAAGTGTTGTGATTTAAAAGAATTTTTTTTCAGTTTTCTGAAGAATTGAAAAACCAATTTCGATCGGAATAATATTCTATGACTTACTGCCAGTTTTTGTAAATAAAATTAAAATTTTTGTTAGGGACTTTGAATTGAAAACAAAAACAAATTTCAGTTTTTTTATTGTTGTTTCAATATAAATTCCCTAACGAAAATTTTTATTTTATTTACAAAAACTGCCAGTTATATAAATTTAGTGCCTATGGAAAGTATCAGTATTTTACAAGTATGTATGTATGTATGTATGTTTTCAGCAAACAAAATTTATGCATATAGAATTTAAACAATAGTTATATACTTCTTAAGCCCCAGCCCCTTTTGGTTATAATATTAAAATATTTTCCCATTTACTATCATTTGTACAAGTGCATTGTAAAATTTATAAATCTTTGTTTTGTTTAATAAATATAAATAATTGTTCTTAAATTATAAATAAAGGAATATATAGAGCTGTAATTTTAGTTGAGTGCTCTTTGAGGAAGTACTACATAATATGCATTGTATTTTCTTTATGCTTTTTTTTGGAATTATAATTGCAAAAGTATGATTTTTGTTTTCTTTTTTCTTTTTTATAAACATATAAAGGAATGTTTAGTTTTAATACAGATTTTGACTTCTTGTACAAACTTTTTCATTCGAGTTCAATAAAAGAATCTTTACTACTTACCATTTAAGTACATTACGATTATATTTAATTGTTATTTGGTCTATTCGGCAAGGGTGGTGCATTTCCTGTACGATTTGGTATTGGTGGGGGACCTCGTCTAATGGGCAACGGTGGTGGAGGACCCATAGGAGCGCTCGCCGTCAGTTGAGGTGCTCTTCTAGCAGGACTTTCATTACTAACATCCACCAATCCGACTGGTGGTGGAAATGCTGGAGGCGGATGTCGTGGTGCAGGTATATCATCTTGAATTTCCTCATAAATATTGCTTTCGTTGTACGCTGAGGTATCTTGCACGTCGACCGATGATTGCTTGGAATGGCGTGATGGTGTCGAAGCCGGAGTTACGTTTTTGCTTTGTGTGTGTCGTGGTGGTGTGGGCGGTAAAGAGCCCGCTTGGGAACTCGAGCCGGAGGGTGATACTTTACCCGATGATGAGTGCAAGGGAGAAGTTTGCTCGGTTGGCGACTGAGATTTAGAAGACGGAGCCGTATCGGAACCGGAACCTACTGGTACTGGTCTCAAAGGTGGTGGCAATTGCGGAGTTTGATGAGGCTGTGGTGGCATAGGAGGCTTGGCTGGTTTTTGTAACATTTCTGGTACCACACTAATTACACCAGCATGAGGCAAGTGTCTGGGCGAATTCTTTGGTGACATGGGTATGGGAGGTCTGGCGGGAGCTGGTCTTGCCGGAGGCTGCTTTGGTCTTTGTGGCACTTCAGGAGTAGCATTCAATATTTGTGCCTGTTCTTGAGGATTAGCGCACAAAGGAATCGTATTTGTGGTACACAATTCAATTTCATTATCCACAAAATGATTCCAATTGGGCGACTTCAATTCAAATTTCAATTCTAGGCCACAGATATTGAGTTGACCCTTAGCCACGGCATTAAGGGCAGCTTCGCCATCTCTGAAAGTAACCCACATGGTATCCTCTACATAGCGAACTAAAGTTACCTCACCCAATTTAGAGAGTTCTTGGATCAAAGTAGACATCACATTCTCATCATAAATAGTAGGACCCTCCTCATCGAGCGATGGTTCTTTAACGTGGACCACAATAGTAGAATCCGGTGGTCCCAGATCTTTAATAACCTGTTCGAAAACAACTCTTCTACGCTTTTGATCAATTTCCATTATCTCAGCATCAATTATGGCAATAACAGGACGATGATCACTTTGCTTTAGCTCTGAACGGCCATAGTGTATTAACTTACCCGGATTCCAATCATTGTTGGCATAATCAGATTCAGCCAAAGCCTTACGTCTACGCCACAATACACGATCAGTCCAGGCGGGAGCTCTTTGCTTCTCAGAAGTATCGTAGTCATCACTAAACAAGTCATATTTATAAGTTGGATCGAAAGTTATTTCACCTTCCAGAAAATCAGAAAATACATTGCCCGCTTCTTGTTCTTTACGCAATTGATCATTTTCTAAAACTGCTGGTAAGTCACCATTGCGTATTGACTCTTTAAGTTCCTCTTTATCCATGTCAATGCGATAATTAAAATCGCCACACCAAAATACCCAATCATGCGATTTCAAAGTGCGGCCCATGGGAAAGGCCAATTTGCGGGTGATCTCGGCATAATCAGCATTACGCTCGGCCACCTAGAAAAAATAAATAAAAAAAATTTGTTTACGATAAGAAGTAAAAAAAAAAATTGCATAAAAATATTGCATACCTGCGATTGACCTGCCGCAAAATGTGCGCAAACAAAACACATGGAAGTACCGTGCAACACAAATCGTATAGCACAGGCTCCCTTATTACCAGTTGCTCCCCCTAAACCAGTTTTAACGCAATCTATAGCCACATCTTTGATGAAAGGAGCATGTTCTGGACGTATATAAATGTATAAACAAACGCCCACCAGCTGCTGATAAGTCAATAGGACGTAGTCGTTATCTCTTGATATGGTTTTTTGTAACTCCTCTGCCCACAACTTGGCATTATACGTGCTGGCGGCCATAATATTGGAAGCATTTAAATCAACAATTTCTTGGAAACCTATAGCGTAAATATCCACAGGGTTCGCGGCATTTTCCGAAGGATTATTAACATTTACCAAAGCCTTGGAGCGTGCCAAAGCATGACAGTCCAACAGCCAATCGGAGAGGGAGTCTTTGAAGACAACACTGCGAAAATGTTTACCACCATTAACATTGTATGTGCCTACGGCTACACGAGCCGTTTTTGGTGTGACATACTCAGTGTAACGTTTGCACATTTCACGCAAGACTGTAGTAGGAGCATGCAACATATTGGAGGGTAGCAAAATACGTGCTCGATCAGCCAATTCAGAGCTTAGAGTGGAACCGACCAAGAGAATATCAATGGCTTCCTAATAATAGAAAATAGCATGTTTAAAAATCTTATGAATTCGGCAATAACCAACGGCAAGGAATAATTTTCGGCAGGAATTTTCGGTATGTACTTTTTTTACAGAATCTTCATTAAAAATCAAAAAATAATGTTAACAATTTTTACAAATTTTGTGCACAAACTGCTTGCAGCTTCTTCTATCGTTTTAGCCCATTCACGACCAAAGCGATGAAATCGAAAACTCGCAAATAAATCAAAGTAACTCCACTACTGTGAAATCGAATGTTCAAAATTGAATACATTTACAAAAATTCATCTAAAAGGCCTAAGAAAACCACAAACCCATAATTTTACTAAAGAGCTAGAAAACTGGCAATAGCTGAAATTACTTCGAAAAATTTTAAATTTTTCGAAATTCAAAAATCTACCAAAATCCACCATAAACCAATAGTTTCATTAAAGAATTATGAAATTTTCAAAAATAGAATTTAGTCAGTAAAAATCGAAATGCTGAAGTTACTTCGAAAATTTTTCGAAAATTCGAAATTCAATACATATTATAAAATGTACCGAAATCCACTATAAGCCAATGGTTTCACTAAATAATTATGAAATTCCCAGAAATCGAAGTGAATCAAATCGAAATGTTTCTGAAAATTCGAATATGTCTCAAAAGTCATAATTTCACTAAATAAACTAAAAACTCAAAAAACTAAGTTACTCCGAAAAATCAAAAATTTCTCCGAAAGTTTTATATATGATCGTTATTCGAAAATGTACCAAAAGTACCATAACTGCAGCTGAAAACCCATAATTTCATTAAACAAATTTAAAATTCGCAAAAAATTGAGGTTGCTCCGAAAAAATTAAGCATTTTCCGAATAATATAACACTTTCAAAAATGCACCAAATGTACTTTAAACCCACCAGAAAGAAGCCCAAAATTTCAATAAATGAATCGAAAGCTCGCAAAAAATCGATATCAGTATGTAGTTGAAAAAATTTTAAGGTCTCCGAAAAATCGGCATTTAATATACATACACATTTAAATTTTGGAGAAACTCATAATTTAACTCAACAAATTAAAAAAATTAAAAAACGAAGTTATTCCGAAAAAAACCAAGTTACTCCGAATAAAACTTTAAATTCTCCGAAGATTTGATATAAGAACGCATTCGTAAATGCACCAAAAGTACCTTAAACTAACCGAAAGCCCATAATTTTACTAAATATATTTAAATCTCGCAAAACATATAAGTCACTTAAAATAAATCAATAATTCTGCGAATATTTGATATTTGACTCAATTACGAATATGCAACAAAAGTGTCTTAAGCACTGATGCAAAAAAGGGCAAAAAAGGGTTAAATTGAAAAAAGATATATTTGAAGCCAGTAAAATTTTTCGAAAAAGCGCAAATGGTTCTTTTGAAATCAAAACATGTTTGAATTTTAGGAATAACTTCAAACTCACAACCAAATTTGAAAATGAAGATGAAATGAAATTTTAATTAAATAGAAGGCTATACTCTTCTTCTTCTTGTTCTTCTTGTTATAAACGGTACAACAAATTAACAAAAGTAAATGTGTAAAAACGATGTCGCAATTTTGCTATTTTGCAGATTTGCGCGTTTTATTTTTGGGTAATTTTTTCGCGTTTTGTGTAATTAAAAACGGGTTAAGTCTATCCCGAAAACGGTTAATTTTTCATCCCTGATCTTAAGCCAACCAGAAGACCATATTTACTCCGAAAAATCAAAAAATTTCGGAAAATTCGGAATTTAGCTCATTTTCCACCAAAATTGGCCCAAACTGACAAAAACGGAAATTCTGTAGAAAGTCGATATTCGTAGATTCGATATTCGAAAATTCACTATTCAAAAATTCGATATTCGAAAATACACAAAAACGTTTTAAGTATGCCAAAAATTTAATTTTGCCAAAGGTATCGAAACCTCCGAAAATATTTGGAAAAAAAATTAAGTTACTCATAAACTACATCATAAGTTTTCTGAAAATTTTATCTGAAAAGTGTGCGGAAGAAAACTGCTTCGGCGGTGAATTAGAAAAAATATATTCAGCATTTATTTAAAAAAAAATTATACGCAACAATAAAATATCTCACCTGCTTTGAATTATCCAACAAATTATTTTGTATAGTCCTGGCCGCCGATCTGGCTCCATCCATCAGTTTCGACCCGCCTTGTATAGCTCCAGTGCCTGCATATATCTTGCTAACTTCATTGCCATTATTGATCCACATTTGCTTAAATATCTCTTCAAATCTAGAATAATTCTGCTTTTTCTCACCCATTCCCAAAGCCTCCAATTGTGTGGCTAATATATCTAAGCCCAAATAGGTCTGCACACAGTTTGTGCGATCCAAACAATCCAAGCAATTAGTACGAATAACACCAAATTGCTCACGCAACACTTGACCATTGGAAACATAAAATATGCCATAGTTAATGCCACACGATGTAATACGTTCTTTAAGTTTTGATAAGGCGGCAAAATTGCCACCACGGCACTCTTGATGATAGTCGAAAATAATATGAGGAACATCTTTATGGGCCGATATTTCATGATGCCTTTGAAATTCATGGCTTAGCATAGCCTCGCCTTCCTTACTACCCACCAAAGATGTTCCCAACAAATTTATAATGGTTTGATAACCATAACGTTGTTTCATCATGGTCATGTGACGATCAAAAGCAGCGGCGGATGTTTCAAAGCCTCTTGAAAGTTTTACTTTATGAGAGCCAACCTGAACGCCAGGTTGTTCCCAAAATAGGGGAACCGATCCTCTTGTTTGAACATAACTGGTGACATCATTATCCACATGTATCAACTGTTCAGTCTCTACAAAATTTGCAACATGACCCTCATCATTGGTACCTGTAAAATGTAAAGGTAAATATTTTTTTGTTTAATAGTTTTCTCTACAATCTAACTTACCTCTAACATTAAAACGTGTACCGGCTCTTTCACAGGATAGCCTAGATATTATGGCTGCTCTGGCCTGTTTTGCTCCTATATACACTGTTCGTATTTCCACTGAACCACACATGGATTTCAACAGCCACAACTGACAATCAATACCAAATCTCAGCATGTGAATATGCATCATGCGATTCCAAAAGAAACGATTATCCGTTTCGGAAGTCTGTTGACGTCTTTGTGCACACAATGTTATATCAAATTTATTCATGGTTGTCGATGTCTGATTAGTGTGCGCAAAATAAAATGTGCCCGAATTTAACAATTTCCTCACTTCCGATATCTTATCTTCATTGGGCGCAGCATTTTGTAATGAAACAAATTGTGTTTGTTGTATACGAAAAACTTCGACATCGCCGATCTTGCCCATCGATATACAGCCTGTGACCAGCACTAGGAATAATACCGTACTTTCGCCGGCATTTAATTGCAATACCCCTAAACAGCCATATGCATCACATACTTTGGTATATTGCTTACGAATTATATCGGTTTCTTGTTGCGACAACAAAGCCACGGCATGCGATTCAAAGAGTATGCTTTCGTTTTTGTGACGATGTTCCATTAGGACACTATGCGGTGAGGGGGCAATGGATTTCTCCAATACCCTTATAACTTTAGACATAGCCATGGTGTTGAGATAAATTACGGATAATACTAAAGGTATATAGTCTGATTATTAAAGGGAATATTTGGTTTCTTGTTGATTTTCAAACAGAGAAAATATACTCCAACAGTGCGATTTATCATCAATTTTGTTGTACGCCGTTTTTTGGTTTAAATTTTTGAATTTAAGGATTTTTCAAGGGAAACATATCTGTAAAAAAAAGTGAAAGTTATTACATCAGGCTGTGCAACACAAATAAATTCAGTAAAGTGCGACTTGGATTCGCACACGAAGGGTTCCGCACGAATACCATATACATACATACGTATGTTGTATATCCCTTTTCTCGTTTTGGCGATTTTTATTACTATTTTTTTACTTTAATTTAGCGTGATTTTTTTCGCTTTGGCGAATTTTTTGTTTTTTGACGATGTTTTAGTTTTGTCGATTTTTTTGCGCTTTTTTCGTTTTGCCGATTATTTTAGTTTAGCATATTTTTTGTTGCTTTTTTAGTTTTTGGCGATTTTTTCTTTTTTTTTTGCAATGTTTTTCGTTTTTATCCGATATTTTTTGTTTTTGGTGATTTTTTCAGTATTAGCGATTTTTTCATTTTTTTTCTGTTGTTTTTTTTACGGAATTTTTAGTTTAAGCGATTGTTTTATTTTTGGCGATTTTTTTCGTTTTTTGGTGATTTTTTTAGTTTATGATTTTTTAGTTTGGCACTTTTTTCGTTTTGATGATTTTTTCGGTTTTTGGCGATTTTTTTTAGTTTTGATGATTTTTTGCATTTTAGCGATTTTTTTACTCTTGGTGATTTTTTCCTTTAAGCGCTTTTTAAATTTCGGCGATGTTTCGCTTTGGCATTTTTTAAACTTTGGAATTTTTTTAGTTTTAGCATTTTTTTTTTAATTTCAAGAGTTTGCCTCTTACGCTTTCCAATATGCAGCAAGTTGTATAATTACGCGGAAATGTGGTAGAGCAGGAAGGGGCTCCCTTCCGTACAAATTAATCATTAATTATTGCATAATTGTAATGCTATATCAGTCAGGGTCCACAAACTGAGTGAGAAAAGTGGTGGAGAAAGAGCAGGGGAATTGCTCCCTCCCATACAAAGTAATCATTAATTATTGAATATTTGGAATACTATAACAGTGAGCATCACTTGCTGAGCATTCGTTCATAGTCAATGCGCATAATACAACAAAAACTGGTGGGTGTAGGAGCTGGGGGAAGGACACCTCACATACAAAATAATTGTTAATTATCGTGTATCTAAAAAACTATACCACTTTGCGCTTTTTTTATTTTGGCGTTTTTTCGTTTTAACATTTGTTAAACTTTGGAATTTTTAATTTTAGCGTTTCTTTTTAATTTCAAGAGTTTAATTTCAAAAGTTTGGTGTGAGTCAGTCACTTGGATGGCAGTATGCGTAGTCCAGCACAAAACTAAGTGAATTAAAAATTTTTTTGTTTCTCGTCAATTTCAAAACTTTTTTTGTCATGCTAAAGCCGTTTTCATTTTCAAATTTATGCGTTTTATTAAATATTTTATTAAATATTTTACTATACTTTCAACGGACACGAAAAAAGCATTTGAAATGGCAATCCCCTTGTATATATCGATGGCTTATACAAAAAAGGTGTATCTCGATTTTTTTCGAAATCGCGATTTTAACGTTTTCTGGTATTCAATATGTAATTACAATCCTCCTTAAAGAACTAAATAAATTACAGTTAAAAATAACGAATTTATGGCCACTTAAAAAATTATATTTGTATTTAAGTTTTTTTAACTATAAAGAATAAAAGGGCAATCAATAGAATTGCATTAGTTTAGTTAGTAATTCTAGCCCATTGTTATAACACGGAACTCTCCTTTATGGCACCGGATTAATGATGTCGATTCTGGGAGATCCGTATTAAAGATTTTCGGTGAATTACCCATGGGTGCTGTGTTCTGATCAGGTTATCAGTTTACCATTTGCAGGTCACCGGGAAGATGAGTGCCGAACAAAGTCCATTACTTGTTCTACTTTGTCAGAATTCCGAGGCCTGCTTATTATTGTTATATCCTAACAATGTGTAGTTTAAGTTGTTCGCTTAAGTAAAAGGAGATTTGCATTTGTCTTAATTTTAGTTTTAGGATTTGTTGTTGTTGCATTCGTAAGTTAAGTCATACTTTTACATTTACTAGAATAATAAATGAAGAAATTTAAAAAGGCAAAAGTTTTCATATGAAGTCATTTGAAAAATAAACCACTAATGCAGATTAAATTTAGATCCGAACTATATTTATGTATGCAAGTAGGTCCAAGAAATAATTTGTAACAGTCTATGTTTCCATGTACATACAGTATTGGCAAAAACTAAAGCACCTCTCAGTGAATTTTTTTCATATCACAATTTTTCTAAATAAATTCACAAGAATGTTCCATACGAATACATATCGCGACTTTATTCTTGTTTTGGCCCACCGACCATTTTCAAAAAAATTGAGAAGTATGGGGTATATATTTTGAATAACCTCTTTCAGAATCCAAAAACTGTTTTGCGAAATTGTTCCTGGTTTCTGAGATATCAAGCATTCATTGTGATCGATATCATCATTTTTGATAAATTTTTTGTAAAAAATTTTTTTTAAATAAAAAAATAAAAATCAGAAATCAAGTAAAATAGCAAGTTTTATGAATATTAACTATTTATTCCATTCAAATATCTTTTCTAATAACATTTATACGATTATTTTCAATAAAAATTTTAAAATTTCATCTCAATGACAAGTTACTCAATAAACAGCAGTTAGTATACACATGAAGCAACAAAAGCTACTTTTTACAAATAAAATAAAAAAGTGGCTACTGGAGCACAAACCAAGATATTTTACTTTCAGTAAAAAGATGTTAATTTCTAATCGGATTGATGAAAGATCACAAAAATTTACATTTTTCTTCCATATGCCGGAAGCAGTGGTGAGAATACAAAAAAACTCTATCGGATATATTTTGAGAAAACTTTATGTAAATCTTCTTAGTTGTTTTTCTCCATTCCGACTTTTTGGCATATGGGCTAAACCAATACTGAGGTCGCGAGACATTTTAAATTTTAGCGTATTTTTTAGGGTTTTGTCGAAATTTTTCATTTTTTGCCGATTTTTTTAGTTTTAACGATTTTTTCGTTTTGGTGATAGAATTAATAAAACATATAGAAGCATAGAACGAAGCGGACAAAGCCAGAGAACAGGCTCATTTATGTTAACACTATTGAATATTTGGACAGCTAGAGGAGTATCGTTCCTCTAACCTGCATGTTAACCGTAAGAACAAAAATGAAGTAACATTTGGTGTGTAAAATTGTAAATTTGTATGGGAATTTTACCAATTTAACGAGTAAACAGTTACCAAATATTGCGTGAACTCCACCATTAATTATAAGATTTTCTTTTTGATTCCTAGAAGGTGTGTTTCAGTTTTGTCCGCTTCGGTTTAGTCTTTTACACGTTTTATCAATTCTAATTATTTGTTTAAGAAACTATCCAATAATATTTTTACTTTTCATATACATAGTACAGCAAATTGTCCCTTTTCACCCAACTACGTCGATATACATATGAATGAATAAAAAAACGTCTGAAAAGTACGTTTTTTAAAGAAGATGTTATATGATAAAAATCCACTGAGTGCTTTAGTTTTGGTCAATACTGTATGCATGTACATATGTATGCATGTGTATAAAGATATAAGCCAGTTATATAAGTTTGAGAAAATAACAAAATTAATATGCATATGTAGCAATAATTCTGTAGGCTATTGAAAAGCCGCTTTAAAGAAATCTCCCTTATTTTAGCTCCAATTTTAACAGCAAATCAACATATTCAGATCTGATTGGAATTATACTTTTTCACTCTCTTTGTCCGTATATAAATCGACACTTCAAAAGAATAACCAGAAGAATATTCCCATAAATATTCAAGGTTTCATACATACAGAAAAAATCGATATTTACTGTAAATGTCAATCACCAATTACAAGAGTTTCATTATTGGATTCCTTAACGAAACGCTAAAAATTATTTTAAATTATAATAAATTTTAACAAAATAACGATAAAATTTATGAATTTCTATACATTATTCATACTTAAATTCCATTAAACAAACCTTTCGATTATTTCAAGTTCAGGCCTTTGTTGTTGTTGTTGTTTTTTCTCTTCTTTTTTGCAAAAAGTCAATACAGAGGAATTTGCTTCCTTTCTTTTTTACAATACACCCACTTTTTAACACTTGCAGCAATTCATTTAACAACTTTTTTATAAAATTATAGGAAGATTGTTTTATTAAACACAATATTTATTATTATTTGGATGTTAATTTTTGTCTGTGAAAATTTTATGTAAATTCTTTACCATTTCTTGGATATCTGCCGTAAAACTTTTCATCAAACTGAAACTGGGGAATACATAGAAAGTAGCCACACTTCTGTTGAAATTACTGCAAACGCTTTTTTTTAATAAGAACTCCCATATTGCAAAATCTGCTGAATGCTGCTGATGTTCTTATAATGTTGAATAAAATACTAGAAACTGAATCATTTGTACAAAGAGCGTTACGTTATATGTTAAGCCGATTCTTATACGATGCAAGTCTTATTGATCAGCATCTTATTCAGCTGTGAGAAAGACAGAGAAATGAATGCACATTTCTCTGTTTTTCTCACAGCTGAATAAGAAGCTGATCAGTAAGACTTGCATAGTGTAAACTGGGACTAGCAGTTCCTTTCCACTTATAAGTGAAAAACTTGCAATTGTGTGAAAAATCGGCAAATATCAATCTGTCACCATATCAATAAAAAATCGGCAAATAATTGTCATTGTGGCATCCCTTTGTGCTTGCATGCGTGATGTAGACTCGGCCACGATTTCCTTGTTGTCGTTATCGAAATACATCTGTTAATTTATCGTAATTGCCCCTTCAATATTGCCGTTTTGAAAAAAAGTGCACCTTGACCACACATTGCTTTTCTCCGCTAAGGTCATTTATAAATAAAAATTGTGCATTTAGTAAGTAAATTTATTTTGAAAATTAAAATACAATTATTAACCGCATTTAATTTGAAGAAGCTATAAAAAACGAAACTATGAATAAGCCCATAACAGCTGCAGAATTCGATGCCAAATATGACATTATTGATTCAGCAACACCAAAACATGTCGTTCTAACTGGACGATATAAAAAGTAAGTTTCGTGCATAATTTCTACTAATTAAAGTTAATCTTTTCGAATGGTAAATAGGTTCTAGTCAAATAATGCGAAACCCAAAGTTTTATAACCAACATGTTTCTTTTTAGGAGCTTCGCTTATTGCACTTTGCGTGACCGTCTTCCTGTCATCTTAACTCAAATTATAGATCAATTAAACAGAGATAAAGATGAAATAGCTGAAATATATAATGGCGAGGTAAATTTATATTGGGCATTGCAATTACCGTATCATGCAATCAATCAGCCGGCTTCATATTTGGTGGCCTCTTGGTATTTTTTCGTCATACTTTCTCTCAGGATTCAGAGAAATGTGCTTCCGTTAAGACTCAATCCAGGATTGACAGAAAACGTGCTTCCGTTAAGACTCAATTATAATTATCCGATAATTCAAATTTTAGCACACTCGAAACTGTGCCGAAAGCGCCTTAAATTCATCAGAAACTCGTTATTTCATTAAAGAAATCAAAAACTCCGAAAATATCGATGACACTGGTCTACAGAAAAAAATCGTATTTAAATAAAAATAAGTGGAATATACGTTTATAGGGTCAAATATACTGATTAGGTTCGAATATACTGATTGATGTACATACATAGTGAAAATATTAGTCATACCCATTAAAAAATCTGTGCGTGGTAGAAAAAACAAATCGGATTTGTGTTTAGCGCATTAAAATTTTTATATCCCACACATTTTATATATAAGCTCGAAAAAAATTCATTTTGCAGACCTGTGTCATTCGAAACTTAATACATATTCGAAAATATACCAAATGTGGTCTAAGGAAATGACAAAAAATCGCGTAAAATCGAAGCAACTCTGAAAACATGGATGATTCCATATATAGCACGTTTTCGAAAATGCATTAAAATTGCATTGAATCCACCTAAAAAATCTAAAACTTTAAAAATATCGAAGTTAATACGAAAAAATAAAAATTCTCCGAAAATTCGAAGTGTAACACACTTTTCCGCACTTTTAACACAACTTTCCGAAAATTAAAACGCATACGAAAATGTAACAAAAATGCCTCAAATCTGCAGTTTCAGTAAATATATCGTATACTCGTAAAAAATCCTAATGATTTCCAAATCGGAAACTCGTAAAAAGTCGAAGCTACTCTGAAAGATAGAAAATTCTCCGAAAATTCGAAATTTAGCAAAAGAAATCGTTCTATCGGCCATGTCACAGAGTTCAGTTCCGTTCGGAAACGGAACAGCTGGTGTCTAAAAAAGAAAACTAAAATACGCAAGTTTGTCAGGTGTGTCCAGATTGTTGGCGGCGCTAGTATGCTGCGGTATACTCCAGCTACGGCTTGATATATTAGGGTGGATTGAATTCCGTTTCCGAACGGAATTGAACTCTGTGACATGGCCGTATATTTGGCTCCATAAATTCCGCAAAAAATCGAAAGTACTTCGAAATCAGAAACTCGTAAACAAATCGAAAATGCGAAATTTAGCAAAAGCCGCATATCAGTTGGTAAATATATTTGATAAATAAGAATCTAATTTTTTTAGGAAACGCGTGAGGAAATAAAATCGTTAGTAGGTCATATTTCCAAACTAAAATATCAACTTCAAACTGATAAAAAATTTGAAGCCTTTAGCGCCGAAGGTAAGAATATACTCGACAATAAAAAATTGTGCAATTGTTAAATTTCAAAATTCTTCTCATTAACTTTTCAGAGCCTGATAAAGAGTTGTGGAATAACTTCATACAACAGCTGCCCTCGGATTTGTGTTCATTCTTTCATTCCTGTTGGTTATATGCTGAATGTTATATGTATCGAAAAGTATCTTCGTTTTTCGAAAGTACAAAAACTTTAAAAAACTTTGACTATTTTGCCAAACAAAAACAAAATGGCCTTAAAATAAACGGTGTACCAGGAGTGGCTAAAGTAATAGGACATACGGAAAGAGATTTTAAAACATTTGATAGTTTAATAAAAGTTAGTGAAAAGTATAAAATTATCAATAGAAACTACAATTTAATTTTCCTTTTTAGCTTAATTTATGGAGCAATAAATGTGATTTATCTATAATTTTGCCAAACGAATTTAAACCCGATGAAAATATTTTTGAACAATTGGATTCGTTTAATAATAACATATTGGTTAATAACAACAAACAAATTTGGCAATGTTTGGAGTCAGCCGATCACTCCAAACCGGTTATAGTGGAATTTATTAACGATAATGCTGGCTTTGAGCTGTTTACAGATTTAATTTTAGCCCAATATTTAATAGACAAACAATTGGCATCTAAAGTGCGCTTTAGTGTGAAAGCTATACCCTGGTATGTATCGGATGTTATGCCCAATGATATACCTTGGTGCCTAGATTATTTAAATAAACACGAATCATCAGATGTAAAAGATTTGGCCACAAAATGGAAACAATATTTTAAAGAGGGTAAATTTGTAATAAGCCCTGTTCACTATTTCTGGGTATCACCATATGAATATTACAGGTAGGTAGTAAAAATGTTTAGTACTAACATGAGATTTTAACAGAAAATATTTCCTTCTTTTATTTTTGTAGAATGTCTGAAATTGCCCCCGATTTGTATCAATATTTAGGCGAGGCTCATCTAGTAATTTTTAAAGGTGATTTAAATTATCGCAAATTATTAGGCGACATGAACTGGGATCCTACTGATGATTTCGTTAAATGTGTTAGAGGATTTCAACCTACAAACTTCTGTTCTTTCCGAACTTTAAAGGCTGATTTAATATGTGGTTTACCTCAAGGGAAATCAGAAGAATTAAATCGTTTAGATAACCAATGGATGATTACTGGTGAATATGGTGTCATACATTTTTTGGAGAAAAGCAAAGACTCGTAAAGGAAATTAGAATGATTGAAGATTTTTCGTTGTAAATTGAATTGTTTTTTTTAATAGGAATATGAATTATATCGTTGATTATTTTACATACATTTTTAAAATAAATGGATAAGAAATAAATCCATTTTTAAGTAAATATTATTGCAAAGCAAATTTCATTACAAAGTATTTTTGATTTTTCAATTTTTCAATGATTTTAACTATTTTTTTGGTTTGGTTTCTGTTTTAAATAGTATTGCTAATAAAAAGATGTCTCTGACAATAATGACACTGTCAGATGCATAAACTTCACACATCTTCCAATAAAAAAATGTCTGACAATTATCTGACAATTGCAACTGAATTCAGTTCATACGATTTTCATATGCCTGACAATTTGTTGTCAGCTGGTAGTCTTACAATGGACTGACAATACTTTTTCTAAGAAACGTTATCAAACAAAAGTTGTCAGTTCACAAGGTTGTAAGACATTTTTAGCACATTTTACTGACAATATTCAGCCTTTGATAAAACGAACCATAATCAATCAAAAGTTCGATTTCGAATTTTTGAGTAGTTACGTCCGTTTGCATTTAAGTTGACGATATGCATGTGTAAAAATATATCGAAATTATCCCTTCTCTTGCAGCAATATAAATTTTTTCGAGTATTTCAATATTATATTAATTTATTTCTATATTAACCAAATTTTGCGTAACTTTTTATTCAATATTTTGAAGAAAAAATTATGCATAAACCTTTAACAGCCGCAAGATTCGATGCCAAATATGACATTATTGATTCAATAACACCGAGGCATAATGTTCTATCCGGTCGATATAAAAAGTAAGTGCCCTATAATTTCAGTTTGTACGAATTTCAAACATTAAACAAAGTTAAATTTATTTCTTTTAAGGAGTTTCGCTTATTACACTCTGCGTGAACGTTATCCAGTTATCTTAACTCAAATAATCGATCATTTAAACACAAACAAAGATGAAATTTCCCAATTATATAATGGTGATGTAAGTTTAGTACACCCTTATTTGGAGTGGCATTTGTAAAAAAAAAACGAACACACATACTGCTTAAGCCTTTATCGGCTTTTCTGCAGAAACACCCAGAGTCTTGGCAGGAATCAAACCTACGACCTCCCGGTTAATAGTATAGCACACTATCCACTACACTACGGGGGTACCTTGTGTAGTGTTTAGGGTCAAATTCCCTAAACTGAATTGAGAGATCGCATAATTTTAAAAATATTTAAATAAGAGAAATTTTAAAATATTTTGTACATACTTTTAGGAGCGGAAAAAATTATTTTGTATTGCGAACAAAAATTTTGAATGACAAAAATATATTTAAACTGATATCCAAGCTGCTGTTTACAATTTCCGTAACATCATTGTGACGTTTTAAGTCCCTATTATCTCCATCATAAAGCATTAAAAAAAATTCAGTACAAACTTTCAAATTATTTGACCCATCCCTTCCCTTCAACGTCTTTAACAATTTTCCTCACAATAAATTAAATTTTTATTGTTGGAACTAAAGTTTTTATTCTATATAAAAAAGGTTATGGTATAGAAAAGATTAAGAAATGCGAAATTTTTGTTCAATGATACCCATTTTAAAATAGTTGGCATACTTTTTATTTTTTTCATTTTCACAAAATGGCGTCTGTTGGCCGCCATATTGAATTATGACTACTGTCATATCTTTAGTGACACTCGCAGGATTAAAGCAAATCGATATTTTGTAATGCGCATATTATCCACGTTTTATAGCACATACATATATTTGTGAACAGTTTTTTTCACAAATGAAGATGAATAAAACTGCGTAGCGAACCAGATTAACCGAAGAACATTTAGCATCGATATTAAAAATTACATCAAGCAAAAAAAAATTTAACTCAAAACTTTGATTAATTGAAAAATGACAAGCAGTGCATTATTATATCCAGCAAAAAATTATTTATATTCGTTTTGTTTTCACAATATACGATTAAAAGTTAACGTGGGCTTTAACGGTAAGTTAGGCATACAAAATTTGTCGTTAAAGCCCACGTTAACTCTTAATCATACATTGTGAAAAGGGCCGTAAATATATTTCTATAAATTTTTTGTTTGTTTTCTTTATGAATTCTTTATATTCAATTTCCACTCAAAATTTTAATTTTTAATTAAAAAAAAAAAGTAAATGCCGCCCGGCCCGCAAGAGGATTTGGATTATAGTTTTCGAAGAATTCGACCCTCACACTGAAATAAGTTTGACATCTCTCTGCTGTAACTCTTCGCTGTATGAGTCTTGTTTGCCGCTTTCTCGAAAAGTTTGGGAAATTCCCTCTAGACAGCGGTAAAGCGGAATGAAATATCCTACTAAAATATTTGTCATAAAATGCTCAAATTCAACTTTAATGACAGAAATAAGTCAAAACTTAAAATGTGTTTTAAGAATTAATTTCAGACTTATTCACAATTACTACTAAAATATCCCACAAAACTGGATTTTATGAGGCTAGTTTGTTTTGCGAATATGTCTTACGTAAAATTTCAGTACATATAAGTCACAATTCGCTAGAAAGTTGTATATTGTTATTAGGGATGTGACGATACACCTTTTTGCCGATACGATACCGATACTCAAAATGAAATATCCGAAATACCGATTCCGATACCGATACGCATATTGAAATTGAATTCAAGTTAAAATTAGCAAAACTCAAGTAGAGTAATTTTTTTTTTATTATACAAAATTACAGTGTAAGAGATTATTAATATTTAAAATTGATATTAACCCATTAAAGAAAATTGGAAGTAGTTTTTAAGGAACTAAATTTTCACTGCTTCCAAAGAATCTATATTGAAAATAGACACATAATTAGTAGAAAAGCAAGTAAAAATCTATTTAAATTATAAAAACAATTTTAATTTCTTTATAATTAAGAAAAAGTACTCATCATGCTTTTTTAAAAATCGATTTTAAAGAACATTTATAAACTAATATTCTTCTAAAAGTTGATATTTATTCACTTAAATTTACATGAAAACACTGTTTTGCGTTTAAATTCGAAAATTACCGATGTATCGGCAAATCTGAAGTATCGCCGATATATCGGTATTTCTTACATCCCTAATTGTTACCTTAAGGGGTCTGGGGACGGTCAAATAATCACGTCAACGTTCTAAGTGCGTGCGTGCGGTCGTGCTTTTTCAGCTACACGTACCCTGATTAATGAAAATCAAAAAGTTTTGATATTTTAATTTGATGAGCAATTATTTGATCGTCGCCAATTGTGATTGACAAAAAAAATGTCAGTTGTTTTGTAATCGTGGAGTAATAAGTTTACTGGTGGCAGCACGAGGGCAGGTGTTTATTTTTTGCGCTAGTAGTTTTGTGTACAAGCTGCGTCAAATGCGTCAAGTTTTTTGACAAGCATTATTTAGTTTTGTTATATTTGTTGCCCTTATGCGGCCACCTGTATACTTATTAGTCACAACACAAATGTTGATTGATGAATTTATTTGTACATCGCCGTTTAAGCGACAAGCACAGGACACTCACACATATGCCTTGATTGACGTGTTTATTTGACGGTGGCCAGAGCCTTTTAATTTAGAAACTAGGGATGTAAGAATACGCGTTTTTGACAATACGTTACCGATACTCAAAGAAATATTGGCGGTACCGATTCCGAATCGGTTACACCCCTAATAGAAACGCAATAGCTGGTTTTTTTCAAATAGAGTTTTTTGAATATTTTGATAGATGAATCGAATAAATCGAAATATACAAAAAAACTTGATTTAAAAAATATAATAATGAGTTAGGGCGTTTCAATATTAAGGCAGCGATATAAAAAGTTTTTGTTTTTATTATCGTTGTACAATGTTATTGGACTATCGGCGATTTTAGATTGAATCCGATTCCAATTAATCGCTCGAACACTATTAGTTCATTTAATCAGAAAAATATTCTCCCTTATTTCGTAACTATCTGTCGACGTCACGTCAAGATAATACAAAAAAAATTGGCACTTGGCTACTCGCTGTCGAAAAAAATTTACTACTATTAACAGCCTCTTCCCATTTTCTATGCTTTAGAGAATAGAAAGTGGCTGTCAGTAATAATAAATTGTTGTCGATGACTACTAGTAGAGATGTGACAATTTTTTGATATTGTCTTGACGTGACCTCGACAAATAGTTACGGAATAAGAGGTATTAAATACATATCATTTAAGCAAACGTGCGAAGAAATAAAATCGGTACTGGGTCATATTTCGAGACTGATACATCAGCTGCAAACTAATAAACATTTTGAAAATTTTAGCGGTCAAGGTAAGAATAAATACAAATCACATTTACGAAAAATTAGCTAATTTAAATTTTTATTTCTCATATACTTTTCAGAGCCTGATAAAGAATTGTGGAATAACTTTATAGAGCAACTGCCCTCAGACTTACGAACATTCTTCCATTCCAATTGGTTGTATGCTGAATGTTATATCTATCGAAAAGTATCTTCTTTTTTTGAAAACACCAAAACTCTGAAAAATTATGACTATTTTGCGAAAGAAAAACAAAATGCCCTTAAAGCTGATGGCGTTCTAGGACTGGCTAAAGCATTAAGACGCACTGAAAATGATTTTAAAACATTTGATAAACTACTAAAGGTTTATATACAAAATACATAATACTTCAAATGATATTAAAGAAAGTTTAATCACATGAAATTTAACATTTTTGCAGATTAATT
Organism: Panzeria rudis; assembly: GCA_956483635.1. Classification (NCBI taxonomy): domain Eukaryota; kingdom Metazoa; phylum Arthropoda; class Insecta; order Diptera; family Tachinidae; genus Panzeria; species Panzeria rudis. The sequence continues at coordinate 19,154,184 of OY101450.1, read as the reverse complement.
TGTGGGGAAATAAATGTGATTTATCTATAGTTTTACCAAAAAAGTTTAAGCCTGATGAAAATGTCTATGAGCAAGTGCATTCCTTTAATAGTAACATATTGGTTAATAACAGCAAACAAATTTGGCAATGTTTGGAGTCAGCCGATCACTCAAAATCGGTTATAGTGGAATTTGTTAACGATAATGCTGGCTTTGAGTTGTTCACGGATTTGCTTTTAGCCGATTATTTACTAGACAAACAGTTGGCCTCAAAAGTGCGTTTCAGTGTTAAGGCTATACCCTGGTTCATATCGGATATTGTGACCAGTGATATAAATTGGTGTTTAAAATATTTAAGTAAACACGAATCGTCTTATGTAAAAAATTTAGGCAATTTATGGAGGCAATACTTTAAAGAGGGTAAATTTGTGTTAAGTCCAGTGCATTATTTCTGGGTATCACCTTATGAATATTACAAGTAAGTATGTACGAGTATGTAGTGGGAATATTTAGTATTACATATGTATGCATGTATGTGTGCGATTTTGCCGGAAAATAAATTTTATTTTGCAGAATGCGTGAAATCGCTCCCGACTTGTATCAATATTTAGCCGAGGCTCATCTAGTTATCTTTAAAGGAGATTTAAATTATCGCAAATTATTGGGGGATATGTGTTGGGATCCTACTGATGACTTCATTACTTGCATTCGAGGTTTTCGCCCAACAAACTTCTGTTCTTTACGCACTTTAAAAGCCGATTTAGTTTGTGGTTTACCCCAAGGTAAAGCGGAAGAACTAAATCGTTTAAATGCCGAATGGATGTGCTCGGGTGAATATGGTGTTATACAATTTTTGGAGAAACAATTATGTGGCTGCCACAAAATTAAAGAAAAATAAATAATGTTCGGTTATACTATACGTAATTAACAATAAATATATTAAATTCTTATGTACATTAAAAAATTTTAAATAATAACAAAATATATTATCTTAAAGCGCCAAAATATCTTATCTCTCTCTCTCTCTAAAAAGAAAAACAAACGATAATAAGTCCGTTTGTTTACTTTTCCAGTAAAATCCAGTAGTTGAGTAAATTCTGGGTAATTTGAGAATTTTACTCACAAGAATGGCTCTTGCACAAAGAAGTACGCGAACGGAAAATTGCAAAAATTTGCAGGTTTAGCAAAACAGCTGATCAATAAAATGGATAGGGTTGTAAAATATGTGGGTTGTTAAATATATATTTTTGGTACTTGGTACAATGCATTTCTATAATTATAAATTCGTGGCGAAATGTATTTAATAAATAGAACTTCGGAGAAGCTTTTACACTTGTTTATTTTGTACATGACTTTTAAGTTTGTTTCTGCTTAAATGACATACGAAAATACATCATCACTTGATTTTTGATATTCGGTACCCCAAGTAACATGCAGTAATAAGTATTCAAATATATATTAGCTTTACATCTCTAAAGCATTAATGTAAATAAACCAATTAAGAGGAAAATGTTTGCCATGGGTGCCAAGAAAATAAAACTTGGCGTTGTATGCTCTTCTGGAACATACAAGTTTGGAATAAACTTGATTAGGATGTATGTACAATAACTATTTTCAGTTTTTGTTGGACTTTTAATGCAACTTTTCTTCTTTTAAACGATTTTTTTAAAATTGTATACATTTTTTCTTTGTTTATTTTATTGAATCATATGTTTTTTTCTTCTACTGGATTTTACTGGCACAAATTTGTTCAGTAAAAATTTGCAGACTCTCAGTCAAACAACTGTCATTTTACTCTCTCAATTGATGCTCTCTTTTGCAAATTTGTGTGTAAACGAACGCATTTCAGTAAGATACAGTACAAATTTGTACAAATTTTTGCAAATTTTGGGGTAAACGAACACACTTAATATAAATAAAATTAAAAACAATGGTAAACAGGCAGCAATTGTTCCAAGTAAAAAACGCAACAATAGCACAAAAAGCGCTAAACAGCGCCAATGTCATTAAATGGAAATACGCTAACTTCGGCGTTATACGGTCAAGTTTTGCTTTTCAAGTTTTAATACACTCGCAATTTTTTACTTATACACTCATACTTTTTAAAATTGAAACGAACCTGCCCAGCAAACAATTTTTGCCGATTTCGGCCCGAAGTCGGTCAGAAAGTCTGCACAAGATGCCGAGTTCGTATCCAATCTCGGTCAGAAAACCTACCGAAAATCATATGAGTGGTTGACAAGAAACCAGATCTCTTTGTCTGAGGAAATTCTAAAAACTATACCGAAAGGTCTAATAGAATTCTGTAGGAATTTCGGCGAATTTCCTAGGGAAATTCTAAAGGAGTTTTCGACATGTCTTATAAATGTCGGAAAAATTTCTGACAAAACATCAGAAAATTTTCCGATTTATCTGACACGTTTTACGTCCTGGCGTATTAATATCAGAGAAAAGTCGCAGCTAAAAGTAGAAATTTAGCAGAAATGTCGTTTAAAATTCTCCATGCATTGTTTTACCCATTTACCCATATTTTATAAGTTTAAAAACTCAAATATTTGTGCGTATAAACTCAAGAGATAAATGAGAATTGTAACGAAAACTAAAATCAGACAATGTGCAGAAAGAAGTGCCTGCTAAAAGTCGTAAGACGTAGATCAGAAAATGTGCAGACTACTCTGTTAAATGCCTTAAAGGAAATTAAATTGCCTTCGGATAATGTGCAGACTATTCTGTTATTAATCGGATAACATTTCAGACAATGTGCAGAAACGTCGTAGCAGCAAACTGCCTACCAAATGTCTGAGGGAATTTTAGATAACTCGGCTGATTGTCTGGTAAAGTCTCAGATTTTATCTGATGCTAGACATGTCGGCCAAAATGTTTCCTGGGTGCTTTCAATTTCTCTTTCAAGTTGAGTGTTTCAATTTACGTTAAAAAAAACAGCTGATTACAATTTTATTGTGTAAATATTCTGCCGCCGTAGTTTTTTGTTTTGCTTCTTACAACATTGCTTTGTCTCGGTTCACATTGTGAAAGTTTTCTTTCTGAAAATTTCTCTAATTCTCTTTTAAGCTTTCATTTGTGTCTACACACTGAAACGTTTTTAATGAAATCCAAAAGAAAATGTAAAATTAAGCTGCAGCCAACATCAGGTTGGCCATTACGAATTACAAAACAAGAGAGAATTTCAAAGAACATGCAAGTGTGTATCCCTTCCCATTCTTCTCTCCCCTCTCAACCAAATACTAAGACTTTCTGAAAGAAAACTTTCATAGTGTGTGTGAGGGTAAATCAGAATAGAAATCATGTTACAATTATACTCTTTTGATGCATTTTAAAACAACAAGCTGCTACTAGCGCGACTACAATATACATGACTAGCGGAAAAGTGAGGTTATAGATAACTATGTACTATGTAGTATTTGTTAAATTTATCGCTTTTCGTTTTTGCCCGTTTTTCATTTTGGCTTTTGTGTTTAATTTTGGTTTTTTACGCTTTTTCGTTTTTTTTTTTGCGATTTTTTTTTTAGTTTTGGCGCTTTTTCCTTTTTTAATTTTTTGCCGATTTTTATAGTTATGTTACTTTTTTGGTTTTGCCGTTTTTTTTAATATATTTTTTAGTTTTGGCGCTTTTCTCGGTTTTTGGGATTTTTATCGATTTTTTGGTGATTTTTTTTTTAATTTTAGCGATTTTTTTGGTTCTGACACTTTTTTGTAAAAATTTTCAAAAAATATTTCATGTATAGACACGCCCCTTTTACAGTTTTATTATATGTATAGATGGATGGGCCGCTTAAGAAAACTTCTGCAGTTCAAAGTTCTATTTCGTTATGATTTTTCTTCTTACTTTTTGATGCATTGTGTAGTCTCGTTTAATAATACGCATACGCCCCATTCTATTCATAAATCTTTGCAAGCACTTGTGTTGTATGATGAATATTTAATTATTTACAATACGTATACGCCCGGTTATACAAAAATTAATGTATGTATGTAGTTTGTATGTATTGCAATCACACATATTTTTTCTACTTTTCCCAGCCACATTTCAAACAGATAAAATGAATAACAAGGTGAAATAAACAAAACAGAATAAATGCATTTAAAAAGTGCCTGATAAAAATCAATAAAATTCATTCATGTGCAGACACACAGCTGCATTTGCAGCTGCTAATGCTGCATACGTTGGCAGCGACGTCAACGTGGTAGTCTGTTTATTTATTTTCGCTGACATTTACCATGCTCTCGGTTCATTTTGAGTCTGCTGTTATTGTTGCTATTCGCTGCTATTGTCAAAGTTGTGGCATGTATTACTGACATTTGCGTTTTTCAGTGCAAGTCAAATTTATATTTTCGATTGTCATATAAAAATAATTGTCGGTATCATTGCCAAAAGTATTTAAACACAAAATTTCTATAATTTATTGCCTGGCAGTACAACATTTTTTGTGTACAATTTTCTAAATATTCTTTTGAATTGTGAAAGAAAAGCTGATTTTATAAAATTTCCGTTAAAACTTTTGTTATTATGGTAAGTTAAAAATATGATGATGTAAATAACGTCCTTGATAATTTTTGTCTATATGCAACAAACATAGTCCAAAGAGTCCTGCAATACTAAAGATGTTCAAATATCAAATGCAGCAAGTGAAGTACTGGATTTAGATGAATTCGACATTAAACATGATATTAAAAACACTAATACACCAAAAAATGTCCCCTTAAGTGGTCAGTATAAGAAAAGTTTTGCTTATTACACTTTTCGACAACGTTTGCCCAACACATTGAATACGATTTTAAGAACTTTGGAGCAAACATCAGACCAAAATGAATTGCCTCAAGCACTGGAGGAATTGAATTTTGTTATGGATCAAATAAGACGGCTAAAACTACAATTGGAAAATGACGAACAATTGGAACTTTTCAAGGGAAATGGTGGGCCATTTGAGTTTTATTGATTCGTTGCTTATGAATAACAAATGTTTTGTTTTTTCTTTTATAATAGAACCAGATAAGGAAACCTGGAATATGTTTATTGCAAACTTACCAAAAGATCAGTGTTCATTTTATAAGGCTTGCTGGTTGTATGCGGAATGTTATATGTATCGCAAATTAGCATCATATTTTGAGGCCACTAATAGTCTAAGAACATTTGATTATTTTGGTCAACAGAAATTACAAGCTCTCAAACTGTCCACTGAGGTAATGGAAGAGGTGGCGAAAAATACAAAAAACTCTGTAAATACTGTGCAAACTTTTACAAGACTTCTTAAGGTAAATTTTGGCAAAAAAATTAAATTAATTTGAAATCTGAATCTTAAATATCATGTTATGCCATTTTTCTACACAGCCTGCTCCCTCTGTGTCACTTATTACAAATAAGAAAATTTTCGTGATACAAATTTTTTACTAAAAAAGTTTTTACATATAACCCAGGAATGAAAATGTCCTTGATAGGAAAATTTTTGTTCTTACAAATTCTCGAAAAAGTAATATATTTGTTTTTATTCATTTTCCTCAAACAGGTTAAATTAAACATTATTAAAATCCAATACATAAAATTACCCTTAAAGGAAATTTGTTTTTTTTAAGATTTTTTAAAACACATTATTGTTATTTTATTCTTAATATAAATAAATTGATGAATAATTTAAAAAATTAAAATTTCCCTGATGGGGAAATTTTTAATTTTATTTGACTAGTAATAATAAGTATATTTTCTTCAACCAAACAACTTTTAAATGATTAAAGTTTTTCAAAATTTGTGTATAAAAAAGTCCCTTAAAAGAAACTATTCTTTTAACAATTTTTAAGACCATGTTGCGCCAGTTTTGTTTTTGTGACATCTTCTTGAATACTATGTTCAAATATTCATATTATTGTAAATTTCCAATGGGAAATTTTTGTTTTCAAGAATTTTTCGAAAAAAAATTATTAGTTGCCTCAAAACCACTTTTGGATAAATATTGTTAAAATTTGTGGAAAATTTTTATGTTTATACAAAATCCTTTAAAGGATATTTTTGATTTATAAAATTTTTGAAACCATTTTATGGCATTTAATTTTTCTTGATATAAATTCACAATAATATTGAACTTTTTTTAATATTCTTCAGGAATAAAAAATTCCCTAATTGGGAAATTTTTGTTTATAACAATTTTCAAAAAGTGATTAATTTATTGTCTGGACTCAAAAAAGTTTTGAATAAATATATAAATTTTAAGTTTTTGTACATATGTATATAAAAATATCCTTTAAAGAAAATTTTATTTTATAAAATTTTTGAAAAACAAATTAGGTTATTTTACTGCTCTTGGCATAAATTAGAGAAAAGTGTTCAAAATTGTCGAAAATGTTACAGGAATAAAAATTTCCCTAATAGGGAAATTTTGGTTTTTGAGTTTTTTAAAACTAATTAATTTTTTGGGCCCAAGAAACTATTGAATAGTGTTAAGATTTTTTAAAATTTCTTAAAAACATTTTACGTTAGTCTCATTTTCGTGATACATATCAATAAATGAATAGTTACAAAAAATAAAATATCCTCCGGAATGAGAATTTCCTTAAAGGAAATTTTAGTTTTTAAGGAGTTTTGAAAAGTTATTTATTTCGCTTCATGCTAAATACTGCGTTTGAATGAATTTTTTAAAAATTTTGGAAAACAATTGTCTCAAAAATATCTCTTAAAAGAAATTTTTATTTTATAAAATTTTTAAAAATATATTATGGCATTTTATTCTTTTTGGCCTAAGTAAACGATTACTATTGAAATTTTTTTATATTCCTTAGGAATACAAATTTCCCTAACTGGGAAATTTTTGTTTATAACTCTTTTCAAAAAGTAATTACTTTACTGTCTGGCCGCAAACAAGTTTTAAATAGATATAGACATTTTTGTGAGTTCCTATACATATTTAACAATATCCTTTAAGGAAATTTTTGTTTTATACAATTTTAGAAAAATAAATTATGTTATTTTATTCCTCTTAACATAAATTCGTGCATACATTTCAAAATGTTCCAATATATTTCAGGAATGAAAATTTTCCTGATTAGAATTTTTCACTTTTTGTGCATTTTTGAAAAGTAATAAATTTGTTTTTTGGCCCAAGCAACTTTTGAATATTGTTAAAATTTTTCAAAATTCTTATATAAGAAAACAAAATCCCTTTAAAGAAACTATTATTTTGAAGGATTTTAAAAATATATTATTTTAGTTTCGTTTTCGTTAATATGTAGTTCCAAAACTTTTTTAACTTCGCCCGTAATGAAAATTTCCTTTAATAGGAAACTTTAGTTATTAAAAATTTTTGAGATCTAATTAATTTAGCTTCTTGCCACAAACTCCATTTTATTGAATTTTGAAAAAATTTGGAAAACTTTGTTTCAAAAATTTCCTTTAAAGGGAATTTTTGTTTTGTACAATTTTTGGAAACATTACAGTACGTATTTCATTTTTTGACATAAATACATGAATAATATTGAAATTTATTTAATATCCCTTAAAAATAAAAATTTCCCTAAAAGGGAAATTTAGGTTTTCAGGAATTTTTAAAAATAATTAATTTATTGTTTATCCTCAAGCAAGTTTTGAATAAATATAGATGTTTTTGAAAATCACTACACATATTCAAAAATATATTTTAAGGATTTTTTAATAAATTTTTTTTAAACAAATTGTGCTATTTTATTTCTCATAACCTAAATTCGAGCAAACTTTTTAAAATGTTCAAATATATTTCAGGAATGAAAATTTCCCTGATAGGGAAATGTTTGTTTTTAAAAGTTTTTGAAAACTAACTGATTTTGTTACTTTCTTGTTAAAATTTTTTAAAATTCTTTCTAACAAAAAATCGTAGCATACAATTCAAAATTTTCCAAATCAAGTTCAGTATTTTATAAATCAGATTCAGCATTTTTTAAACCATATTCGATATCTTAAAAATCAAAATCTGCATTTTTCAAATTAATTTGGTTTGAAATATAGTGATATTGATTTTCGAAATATTGTATTAGGTTTGAAAATGGTGAGGTTGATTTGGGATATATGAAAAAGTAACACCGCGTTTACACGAGACATAATTTTGCTCTAACATTTGTCAAACTTTATACATAAAAACATCAAAATTTTAGTGCTATTTTTTCATATCGACTTTGACTTTTGTCAAGACAAATCAATGGCTCGTGAAGACGCTATGTAAAGAACCTATATAACAATTTTGATTCACAATAAAGCAATTCATAAGCTTGTATTTTTCTTCAATATTTTGGATATTACACCCATTTTTATTTTGTAATATTGAAACTAAAAAGCAATTTTTATTGATGTATTTTTTTTTTCTAAAAATTTCCTTCAATAATTTAGCTTAATGTTTGGGGCAATCGTTGTGATTTATCCATCACGTCCGGTAAGGAAGTTCGACCTGCTGGTAATCTTTTGGAAGCCATAGACAGTCTTAATACATATATACTCATTGATCATAGTGAAAAGATCTGGAATTGCCTGCAGAGTGCTGCTCAACAAAAAATGTCAAATATTTTAGTTGATTTTATATGTGATAATGCAGGATTTGAACTATTTACGGATTTAGTGCTGGCACAATATCTCGTAGATCATCAATTGGCCGATTCCGTACGTTTTCATATTAAGGCGATACCCTGGTATGTATCCGATACCACAGTTCAAGATGTTAACTGTACTTTGAAATATTTGCAAGAACACAAATCTTTGGAATTAAATCGTTTGGGCAATGATTGGTCAAACTATTTTAAAGATGGTCGATTTCAACTGGCCACACGAGAGGAATTTTGGACCTCACCGTATGAGTATTATAAGTAAGATTTTAAAAATAATTTTGATATAAAGGGTGGGCAAATTTGAGGTTAGGAAGTAAATAGGCTGTAAAATGATGAAATGTCAAGAATTGAGCTGTCATAATTTGGCGTATATTTAGAGAAAACATGGGAAATTTTAACCATTGAACGCTACACTCTTGAACAACGAATTTTAATTGTGAAAGTTTACTATCAAAATTGTGAAAATTTTTGTGTATCACTTCGTAAAATTCGAGCAGCTTTTCCTCGTAATCAGGCTCCTTTAATTCTTGGATGAGTTGAACGTTATAAGCGTGAAGATGAATATCTTTATACCAAAATATTGCGCAAAGTGCATCTGGTAATATCTAATTGAACCAGTCATTGCAAAAAGGGCATGAGTCACATTTTTTTTCAAATTTAGTAAAAAAATTTTAAAATTTAGTAAAATTTTTAACATTTTTATAATTAATTTTCACAATTAAAATTCGTTGTTAAAGAGTGTAGCGTTCCATGGTTAAAATTTTCCAAGTTTTCACTAAATAAATGCCACAGGATGACAGTTCAATTCTTGACATTTCATCATTTGACAGCCTATTTACTTCCTAACCTCAAATTTGCCCACTCTTTATGTACAATGGATGTAAATTGCGCTGTTTTTTTTAATTTTGATTTTAATTTTCAATAGAAAAATATTCAGATTCTACAACTATTTTTAGAATGCGTTTTAAAATTACAAATATTCGATTTTTTAACGGTTTTTTTTCATTTTCCCGTTTTTTATTAAAAGTTTTTTTCGATTCTTATGCTGATTTCTTTGTTTATTTTTTTCTTATTGCAGAATGCCCATGATTAGTCCTGATCTTCATAAAACCCTCGAAAAATCAAATTTGTTGATCTTTAAAGGTGATTTAAATTATCGCAAGCTTTTGGGCGATTTCAATTGGGACTTTTGTGAAAAATTTGAAACTTGTCTCAGAGGATTTCGACCCACAAATCTCTGCACCTTACGCACAATAAAAGGAGATCTAATATGTGACCTTAAGCCGGGCCAAGCAGATGAGTTGAGCAAACAAAATCCGGATTGGATGTTTACAGGAGAATATGCTTTAATACAGTACGCGGCAAAAGATAACAAACAATAGATTTTGATTTAAAAAAAAAATCTTGTTCATACTTGTTGCTGTTGTTTGTTCTTTTCAAATAGTAGTAAATTTGTAAATTGTCGTTGTTGTTAAATATTTGTAAGGTCTTTTTTTCAATTTTTTTGATGTTTGTTTTTATTTTATTTCTTTTATTTATTATATTTGTTCTTTCTACTACAATTTGTTGTTAACTTTCTAAAACAATTTATTATTATTTTTATCATTTGTTTATACTTTAGTCTATTTTCTTTTTGTTTTTGTTTAAAAATATATTTAAATATGTAAGTATGTCTATGGATAATTTACATAATTGCTATTTTTATTATGTATGTTAATGTAATGAATCTTTTTATTTTATTTTAATGCTTAAATAAATATGTGCGATTTATGACAAAAAGAAGAAAAGGAAAAATATTCTTTAAAATTTTTTTTTATGTTTATGTTTTAATCCTGGTACTGTGTTAAAATTTGTAAAAAAAAATTTGATTATTTCGTACGAAAAATTTGACATGTACCTAATATTAACTATCCCATAAACTATGCTACAATTACTTACGTTTGTAAAAAACTACATGTGTTTGTTGTAAATTCCATGTGAAAGAAATGCCACTCATATTCAGCGTTGCCATTTGTCAAGTTTTCCCTTTTTTTGCAAGTTTTTTTGAGCTGCCAAAAAGTTTTAATTTTATATAAAGTTTTTTCAGGTATTTTATAAAGATGTACATAATTTAAAATTTTCAGTATAGTATATCGGCTGAAAATATTAAATGATTGTTTATACAATGATACGATCTAATATTTTCTCACTCCGTTATTAGTGCAACAGAGTTTAATTGTGTTTACTCCCTCTACAACTATGCCGTTTTTATATATTCCTCAAAATGACACCAAATACACTTTTTTGTGTTTTCTTTTAAAATTTTGGCACTTTTGTAGAAAAAAATGTTTTTTGGGCAAAAAAAAAGGTTTTTTTAGAAATGAGAAGTTTTAAAAAAAAATATATGGTAACGCTGCTAATATTATTTCGCATGAAAACTTAAAATGTTGCAGGTATATTTCATATGTTTTCTCCAACAAAAACAGAGTACTAATTACGCAACATTTTTTCATAAACAATTCATGGCAATTTTTTTATATGTATTTTGACAGCATTTCACGTGAAATGTTAAACACAATACCAGGCTTTATTAAGCCTGCTAAAATTTTTGAAAAATGTTTTGCAACATTGATTATTGCATGAGAAAATTTTGACATGTACGTTTGTTATAATCTTCATGTGTTTGTTGTAAATTCCATGCGAAAAAAGTGCCACTCATATTATTTTGCATGAAAACTTAAAATGTTGCCAATACATTTCTTAAGAAAAACAGAGTACTACTTAAGCAACATTTTTTATATGTGTTTTGACAGCATTTCATGTCAAATGTTGAACACAATATACCATGCTTTAAAATAAAATGATATGAGTTTTATTTTCGATTAGCTGTCAATAACGATGTAATATCTTTTTTTAATTGTCAAAACTAAAGCTTTTTAGCTGAAAAGTAAAAAAATCAGTTAAGAGTACAGTTGGCAATATAATTAGCACTCTAAAAGAAAAATTTATTAGTTCTTCGGAACAAGTTTTGCAGAAAATAAGGTGTCATTCATTATAAACCATTTTGTTACTTCCAATAGAGTTAAATGTGTTCGTGTCTTGCGCAAACGGTTTCACTCACTCATGGCGGCTATTTATACGTCAATTTGTCTTCTCCACGTTTGAACTGGAAGTCCTCTTCTTCGGTTGCCCTATGGGTTCTACTCTATGGCATTTCTTGGGATGTCGTAATGTGGTCTTCGGAGTGTGTGGCCAATGCACCGCCATTTACGCTTTTTTATTTCGATAGCTATAGGCTGATGAATGCTCCCATAGCATGCCGATGAATATACCCCTTGGTCATAAGATACCCAAAATTGGCTCTTATTGGAATGACAATTTCTTATTTGCGTTTATATAGTCTAGCTACACAGTGCTAATTATATCATCATTACTGTAAAATAATCCTTAACAAATTCTGGAAATAATATCTTTCTTATTGTTAAATTTTAATAATTTATAATATTACAATTACAATAATAATATTATTACCACATGTTTACAAATTTCGAAAAACTTTATCCTTCGCTAGAAATTAAAGTTCTTTCTTTAGTTATTTGAAATGCTGAGCGCGAATCTGCACTCCATTTTTTTCCATCAGCTCTAGTATTCGCGATATAGTGTTATATAAAAAATAAAGGCACTTTCACCACATATAGAAGCATAACTTGTGAAGGGGGTTTTCTATTCAGTAAAGAATAAAAACCGAAATTCGACAAGAAAATAATCTTGAGGCCGTGCAAACATTGTTTCTAAACTTGATCAGTACTTTCAGAGATATCATATAAGTTTAACACAAAAAAAATAAACATTTTATAAACAATTTGGAAATTTAAAATAAAAAAACAACAACGAGCTTATTTTTGATTTAGTAGATTGTAGCTAAATGTATTTCAAAAGAATTGAGAACTTTATTATTGAAATTGGTGCACAACTTTTGATTTTATTCATAATTCAGCGAGAGAACTGAATTGATAAAAATTTAATTTTCATACAATAGCAAAAAAAAAATTATCAATTACCTTCTATCACTAAATTGTGAATAAAAGCAAAAGTTGTACACCAATTTCAATGTAAAAGGGCTCAATTGTTTTGGAATAAATTTAGCTACATGCTACTGGACAAAAAACTGTACCGTTGGTGTATCTGTATTTTGTTATAAAGTTTTAAAAACAAAAATGTAAAAAAATTTTATAAAAAATATTTTTTTTTTGCCGCAAACTTTTACGATATAGCCCAAAGTACTGTGCAGATTTAGAAATAATGTTTGTACGACTTAGGCCGGGTCTTTTACATAGAGATTAGCGATTAAATTATATGTAATCTTTGAATGTTATCTTTCACTAGTCGATTATTTTAGTTTGTTTGCTAGATTAAACTAGGGATGTAACCGATTCCGATACCGATATATCGGCGATACTTCAGATTTTCCGATACATCGGTATCGGCAATATTTTACTGTCGATACGACAATACTTTTAAAATTTTTTTCAGAGTTTTTTTTAGCAAATTATTTATTTTTTGTTAATTTTACCATGAACTAAGTCCTTTCGACACTGTTTAAAAATTAAAAATCGGTGCAGAAACAACGCAGTTAAAATTGTTTTTGTCCGTGAAGTCCCAAAAAATCGTTTTTTTTTCATCGATAACTTCCGATTTTGAGGATGTATTGCAATTTTTTTAAATGGCAAAATGATCTACTCAACTAGACCTACAAGCCCCACTGTCACTTTTCACGAGTGAAAAAAACATGCCATTTTGTAACTGCGTGTCATTAAGCTAATAAGTTATTTAGAAGAATTTTAGTTTAAAATCGATTTTTTAAAAAGCATGGCGAGTATTTTTTTAAAATTATAAAGGAATTACAAACTTTGACTTGCTTTTCTACTAATTATCTACATATTTTTAATATAGATTTTTTGGAAGCAATGAAAATGTTGTTCCTTAAAAATTACTTCCAATTTTTTATACTGGGTTAATATTAATTTTATATATTAATAATCTCTTACACTGTAATTTTGTATAATAAAAAAATTGCCCTTCTTCAGTTTTGTTAATCTAAACTTGAACTCAATTTCAATGTTCGTATCGGTATCGGAATCGTCGATATTTATTTTTAAATATCGGAATCGGTATCGGATCGGCAAAACGGCGTATCGTTACATCCCTAGTTTAAACTACCACAATTGGCGGTTTAATTCTACTGAAATTTTCCTATATCCTGCTGAAATTTTCTACAGAAAATTTTCTTAGATTCTGATGTAATTTTCTTTATCAATTTTAATGTTATTTTATTTTTATTTTACAATTTTCTCTTGATACATTTAATTAAAAATAGCAAATAAATATTATTTCTTGACTATAATTTCGCACACACAACAAAAAAACGAATTGGTTTCTTCTTCTTGTTAATGATGTATTCATTATTTTGATGACATTTTGTGAAATTTACTTATATTGCCATATTAATACAGAAAATACTGCAATTTCGTATGGCAATGCTAAAAAGTTTAAGCTAGAACTGAAAAACGTTCAAGTAGATTAAAGTTCGATTACATTTATTTTAAGATTAACTAATCAAGTTATTAATTGTCGTTTAAGCTGTCTGTAAAAGACTCAGTCTTAAAGATTATTTTGTTGTCGAATTTTGAATTTTTTTACTTAACTGAATAGAGCATGACTTTCTCAAGTTATGCTCACATATGTCCTGCAAGTGCCGTCATTTTTGCCATAACGGCGGTATATCTCGAAAACTAGAGCTGATAAAAAATTCTAATTATATATTTAAAATCTGCATAACATATGTAGTCGGTAACGGGTAAAATTTTTGCGGAACGCGATATACTGTAAACATGTGTAATTAACAGGGCTCGGACTTTCATGCAACTAAAAATTGATTATAAGCGCTTAACAAATGCACCTAAAATTGAAAAATATGTGGAAAAATATGCTTTTACCTACGTACAAAGTACCAAAGCTAAAATAATATGAACATATATTTTTTAGTTTTTTATTATTATAAGAGAAAAAACGTAAAACAAACATAATTGGGTCTATTATTTAATGCAACTGAACTTTAGTTGCGTTGCCAGGCGGCAACTGAAAATTAATAGTTGCCAGAAAGGCACTAAATAGGAACTGAAATTGACAGCTCTCAGTTGCCATCCATAATCGGCATATTAAATTTTTTTCCAAAAAATGAGAAATACTACTGTATTACTCCAAAAATATGCATTTATTGCCAAAATATGCAAACATAGGCAGCTACAAATCGTTGCCAAACTACTTAAAATTTGATGATTCGCATAGAAAATTAGTCAATACCTCTTTTATCTATCACCACAAAAAACATGCATTTGCATGAAAGTCCGAGTCCTGGTAATTAATATAATATTAGTAATAATATTGGGCCTTATCGCGGTTGGCGTTTTTCGACTTCAAATTTGAGAATTTGTTGTAGATTAAAGAAAATAAGCGAAAAACAAAAACGCTAATAACCACGATAAGAGGGATTAATATATTATATACAAAAATATTTCGTTAAGATGTTCTAAAATTTAATTTCGGAAAGTTTTACAATTATGGGCGTGGCACTGTCCACTTTTTTATTCCTAATAATGCATTGTCACGGGAACTCAATGTGTAGGCAAACTTTCATAAGAATGGTTGAAGTAGTAGTTGAAAAACAATATCACTGGTTTTGTAAATTTCGTAAAAAGTCTGACACAACATATGACATCAGCTGTTTTATATATTTATGAAAATTATGCACAAACTCAACTGTTGTGACACTCAGAGATTATGTCAGATGCAATTCCACATGCACGTGTGAAAGCAAAAATTATAAATCGTAAATTGATAAACATGTGAAGTAACATATGTCTCAAACACATGAAAAGCCATATGTAAAAAACATGTGAAAAACTTAAGCGATGAACCTTCTCGTTATTGTGAATAAGGGGAGACATAACTTACCCAGAAATGGAGAAATGCGATTGTTTGGCAAAGTAAATCTCCCATTCCTTGTTATAATAAGGTATGAATAAGGAAAACGCTTGCTCTTTACTAAGGGGGATTTGTATGGTACTTTGCTTGAATTCGGTGATGGCTAGGTACTCCCTACTAATCCGATTTTTTTTTTACTTTTCGATTTTAAATTTTAGAACATTCTTTTTTACCTATGCTAAATATGACAAAATAGAATATACCTAAAAACACAAGACCACCAATTATATGAATTTGTTTTTTTTTATTCTTAATATGCTGCTTTTTAAAATGCGATTGATTTGTTAATTTTTTTTCACGTTTCAGTTGTAAAAATTTTGTAAAGATTTAACTAATATCACTTAATAACTTATTTATACTCGATTAATTTAATTGTTCCTAATCATCGTAGTCGTTTTTTTAAAGCCAATTACAGTCATCAATTATAATAAAATATGTGTGTATGTATGTATATTTGAACTTGTAAGGAGTGGAAAATATTTTACACTTACTAACATTTTTATTTTATATTTTAGATTTTTATTAGTATTTATCCTTAAAAAATTATAAAAATCTATAGGTGTATTAAAAAGAGTTTTTAACTTGGGATCAAAAGCTTAAAAATTATTATACCTTCAATTTCGAATTATGTTATAAGTTTCTTCAAAAAAATGGAATCTAAAAATGCTTTTTAGAAAAAAAATTTCAGCTCAAAATTTTTATAAAAACAAGTTTGAGTTGGAAAATGTTTAGTCCACTGCGGATTTTGTAGAAAGCCCTGAAACATACTTGTGCAATTCATAAGCTATCGTTGTCGTTGTACGTGCAAGTGTAGACTGCTGATTAGTGATGTTACGAATATCAATTTTTAGTATTCGCAAATACGAATAAAAATATCTGAAACTATATTCGCCGAATTCGAATATTTAATCTAAATAGTTAGTACCACTTAATATTTGAAATTTAATTGAAAAAAATATCTACCCTTTGCGTCAATAACTGAGAAAACTGTCAAAATACTAAAGGTACTCGTATTTAACATTATTATGATATTCCGATGAAATTATTTGAAATTATTAACTTAGCACCTGAATGTCACTTTTTTAAATTTTTGGTCGAAAGTAAATAAGGGAAAATACGAGCTTCTTTTACCTATACCCAGGCGATATTTAGTGACACCAGCGGCGAGTGTTCCGAGCGAGCGAATGTTTAGTGGCGTAGATCTTATTTACACACCGCGCAATAGGCTTGATGGAAAAAATACTTCAAAACTTTTATTTTTGAAGTTCAACATTCCTCTACTGAACTTTGAGTATTTAATTTAACAGGATTTTACTTTTTAAATACCATGTCGTTGTGAAATATATTTTGTTTCTTTTTTCTTTACTAAAAGAAGATTACTCGTATTGTTTTGCGTTAAGACAAATTTTTTTTAGTAAAAATTAATTATTTTTATTTTAAATGAAATTTATTTGCTGGAGTTTAAGCAATTGTCTATATGCAGCATTTCGATGGTGCTTTACCAACTCATCAGTAGACTTCAAACACAATTTTTAACAGTTACAAACCCTTTATCTTATGCACAAACTTTTAAAACCCATTTGAGAATTTACAAATATGTAAATGATTTTCAAAAAATAAGCATAGTAGGCTTTGAAACTTTATGAATCCATTTTATTTTTCTACACCTTCATACAATTAGAAATCCATTGGATAACAATAAAGTTTGTACATAAGATAAAGGGTTTTCAACTGTTCAAAATTGTGTTTGAAGTCTACTGATGAGTTGGTAAAGCACCAACGAAATGCTGCATATAGACAATTGCTTAAGCTCCAGCAAATAAATTTCATTTAAAATAATATTATGACAATATGTCAAATAATAAATTGCTTAAAGTATTAATATTTTTAGTTTAATTTTCAGTATTTTTTATGTATTATTTTTTGGAACGTATTCACAAAATATTCGCCTGAATTTGGCGAATACGAATATCATGTAAGAGGCGAATATTCGGCGATTCGAATACAAATACGAATATTCGTAACATCACTACTGCTGATAGTAATGCTTTCTTCATGGTCGTTAGAACATTTCGCTCCTTTATTGCAACGTAGTCATATCTCAAAAAACCAAAATTTTAAAGTTACTAAGAATTGTTCCTTACTACCTTCTTTATATGCAAAACAAGTTTCAGAAACATATCTTAATCTAGACCGAAGTTATAAACACTAAAAAGCTAATGCCGGCCTTATATGTACTTGCTTACATTTTTAAAACTTTAAACGCGTTTTGCCAAGTTTCATAAAATAAAGGAGCGATTTGTTCTAACAACGCCCTTTCATAACATCATGTCTTAACAGCGTTTCATGTCTAATGTAAACAGAATGTTACTCTACTTCTACATTATACATGAAATGCTGTTAAGACATTCGGACATGTTCTGAAGACCATTTCGTTTTGAAATCGGTAACTCACGCAAGAATTCAACTACAAAGCTCAGTGATTGCAGCTTTTCAGTTAATTTTTATGTTTCAGATATTTTATCCGAACTAATAAGCTACGAAAACACTAAATTGTATGATTAAAATAACACTGTTTTTCGTTTTTGAAATTTTGCAATTCCAAAAAGAAATGGTTTTCAGAACATGGCCGATTATGTTATTTACACCCGAGATATAATTTTGTTCTAACATTTGTCAAACTTCATGCATAAAAACATCAGAAAAATTTTAGTGCTATTTTTTCATATTGACTTTGACTTTTGTCAAGACAAATCAATGGCTCGTGAGGACGCTATGCTATGAAAGCGTTGCTAAAACAAATGTCATAACAAGCATGTTAAAAATGAAGAAAACATTAATATGAGCAGTACATTAACATAATTTTAGGGGTTAATGTTAGTCATTTTATGGCAGGTGTAGACAACAAGTTATGTTTTTGAAACGCCGTAGACTTTTCTTGAAATATTTTTATATACAATTTTTTATTTAAAGATTTTACTTTTCAGAAAATTATCAATATAAGGCGGATACGGAGTTTTTACGAAAATTCACGTTCCCATAAGAACTGTGTAAAAAAACTTTCGGAAATTCAGGTTGGTAAATTCCTCCAAGAAATTTCCGTTTACTGCTACCTAGTTCCAGAAGAAAAATACAATTTTAGCAATTATTGACTATTACAGGTATGTTACAACTATAAGTGGAGATTTTTTTCCCTCAACTGAATCAAAAATTAATATTCAATTAATGTTGTTTGATCACGGAATTTTTGACATTTCTTATTTTCCGTTAGTTGTAATTAATTGTTAGTGTTTATGTGTTTTTGTGTTGTAAATTGAAAAAAAGCAATTTGTGTGTATGCAAACATAGTTCTCTACAGAAGGCTACACGATTATTTTTCCGTGTAGAAATAAATGTAAATTTCCAAATGTGAATTTCCGTAAGAACTTCGTACCAGGCAATATTCGAAAAGATAATCAAACATTCTATTTTTAGTTTTCCAAGGAACTTAAAATTATTTGAAACAAGAAAAAAAACGAAAAGTTTTTCAAGAAGCAAAAATTTAACTATCCAATAGTATCCATCCATGAGTCAAGAAAAATTAATTGTTAAAATATGAAACTTAATATAAATTTAATTTAATATTCAAGTAAGTACAATTCATTTGGAATCAAAAATTGCAATTTCTTTTCACGTTTTCATCTTTAAAAATCTGACACGTTTTGAGGCATTGCGACGCGACGTGAACTTACAACAGACTTGTTCAATTCACAAGCTCGTATTAACGTCGTATGTGTTGTGTAATCGTCTAATTATACAATATTGTATTTTTGTTGTTGGTAATTTTCATACAAAAGATTATACGATTGAATTTTATATGTTCTTCAAATAGTTGTATTGAGGCCAGGTCTGGGAATATTCTATTTGTTAGATTAATTTGTAAAAATCTTTTATATATGTGATGTGTAATACCAGAAAATACATTCTTCTTAATGATAAATATATAATTGATTCATTTCAATTTAATTGTCAAACTATTTTAATCAAAATTGCTTGTCGCGGAAAAAGTTATTCTATTTGGCGTCAAATGCCTGGTTTCATTTCATGGTATCAAATCAAGGTGAATTAATACCAGGTGGCCTCGAGAGATCAGGTGACTACGAATTGTTTACCATATTTGAACTGCCAACTGTGTTAATGTATCGGCTTTTTTGATAGTCCAAATATAAATTCTGCTCGGCGAATTTATATTTGGAATGTCAAAAAGCTGATATATTAACTGTTGATAGTTCAAATATAGAAACATTTTCTTAGTCACCTGATCTCTCGAGGCTACCTGGTATTAATTCGCCTTGTGTTAGTATTAATTAAATAGACATTTAAGATACGGCAAAATAACGATACAACAAATTTGTCTGTTCACAAGCACATAAACAAGTGTCGTCTTTTTTTAAACGATAAGACATACGACTGAGCTTGTGAATTGAACAACTGTTCACAAGCTTTATAGTTGTATTTGCTACAATATTGACCCTTATTACGATTGTCGTCGAAATTAAACGACGCCAATGTAAAACATATAGCATCGTCACGACTACGACAACCGTAATAAGGCTGATTGTACCTTACAACGGTTGTGAATAGATCGGTCCGGCTAGATCGATTTTAATATACTAGTAAATTTTCTTTGAAAGGTGACGATCCAAAATCTTCTAACCTATGTCTGAAGAAAATTGGTCTAGCCCTTTTAAGGTTATCATCTATTTTTTTCGGGGGTTTTTAAAATGTTTAATTTAATATTATTTAAACTTCTTTTAGAAACTCAATAGTGATGGTTATAAAAATAGAAAACTTTCAGCCTAATTTTTAATATAAATATTCGAAAGAAATTTATTACGTCTGTAAATTTGTGGCAACACGGCCAATTGCCATAAAAAAGCTTTTGACGTAAAACAGTGATGCCAAGTTGTACTTTTTCTAACAATATGATCATGCTGCCGTTATACATAAATAGAAACAATAACTGATAATAAAACTTAATAAAAACCAATATTTAAACATGTTTGTATGTATATTTGCGCAGCACAGTCGTAAATTCAGTAATTGTGCAATAATCAAAGTTCTGCGTTCGAAAACCATCACTTGACAATATTTTTCTTCGCCCTAAATTTGACAGTGTTGCAGCAGATTCCTGCTACTACGGTATTATTTTTACTACCATTGCAATAGTTTGCAGACCGGTTGCACAAATTTACTGCATTTAGATTAAAGTTTTAACTACAGTTACGAATGAGCAGATAAATAGGTTCACTTACCCTTGAGAGGTGCGATTTTGTCCTTAACGATTCTCGATATGTTCTCAATTGGATTTAAGTCGAGTTAATATTTTTACTTCAGAACTACTCTTTTATGATGATATTTGAAAACTTTAGTTTTTTTTAATTTTTCATTTACTTCTGTTCTCCCGCTCACTGCAATATAGGGATGGTTCATTTTGAAATGGTCCTAGTGAATTTTTTTATTTGTATCAAAACGCTTAGTTTACGATTTTTTAGAAGAAATTTCAAAAATTCTGATATTTAATCCTTTAAACTGGGCCTATTTTTTGCACAATAAGTTTATTTGGTGTTTGAACTTTTCAACTTTTTTTATACTTCTTTTAAAAGATATACACACTTGTTGTTGTAAAAGTTCTGCTGCTGCCGGGAGTTCCTTCCTGAAAATATTAGTTTTATGGGAGTAGTATAATGGGGGTGTGTGATCGGCTGGAGGTTGGTGTTGGAGAGACTTTGCCACCTCAGTAAGCCTTAGCCATCGGTCAATAAGTTGGAGAGTTGTGGACTTATTTGGGAAATTAAACAAATACGGACTGTCATGGGGGCTTTGTAGACAATCTGGGCACCTGGAACTATTCGTTCCTGGTAGCAGTTCAAGATACTGCTCCATCTGCTCCTTAACTGTGAGCCGGCGCTCACTGTCTGAAATCCTGGGTGTCGAGTATTGAAAACCCTGTTGCATCTATAGCTATTCACAGTTTCGTTGACCGACTGTTGATGCAATATTTTCATGCCGTTCGCCACAGACACCGGGTTGCCATCGGGTGGAATGCCGTTTGTGATGTCATCGCGATATCGCCGAAAATCTGATCGGATGTGTCTTGGGAGAGGGTCCTGCATCAGAATTTGATGATTTAGGTGGGTTGGCAGGTGACAAGCCATCAGGAACTGCTTTTTTAGCAGTAAATTATCCTGTTTCACGGATAGCATTAATGTCTCCTCATGCGGATGGTCTATGTTGGTAATTTTTACACATCCTGTTGCGATTCTGATTGCATTGTTTTGTGTTGTTTGTAGCACTCGCCATTGGGTGTCACTAAGGAACTAGGTTCATATTGGGGCGGCATAGTTTAGGAGGGAGCGATCTATCGCTTTATATGTTGCTACTACTCCTACTACTCCTTGTTCATGCCCCGAGAGGTTCCTGGAAGTGCTTTTAGGGACTGATTTCGGGATTTTACTTTTTTTGGTTTATATAGGTGGCATGCGATGAGAAGTGAAGGAGGCTGTCAAAGACTACACCTAGGATTTTGGGATTTTTGAACGTAGGTATGAGTCTGCCTTCGACAGAGATGTCAAGTTGCATCCTTACTTCTTTCGTACAAGAAATGAAAAGTGACACCGACGATTTTGAGGGAGATAGCTTCAAGTTACGTTCTTTAGGAAGTCTGTGATGATGGCCAGGTATTGGATTATTTTGGCACTTATGTTGGGGATGTTTACGCCGGATGACATGATATTGCAGTCATCAGCGTATGACACCAACGAGGCTCCCTGGGGTGGGGTGGGAGTTTTGGGAAAATATATGTTGACGAGTATAGGTGATAGATAGTACTCCTTCTTGTGGAACACCCATTTTTATCTTGCGGTAACTTGATTTTAGAGGCCAAAAACGCTTGCTTACCATTGAGATATTTGACAATCCAGCGTTTGATATCATTGGGAAGAGAGGAGCTCAAGATATCTTCAATCAACAGTAAGTGATCGACCGTGTCGAATGCCTTGGAGAGATCCAATGCCTTCATTATCGTACATTGACACGGTCTATGTTGATTGAGGCCATTAGCGATCTGGCTTGCTATCAAATTCAAAGCCGTGCACACATTAGTAGTAACCGTTGCTGTCTTGTTTATAATTGTTCTAGTTACTGTATATATGAGTTTATAGATAAATACTAAGTGGACCTATTTATCTGCTCGTGACTGTATATTTTTCTGGCTGCACGTAAAATTTTCCTGATTTGGGATCAAAGAAAAAGAAAATCATAAAAACAAAACGTAACTTTTTGTATAAATACATTTATATCAATCTTTTCTTTTAGGTTTTATACATTAATATTAAATTTACAGTGTTGATTGTTTGATATAAGACCACTTTTAAGAAAGAAACAAAAAAGGAAAACAATAATTTTGAAGAATAAAAGTAATAAAATAAAATATTAACTTAAATAAAAATGAATTTTTATATTTCATACAAAACTACCGCTTATATAAATATTTTAAGTGTTGTTTATCTATAAATTGTGTTTATTTTTATTTTTTTTATTAATATGAATATAATTAAAAGTTTTAATGTTGAGAATGCGAAAAAATAGTTAATAAACCTAGAAAATGTTTACAAAGACATTTGTAAGAGTTTTAACTAAAATTTGGTTAAAACAATCAATTGAGATGGTCAACATTGTTGTAAAATGATTATGATAATTGCTGAGTTGGTGGTGGGTGGTGTGTGTGTGTGTGTGTATGTGTGTGTAATGTAATGAAAAGAACGAAGGCAAAGTAAATTGAAAGAAAAAAGAAAGTGAGTGTCCTTAGTGTAAGTTTAAGTTTCAATATCCTGGTCTCAAGTTTTCTTTGTTTTTCTTCTTTTCTATTTTTGTTTGTCGTTTTTTTTTGTTATGAATTAATGTTTACTTTCATCACATTTTTCTTTTACTGTTTATTTTCTTATGCATATATTTTAAGCAAAATTATTTTTACTTATTCCACGGCAAAACCGCAAGTTTCTTCAACAGCTTGTGTTAGTTTATCATACAGCAATTGGTAGCTATCGTAGGGCGGCAAATCAATACGATTGAAACATGTATGGGCTTTGGGAAGATTTTGTGTGGGCACATCTTGAGTTAAGTGTATGGTAAAGAGTCGTGGCCCTACAGCTCCTGTCGAGCCCTGTAAGGCACGGAAACCTTGTAAAGGAACGCGCGATGAGCCGGTAACAAATTGTAACAGTCTAGCACGCATTTCAGATGAATAGGACTCCACCACCTCAACAAAATACAGCAAAAGAAAATTGCATATTTAAGAACCTCTTTAAAATAGTATGAAAAAAATAGCAATAAAAATTTACCTGCCAAAACCATAGAACTTGTTGAGTTTCTGGTGTACAATGTTTCAGTCTCGTATTGTTACGCCAATCGTTGACATCAATACTGGATATACCTCCAATAACCAATTCCAATTCGCGTTCATCAAATGGTCTCAATAAATGACTCGGTATCAATTCGCAAAAGCCTATTTATTGTATGATTGTTTTTTTTTTATAAAATTACATAAATTATTTGTTTGTTATTTAAAATATAAACGAAAAAACTTACCTTTTTGTAGTGCTAAAAATTGTTGTTCAATACCCCGCATAAATCTATAATTTACATAAAGTTTAACATATTCTCGTTTATTATCTTCTGTTACTGGTACGGAAGCGCCCGAAGGTTTAAGTTCATGTACAACTAAAGCACCAAAACTATTATTTTCTACACTAAATGTAGATTCAATAACGTTTGTTATGTTGTTTTCTCTGGAAAGTAAGAACAAAAAATTAGAATTAAAGCACAAAAAAGATATAAAAATAATAAACTAATAGTAGAAACAAAAAATTTTTATGGGGGTGGGTGGCACTGGCCAATTTTATAACCACAATGTTGTATTGCTACGAGAAGTTAATGTGTCTGCAAAGTTTCATAAGATTAGGTTAAGTTTTTTGAACAAACAAAACCCGCGAATCGATTAGCTTGTCTGCGGAAAACACCCAAGGTCTATGGCGGGAATGGAACCCACGACCTCTGGAATGACAGGCTAGCATCGCTACCACTCAGCCACAGAGGCATCCAAAGTAGTTTAAAAAGAGTATGGCTCCTATTATGATTCACAACTAAATTAATAGTTGAGTCGTAGTTGTCAAATTCTTATCATGGATTACAACTCAACTCAACTTTCATCAAAATGAGACAACTGCTTTTTATCAGTTGTGTTTTGGTTTTTATTTCGACTATTGTGTTACTTTTCCTTACATTTTAAATGGTGATTTTAAAGTGTGCATCATTATTCCAGAGGCCAACCTATCCCGTTTGTCAGCCAATATTGTTGCCATATCCATAGAACATAAAATCTCAAGAAAAATTAGTAAGGCCAAAAATAAAAATATTTAAAATATTTTGTGACGGCTACCTTACTATGGTCCCAAAAAGTAGATAGCATAGATAAGAACCTTTTTTTCGAACATTATTTCCAAGACAACTAAAGTTGGTTGTGAATCATAATATAAAAAATGGTTGAGTTGGGTCGTAACATTGACAAGTTAACTGAGTTGAGTGGTGAATCATAATAGGGGCCTATTTATTTGATATGGGCATGGTACTACTGCCCACTTTTTTCATCATAATTTTGTATTGTGACGGTATCTCCAAGTGTGTACAAAATTTCATTAGAATCGGTTAAATATGATGATACCTCAGGTCTCATATTTGCTTTTATCATTCGGATGTAGTGTAGTGGATAGTGTGCTAAACTATTAACCGGTAGGTCGCAGGTTCGATTCCTGCCAATACCCTGAGTGTTTCTGCAGGATATCCAAAAAGGCTTAAAAGTATGTTAGATAGATAAGAAGACCGAAAAAAATAATAGTCCCGAGAAGATCAAAAAATAAAAATCTTTCATAACTGTTATTTAAAGACCTAAAAAATAAAAAGTAATTTATATAGAGCTCAAGAAGACCTAAAAAATAAAAAGCTTTCCAAGGCGAATCCATTACTAGGTGGCAGCACTAGGGCAACAATTACAACAATACAACAACAACGTGCATTTTTGTTTGTGTAAATCGCCAATAAATGTTAAAAAACACAAAGAAGAAAAGCAAAAACATGAAGAAGAAAAGCAAGAAAATACACACACAAAGTAAGGAAAAGACACTCACACAAAGTAAGAAGAGCACACCGACAATGTGTTTTGACATGTCTTGGTTAAAATAAGAGTAGAGCAAAAAAAAGTCATCTGCCGTTATGCTGCCACCTGGTAATGAATTCGCCTTGAAGCTTTCATAACTGTTATAAAACTAAAAAAGTTATGCTAATTTTTAATTGTTATTCAGAGATCACTTTTTTAAAAAGTTTGTAACAATAATTATTTAAAGATTTGTTTAAAATACATATAGGTTATAACTGTTATGTCCCTGCAAAAAACTACTTAGCATATAAACGGAATTCCAGTCATTAATCACGCATTTTTTGCCAAAACATCAAAAATCATAATAAATATAACAGAGTTGTAAACTTAACACAAAGAATGAACTTTTATACTTACAGCATCCATGTTAAACTTCTATGCAGCTCAGGATCAACGCCCTCTATATCACTTAAGGTAATTGGTTTATTGAGCAGTTGCTTGTAAAATGGGGTGGTAAAGCCACCATCCAAGCAATGACCATGAAATACCGCAATACCCAAAATGCGCCCAACAAAATGAAAATATGACAAATGATCGGGATTGACACCAGAATCGGGATTAATTTGCAACGTATAGTGATCATCGCGGCTGTACTGAAACAGACCATACTGAGGATTGAGCATTTCGCGCGACAGCAAATGAAGCCATTCGCGAGCAACGCCACCGTAGTCGAGACCTTCCTCTCCTTTGAATTTAACCATCAGTCGTTTACGCATGTCCTTGGGACGCATTTTCATGATCAGTCTATAACTCTCCTCAAAGATTTCGTTACGTGAAACTTCTAGGCGGCAATGGCCGGATTGAGGTTGTAAAGCTTGCAGTTCGGTGCGTAAAGCTCGAAGTTTGCCTACTAGATCACGTCGATATTTGGGTAATAGATCGGCACCTTCTAGTAGACCCTGTGGTAAATCGGCTGGTACGGCGCGACCTTCTGTGGGTATTATGGCCACCGATCGATGCGGAGTGTGGGAGGAGTTTGAGTTTGGCGTATTGGCCGAGATGCCACCACCAGACAAGGGATGTGAGGTAGCTGGTGATAAATGTTGTATAATACTGCCATTGCCGGATCCCACACCAACGTTACCACTACCTCCCCCACCGCCACCACCGCTACTGCCACTAACATTAGGGCTATTTCCCGTATTACTATTATTACTGGTTACAGACGTATTGACACTATTATTTCCAGCTGCCACGCTGTTAACAGTTGGTGGTGCCACTACGCCTCTTCGTATTAATTGCAAAATATTGCCATTTAGACGTGGATCGGTAAACTGTGTGGTCCTATTGTTGTGATCTACAAAATACACTCTACCCGAGGCCGTTTTTCTTTGTTCCCAACCACTAGGCAGCGGTCCTATAGCATCTAATGTTAGATTTTCTGTATGAAAATCTCTAGGTATTCTAGGATCATGCCATGTAGAAATTGCCGTGGGCATGTGATAGAAATATACTTGACCTTGCTGTGTTATGCGCATTTCATAGCCCGGAGGTAAATCCATAAAAGGCCGTGCTGCTTGATTCACTGGTGCTCCCGGTGGCGGTCCCGGGTATCTGTGCGCATTGCTATTGTTAGAACGAGCACTACGAGAGCCTCTTCGCCTTGCAGACTCCTCAGCAGTGCGCGAGGAACGTCTCTGAGATCGTTGTGACCCAGCCACGGCCGCTGAAGACGTGGTAGGAGTACTAGTTGTTGATGGTGTACGAGTTTCTCCTCTAGAGGATTCACGTTGACTGCTGCTATTGCTGCTGTTATGATTGTTGCCAGAACATGTTGGTGTCGCTACACTATTCTGAGGCTGTTGATTGCTATTTGTGGACGTTGCAGAAGAGTTGGCATTGGGACTTTGAACTGTGGTACCTCCTCCTCCTCCTCCTCCTGTGCTGTTATTGCCGGTGCTATTATTACCATTTGTTGTAGGGCTATGACGTGCATTAGCATCACCTTCGTTTGCATTCCATGGTGTATTATTGGCTGCAGATTGTGGTTGAGCAGATTGTGGACTACCATTACACGTGTTACTGTTTGTTGTATTGGCGTTTCCATTTGTAAGATTTTGGGCAGTTTGTTGTAAACGTTGGGGTGTTGTCGTATTTGCTATTTCATTCTGTATATGATGTCCATTAGTCAATTGTGTTGAAGCCGCTGCGGCATGTTTTGGTGTTTTATTAACATGACCATCATTAGTTGTCTGTTGTTGATGTCTGGGTGTTTGTGGCGCTGTTACTTGCCCTTCTGTAGTGACGCTACCGCTATTATTGGGACTATTGGCTGTTACAGGCGATGTATTTGGACGATTTGCTTTCCTAGTGATGGGCGTTGAAGCCACTGGTGCTGCATTACCATCCTTTGCCAGTTCTACTCTTGTTGGACTACAGTTTTCTTTGCCGATATTAATGGCGGAAGTATTATTAGAAGTCGTTAGTATTTCCGTAGAGTGTCGACGCTCATCATTGTCCCTCCCACTTCGACTACTGTGCCCATTTAATAAATTGGTGCAAGTAGTAGAACGTGTAGGTCCCGCTGGTTGGTGTGTTGATATGTTGGCTGAACCATTTTGTTGGGTAGAACGGTGATGCTGTTGCTGCTGTACTGTTGCCTGATGATGTTGATTATGGCTGTGTTGATTGCTGTGTTTACTGGGCCGATCCCATTGTGTTGTTTTTGTCGTATGATTTACATAATACACTCGACCAGTGCCAGTGCGCCTTTCCTCCCATCCCTCGGGCAGACTATCCTCAGAAGAATCATCTTCGGATGGTCCTCTAACATCACCGCCAGGGCCGACAATAGCTAAAGGATTACCACTGCAGGGACCATCTTTCGACAGAAAAGCAATGATTATTTGACCACGCACCATTTCATCATCATCCGAGGAAAATTTGCCCAAATCCAGGCGTTGGACTAGAAGAGAAAATAAGTTTATAATTTCGAAAAAATAATGATTTAAATAAACAACAATGTTTTTGATTTTTGTCCACTTACATCCAGCTCCTTTTAGACGTTGTATAGTCTCTGGCGGTATACGGACACAGCCCAAAAATCCACTGCCCTTGTGTATTTTCCTTTGATTCCAAACCGTCAACGTTATGGAATCGTTGCGACCCAAAAATAAATCGTAGTGGGCATTCCATTTTGGATCTAAAGTTGATTTACTAATATCCGTCGAATAAACCTGGCCGGTGCCATCAACTTGAACCTTTGCAAAAGGGTCAGGAAGGCCTTAAATTATTAAAAAAAAAAAAGTTATTAAAATTATTTAATGGCATGACAATTTTATGTTTGTTAGATTAGAAACGTTTGTGCGTTTTTATTTCAAGTTAAGCACGACATCATACAACATGCACTTGCTTTTGAATACTTTAATCAAGTTTATTTTTATTTTTGCTTCAACAATTTTATTTTTATTATGGAAAAATCCCCAAATGTTGGCACATCAAACGAAACATACACAACATCCTGGTTTTCCCAAGCGTGATGAAATTTTAATAGATCCTCGTTAGCAATAAAGGAAAAATATATATTGTATAAAAATGTGAGAAATAAAAAAGGAATTAAAAATATAAATAAATCTATTTTAATAAACAAAGTTTACGTAAGATTAGTTTAAGAACGGTAGTGCCAAATAATGAATCTTCCATTCGGAAAACTTGAAATATCTTCCAAAAATTTCCCAACTTTAATGCTTTAGTAATACTATAATAGTACTACTACTTAATAATGACTAGACAACCTGATTGGTTGTCGGGCAGCCGAAACTACTTGTGGTAATATGCAATATGAAGCATTCTCTTAGTAAGTTCGTGATTAGCTTGTAGTGTTCACTAAACAAGTCGAGCTATTAATAACTAGAGTAAACAAAACGGGATGTGCAGCGTTGTCTGGCAGTGGTATGATACGTGTTAATATCTAAATTAACTTTAGATTGAGAAAGAAGTCGGAGCCGATGCAGGCCATGCGGAGCTGAGACGAAAGTAGAACCGGCGTGGGATAAATTTTCACCGGTGGGAACCCGAAGAGATAAACGGTTCCTTCCAATGGGACAACGCAGTTAGTCTCTGCGTTAACTCAACTTAGCAATGAGTCCTTGGACGACGACTCGACGTGGAAGCGTATTATGCGAAAATGTGAAGATCTGAGACGAAAGGGAAATCCACGGAGGCGAGGTCACGATTCTAGATGTGTAAGGTCTTAAAGTTCAAGCGACAGCTCTGGAGGGAAAGAGCCCGCCTTCGAACGCAATGCTGTCTGTTGGACATACTTCGCAGGTGGTTGACTAAGACGCAACTATGAAGGGAAACAAAGAAGCGGATTTTTCTTTCAACAGAACCAGGAATCTTGCGGTGGTCTGGTTACTCCTAATGGAATGGTTGGCCATATTCCATTAAATGTTGCAAATGTACTTTGATATAAGCACTTATCAACATATAACGGATAAAAATTTAAACTATGGCAGCTCTGCGCCACCCTAACCGGCGCAGTCGCAAAAGGGGAAGATTTTTACTTCGGCTGTCGTGCAGTCTTTTGGACAACTTTCATAGATGGTTGATTAAGATGCAAAAAGAACTTAGGAATCTACCTGGGAATTGGATGAATGGAGCTCATTCCCACCTTTCAATAGGACAAGCAGTTAGTGCTAGTAAGGAATGGTTTGTTCAAAGGCAACTCGAAGTTAATGCGGATCACACAGAAACGTGAACATCTGAGACGAAAGGCAACCCCGCATGTCGAGGAAATGTGAAATCAGCTGGACGGATTGACAAAAGCTCAATCGCGATAGATCTAGACCCTCCGACCTGGATCAACAACGAATAGTCAAGAGTCGCTGTTCGGGAGACGCGCAACCTGTTAGACAACTTTAACTAAGACGAAACGGAAAAGGGAAACGGCGATGTGGATGAGATCGCAGAAGATAGGTTTGCAACGACATTTTGTGAAACAGAATCAGGAATCTGAATCGGCACAACAGAAAAAGAGGGAACGGGTCCTCCTTCCGACAGATGGTTGAATAAAATGTAACGGTGGATTCGGCAGGTTTCAGAGATTGACGTGTTTCCTTACTACAGGTGCAATGAGGTCATGTCCAACCTTGGCCATTGAGGCCTTGATTGGATTAACACCCATACAAATCTTTATAAGATCCTCTGCGGCAATGGCTGCTTATAGGTTGGGTTTCGGGAGCTCTGCCCGTCGTGTGGGCAACGGGCACTTATCGATCCTGAGTACTATGTCCTACAGTGGACTGCTAGGAATGCGTAGTGACAGGAAAACTGTGAACTGGGGTTCGACAAAAGATTCAATGTCACAATTCCGCTTAGGGCAACGTGTAAAGAAAGCGGTCCCACTGTGGATTCCAGGAATTTACGTTGGTATACGGATTGATCCAAAACGGAAGATGGAGTTGGCGCTGAAGTTAGTGAACAAATCTCTGTGCCAATGGGAAAATTGCCTACGGTATTTCAGGCAGAAATACTGGCGATCACCAAGTGTGTTCATTTTAATTTAAGTAGGGGCATTAAGGGCCCACATATAGCTATGTGTTCCGATAGTCAGGCAGCTCTTAAGTCGTTTCTTTCTTGAGAATTCCCTTCTAAGCTTGTTAGAGTGCTTTGACTCACTACCGATACCGAAACAAAATGACTTTGGACCCTTTAGACGGAGGGAGCAGCAGAGGCCCTCCTGGCCAATTTATCCGCTTCCTCGTTACCCTGATGATCGCTGTGGCCAGGTATCCAGTAAATGGAAATTTTGTCTTATATATTAGTAGAAAGGGTGTGATTCGTTCTGAGTTTCTGTGTTCTGATGATATTAAGCGGGCTTCTGCAACCTCTGTGCTAACTTTAATAAGGGGTCATGCAGAGCTTAATTTAATTTTTTTTTGTTTTTTCTAATGGAACTCTCTGTCCAGCCATATAAGTCTGTGGCATTGAATGTAATCTCAACCAATGAGATATAATCACCCTTATCGGGAATAAAATTGTGATCATCAATTTTGTATTGTTGTTGTGTTAC
The DNA here is from genome assembly GCA_956483635.1 of Panzeria rudis. NCBI lineage: Eukaryota > Metazoa > Arthropoda > Insecta > Diptera > Tachinidae > Panzeria > Panzeria rudis. The sequence goes on along the minus strand of OY101450.1, from coordinate 19,122,340 downwards.
TGTACTATTTTGCTCGTTTTGTTCACCATTTTTTGCTCATGGAAAATATTTCACGTGAACGAAATGTTCGCCTCTTATTCCCGATAAGGGTGAATATACTTCATTACTTCTTCCTCGTTTTCTCCGACGTTCGAAGCTCGGAGGCGACTTTTTAAAATATTTTGTCCATACCCAGGAATAATTCGGCTTTTGCCATGTCTAGTTTGAGTCACTTGGCCCTCGAGGTTTCGCAAACATCGCCGCTACCCCTCCTGTACAGATTTATTATATCTAAACCTAGTTTATGAGCTAACTATAACAGACTGATCGGTGGTTTTGCCGATCTATTCCTGGCTACTGCATCTACGGGCTGAATCTTATTTAACCAAGCAGTTTTATGTCTCTCAATCTTGCAATGATTTGGAACTCAGTATAATCTAACATTATATCCATCCATTGACACGTTGAGGTCTCTCCTATAATCGCTAACTACTTTCGACTTGACCTTGTGTCCTTCTAAAGATTTTAGAACAGCAGACTTTCGGCATAGAGTTACCTCTTCGTCTAATATTACATTCTAGGTCACCAGTTTTGTAGAAAGTATGAACAGCCTCCTAACTAAAGTTTTCATTATATACACACTATTGCATTCATATTTTATACTGACGAAACCTTTCGATTATATGGTAACTGGGCTTTGACATCGATTCCAAAGTCTTACTTCTATCCAGGCGGGAGCAGAAGGGAGATATTATAGAGAGACTATGATTTCAAAATTACTTATGACTTCTTAATGAAGAAAGTGTATTTCAGGCTAAAATATTGGCTATAAGGGAAGCGGTCAGCGTGCTAATTGACAGGAGGGATCATGGCAGAATCGGCATGTTTCTCGACATTCAGGCAGCATTTCTGTCCCTACGGCCACAAAAATTACATTTTTAATTTTAGGTAGTCAGTCTGACATTACTCTTCCTCGGCAATGAACAGGCGTTCGAATTGCCCAAAGCTGGCTTTGTTCTGGATGCCTCCAATGCTGAATCGGTTACTATGCCGTTTTACACTATTAGAAAGAATGTCTTCAAATAGTATCGTCAAAAAGATGAAGATGGATGGCGCAGGCTGAGTGCCTGCAAGGTATCTAGGAAGATGTGGTCTTGCTAAAATTAGAAGCGCTCAGCACAATTAACAAACAGAAATCGTGAGGACATCCCGAAGCTCGTCGCAGTGGTGACGGAACACTGGGCTATCGGCATATATGCTAGCCCGGTTAGTCCTTTCCTACAATGCGTTCTAACGTAGCTGCCGAGTGCCCATCTTTTGCATCTCTCGAGGCGCAAAATTCTAGGCAATCATATTCTAGGGATCTTGGGCGTTATTCTGTAGCTCGATTCGAAAGGAAACCTGTTTGAATTCGTATATTATTTATAATGAAATTCGGAAGCCTTTTCTTTCGACTCGTATTACAGAGTAACTCCCCTGATTAGATATCGCAATGCGACCTACCACCAGATCCGACAACTTGCATTCGGGCATACATAGGTTGACACTGACGAGTGCAGAGTGATGACATTCATACTCGAACCGTCTTTTAAGCTGCTTAGAAATCCTTAATTATGAAGCCTTGAACCAAATTTAAACATTATAGTGTACACGCAAGTTTGTTTTTGTCACATGCGATATTTTCGCGCACAAGAGATAATATAAATATATTTTTATTAAATTTTTACTAAAATTATACTTACAAATTAAATTTTATTGCTGTTGTCATAATAAATAATAAACTAAAAAAGAAATACATCTTTAATCTACACTTGAACATCTTAAGAATGAAATATAAAAAAAGTCCCCCGAAAGCATCAGGTACTTTTCTCTGCTAGTCCTTATCAGTATGTACTTGGAAAGTTGGGTAAATCACCCACAAATCTTAGCAACATAAACAAAAATAATACAAAATTTTTGTTTCATATAAAAAGGCTTGACTTAAAACAAAACGACAACAGTTACTTAATAAACTCTCAAGAAATTGAAACAAAATAAAAATGTTTGGAAATAAATTGATCATTTTCGTCATAATGGCTTTGATGGCCTTAACGACACAATTGGCTTGGGCATCACCATTTGTGGACAGGAGTCGTATACCAAATTCAAACAATGGACCAAAAATACCCATCATATCAACACCACCATTTAATCCAAATGCCAGACCGGCTTGGTAAGGGGGAGAGCGAAAGAGATAGAAAGGATGTGAAAAGGCTGTGGAATTTCTTTAGCAAAAATTTAACAATTTTATTTGCCAAATACTAATAAAATTTTTTATCTAATAATAAATCATTAAAATAACTACAATTTTATTGTTTAAATTTGCAACAACAACAAAAAAGACACATAGTCAAAATTATTATTTCTAACAATAACTTTAAAACTACATGAATGTACATATTATATTTTATCATTATTTAACAATTACTAATTACAAAAATTAGTATGCAAAAGCGAAACAAAAAAAATTTTGTTTTTCATTTTTATTTATTTATTTTTTTGTGTTAAAATTTTAACACGCAATTTTGCCAACTGTATAAACTGATTTCATTAGCAAACGGTATTTTTAGTAATTTAAATATCTGTGTTATTGATAAAAAAAATTTGTTGAAAACAAATATGAGAGTTCTATACTTAAGGTTACTTTTGAGTGAATTATCAAACCAATTGGCCATTTTTAATGAAAATATTTATTTTTTTTCTCAATTTTAATGGCAAGTGTACGGCAAATATTTATTTATATATAAAATAACTTCATTTAAATGTGACTTTGACTTGCAAACGAAGGGTTCTGTACGAACAGCACATGCATATGTATTCCGTTTTAGCGATTTTTTTTTACTTTTTAATTTTAGGGTTTTTTTTTCGTTTAAGGTTTTTTGTTTGACGATTTTTTTGGTTTTTTTTTTGTTTTGGCGCTATTTCGATTTAGCTCTTTTTTCATTTTGACGATTTCTTGTTTGTTTTGCTATTTTTTTTTAATTTGGGGCTATTTTAGTTTTGGCGTTTTTTTGATTTGGTGATTTTTTTTTCGTTTTTGGCGATTTTTTAGGTTTTTGAAAATTTTTTTAATTTTTGGATTTTGTTTTTCGTTTTTGTCTTTTTGTCGTTTCAGCGATTTTTTCATTTTAGCGATGTTTGGCAATTTTTTAGTTTTAAGGTTTTTAGTTTTAGCGTTTTTTTTTATTGTTTTGGCAGTTTTTTTCATTTTGGTGCTTTTTTTTGTTTCTGCGCTTTTTTCATTTTCGCGATTTTTTGCACTTTAGTAACTTTTTTATTGTTTTTTTTTTAGTTCGGCGTTTTTTGTGTTTTGGCATTCTTTTCGTTTTGCGATTTTTTTTAGTTTTGGCATTTTTTCGATTCAGCGTTTTTTTTTGACGATTTCTTGTTTGTTTTGGCTATTTTTTTAATTTTGGGGTTTTTTTTAGTTTGATTTGGTGATTTTTTCGTTTTTGGCGATTCTTTAGTTTTTTGACGGTTTTATAATTTTTGCATTTTTTTCGTTTTGATGCTTTTTGTCGTTCCATCGATTTTTTTCATTTTGGCGATTTTTTGGGAATTTTTTTAATTTTGAGGTTTTTAGTTTTAGTGTTTTTTTTATTGTTTTGGCGTTTTTTTATTTTGGTGCTTTTTTTTCTTTCGGCGCTTTTTTCATTTTAGTGATTTTTTGCACTTTAGTAACTTTTTTTATTGTTTTTTTTTTAGTTCGGCGTTTTTGTGTTTTGGCATTCTTTTCGGTTTGCGATTTTTTTTTTAGTTTTGGCATTTTTTCGATTCAGCGTTTTTTTACGATTTCTTGTTTGTTTTGGCTATTTTTTAATTTTGGGGTTTTTTTTTAGTTTTGGCATTTTTTTTTTTTTGATTTGGTGATTTTTTTTCGTTTTTGGCGATTCTTTAGTTTTTTGATGCTTTTTGTCGTTTCAGCGATTTTTTCATTTTGGCGATTTTTTAGGAATTTGTTTAATTTTGAGGTTTTTAGTTTTAGCGTTTTTTTTTTATTGTTTTGGCGTTTTTTAATTTTGGTGCTTTTTTTTTGTTTCGGCGTGTTTTCATTTTAGCGATTTTTTTGCGTTGTAGTAACTTTTTTATTGGTTGTTTTTAGTTCGGGGTTTTTAGTGTGTTTTGGCACTCTTTTCGTTTTGCGTTTTTTTCGTTTTTTTAGTTTTGGCATTTTTTTCGATTCAGTTTTTTTATTTTGGCAATTTTTTTTTCGATTCAGCGTTTTTTTTTATAAATTTTACTTAAAAATTCGCAGCCGGTCAGCCTAATGTGTCATCTTAAGTATTCTCTTGAGAGAAGGTTTCAACGATCCATCCCTCACTAACTCATCTAACATCGAACCTAATCCTGGCGTTCCGTCGGCTGTTTCGTTACGAATAAGTATAGTCTGGCATTTGACTTATTCATTAGAACTTTGAGGGCTCTTCTACATTCGCAGTCTATTTTCAATTTGACACTGTGCGCTCGCTCTGTCGAAGCTTTTAGCGCCTGCTGACTGTTACCTGTCTTAAAAAGATCGTTATTATTTCAGCGTGGAGCACACTATACGTTCATCTGAAACTCTGAACGAACTCTGACGTTAGATTAGATTGGTAGGTTTGCCATTGGATTGGATTAGTTGAGCAGACCCCAATATGTATAGTATAGCGAGCTGCGTTATCAAATCGGTCCTTTTAGCACTGTTCATAGTGCTGCTTTTTTAAATTTTCAACGCGAAAAATTTTCGCGTTGGTGCTCGGTGCTTTTATTTTTCATTTTTAGACCTTTTCAGTTTCAGTTTAGTTTTAGCCTAGTTTATCGCTCTTTGGGCTTAAGCTGCACATTTTTGTAGACCATATTCTAAAAACTAACTCTACATCTATTTATATATCAAGTTTCAAGTGAACCTGAACAGAAAATTAAAAGTTTTATATATCCAATTTATGCTGGTATCAGCTCCAAATTGCCGAAGGAGTGTACTACTATTTGATATTAAAACTCTTTCTAAAATATTTTAACTTTACGTAATAGTTTTTTTATAAACAAGGATTAAGTTTAACCACTATAAAGTTGTTATCGGTATGTAAACAAAGGGTTTGCATGCCGGCAAGTCGATAATCCTTTCCCAACTAGCTCACGGATGTCAGGGGAGCTAAGACACGCTACTTTCGGTAAAAGCAAAGGTTTTTTGTGATATGGCGCCCAACATGGGGCCGGAATTTAATTTTGCGTGTGAAGTTGGCTGACGAAAATAATATGTACTATTAACTAGATTTAAGTAAATTACTTCGAAGTGCTTCCACTGAGCTTGTAAGTGATTTGGTGTTCCGAGTTTTCGTAGTCAAATGATTCACCTACTTTATAATGTGTGGGCTGGAGCTAGAATTGAACTTTTTTCATGTACATATAGTTTGCAATTTAAAATTAATGGCCCTTATCGTGTTTGGCGACTTTCGCCTTCGACTATGACATTTTTGTAATAGATTAAAGAATAATGTAGCGTGCTGTCTTTAATCTAATACAAAAATTTCGTAGTCGAAGGCGAAAGTCGCCAAACACGATAAGGAGGAATTAAATAATCTTCAGTATAATTTTTTTTTTTTCGAAATTATCAATCACTATTGATAACGCAGGGATTGAGTTTGTAATTTTAAAAGCAACGCTGAATACATAAATCAAATTCGAAAAACAATATTTGCGACATGATTTAAAATAAATAAACTCCTTTGAGGTGATTTGGACGTACGAAGAAATATATGGTAAACCATGTATAAATCAACGTGATTTGTTCAAATCAACATGATTTGACGAAATCATGCAGGTGCAAACATAGTAAACATTTTTAATTAGAAAAGTAGGGTTATCAATAATTTCCAAATCTTTTTTTTTTTATCAAATTTTGTTTGCATTGAATTATGTATATATAAATAAAATAAAAACATAAACTCAAATTTGGTGCTGTTTTGAAAAACTACAAATTTTTTTCTCGGTTTTAGTGCTTTTTTTTTAATTTCAAAGTTGACAACACTGATAGCGAGTACATTCTTACGAAAATCATACATTATCGCACTACCCATCTCTGCAGTTTTCATTCATACGCAATACAATGGGAGGCAAATTTATGAGAGTGTATGCGTAACTGTAATTAGTGTATTAATAAAAGTACTGTTAATTATTGATTAACATTGCAAAACTATTTAAATGTTTAATTTCTTTTTTATTACAGTTTGTACATTTAATTGTTTTGTTTATTTTTATTTCCTTATGCAATCAATAATCCAAAGAGGTATTGCTTGTATAATTTATACATACGTACGAGGGCGGTTCTTAGCCTAGCACAAAAAGCGCGGTATAAACAGAAAAAATTAAGTGTTTTGGAAACTTCCATCTCTGCTATGAACACATGTTAAATTTTGTTTCGATCTGGCAACTCCTTCATATAGAAACAGGTGTTCACAAAAGACGCATCCGCGATTTTTTAACAATGGAAAAATTAGAAATGCGTGGTATCATTAAATATTTACATAAAAAAGGTTTATCGGGACAAGAAATTCATAATGATATGGTGAATGTGTTAGGTGAAAGTGCTCCTTCATATGCAACAGTAAAAAATTGGGTTGCTGAATTTAAACGATGTCGTACAAGCATTGAAGATGAACCACGTAGTGGACGTCCAAAAACAGCAACAACAACAGAAATTGTAGCCAAAGTGCATGATATGGTATTAAATGATCGACGAATAAAAGTGCGTGAAATAGCTAATATCATGGGCATCTCAAATGATCGAGTCCATTTAATTTTGCATGAAGAACTACAGATGAAAAAGCTTTCTGCAAGATGGGTGCCGCATTTGTTAACAGTCTACCAAAAACGCATAAGAATGAACATTTCTCAAGCTTGTTTGGATCGTTTTAAGCGAAATAAAATGGATTTTAAGCGTCGTTTCATAACTGTTGATGAGACATGGATCCACCACTATACTCCAGAGACAAAAGAACAATCCAAACAATGGACTGAAGCTGGAGGAAGTGCCCCAAAGAATGCAAAAACAATTCAATCGGCTGGTAAGGTTATGGCAACGGTTTTTTGGGACTTCAAAGGTATTTTATTGATTGACTATCTGCAAAAGGGTAAAACAATAAATTCAGAGTACTATTGCAACCTTTTGGATCAATTAAATGTAAAAATTCGAGAAAAACGTCCTGGCTTAAAAAAAAATAGTTTATCATCAAGACAACGCACCAGCGCACAAGAGTGTTTTAACAATGGCTAAAATCAACGAATTAAAGTACGAGTTGCTTGACCACCCACCTTATTCTCCTGATTTGGCTCCCAGTGACTTTTACCTGTTCCCAAATCTAAAAAAATTCCTTGCTGGCAAGCGTTTTACCTCAAATGAAGATGCAATTACAGTTGTAAACCACTATTTTGAAGACCTTGAGGAAAACTATTTTAATCAAGGGATAGAATTGCTAGAAAAGCGTTGCACTAAGTGTATTGAAGTTTCAGGAGATTATATTGAAAAATAAAAATATTTTTGAAAAACTAACTATTCTCTTTCATTGATAGGCTAATTAGTTTCCGAACCGCCCTCGTATGTATGGCTTGCTGCTTCGGGTTTAAGGTAGGCCAAATTATTGATGCAATCATTTTCGTGCAATGGCATCCTAGATTTCAACAGAGCTGAGATATTTTCGTAAAAAATTATTAAAAACGTTAGGAAAGTGGAGGCGAAAGCATTGAAAACGTAAAAATTGCGTTACGTAATATGTGAACAGTCCCTATGTAAACGTATTTTTGCCTAATAATGCTACACTAATGGCGTAGCTTGAACTTTATACTTTTTTTAAATCGAGGTATAAAGAAATTACGTTCAACCTCAAAGAACGTTTTGAATTAACGGTAAAAAAAATGACTCTCGTAAATCTCCAAAAAAAAGTTTGAAAATCCTTCCATCATATCGTTCATTTACTATAAGAACGTCATAACTCAAAAATGTCGTTCTTCAGAAAACGAATTTAAAGTTTTTCATTTTCTCATACCTCCATGCAGGGTGACCGTTGAACATTTTTAAAAAGTGGCACAAAAAGGGGATTTTGAGGAAAAAAGTGGCACCAAAAAGGGGATTCTTCCAAAAAAAGGGGCAACTTTTTTGAAAAGGGAATAATTGAACCAAATTCTAATATTTAATGAATTTCTAGGGCATATAATGCTTTTGAAATAAAATGAATCAATTTTGATGTCTTTTCGTTCAAAAAACTGACTGCTTTTTATATAAATTTTAGACTAACAATGCAAACAAGCCTTGATTGTATAAAATTTATGACAAAGGCATTCACATTTTTTTTTAGCAATTTCCATAAAAAATTTTTACTCAATTCGCTTGTTTGCATATGGAAACAGCACATTAGTAAAGTATATTGAAAAGCAGTTTCGCTGAGTAAAGATGTTTGCATAGCCGGCCTTAGGTCGGCGAAGCCGCTGAGTATACTGAGAGGAGAAAATTGTTAAGACCGGCCGAAGGCCGCTTTTCAATATACCAAAAAGAAAAAAATACTTAAGCCCGGCTGAAGGCCAGCTACGCAAAGAATATTTTGTAGTAAAATAAAATTTCTTAACAATTTTAATTAATTTCCAAATATTTCTTTGAATCGACGATGTTGATTGGACATATTTTAAGCATTGTTGACGCTGTTTGCAAATTGTTCTTGATTTTATTTCACTTTTTAAAATGTAATAACGTCAATTGATCTTTTATTACTTGTCACCGATTGCAGAAGTAAAAAGTGAATAGTTAAAAACATGTACATATATTTGAATTTGTTTTCATTTTTAAAAGTGTGGACATTATGACACATTTCAAAGTGTCATAATGGTCATAATAATAATGTCATAAAGTCCATGGCACTATTAAAAGTGTCACAATGTCCATGGATGTTATGCCATTTTTAGCAGTGACATAATGTCTTTGGACATTATGTCACTGGATATTGTGATATGGCGCCAAAATTTGCATAAAAATATTTAAAGCTGCGTGATTTTAATAAAAATTTTTAACAAGACGTTCTTGTTGGTGTTAGTGAATCAGGGTGTTATTTTTAATAATTTTAATACAATAATGAATATCTATAGATCTAAACTCTTAAACTATTTCAAAATAGTTTTTGTCATAAGACTTTACATGATAGACTCAAAAACAAATTTTTGTCTTAAGATTTTTTTTATAAAAACAGTTTCGTGCCGTAAAAAGCTTATATTAAAACAAGAAGCATCATTTCATAAAAAGGGGCAAAAAGGGGCATAATATTACAAAAGGTGGCAGATTTAGGTCATTTTAAAAAAGGGGCACTAAAAGTGGCAAGGCAGTTGAAAAAGTGGCAAATTGCCACTTTAGTCGCAAAACGGTCACGCTGCCTCCATGGAAGAATACAACGATATCCTCCTCACAAGAGGTCAGTAAACAGAATACAATTCGACGAATAATTCTAGATTCGTGAACTCAAAATAAAATTTGGTAATGTGCAGCCACAAACTATATACCGTCTGAATTAATTTACGGTAGTTGAATCAATATTACTTGCTAGTAAATAAACAAGCCATTTACTCTCTTATTGGCAGAGTAGTAGTGTATTTGCTTATCATACAGATAATAAAAGAGTTCAACCCTTGGGGAAGCGAAATTGATTTTTCGTTTAATTGTGTTAATGTTTGTAAAAACAGTTTTTAAGCCCGTAACAAAACAGTTGTGCAGTAGTAGCGTAGTGAGCAAAACACTTGGCATAAAATAACACAATAACTGAAACCGACATGAGTTCAATGCTTAGCAGAGACATTTAATTGTTATTGTGTTTTTTTTTGTGTATTCAAAGCCTTCTAAATATTGAAATTTTTAACTTGTTATTTGTAACCCAATGTGGCAAGTACTTGCCTCCAATGACATCGCCATGTTAAAGTAATTTGTTAAAATAACAAATAAGAAGTAGTGAAGGGTATGTTTATTAGCATTTTAAGGCTACGATCACACTTGGCAAATACTTGACGTAGTAGGCGTCACCACTACTTTTGCTCAGGGTTAGTGTGATTTAACTAGGTTCTTATACAAAATAAAATTAATAATGCTACGAAAAGCTATTTTTATGTCATTTTTAATAAATGCGAACCCTTTTTTAAAATATATATTGGAATTAAAGGAAATAAAATGTTAGTTTGTCTGTTGGGCACGTGTTTTTCGTCAAACATTTGCCAAGTAAGCGGTCATAGCTTAACTCATTACTTTGCCATAAAAATTGGCTGGGTAATGCAAAAAAAGTTTATTAATACTACCGCAAATGGTATTGAGCTAAATATTTGTTTAAATGTTTATTGTTAATTAAGTGGCATGAGAGTGTTTCAAGGTGTTATTGGGAAATTTTCACTACAATTTGATATCTTTTTTTTTCATAATTACTAACATTTTATTATTTATTTATTGTTCTACTTTATGGTGCTCGCTGATGTTATCAATAATCAAAATATGAGCTTTTCCCAAAATAAATGAAAGCTTTATATGTTAAGTTTAATTTTTGATAATAAAAAAAAGTGTTAAATATGAACAAATACTAAATTTCTTTTCAAGTGACAACAAAATTAGTGGTAATTTTGATAACATTTACCATTAACAGAAATTGTAGACTTGTATTGCAGAAACATATTTTTGGATTAGTTGAATAAACAAACTTTTCAGACAATTCACTTATTTAGCTATCATTCAAATCGTTCAATATTTAAATGATGTTAATATAAAATCTGTGTTTTATGTCGAATCTCTATTGAACGACCATTGATAGAAAATTAAAACTGTAAAAATTTTACATTTCTATCTTATATAATTCTTGCAAAAAAAACTGACTACAAAATATTTACATTTCATAGGCGTGGCACTGCCCACTTTCCTACCCAAAATGTTGTATTGTAACAATAACTAAATGTGTATGCAAAGTCTCATACGCAGAGAGAACAAATTAGTTGAAAAACAGTTACAACTATTAAAATTCATCTAACTTAACCAATATTCTATTACAAGTACTGAATTTTAATAGAATCAAAAAAATTTATATTCTAATATCTGAAATAATATTTGTCAGCTTTATTTTCAGTTACCATAACCAATCATTAGTACAAAAATTCGGTTATAATTTCCAAAGTACTAATTTGGCGCTTCCAACCAAATAAGAGTTAAATATAATCAATAATATGGTAAAAATACTTGACAATTTAAAATAAATAATATTGAAAAATACAGAATAAAAATTAAACAATAAAAACTAAATTTAGCTCAAGAATTGCATGGTTTTTCTCATGTGGAATTCTCTTTATTGTTGAAAGGTAAGGGCCATAAAAGTGTTATTGAAGAGTGTTTTTTTAATAAAGTGCATAAATTGTTTACTTTCATAGAAATCGTGAAAATAAGGAATCAATCACCACTATTGTTCAAAGTCCTTTTACAGTTTTATCCGTGAGCACACATACGAGTAGTTACATGGCGAAACCAAAACAGCTGTAATACGCAGTATTCTCTCGCAAAGAGGTATGTATTAATAGTTTTGCAAATTCAGTAAAAATGTTTATCTCATTAAAAACAAGTTTAAAAAGGGACAAGGCGTTATAAATCGTGAGTTGACCATCTGCTAATTCTAATGAAGCTATCGCCAAAGAACTACTTTAATATACGAATACTCTCAATGCCCTGTGCCATTAGGAAATTATTTGTTTACCTTCTGAAGTTTGGTGAGTAACACACTAATAGCTTCGGATGTTTTCAAAAAGTTTTTAATATCTATATATTTATATTGCAGTCAATCATGGCAAATTTGCCTCCTTGGAAGGGAAGAGCAATATGTATCACGAAGGTTCAAAATTAAATTTTTAAAAATATCTCGTTTCATACATTTCTTTAAATTTTTGGTACATTACACATAGGCTTATGTCTGAGCTAAAATAAATTATATTTAAAAATTTTATTCACAATAGCATTTTGTTTCAATGGTGTGTATGGAATATTCAGTCTTTCGTATCGAATTCGATCAGTACATACAACTGAATAATAAGATAGTCCGTGTAACCGACAAAATTCGATTGGCTACAAATTCGATAGTCACAACGAATCTCTTTTCTCTGTGTACGAATCGGTTTAGTAGAAGTTGTTGATAATGAATATTTACTTTGTATGGAAGTGGCACTGCCCACTTTTTAATCATGATGTTGTATTAGAACAGAAGCATAATGTGCGTTGAAAGTTTCATAGCAATCGATTGAGTAGAAGTAGATGAAAAGGCTTGTGTATTTAGTTCGTATGGGCGTGACACCTCCCACTTTTCAACGAGACCCATGTGGAAGTGGATCCATTTATATAAAGAAAAAAAATCCGAAATCGGTTTATAAATGGACGAGTTTTGGCAGAACATCCTTGAAATTCATAATCTTTCCCCTTTTTTTGAAGTCGGTCAAAAAGGAAATCATTTTTAGAGCATAGCCGGCGCTGGTTACTTTTTGGGTAAGCCGCCGCCGATAATCGAATAATATCGGCTTCGTGCTCTGTTATCGACACAATTCGTTTGGACAACTATTTACGGGACACCATGTATATATTTATATTTCTATATATGGAATTTCTAAGGGCATATTGATGGCAGGCAGTTTTCATTGGTAAATAAGAGACAATTTCTAATTGTTGTTGTTGTTGTTGTTGTTGTTATGGTTATTGCATTTGCAAGTATGTAAGTTCATGGATGGTTGAGTTTATGTTGCAGCTTTTCATTTGTTTCTTTAATTTCTTTTATTTATTTATATGGCATTTTAATTGATAAAGTTATTTGTTTCATACATATTTATTTATGTGTGTATGTAGGTTTATTTTCAAATTTTTAGCCTCTCCAAAGTTTCATTAATAAGAAATCGACAGAGTGAAATTGTTAGAAATTGTTTGAAAACAATCAAGGAAATTGAAAAGAAACAAAATTAAACCAAGCAACGACGAAATAATAAAACAAACCATATGGACTGGCTGACACTAATAGCAAGCGGCAATCAAATGTGCATTCATATGGAAGAATGTACATGAAATTAACTATTACACTTTTTAACGAAAAATATTACAGAAAAGAGAAAAAAAACGAAACAAATGGCTGTAAATAAAAGCTGAAACGCGAAAGTAATTCAATTCATATTTTAATGAAAAAAAAATGTTAAAACGGAAATTAAAAGCAAATGCCGAAAATAGAAAGAAAAAGTTAAAATAGTAAGCTAAAATAGTTTTAATATTAAAGTTTGAATATTAAAAATGTTCGGCAATGGTTTTATAAGACATGTTAATTAACTATACCATTTCCAAATGTATAATGAATTATTAAGGCCACGAAATGTCAACATATTGAGGTAACCAAAAAAGGCACATTTCACTTTTAAATATAAACAGTTAGGTTAGGTTGCACACTTTGCCCCTTTAAAAGCCAAAACCAGCCCATATGGATCCTAATTAGTCCCGTTGTGTTAAATGAAGTGGAAGCATGAATATAGTTAAGATTTCTTGTACACTTCCCCGACCTTTTCTCTGCTAAACCAACCCGACGACTGGATAAACGAGTTTGTCCTTCTGATATCGGAGTCTGATACGTCACAGACAAATCTTGCAGCAATGGACTGTCCATGGATTGCACGGTTCTCACCTTGGTGACTAACAACACTTTGGTACTTCCTGGGGAAAAATTTAATGGGTTTTTTCCACATATAAAAGGGTACATTCGTAAATTCAGTAATCAAAGTACTGCGCTCGAAAACAAACACTTGGCAGTACTTTTTTGCATCAAAAGTTTCTTTACGCAAACACTTGACAGTGCTGCCGTAGATTGCTGCAACAGCGACAACATTTTTATTACTGTTGCAATAGTTTGCAGAACGGTTGCACAAATTTACTGCATTTACGAATTCACCTAAACTCATGTGTTACTATCTAATCCCTGAAATAACAGAGCAGCGGCCGTGTATATAAGCATTCGAAGGAAGTAGGTTAACTTATGAGAATCTGCTAGAAGGTGGACAGGCACCTAAGGTCTCGTCCAAGAACAAAGTCGATCAAATGTTAACCTTTAGCAGTTTTCTTTCAAGGTTCGACCAGTAAACATACACTGGTACCATGGGTTCCTGTAGTCCCACAGATGACCTGCCTTCTAGAGGGTTAGAGATAATGCTCGCCATAAAGCGAGTTTTGTTCCATGGGAACAGATCATCTTCGATGATGTTCGCGAAGGGCATTATCTGTTCTTAAGGAATAGAAATGCTGGCGGACTTCGTCTTACCCTCAACATGAAGGTCGATTCTGTGGCGGATTATTGGTGAGGTCTCCTTCGGGAGTTCACGTGGCGTCTGTGGTTACTACCAAAATCACTGGGATAGGTATTGGTTTAGTGAACGATGCTAGTGGCTGGTTAGTCTTCGGACAACCAATCAATATAAGCTTTGTTATCTAGCGATATCATCTTAGATAATGTTTGCAAAAGGCACACTCTGTTTCTATGGGAATGGATATGCTGGCGGACTTCGTCTCACCCTTAACAATAAGGTCGATTCTGTGATCGGGTATAGGTGGAGTCTCCTTCATTGGAAAGGCATATTCTATTCCTACTGAAATGGAATTCGTCTCAAACTTAACATGATGGTCGATTCTGTGACAGGTTATTGGTGAAATCTTCTTCGGGAGAAAAGCATACGCTGTTCCTATAGTAATGGATATACGGTGGGACTTCGTCTCAATTCTGCGAACATTTATTGGTGAGGGAGGTCTCCTTCGGGAGTTCACATGGTGGCTGTGGTTGCTGCCAAAATCGCTGGAAGAGGTGTTGGTTAAATGACTGATGCGTGAATAGTGCTAGTAGCTGGTTGGACTTCGGCCAACCATATAAGCATCTTTGTGCTGTTGTGCTGGGGAAGGATAGTAAAGCTGTCGTCTGCCTTCGTGATAGATTTCTAGCTTGCTGGTTATTCCGTGGTGGGTGTTTTTTCATGGTAGTCCGGCCATGTAAAAGAAGTTACAAACTGTGTGTTCCTCGCAAGTCACACAAGTGCCTTTGGCGCGACTCTGGGGTGATGGTGAACACTCATTTTCACTCAATGTTAAGAGCACCGTCTGCTTAGGCCACAGGGCAGGTACTGACGTTAATCTTGAACGCAATCTGTCCGTGGAAGCCGTTCTTTTCTCAGAGAGGGCTATAACAAGAGGAGGTGCTCTACATTCTCTTTCCCAAACAACCCGACGACTGGATAAACAAGTTGTCCATGAGAAATAATTTTCTCAGAGAGAACGAGGCAATGACAGAGCAAGTGCTCTACATTCTCTTCCTGCTCTTCAATATGACAACTTCTACTGAAGTCATTATACAGTAGATTCAATTACCTAGCATGCGCCTTAAGATTGCAAATCTACTAAAATCATATCAGGGCCATATTAACCCTGAGTGTGCGCGATCCCAAATAGATTCTGCTGAATTAAAGTTTTGCAGCATTTCAACGGAACGCCAACCAACTGATCCGTATCCCGAATGCGCATTCGGGTTCCGGCTTTGGCTAATTTGTCCGCAACACAGAGTAGCTCTAGGTTTAAATGTCCGGGCATTTGGGATTCATACAAAAACTGGATGTTGTACAAACACTCGATAAACGTGATCGAAGCTTTGCTATAAGTTTGGATATTCTCATTGTATATCCTATAGTCCGTTATTTAGGGCTGATATCTCAGCCTGCACCATGCTACATTGATTATGTACCTTAAACCTTATCCTCTATGGGACGCCTCCACCCAATCCAAAGTCCGATTTGGATTTGTCCGTATAGATATCCAGCACGTTCTCACGGTGGTAAGATAAGAGAACATGCTCGAGAGCATTACAGCAAATCTTTTATAGGGCCAGAGGTATGGGCGAGTAGTAATCAATGTTTTCCGGCATACCAGTTAGGAATCCAAAAATTCTGGCATGTCCTCTAGTAGCGCCTTTCCATGCACCCGTTGCCTTGAGTCTGATGGCTGAATTCATGACTAACTGTTTGAACATGAGATCAGCTGGCACCCAATGCATCAAAGGATATGAAGAGCCACTTGGAACTTCTCGGATTTATTCTTCAAGACTTCTCTATGGCCCTTCCACATGCGTATATGGTCCTTGAGTAGACGTTACGGTCTCATGACAGCTTGGAGTCTCCTATTCGCAATGCCAGACAACATGAACAACATGATTTGTATTCCGTTTATGGTGGAAGCGTCTAAATTGGTACCTTGTATCTTCTTGTGAACGTTACAAGATCCATTTTCTGAGGATTTTCACTCAGACCACTTTCTGTAATCCACCTGGCTGACGATTCCTAATGAAGTCAGCAGACGCTGTAAGAGCATCCGCGTGCTTGCCGAAATACTTGCCGGGACGGAACACCTTCCTGTAGAGTACCTCAGTTTGCTACTTTTGCAGATAGTAACCCGGCATAGAGTGCATACAGTGACCCAGTTGGTCAATCATTTTTAAACTAGCCTTATGACTAACGAATATTGAGTCTTCCTAGAGCCATTATGATAATCTATGGTTTCTCATTGTTAGAGGCACCTTCTGTGTCTAGAAAGGCCTCCAAAGCATATTCCTTTTGCACAATCAACTTCTCAAGAAAACCAAACAAGCGTGTGGAGCGCAGTCTCAAGAGATTTTCCGTTAAAGTAGGCATCATGGGATGCTGATGTGAAGGTTACAAGATCCATTTTCTGAGGATTTTCACTGAGACCACTTTCTGTAATCCACCTGACTGACGATTCTTAATGAAGTCAGCAGACGCTGTGAGAGCATCCGCGTGCTTGCCGAAATACTTGCCGGGACGGAACACCTTCCTGTAGAGTACCTCAGTTTGCTACTTTTGCAGATAGTAACCCGGCATAGAGTGCATACAGTGACCCAGTTGGTCAATAATTTTTAAACTAGCCTTATGACTAACGAATATTGAGTCTTCCTAGAGCCATTATGATAATCTATAGTTTCTCATTGTTATAGGCTCCTTCTGTGTCTAGAAAGGCCTCCAAAGCATATTCCTTTTGCACAATCAACTTCTCAAGAAAACCAACAAGCGTGTGGAGCGCAGTCTCAACAGATTTTCCGTTAAAGTAGGCATCCTGGGATGCTGATAAGAGGTTCGGATTTACGTCCATTCTGATTCCATGGTTTTAAGTAGAAAGGAGGACTGAAATCTTTCGGGGAGGTGTGTGAGGTCTTGTAACCCTTTAGGGATGAAGACCACCGAACACCTAGTTCATGATGACAGCCTAATGCAAGCCGTTCCGCATTTGGCTGTAGGTCGACTGGTATTATGCCATCCAGATCCTGTGACTTGTATGGTATCAAAACTATTGATAAACTTTCCCTGTTTACGAGAATTTATGCTATCATGTGGCTATTACCAGAAGCTGTCAAACATTCACCCATGTAGAGAAACTTGACGAAGTAAGGGCAGTTAATGTCAGATGTACCTTCCACGCCGCTACAGAAGGATCACCAGGAAATGTGAGTCCATGACCACCTCCCAATGAAACTTGGTATAATAGGTGCAGTTGATAACATTTTCGAAGCCCGACAAGTCTCAGATGTACCTTATTCGGCGCTACAGAAGGATCTTCAGGACATACGCTTCGCATATCTTAACAAATTTTCAAATAAAAGTATATAGCAATTTTTTCCATCATACTTTAATTTTCCTACAAATGATGCTTTAGAAAATATGTGGCCGTTTACATAATTTCGATCTCATTCCTTGATACATCCATATACATATTTATACTAATTGAAACAGTTCGTCATCTATGTTTGGGTTAACAACTCATTTTCCATTTAGCATGTTGTGTTGTTTTCTATCTACTAACTTTGTTTTAATTGCTCATATAATTATTATATTGTGCAGGAAGGGGTAGTTTGTGCAATACATAATAATAATAAAATGACAAGTTTTTATTTAAATCGTTATTAGATTGCGTGTCAGTGTGTGAAAATATACTTGATTCATTGACTTGTAGAATTGTAGTTTTGTTTGAAAAATATATGTAAGTACTCGTATGTATGCATTGTCACCACAAGCTCTTGCAAGTAATCGATACTCTTCTGGCAGTTAAAGAGACACAAAATTGAAAGTATTAAACACATACAAAAAAGCTGTAGTTATATGTAAGTCTGAACTAGGGTTGCCAGATTCAAATGGTACACCAGCTTGACATTTGATTAAAGTGAGCTTGATTTTCAAAAGAGAACTTGACACATTAAAATGGAAAAAAAAACCCAAAAAACACCAACAGCAAAATATATTCTGCGGCAAAAGAACGTTTTCTTGTAAGAAAACTAAAAGCTAATGCCTTCTTAAGTGTTCCAAAACTTTCTTCTATGGCTTAAAGTGGCTTTAGTAAGAAAGCAAGCTCATCAACAATAAGAACCTTAATTAACTGAGTTGTTTTAAATGGTAGAAGAGGTATACAAAAACCGCTTATTAGTAAGCTAACCAAATCATACGACTAAAATTTCCAAAAAAAAAAAACGTTAATAAGGATTTTTTGTTAGAGAAACGTTATGTTCAAAGACAAGAACATATTTAACGTATTTGGGTCGGATAGTATTGAAGGGATAAAATTAGGAACTACGTTCGAGTAACTTGAAATCGACAGCAAAGCATGGAAGTGGTTCATTGATTTTTTGGGGCTCATTTTCTGCAGCAGGACCAGCATATTTGCATTTTATTAAAACAAATTATAAGTCAAAATTCAAATTGATTATTAGACTAAGGTTCGTAACGTTATATTCAGAAAGAATTGGGCGTGATTAATATCCAAGGAACAAGGGAAAAATTAACATCAACTTAATTTTAAAACCTACACAGCAGAACAGAGTAGCGCCACTTTCGGAAGCCGCTACACTTCCATCGTCAGTGCTCACGTGTATTTGCTTGTCACCACTTGTCAGGTGGCTCTGTTGAATGTGATTTTATTTTTTATATATACAACTTTTTCGTGAAAATTGAATACGAGAATTAAATCACTCTCAAGCTGATATTAAGTGATATATAACTGATATATAAGTCAATATTAACTGATATATAAGTCAAAATATTTATTTAGACATTTTAAAAGAAAATTTTGCCAAAAATTGTGTATAAGCCTCCTCTGAATAACGGATAATGATCTTAAACGTAAAGCCCACAAAATAAGATCATGACTGTTACATAATCACCCCTATCGCGAATGAAAGTTCCCAAGACAAAACTCCCAAATTTTATGATTTGCTATCGTGAATGTTCCCATAGAAATTTTTTGTGAATGCGTTCACAAACATAAAAAATATGGCATCGCGATTATTTACTCCCAACAACTATTTTACAAAATTAATTCACAAAAATTGTTATTGGGAACAAGAAGTACACATGTAAGTTGCTACATATTTGTTTTTAAATGTCCAACTTTATTAAACTTATTTTATTGAAGGAGTATTAATAAAGATCAAAGTACTTGCTTGGTGGAAGCCATGTCCGCGCAGCCAGAGTATGGTGAAGTCTCTTTATTTTCATCAAGAGATGGCCGCACAATCCACTGGGGGCACAAAACTTTTTCTAATGTCACTAAAACTTCTGCTAGCACTTCACTAAATGTAGATTGTGCTAAGCCGACATCGATTTGTCTGCCCACCCCCTTTTGGTAGCTGCCTTCCGCCAAAAATCTTAAGGTGCTAGCCCATTTCACTACGGTGGGTACCGCGAACATTTTACCTCTAGGAGGCAAGTTTTCTTCCAACACGTTCAGTAGGAATTGGAAAGCATCTTTGTTAATTCTATAATATTCCTGAAACCTGTCAAAAACATTTGATTTAGAGACAAACACATTGAAATCTTTAGGACTTTTACCTTGTCTCCGTTATTGATAGCGGATCTGATTTATCGCGTATATGTCTTCGCTGCAATCGTTCCGTGGATTGATTTTCTTCTTCCAAAATCATGAAACGCAAATAAACACTATTCATTTTAAATTAACACTTTTCTTCACAAAATAGACTTTTCTTTATAAGCACGCAAACTATTTATAAATCAAAACAAACAATTCAAAATAGAAATTGTTACTCCCATGATATTCACAATAGACTTTTTACTCCCAAAAAAATCGCGATACCAATTTGTTGGGGATGGGAATACACGTTTACTCCCAAACAACTTATTCCCATAACATTCGCGATAGGGGTGAATTTGCCCCACGTCATGGAAGCTATATGAACAATTTATGATAGCTCAATAAAAAAAACACCAGGAGCACATGGTTTCCAGCAAATCTGATCCAAAAATGGTCATATTAGAAGAATGGGGAAATATACCAGATTCGGATCTATTCTCAAGAGACTCCAAATGGTTATGAAAATCGAAAGAGTGCACACAAAATAATAATTTAAGGAACATTCACCCCTATCGCGAAAGTTATGGGAATAAGTTGTTTGGGAGCAAATCTATATTCCCATTCCCAACAAACCAGTATCGCGAATATTTTGGGAGTAAAAGATTCTATTGTGAATTAGTTGGGAGTAATAGTTTCTATTGTGATTCATTTATCAGTGCTTTATAAATAATTTGTGCATTCTTATAAAAGAAAAATATACACATTTTGAAGATATTAACAAAGTTTAACTGCGTTTTGTGGTGCTGGAAGAGAAGAAGTAATCCGTACGGGATTAATCGTTAGAAGAAAATTTGCCTGCTAGCAGCAAGATGTTCGCAGCACCACCCGTAGTGAAAATGGCTGGCACTTTGGCTAGCGCACGTCTCCTCCAACAGACAATTCATTTGCTATTTATTAGCACTTGTGCTCTATTAATAAAATAAAAAATTAATTTAATACAGTCCTAGCTTAAATACAAATTACAACTTACATGTTCCCTTCTCGTTCCCATCGACACTTGTTGTGAACTTATTTTGTAAAATTATTCTCGGGAGTAAACATTGGCGATGCCACATTTTTTAAGTTTGTGAATTCGCTCCCAAAAACTTTGTTATGGGAAACATTCACGATAGTAAATCAGAAAATTTAGGAGTTTTTTCATGGGAATAGGTATTCGCGATAGAGGTGATTATTTCAAGTTGTGAACAGTTGTGGTACTTGTACAGTGTACACTGACACATTTTTTTATTCTACTTATGTATAAACATTATTAAATCAAAAATATAATTTCAACTTGACAAATTATAATTGAGCTTGTAACTTGACAAAAACCTAAAATATCTTGACAATCAAGCTCATTCAAGCCCGTTTCGCAAGCCTAGTCTGAACTGAAATACCAGCAAACAATTTTTGACACATATCTCTAAACTGTCAGAAATCGCCGAGATCGTGGGGGCATTCAATGTCACGATGTAACTTTTACATTTAATAGTAGAGTCCGACCGAAACTAGTTTTTTGAGGCCGAAGCCGAAGCGAACCTAGTATTCGGTAAAAAGGCCGAATATTTCCACATACATACAGTGTCAGTCAAAATAATAGTAGAAATTGAATATATTTCATTCCAAATATAAAACTTAAGCATTTACGAGCGAGCATATGACTAATAAAAACTTGGGTTCGGTGCAAATGCATTGAGGAATATTTTATCACTCTATTGATGACGTTACAAGAGCACCAATCAAACAGTTGAGTCGGAATAACTAAAGATATAAAGTGGAATATTTACCTATTTTTGACACTAAATTTATACGATTTCATTCATTTTAACTAAAGTGAAGTTTTTTTTTTATACGCCCGCGTTTCATCGATGATATACACAATAAAGAATTTAACTCGCCGGTTTTGAATTTATTGTGAAGATTGAAAATGACCTTTTTTCATATTTTGAAATTATGTATTTAAAAAAAAATCTATTTTAAAAAACAAATAATTAATTTCAGTGCACAATTGCAGAAGTAAATTCGATTGCGAAAAATCGATTTATTTTAACATAAAATAGATTTTCGATTGGAATCGAAATCGGTTTAACATTCCCTAGTTTATGCTATTTATTTTGGCAACAAACAGTTGAATATTTTGAGTTACTATGTACAATATATCTTTTAGTTGCGCTTTATAAAACTAAGTAAAATTTTCATTCAATTTGAAAAGATATTGGACGGGAAAAAAAGGATTCATGGCGGTGACATATTTTAAATTTTTGGAAAATACTATTTCGCATTAACTTCCTTATTTATAGATAATAAAAAGTTTCGGTTTCGGTATTCGGTCAAAAAGTTGGCCTAAACCGAATATCAACCGAAAACACAATTTTGGCCGAATCCGAAACCGATACCGAATATTCGGTAGGACTCTATTTAATAGCCAGAGAGCCATCTTTTGTTAGCACGCCTAACTAAGATGAGAGATTTTTAACCATTAACTCGTGCGAGGCAAACTTTCACAGTAACCCTCTTTCTTATGTACTGTAAAATAAAACTGCAAATAATTAATTAGTTTCTTTTTATTAGCAAGACAATCTTAATTAATTTATGAATGAGACATAAAAAAAAGCTACAATAAATGTAGCAAACATGTGTTAAACGTTTATTATAATTTAAATACGAATTGCTTTTTTTCTTCTGTTTTGTCAAAGTTACTTTTAGAAAGAAATTTTGCCATAAAAATAGACTGATAATTTTACAATACATAAATAAATATGAATATATAAACAAAGAAACTCAATACTGAAGTAGTACATGAGCGTTAGTATATACTTGTATATAATGTGGTTATCTTTTGGTTAACATTATCATCATACGGAACGTGTATTAAATGAAAAAAAGGAAATAAAAAAAATAATGAGTAATATGATATTATTAAAAGTGTATTCTAGTATAACAATGCCACAATCACCACTATATTAAGCCACTAAAATCCAAAACAGTCTTATCACTCAGCACTGCCACCATTTTCGACGACATTAGTTGGTGTGGTTGGCGGCGTCGAAGTTTTTGTCGTAGTGTTCTGACTAAAGTGAAACCTTAAGCACCTGCGTTTAATGCATGTAAGCATTTGCTTTTTTTTAGAGGTTGAAGACTTATGTATATTTTACTTTTATTTTAGGATTGAAAAGGCTGTCGGTAACAATTAAATGTGTACTATTGACAGCTCCTTACAATTCTTTAAGGTCTGGAAAATTCGAAGCCCATTAATAGTAGTCAATTGCTGTCGTCGACGAGTAGACAAGTGCAAACTTTTTGTTGTCGTGTTGATGTGAAAGCGAGAAATATTTATAGAATAAAGCGGACTATTTTGTTTAAAAAACTATTTGAGTTTATATGTTTTTGTTGTTGTTGTTGTTGTTGTAACAGCTCCTGTTGTTGTCTAGAGTTCTTTCCTCTAATTAAATAGAGATTAATTATTTGTGTTATGGGTGTCATTAGGTGGGAGCTGGAGAAACCATGCCACCTCAGATGATCTTAGCCATAGGTCTGTGGGGCTAAGGGATATAGAGCTATTGGGGCAATTGAACAAGTGTTCAGTGTCGTGCGGGCTTTGGAGACAATCCGGTCATCGATTTAAAGTGCCGGGGACTATACGTTCTTGGTAGCAGTTGAGTATACTGTTCCAGCCGGCTCTTAGTTGTGCCAGGGTTGAGCGAGATTGTCTAGGGAGTTGCCGCTCACTATCGGCGAAATCGCGGGTGGGTGGGCATTAAGGACTTTATTGCATCTATATCAATTAATAGTTTCGTTTGCTGATGCAATTCCTACAGGGCGTTCGCGATGGACATCCTGTTAACGTCGGCTGGAATGGCATTTCGAATGTCATCACGGTAGTGCCTGAAGTCCTTTCGAATGTGTTTCGGGAGAAGTGGGTCCTGCATCAGAATTTGTTGATTGGGGTGGGTTGGCAGGTGACATGCCATCAGGAACTGCTTTGTGAGCAGTACATTATGCTGTCTAACGAGTAGCATTAATGTCTCCTCATGTAGGTGATCAATATTGGTTATTTTTACACATCCTGTAACGATTCGGAGTACATTGTTCTGGGTTGCTTGCAATACTCGCATTGGGTGTCGCTGAGCAACGAGGTCCATATTAGGGCAGCGTAATTTAAAAGGGATCGACCGATGGCTTTATATGTCGTTATAATTACCTCTTTATTCATGCCGCAGGAGCTGCCAGAGATAGCTTTAAGGACCTTGTTCCTGGATTTCACTTCTTGGTTGATATATGTGGCGGGCGGCGCGAAGTGAAGGAGGCAGTTGAATACTACGCCTAGGATCTTAGGGTTACGCACCGTAGGTATGCGCCTGCAATCGACGGAGATGTCTAATTCCAATTATACTTCCTTAGTCCAAGAAGTGAAAAGGGACACTGACGACTTTGAGGGTGATAGCTTCAGATGGTCTGTGATGGTGGCCAAATAGTTGGTTATTTTGGCGCTTATGTCAGAGATGTTAACACCAGATGACATGATGGTGTAGCCATCGGCGTATAACACCAGTGAGACTTCCGGAGGTGGGGTGGGAATGTTGGCAAGATAAATATGGAAGAGTATGGGTGACAGTACTCCTCCTTGTGGCACGCCCATTTTTATCTTGCGGTAACTTGATTTTTGGCATCTGAACTCAACAAATGCTTTATGTCGTTGGGAAGACTAGAGTTCATGATGTCATTAATCAGTACCGAGTGATCGATCGTGTCAAAAGCCTGGTACAAGCCCAGTGCAGTTACAATTGTGCGTTGGCCAGGTCTGTGCTGATTAAGGACATTGGCGATCTGGGTAGCTATCAGGTTCAGTGCCGTCGTGGTGCTATGGGCTTCCCTGAAATGCTCTTTCAGGGATGGCAGCAGTAGTGATTCCAAAACCTTTGCTACAGGTGACAAGAGGGAGATAGGGCAGTAGGAATCTCCTTGATTAGCGGGTTTGTCTGGTTTTGGAATTGGGATGATCCTTGCGACTTTCCAGATATCTGGAATCACCAGTTGGCGGATCGAGAGTTCTAGTATTCACGTGAGGAAAACCAGAGCAACTGTGCCAAGTTTTTTTTAACATTAGCATGGAGATGCCATCTGGTCCGATGGCCTTAAAGGGTTCCGCTTTGGAGATTATGTTCTCAACTTCAGTGGGGGTGAACGAGTATGACTCAGAGTCGGGCTTCATACTCTTGGCTCTTCGTACTATAGACCGTTTGGACCGATTCTGCGAGGTAGGATGTTCGACAAATTGTCTTCAGAACACGGTAACACATTTTTTGGTATCTGTATACTGCGTGTTGTTGAAGCCGATAGCAGCGAGATTTTTCGGATTGTTCGAACCAGATAGAGCCTTTATTGTTGACCATAGCTTTTTTGAGTCTATAGAAGAACAATGGTTTAGATGGGCGGAATTAAAATGTGCGGAATTACCAAGGCATTGTTGTTATAAGTAATAATTTGCAACAACAATGCTTTGCTCATTCCGACATTTTAATTCCGCATGGAATACAGAATACACCCGAATATCATTTTATATTTGAGGTACTGTGGGGATTTTTGGGGATGAGAAAATATCTATTTTGGGGAATTTCGGGGATGAAAATTCGAAAATTGGATATAAGGCATGAAATAAAACTGGGAAGCCTGTTGGCGACTTTTTTTTATTATAGTGTATTTTTTTGGTTTATACGATTTTTTGTTTTTTTATTATTTTTAGGTTTTGACGATTTTTTTCGTTTTATTGCTTTTTTTTGTTTTAGCGCTTTTTTTCATTTTAGCATTTTTTTAACCGACTTCAAAAAAGAAGGAGGTTATCAATTCGTGTGTATTTTTTATGTTTGCACAGGCACAACTGTGTCATTTGTAAACAGATTTTTTTTTCGAAAATCAAAGGGGGGAAATTTGCTACTCCTTTCCAGAACTCTGTCATTTATCAACCGATTTTCAAATTTTTTTCTTGCAGTTTGGTACCATAAGTTTCTTTTCCAAAATCGGAGGGGGAAATTTGTTCCCCCATGCATAACTCTGTCATTTGTACACCGATTTTCAAAATTATTTTTTTTTCTGTGGGGAAATTTGCTCCCCCCACCCCTTTTTCATATAGCTCTGTCATGTTGTTCTTTTTGTATGAAAGTGTTTGCCTGAAGTTTGGTCCCATAAATTTTGTTCAAAAATCTATGGGGCATTCCGCCCCCTCCCCCTCTCCCGGAAATCTTGATTATGCCATAACTCCCCCATGTATGAGCCGATTTTCAAAATTCTGCTTTTGTTTGAAAGGGTTTGCTTGAAGTTTGGTTTCATAGAAGTAAAAATCGGCCGGACAAAGTAGGAGTCCGATATATTAATTATCGCCCTTTCTTGACTGTTTTTCAAAATATTTTATTTGAGAGGACATGAAAGGTTTGGTACTATGAACAATTGCGGACACGTCACTTGTAGACAAACACTCCATTTAAATTAACGCAAAATTGCGTTTGTTTTGTAATCTGTTCAATAAGACCTTTGAATTGAAGTCCGTTTTTTGGCAGAGCTATTTGTTTTGGATTTTTCTTTTACTTAGGGGCTTTTTAGTTTTTAGTATTTTTTGCGATTTTTTTAGTTTTTTGGCGATCTTTTAATTTTGAAGATTTTTTCGTTTTGGTGATATTTCATTTTGGTGGTCTTTTTGGTTTCAGTGATTTCTTTAATTTAGGTGATTTTTGTTTTATTGGGTTTTGGTTTTTTTAGTTTGACCGCATTTGTTTGTTTTGGAGATTTTGTCGTCTTCGCTATTTATATATATTTTTTTTTTGATTTTTTAGTTTTCGGGATTTTTTCGTTTTGGTGCTTTTTCGGATCAGAGCTTTTTTTCATTTTGGCGATTTTTTTTTTTCATTTTGGCTATTTTTATTTAATTTGTTTGTGTTTTTTTCGTTTTGGCGATTTTTTCGTTTTGGCGATTTTTATTTTTTGACGATTTACTTTTCGGCTTGTGCCTTGAATTACTTGAAGGAATACCCTTTAGCTATTAATTTTGTTTGTCAAGTGCATAATTATTATGGTTCACAAGATACAGCGTAATTACAAAATTGTATTACTTGATAGAATACCCTTTAATTTATAGTTTGTTTATTTGCTAATTGCCTTGTCAAAATTACATTAACTGATAGAATATTCTTTTAATTTAAAAAATTTTTTTTAGCATTCGTTATTGTTGCCTTTAAAATGCTGCACTAGCTGTGAAAATTTCAAGAGTTTGCCAAAATTACATTAACTGATAGAATACCATTTAATTTTTATTTATTATTATTTTTTATTTCAATATTTATGGTCTGAGGTTTCCAAGATACAGCTAATTGTCAAAATTACATTAACTGATAGAATACAATTTAATTTTTATTTATTTTATTTTTTTAATTTCAATATTTATGGTCTGAGGTCTGTATAATAATACACAAACTTTGAAAATGTCAAGAGTCTATATATCAACATTGAGATTTCAACATGTTTTGTTGCTCGCTTTAGAACACCCTTTAATTTTTAGATTTCATAAACGTTTAGTATTTGTTGTTGTTGCGGCCAAAGTTATACAAATTCTGCCCTGTGACGGACGGACGGATGGACAGACGGACGGACGGACAACATAGCGAAACAATAACTTAATAGCAGTATTTATGACATATCGTCATATAAAATGTAAAACCATGTAATTTCATTTTTTTTCAGGAGAGCGAATACATTTTATGAAATAGTACAAGTTACACTGCTACGATAATCTACGATAATCACAGTAGAAGCCTAAAAATTTGTAGGGACATGGGCTTCTAAATATTCGACAATAATTGATTAAAGTCTCGATTTTGAATTTTTTCCCACTTACATGATTTTACGTTTCATATGACGAAATGTATGTAAATTTGTATAACGTGTGCATAAACTGAAATTATTAATTTTAAATACTTACGAAACAAATCCTTTCGAACCAAATTTCTAGCACACAATACTGCAAATAAAAAGCAAAATTAAGTTAAAAATATAAAATTTAATTTTATGCACAAAATTCTTAACTTATTGATTGACTGCTTTAATTGTTCTAATTGAAAAATAAATAAATAAATTGATTCATGTTTGCAAAGTAAACATTTGATCACACTTTCGAAATACATATTCGACAAAAAGTTGTGATGTAACTTATCGCCAATAATTAAAGCGCATTTAACGTTAAAGTTTAATGAAATCCAAATGTTTTCAAAAGATTTAAAGGTAAAAGCAAATCAAGTAAATATTTCGATAATGTGACTGAACCTTAAGTTTTTTATGGTCTTTTAAAAAGAGATGTTATTCCGATTTCCAATATATTAAACTTTCTTTGCCTTCCCACTTTTAAGAAAAGTTGTTTTTTAAAGAAAGAAAATACTGGATCATATTCATACTCCTAAGCAAAGTATACTTTAAGAATTTAAAAACAGTATTGGCATATAAAATACTGGTTTTAAACCCCTAAAGTATACTTTGTTTTGACTATGATTATGCGCCATTATCTTTATAAAAGCCGTTGCGAAGAAAATATCTCTTAAAAACTACCTTTTGAAAAAAATATTTTAAAACACGAGTTTTTTAAAAGGATACCTTTACAAATTCTCTTCCAAGAAAAGTAGCACTTTTTAGAAAGAAAAAAGTACCTTTTAAATAAAGTACCTTCTAAAAAAGTACCTTTTAAAAAAAGTACATAATGTACATATTACATATTCACCCCTATCGCGAATGAGCGTTCCCAAGACAAAACTCCCAAATTTTATGATTTGCTATCGTGAATGTTCGCATAGAAATTTTTGTGAATGCGTTCACAAACATAAAAAATATGGCATCGCGATTATTTACTCCCAACAACTATTTTACAAAATCAATTCACAAAAGTTGTTATTGGGAACAAGAAGTACACATGTAAGTTGCTACATATTTGTTTTTAAATGTCCAACTTTATTAAACTTATTTTATTGAAGGAGTATTCGGAGACATCGATTTGTCTGCCCACCCCCTTTTGGTAGCTGCCTTCCGCCAAAAATCTTAAGGTGCTAGCCCATTTCACTACGGTGGGTACCGCGAACATTTTACCTCTAGGAGGCAAGTTTTCTTCCAACACGTTCAGTAGGAATTGGAAAGCATCTTTGTTAATTCTATAATATTCCTGAAACCTGTCAAAAACATTTGATTTAGAGACAAACACATTTAAATCTTTAGGACTTTTACCTTGTCTCCGTTAACGATAGCGGATCTGATTCATCGCGTATATGTCTTCGCTGCAATCGTTCCGTGGATTGATTTTCTTCTTGCAAAATCAGGAAACGCAAATAAACACTATTCATTTTAAATTAACACTTTTCTTCACAAAATAGACTTTTCTTTTATAAGCACGCAAACTATTTATAAATAAAAAAAAACAATTCAAAATAGAAATTGTTACTCCCATGATATTCACAATAGACTTTTTACTCCCAAAAAATTCGCGATACCAATTTGTTGGGGATGGGAATACACGTTACTCCCAAACAATTTATTCCCATAACATTCGCGATAGGGGTGATTATTACATACTAGTACATATTCCCTCTATCGCGAATAACTACTCCCGTGAAAAACTCCCAAATTTTCTGATTTGCTATCGTGAATGTCTCCCATAAGAAAGTTTTTGGGAGCGAATTCACAAACTTAAAAAATGTGACACCGCCAATATTTACTCCCGCGAATAATTTTACAAAATAAGTTCACAACAAGTGTCGATGGGAACGAGAAGGGAACATGTAAGTTGTAATTTGTATTTAAGCTAGAACTGTATGAAATTACTTATTTATTTTGTCTGTTGGAGGAGATGTGCGCTAGCCAAAGTGCCAGCCATTTTCACTGCGGGTAGTACCGCGAACATCTTGCTGCTAACAGGCAAGTTTTCCTCTAACGATTAATCGCGTATGTATTTTCGCTGCAATCTACGGATTGCTTCTCTTCCAGCACCACAAAATGCAGTTAAACTTTATTAATTTCTTCAAAATGTGTATATTTTCCATTTACAAGTATTTACACAAATTATTTATAAAGCACTGATAAATAAATCACAATAGAAACTATTACTGCGAAACAATTCACAATATACAGTTTTACTCCCAAAATATTCGCGATACTGGTTTGTTGGGAATGGGAATATAGGTTTGATCCCAAACAACTTATTCCCATAACATTCTCGATAGGGGTGATTATGTACACATGGGGCATTATTTTTGAAGCGGACTAACGAAAGAAGTTTTTTTTTGCCGAAATTCTTAAATATTTGGCATAACTATAGTTCTAGTAGGAATCTATAAATGTGTATACAAAATGTTTTTTTTTATGATGTTTATTTGCCGAGTTATGGGCTGCGAAAGTGTGACCGTCTTTGGAAAAAAATTTTAATTATTGTTTCGAGCTAGAAAAACATAAACCAAAAAAATAGGAAATCGTGTGACCTTTTCAAAAAAAAAATATTTAATATGAAAAAACATCATGATCAAAACCGGATATGACCATTTGAAATTAAAATTTTTCTAAGTTCGACCCTTTTCATTTTTTTTACCGAAGTTAGCCTAGGGTAAAACATTGATAATGGGATCTTCATAAGTGTAAAATTTATGCAAATTTCTTTACATGAACCCCCACCTTTTGATCATTGTTATAGGGAATCGGTATAAGATATCGTGTAAACCTTACGTTTAATGTATTAAGTGTGTTCAGCACTTGTATGTAAAACGCCACGAGAAATACTTTACTAGAACATTTTAACCCTCTAGCGTTTAGCTGTATGGGCCTTTTTTGACACATTCTTTAAATTGAGGTGGGGGGGCCAAAAATTCCCCTTCGACGGCGAGATAGCCGGCTGAAATATCATATAAAAAAATTCTCATAAAATTTTATTATTAGACTTTGAAGACAATAAATTTCTAAACTCAACTGAAACGCCAGAAATCATATAAAAAAAATACAACCTTAAAAAATAATTTAATTTTCAATATGAAATTTGACAATTATCGGCAATAAAAATTGCTACATGAAGACGTAGGGTTAATGATTTCAAATTGAAGGCAGTATTTTTATTACATATTATACAAAAGATTATTAGTACAGTAGAACCCCGATAGTTCGAAATCGCATGGCACCAGTCATCTTTTACGAATTATAAAGGTTTTCGTTTCAACGAGAAGTCGGATTAAAGGAAACTCTCATTGGCAAAAAAATGCACATGCTCATATAGGTTAATTTTTGTTATTTTTTTACATACATATATAATTATCAAGATGATTAGTCGAACAAGCATTTCGTTTGTAAATAAAGAATGAATACTGTTTTCAAGCAGGGATGATCAATTAAACGAAAGGGCGTGAATTTTTTTAGTTATTGACTTTTATTGTTTAGCATTTCGAATTATAAGAATTTATTAAAAACAAATTACGACTTATAGAAGATTAAAAGGGGCTCTTGTATCGGAAAAAAGTACTTTTAATCGACGAGACCGAAATGTATGGAATTTTTACAATTTAACGCGATTTTTTCAAGGGACCGTAAGTTTTTTTTTTTTTTGCAAACTACCGCGATTTTTGATTCATCACGTTGCGATACCGGTACCGATTCTACTGTACGTACATACATATAGTCATTATCATATTATGAAAAAGTTTTCCTTCTTAATTTCCAAATAACATCTCTTTCAGAAGACCCTAATATCTCTTAAGTAGTAAAAATTAACCAGAAAAAAAACTTACTTGTTATACGTATTTTGTGTGCTCCATTGCGCCGGGGATATTCCAACTTATTCATAATTTAACCAAAAATATACAAATTGATACACACAGTAACATAAAATAAAAATTAAATTAAAAATGAAAAAATATTTAAGAAAAGGGTCCCGTTCCTGTGCAATAAAACACATTTGTTGCCTTTTAGTTGGTGATGTTGTTGTCGTCGACGTGTTGTTGAAATGGATTCACAATTATAATTTTTATATAAAATAATATCGATTAAAATATATTTTATATTCTGTTAATAAACATTACGATGTGTTGCAGAGAGGAAATTAACAAACAGCAACATCATATTTGTATTGCAGCTGTAATAAGAAAAAGAAAAGAAGTCGGTTAAAAATACATAACATTTATTAATATGAAAGTAAAAGTATTTTATCATATTTAATTATTAATATTACTAAAGAATTTGCCCTCAAATATAAGATGTTTTTTCATAATCTATCAGCCACCAACAGAGATGATAAAGTAGAAATTTTGTTAGAAAAACAACAACTAACAACAATTGCTTTAAATTATTTTTTATTACAAAATGACAAAATTATTATAAACACACACGCACACACCCAGCGACATTAAGCAAATTAATGGGTGATTGACTCCTAAATTCGTACGTTCTCTTTTAGAAGTACGATTTGCATACGGATGACCAGAAAAATGTTATAGTGGTGCCAGAAATTTTCGGGGAAAAATCTTCATTCTTCGAAAAAAAAAATCTTCATTTTAGAAAAAAATCTTCATTTTAGAAAAAAATCTTCAAAAAATTTTTATGTGTTATATAAATATAATTCATGATTGCTAATTATATTAAAGTTTCTATACATAACTATGCTCATATGTATGTATATAAAAATTAGTATGTAAACATCGAAACCCAAAATTCAATTCAAACAGGCAATTTATATTAAAATTATAATATATTAGATGAAATTTATTTGCTGGTGTTTAAGCATTATCGATATGCATTTCATTGGTGCTTTACCAAATCGTCAGTAGACTTCAAACACACTTTTGAACAGTAACCCTTTATCTTAGGTACAGATTTTCAAAAACCATTAGAGAATTTACAAATATGTAAATAATTTCCAAAATAAGTACAGTAGGCTTTGAAACTTATACAAAATTCTCAAATGGTTTTGAAAATCTGTAAAGTGTTCAAAAGTGTGTTCGAAATCTCCTGACGATTTGTTAAAGCACCAATGAAATGCATACAGACAATGCTTAGACACCAGCAAATAAATTTCATTTAAAATAAAATTATGACAATATATCAAATAATATATTTCTTTTAATATATTAGTTATGTATGTAAGTTACATTGTACATTTATAAGATGAAATATAAGTACAGTGCGCCATCGGTTACTACAACCCTCGATGAGCGCAACCTCGATTATTGCAACAACTCAAATCTTTACATTGTAGATTTAAGCGAATGCAACTTGGCAACAATTTGTGACTCTTAAGCGCAACTTTTAAATTTTGTCGTCGGTTGTTTGGTTTTTTTCTTTTTAATGACTTCAAAGAAGTTTTTTCAAAATCTTCGTGAAACTGCAGCGCAGAAAAAATTTCTAGTACCAAAAGTATAAAATTTCTGAGTTCTTGCTACACCATTTTACAAAACTATGAGCCGATTCAACTGAATCTTATTTATATTGCTTATTTTGTAAAATCATAAAAGTTTACTTATACATTTCAATATCAAAACTTTAAGTTTTAAAATTTTAAAACAAGAAATTGCTTAGAAAATTTTTATGATTTACAAAATAAACAATAATACAACATATAGTTTGAATTAGCTCTACAACAAATATCCCATTACTCATATTTTTGTGCTTAAAAATTCGTATTTTTTTATTTAATTTACTTATTGGGATTGCATTTGTTAATCTCTTTCTGTATTTCTTTTTATTTAAATTTACTTTTGAAAATATCCGTTCAACGTTTGCAGATGAATTAACTAGACAGATTTAATTTAATGAAAATTTCTTCAGCTTTGGAAACACTAACTCACTATCTGCTCTAGTATTTTGAGATTGTGTGCCAAAAGTCTTTCGCAGTAAAGTTTTCTAAATTTTGAAAATATTTATTATTATGCGGCGGAGCTATCTGAATTCGTCATCTAAATTTTGAACCTCAGTGTCATCAATTAAATTTGGAAAATGTTTTATTCGACTTTTTAGGTTTCTTTTGTTTTTTTTTTACTAAAAAACGCAATTCTCTACAGTCCTTTATTCTTTTATTGAGCTAACGTTTAGCTGACATAGGCAAATTTATTTAATAAATTTAAAGCCGTGTGACAATAATAAGTTTTAAGTAACTAAACTCAAAAAAATCTTAATTTTGGGAAAAAGATCTTCAAATCTTATTTTGACTAAAAAATCTTCAAAATTAAGGTAAAATCTTCATTCTGGCATCGCTGGTGTCTGGTTTTTACTATTATTCATACTCATGTATATTTTTACTTCAGTCTTTATAGGAAACACTTGTTAATATTTATTAAAAAGAATTGATTTCAGGCAAATAAAACATTTAAAATAATTCATATGATACGATATCTTTCGTATGTGTGTTAGGAATGTGTTTGAAAAATTTCGAATATTCTGGTATGTGATGGAAATCGTTCGATTTAAATCGGCGCCGATTTCAAAAACAAATTCTGCTGAAAGATGACTTATTTGCCTCTTTTATTGTTTTTAAGGCTTACAATATTTTATTCGAATATTTTTTCTCGATACAAAACAATAAAAAGTGTAAATAAGTGATCTTTCAATAGAATTTGTTTCTGAAATCGACGCCGATTTAAATTGATCGATTTCCATCACATACCAGATTAATAGCGGCGATATGAAATAAATAACTTTCCAAAAATATATCGTAATCTCAATATTGCTTTAGCGCATATGCCAAAAAGTCGGAATGGAGAAAAGTGACAAAGAAGATTTAGATGAAGTTTTCTCAAAATATACCCGATAGAATTTTTTTTTATTTTCAACACTGCTTCCGGCATATGTTTGGAAGAAAAACGTAAATTTTTCTGAACTTTCATGAATGCAGTTAGAAGTTAATATTCTTTTAATGAAAGTAATAAATATTATTTTGTGCTGCATTAGAACATATTTCATATTATGAAATAAACTCAAAAAAGTTACTAAGCAACAACAACGATTTTATTACACTGGTCAACAAAAAATATAACGTTATGAACCTTAGCCTAATAATCAATTTAGATTCACAAAGCAAAATACGTTCGAAATAATCATATTAATAAACAATTAGCCTCTGGCTTGAGCTTTTCACATGTGTACATGTTCATATATACTTAAGTATAAAATCAAACCAAAAAAGTTTGTCTTGAGTAGAACAAAACTCAGAAAAATGGGAATGAAGAAAAATAAACCGATGGCAACGCTGGGAAAGTGCACTTTAATATCAGCTTGAGAGTGATTTAATTCTCGTATTCAATTTTCACGAAAAAGTTGTATATATAAGAATTAAAAATCACATTCAACCGAGCCACCTGACAAGTGGTGATAGCAAATACACGTGAGCACTGACGATGGAAGTGTAGCGGCTTCCGAAAGTGGCGCTACTCTGTTCTGCTGTGTACTAAATAAAGAAAAATAAAAATAAAGGATTTGCTAGTAAATTTAAATGCTAATGTTTTTTTGGGGTAGTTTTTCCTTATAGCATTTTTAGTTACCATCCGATTTCGGTCCATTATGGCTTAAAAGTTTCGTAATCGAATGAACTATTCAATTAAATTATAATACTATGGACTGTTAATTATTTCTGGAACACAACTGCTTTCGAAATTACAAAAATTGGAAAAAACTTTAAAAATTGCATAAACTCTTGACTTTGATCCACTATAACTCGATCAGAGCCAATTAGCCACCGTTGGACGTGTTAGTAGCTTTTCAACGTTGAACGAAAGGGTGTTTTAGAAGACCCTGATTGATATCTCTTAAGTAATAAAAATTAACCAGAAAAAAAACTTACTTGTTATACGTATTTTGTGTGCTCCATTGCGCCGGGGATATTCCCACTTATTCATTATTTAACCAAAAATATACCAATTCATACACACAGTAACATAACATAAAAATTATATTTAAAGCGACAAATTTAAAAAAATTGTCGTGTTGTTCCTGTAAAAGAAAACACATTTTTTGCCTTTTTGTTGGTGATGTTGTTGTTGTCGGTGTGTTGTTGTTGTCGGCGTGTTGTTGTTGTCGGCGTGTTGTTGAAATGGATTTTTATTACACAATTATAATTTTTATATAAAATAATATCGATTAAAATATATTTTATATTGTGTTAATAAACATTATGAGTGGTTGCAGAGAGGAAATTAACAAACAGCAACATCATATTTGTATTGCAACTGTAATAAGAAAAAGAAAAAAATACATAACATTTATTAATATGAAAGTAAAAGTATTTTATCATATTTAATTATTAATATTACTAAAGAATTTGCCCTCAAATATAAGATGTTTTTGCTATCACCAAATGTGTGCAGCTTAAAAGTTGCTCCCCTTATTCATAATCTATCAGCCACCAACAGAGATGATAAAGTAGAAATTTTGTTAGAAAAACAACAACTAACAACAATTGCTTTAAATTATTTTTTATTACAAAATGACAAAATTATTATAAACACACACGCACACACCCAGCGACATTAAGCAAATGAATGGGTGATTGACTCCTAAATTCGTACGCTCTCTTTTAGAAGTGCGATTTGCATACGGATGACCAGAAAAATGTTAATATAGTGGTGGCTGGTTTTTACTATTATTCATACTCATATATATATTTTTACATCATTCTTTATAGAAAAGACTTGTTAATATTTACTAAATAGAATTAGTTTCAGACAGCGTTGTCAACTTTTAGATTTCAAAAAGCACTGAAACAAGTAAAAAAAAGCGCGTAATTCTTGGAAAAAAGCACTAAATTTTAATTTTTTTAGTTTTATTTAAAAGTTGTTATATACTTGCCTATTCTGTAAGTCGATCAGATATAAAACGAACTAATTTAAAAAAAATTAAACCCACTAAAAACATAAAGTTCTCAGACTTTTTTAGTTTTCTATTTCTAGCCTCTGACCAAAAAAAGGGGTGTTATAAGTTTGTAGTGTGTGCCTGTGTATCTGTGTGGCTGTACGAGTCCACGTACAGACCAAACGACTGGACGGATTTTGATTTTGGTTTTTCTGTTTGAAAGGTGACTTGATCGGGAGTGTTCTTAGCTATGTTTGAAGAACATCGGTCCAGCCGTTTAGAAGATATCACATCTTTTCTACATGTATCCTGTTGAATCTGTGTGTCTTTGACACCGTAGCTCCTAAACGGCTAGATCGATTTTTAATTTAGTAAATTTTGTTTGAAGGGTGGCTTGATCCAAAATCCTCTAACTTAATTGGTCCAGCCGTTTTGAAGTTATCATTTATTTTCTTCGGGGGGTTTTGAAGTTTTTCATCAACTTTCGTACTTTCGGAAAAGTGAATGAAGATAAATATGCCGGGTTAAATATGTTTTGACGTAAAACCTTACGTCATTGCATATTTGGACATATTTACCAAATATGTTTTCGCTTTCCAAATATGTTTTCGCTTTTCAAATATGTTTTCGCTTTTTAAATATGTTTTTGTTCTAAATATGTTTTCGTTTTCCAAATATGTTTTCGCTTTTCAAATATGTTTTCGTTTTCTAAATATGTTTTCGCTTTCAAATATGTTTTTGTTTACCAAATATGTTTTTTTTCTATTTTCGGCAACAGCACTGCTTTTTGTTAAAATTTTTCGTCCACTTAGTACTATTTCTCTAGAGGATTTTCCGAATTCTGGACAAACTAATGTAGTTGACAGGATGAGATATACCGCATTTTGAAGGTATTACATCCTGTTATTTTACTGTTTTAACCAGAATCCGGATAAATAATTTTACCTGTTTTTTTTATTTTTTTAATATTTCATAAACTTAGTACTATTTCTCTGGAGGATTTTCCGAATTGTGGACAAACTAATGTAGTTGACAGGATGAGATATACCGCATTTTCAAGGTATTCCATCCTGTTATTTTACCAGAATCCGAAGAAATAATTTTACCTATTTTTTAATTTTTTTAATATTTCATAAACCTCAGTTGAGTAGCTCTCAGTTGAGTAGCTCTCAGTTGAGTAGCTCTCAGGTGAGTAGCTCTCAGTTGAGTAGCTCTCAGTTGAGTAGCTCTCAGTTGAGTAGCTCTCAGTTGAGTAGCTCTGTTGAGTAGCTCTCAGTTGAGTAGCTCTCAGTTGAGTAGCTCTCAGTTGAGTAGCTCTCAGTTGAATAGCTCTCAGTTGAATAGCTCTCACTTGAGTAGCTCTCAGTTGAGTAGCTATCAGTTGAGTAGCTATCAGTTGAGTAGCTATCAGTTGAGTAGCTATCAGTTGAGTAGCTATCAGTTGAGTAGCTATCAGTTGAGTAGCTATCAGTTGAGTAGCTATCAGTTGAGTAGCTATCAGTTGAGTAGCTCTCAGTTGAGTAGCTCTCAGTTGAGTAGCTCTCAGTTGAGTAGCTCTCAGTTGAGTAGCTCTCAGTTGAGTAGCTCTCAGTTGAGTAGCTCTCAGTTGAGTAGCTCTCAGTTGAGTAGCTCTCAGTTGAGTAGCTCTCAGTTGAGTAGCTCTCAGTTGAGTAGCTCTCAGTTGAGTATCCAGTACAGTATCCAGTACAGTATCCAGTACAGTATACAGTACAGTATCCAGTACAGTATCCAGTACAGTATCCAGTACAGTATCCAGTACAGTATCCAGTACAGTATCCAGTACAGTATCCAGTACAGTATCCAGTACAGTATCCAGTACAGTATCCAGTACAGTATCCAGTAATGTGTGTGAAGATAAATATGCCGAGTTAAATATGTTTTTACGTAAAGGCTTACGTTACAACATATTTAGGTGTGAAGATAAATATGTTATGACGTAAGAAAATAGGAGTTAATAAGCTAATTATATGGGAAAAAACATATTTAGGAAGTTTTCATAGATTTTTTTATTCGATTCTATTGGAATTTAATTATATTTAATATAATTACAATTCTGACAATGATTTTCTGAAAAGTTTTATGAAAACTCATCTTTGGGCATACGTATGTATAATCTCTGAGAGATTTTGGCCAAAGTGGCCAAATGAAGGGTTGGCATGCAAGCCCACTATATAGGAAATTACTACTAGGATACTTTCTACAACCGATTTCATTGGAATCCCTGAATTGAGTTTGTGAACAATTTTACAGCTCATTTAAATTAATTTTTGTTCATACGTATGGTCTCTGAGGGATTTTGGCCAAAATGGCCAAATGAAGGGTTGGAATGCAATCCCACCATATAGGAAATGATTACTAGGATACTTTCTACAACAAATTTCATTAGAATCCCTGAATTGAGTTTGTGAACAATTTTACAGCTCATTTAAATAATTTTTTTTCATACGTATGATCTCTGAGGGATTTTGGCCAAAGTGGCCAAATGAAGGGTTGGCATGCAATCCAACTATATAGGAAATGACTAGTAGGATACTTTCTACAATAAATTTCATTGGAATCCCTGAATTGAGTTTGTGAACAATTTTACAGCTCATTTAAATTAATTTTTGTTCATACGTATGATCTCTGAGGGATTTTGGCCAAAGTGGCCAAATGAAGGGTTGGCATGCAATCCCACTATATAGGAAATGACTACTAGGGTAGTTTCTACATTCAATTTCAGTGAAATCCGTGAATTGAGTTTGTGAACAATTTTACAGCTCATTTAAACTCATTTTTGTCATACGTATGATCTCTGAGGGATTTTGGCCAAAGTGGCCAAATGAAGGGTTGGCATGCAATCCCACCATATAGGAAATGACTACTAGGATACTCTCTACAACCAATTTCATTGGAATTCCTGAATTGAGTTTGTGAAAAATTTTACAGCTCATTTAAACTCATTTTTGGTCATACGTATGATCTCTGAGGGATTTTGGCCAAAGTGACCAAATGAAGGGTTGGCATGAAATCCCACCATATGGGAAATGACTACTAGGATACTTTCTACAACAAATTTCATTGGAATCCCTGAATTGAGTTTGTGAACAATTTTACAGCTCATTTAAATTAATTTTTGTTCATACGTATGATCTCTGAGGGATTTTGGCCAAAGTGGCCAAATAAAGGGTTGGCATGCAATCCCACCATATGGGAAATGACTACTAGGGTAGTTTCTACATTCAATTTCAGTGAAATCCTTGAATTGAGTTTGTGAACAATTTTACAGCTCATTTAAGCTCATTTTTTGTCATACGTATGATCTCTGAGGGATTTTGGCCAAATGAAGGGTTGGCATGCAATCCCACCATATGGGAAATAACTACTAGAATACTTTCTACAACCAATTTCATTAGAATCTCTGAATTGAGTTTCTGAACAATTTTACAGCTAATTTAAACTCATTTTTTGTCATACGTACGATCTCTGAGGGATTTTGGCCAAAGTGGCCAAATCAAGGGTTGGCATGCAATCCCACCATATAGGAAATGATTACTAGGATACTTTCTACAACAAATTTCATTAGAATCCCTGAATTGAGTTTGTGAACAATTTTACAGCTCATATAAATTAATTTTTGTTCATACGTATGATCTCTGAGGGATTTTGGCCAAAGTGGCCAAATGAAGGGTTGGCATGCAATCCCACTATATAGGAAATGACTAGTAGGATACTTTCTACAACCAATTTCATTGGAATCCCTGAATTGAGTTTGTGAACAATTTTACAGCTCATTTAAATTAATTTTTGTTCATACGTATGATCTCTGAGGGATTTTGGCCAAAGTGGCCAAATGAAGGGTTGGCATGCAATCCCACTATATAGGAAATGACTACTAGGATACTTTCTACAACCAATTTCTTTAGAATCCCTGAATTGAGTTTGTGAACAATTTTACATCTCATTTAAATTAATTTTTGTTCATACGTATGATCTCTGAGGGATTTTGGCCAAAGTGGCCAAATGAAGGGTTGGCATGCAATCCCACCATACAGGAAATGATTACTAGGATACTTTCTATAACAAATTTCATTGGAATTCCTGAACTGAATTTGTGATGAAAATTCAGTATTATCAAAATTCATTTCTGGTTGAGAGAAAAAATGTTTACACATTTGTTAAGAATTTCTTCATGCTTGGCAAAATTGAAACAAAACTGCCGGACTAGCATCATTGGTTGCGTGTTCGAAAAAAGCAGATACATTTTGATACAACCGAAACATCGTAGACGTTTTTTACCAAAGCTGCAAATACAAAATACGTTACAAATTTATTTGTAATGTAAAGTTAAAATTATTTATTCAATGTTATTGTTTTACTCCATGTTATTATTTTATTCAATGTTAATAAAATATGTGTTAAAGGTAAAAAACCAAGTATGTATGTATAACTATTTTACATCAGTTAGACTTTCATATGAACTAAAAAGTAATAAGTTATACATATTTTCCCAAAATTGAAAATCGAAAATCTTTTACTATTATTACACAGCAGAGGGGAAAAATTTTATAATATGAAATCCTTGATCCGAAAATCTAAGTAAAATCTTATTACACTTCGTGAATATGGTTTTGTAAACACCCTAAATATATATCAAATTGATCTTCCTGCAAGATCAATTTGCAAGTATATTAAAGACACAAAATAATTTAATTCATTCGAATTTTTTATTAAAATTTAATAATTGTACAATACTAAATAAAAATAATAATATGTAAGTATATGTACATATATAATAATAACATTAAATTAAAAATTTTAAAAACCCCCGAAGAAAATAGATGATAACTTTAAAACGGCTGGACCAATTTTCTTTAGACATAGGTTAGAAGATTTTGGATCAAGTCACGCCTTTTTTGGTCGTGGGTTAAAAAATAAACAAAACATAATTAAACATAAAACAAAACTCAACAACAAGTTAAAGGAACATTTGGAAATCACACTAAAAGCAACAATAAAAAATAAATTGTTGCAGATTTTCTGAAAAATTGTTAGCAAAGAAAGCACTTGTACTGGTCACCTTTCAATAAACTTGTAACATATTTGTGACACCCTTCGTCAACACCCCTATTGCAGGTTTTGCATTTAAAAACTGGTGTTAAGTGCATTTGCTCACAATGAACACAGTTTATATTTGATTTTCCATATTTCATTAAATCGGTTTTTATAATAATTCGATATTTATCAGGGTTAATGATATTTTCCAGGCAATTATCTGTTAATAGTGCTTCAATAAATTGTATACATAGAACACCACAATTGTATGAATCTGTTTGCTTATAGTGCCTAATTTCTTTCAGCTTCCATTTTTTACCTCTGTGGCATCCAAACAATTTTTAAAAGTGTCAAATTTTTCTTTTACCTCTGCAGAAGTGGCTATAAACGGATTTATGTAATAGAATTCCTTTTTTGGCATTTTAAAAATACGAAAGTAAAATGGTTATAATTGTGTATAGGAATAATAATGTTATTTTTAGTTTTGAGAGAAAGTATATTATCAAAGCTTGTAATGGTTTTACTGTTAAATATAGCCATTCCATATTCACACGGAAAACAATCACTATCAATTACATTATGTTTAGTAAATATAATATGACTGTATAAATCAATAATGTTGCTAAATATTTGTTTTCGCGCATTTAAGGACTGAAACTCATGTAGGTAAATAAAGCGACTAAATTGTGGCGTTTCTTTTTTCAATTTTGAATAAATATTTTCATAATCGAAAAGTACAAATTTTAAGTTTTTTAAATTTTCTGGAATTTTTTTTTCGGTCAACATCTTTATTTCGTCCTTTTTAAAATATTTTTCTGCTTCCATATTTTGTACATTAATCGTACGTTTTATCTTTTTAGGAGTTCTTTTCCACTCATCTAAAATTAGCTCTTCAGAATTTCTTTTAAGTGACTCGCTGCATTTATTATTTTTCACATCAAGCATGCAATCTATATCCTTCAGCTTCGCCTGTATATATTTTTTGGCTGAACGTATATAAAAGCTTGGTCTTACGTATCTTCTACCCTCAAGAATTATATTTTTATTTATATTAAAATAACTTTCCACAGGGCTGTTCGCGATACGTGTTGTTGTTGAATCAATCAAAAATCCCATTATATTTGACCAAAAGGCAGCATAAGGTACATATTTCATTAAAACTAAGTTGAAATATTTTTCATTTTGCAATATATTAGCAACAGAAATATTTTTATCGTCTTCATTGTAGTAGTTATTTCCCATATGGTGGGATTGCATGCCAACCCTTCATTTGGCCACTTTGGCCAAAATCCCTCAGAGATCATACGTATGAACAAAAATTAATTTAAATGAGCTGTAAAATTGTTCACAAACTCAATTCAGGGATTCCAATGAAATTTGTTGTAGAAAGTATCCTAGTAGTCATTTCCCATATGGTGGGATTTCATGCCAACCCTTCATTTGGTCACTTTGGCCAAAATCCCTCAGAGATCATACGTATGACCAAAAATGAGTTTAAATGAGCTGTAAAATTGTTCACAAACTCAATTCAGGAATTCCAATGAAATTGGTTGTAGAGAGTATCCTAATAGTCATTTCCTATATGGTGATATTGCATGCCAACCCTTCATTTGGCCACTTTGGCCAAAATACCTCAGAGATCATACGTATGACAAAAATGAGTTTAAATGAGCTGTAAAATTGTTCACAAACGCAATTCACGGATTTCACTGAAATTGAATGTAGAAACTACCCTAGTAGTCATTTCCTATATAGTGGGATTGCATGCCAACCCTTCATTTGGCCAAAATCCCTCAGAGATCATACGTATGAACAAAAATTAATTTAATAGCTGTAAAATTGTTCACAAACTCAATTCAGGGATTCCAATGAAATTGGTTGTAGAAAGTATCCTACTAGTCATTTCCTATATAGTGGGATTGCATGCCAACCCTTCATTTGGCCACTTTGGCCAAAATCCCTCAGAGATCATACGTATGACAAAAAATGAGTTTAAATGAGCTGTAAAATTGTTCACAAACTCAATTCAGGGATTCCAATGAAATTGGTTGTAGAAAGTATCCTAGTAGTAATTTCGTATATAGTGGGATTGCATGCCAACCCTTCATTTGGCCACTTTGGCCAAAATCCCTCAGAGATCATACGTATGACAAAAAATGAGTTTAAATGAGCTGTAAAATTGTTCACAGACTCAATTCAGGGATTCAAATGAAATTGGTTGTAGAAAGTATTCTAGTAGTTATTTCCCATATGGTGGGATTGCATGCCAACCCTTCATTTGGCCACTTTGGCCAAAATCCCTCAGAGATCATACGTATGACAAAAAATGAGTTTAAATGAGCTGTAAAATTTTTCACA
This sequence comes from Panzeria rudis, assembly GCA_956483635.1. NCBI lineage: Eukaryota > Metazoa > Arthropoda > Insecta > Diptera > Tachinidae > Panzeria > Panzeria rudis. The sequence goes on along the minus strand of OY101450.1, from coordinate 19,078,131 downwards.
AACTCAATTCAGGGATTTCACTGAAATTGAATGTAGAAACTACCCTAGTAGTCATTTCCCATATGGTGGGATTTCATGCCAACCCTTCATTTGGTCACTTTGGTCAAAATCCCTCAGAGATCATACGTATGACCAAAAATGAGTTTAAATGAGCTGTAAAATTGTTCACAAACTCAATTCAGAGATTTCACCGAAATTGAATGTAGAAACTACACTAGTAGGCATTTCCCATATGGTGGGATTTCATGCCAACCCTTCATTTGGCCACTTTAGCCAAAATCCCTCAGAGATCATACGTATGAACAAAAATTAATTTAAATGAGCTGTAAAATTGTTCACAAACTCAATTCAGGGATTCCAATGAAAATTGTTGTAGAAAGTATCCTAGGAATCATTTCCTATATGGTGGGATTGCATGCCAACCCTTCATTTGGCCACTTTGGCCAAAATCCCTCAGAGATCATACGTATGAACAAAAATTAATTTAAATGAGCTGTAAAATTGTTCACAAACTCAATTCAGGGATTCCAATGAAATTTGTTGTAGAAAGTATCCTAGTAGTCATTTCCCATATGGTGGGATTTCATGCCAACCCTTCATTTGGTCACTTTGGCCAAAATCCCTCAGAGATCATACGTATGACCAAAAATGAGTTTAAATGAGCTGTAAAATTGTTCACAAACTCAATTCAGGAATTCCAATGAAATTGGTTGTAGAGAGTATCCTAATAGTCATTTCCTATATGGTGATATTGCATGCCAACCCTTCATTTGGCCACTTTGGCCAAAATACCTCAGAGATCATACGTATGACAAAAATGAGTTTAAATGAGCTGTAAAATTGTTCACAAACGCAATTCACGGATTTCACTGAAATTGAATGTAGAAACTACCCTAGTAGTCATTTCCTATATAGTGGGATTGCATGCCAACCCTTCATTTGGCCAAAATCCCTCAGAGATCATACGTATGAACAAAAATTAATTTAATAGCTGTAAAATTGTTCACAAACTCAATTCAGGGATTCCAATGAAATTGGTTGTAGAAAGTATCCTACTAGTCATTTCCTATATAGTGGGATTGCATGCCAACCCTTCATTTGGCCACTTTGGCCAAAATCCCTCAGAGATCATACGTATGACAAAAAATGAGTTTAAATGAGCTGTAAAATTGTTCACAAACTCAATTCAGGGATTCCAATGAAATTGGTTGTAGAAAGTATCCTAGTAGTAATTTCGTATATAGTGGGATTGCATGCCAACCCTTCATTTGGCCACTTTGGCCAAAATCCCTCAGAGATCATACGTATGACAAAAAATGAGTTTAAATGAGCTGTAAAATTGTTCACAGACTCAATTCAGGGATTCAAATGAAATTGGTTGTAGAAAGTATTCTAGTAGTTATTTCCCATATGGTGGGATTGCATGCCAACCCTTCATTTGGCCACTTTGGCCAAAATCCCTCAGAGATCATACGTATGACAAAAAATGAGTTTAAATGAGCTGTAAAATTTTTCACAAACTCAATTCAGGGATTTCACTGAAATTGAATGTAGAAACTACCCTAGTAGTCATTTCCCATATGGTGGGATTTCATGCCAACCCTTCATTTGGTCACTTTGGTCAAAATCCCTCAGAGATCATACGTATGACCAAAAATGAGTTTAAATGAGCTGTAAAATTGTTCACAAACTCAATTCAGAGATTTCACCGAAATTGAATGTAGAAACTACACTAGTAGGCATTTCCCATATGGTGGGATTTCATGCCAACCCTTCATTTGGCCACTTTAGCCAAAATCCCTCAGAGATCATACGTATGAACAAAAATTAATTTAAATGAGCTGTAAAATTGTTCACAAACTCAATTCAGGGATTCCAATGAAAATTGTTGTAGAAAGTATCCTAGGAATCATTTCCTATATGGTGGGATTGCATGCCAACCCTTCATTTGGCCACTTTGGCCAAAATCCCTCAGAGATCATACGTATGAACAAAAATTAATTTAAATGAGCTGTAAAATTGTTCACAAACTCAATTCAGGGATTCCAATGAAATTTGTTGTAGAAAGTATCCTAGTAGTCATTTCCCATATGGTGGGATTTCATGCCAACCCTTCATTTGGTCACTTTGGCCAAAATCCCTCAGAGATCATACGTATGACCAAAAATGAGTTTAAATGAGCTGTAAAATTGTTCACAAACTCAATTCAGGAATTCCAATGAAATTGGTTGTAGAGAGTATCCTAATAGTCATTTCCTATATGGTGATATTGCATGCCAACCCTTCATTTGGCCACTTTGGCCAAAATACCTCAGAGATCATACGTATGACAAAAATGAGTTTAAATGAGCTGTAAAATTGTTCACAAACGCAATTCACGGATTTCACTGAAATTGAATGTAGAAACTACCCTAGTAGTCATTTCCTATATAGTGGGATTGCATGCCAACCCTTCATTTGGCCAAAATCCCTCAGAGATCATACGTATGAACAAAAATTAATTTAATAGCTGTAAAATTGTTCACAAACTCAATTCAGGGATTCCAATGAAATTGGTTGTAGAAAGTATCCTACTAGTCATTTCCTATATAGTGGGATTGCATGCCAACCCTTCATTTGGCCACTTTGGCCAAAATCCCTCAGAGATCATACGTATGACAAAAAATGAGTTTAAATGAGCTGTAAAATTGTTCACAAACTCAATTCAGGGATTCCAATGAAATTGGTTGTAGAAAGTATCCTAGTAGTAATTTCGTATATAGTGGGATTGCATGCCAACCCTTCATTTGGCCACTTTGGCCAAAATCCCTCAGAGATCATACGTATGACAAAAAATGAGTTTAAATGAGCTGTAAAATTGTTCACAGACTCAATTCAGGGATTCAAATGAAATTGGTTGTAGAAAGTATTCTAGTAGTTATTTCCCATATGGTGGGATTGCATGCCAACCCTTCATTTGGCCACTTTGGCCAAAATCCCTCAGAGATCATACGTATGACAAAAAATGAGTTTAAATGAGCTGTAAAATTTTTCACAAACTCAATTCAGGGATTTCACTGAAATTGAATGTAGAAACTACCCTAGTAGTCATTTCCCATATGGTGGGATTTCATGCCAACCCTTCATTTGGTCACTTTGGTCAAAATCCCTCAGAGATCATACGTATGACCAAAAATGAGTTTAAATGAGCTGTAAAATTGTTCACAAACTCAATTCAGAGATTTCACCGAAATTGAATGTAGAAACTACACTAGTAGGCATTTCCCATATGGTGGGATTTCATGCCAACCCTTCATTTGGCCACTTTAGCCAAAATCGCTCAGAGATCATACGTATGAACAAAAATTAATTTAAATGAGCTGTAAAATTGTTCACAAACTCAATTCAGGGATTCCAATGAAAATTGTTGTAGAAAGTATCCTAGGAATCATTTCCTATATGGTGGGATTGCATGCCAACCCTTCATTTGGCCACTTTGGCCAAAATCCCTCAGAGATCATACGTATGACCAAAAATGAGTTTAATGGTTCGATTATCGATGGCAACCGAACTTCAGTTGCGTTGCCAGCCGGCAACTGAAAATTTGTGGTTGCCAGAAAAGCACTAAAAAGGAACTGAAATTGACAGTTTTCAGTTGCCAGTTGCCATCCGTAATATGATTTTTAGCAAGTGGCAACGCAACTGAAGTTCGGTTGCCATCGATAATCGAGCCATAAATGAGCTGTAAAATTGTTCACAAACTCAATTCGGGGATTCCAATGAAATTGAATATAGAAAATACCCTAGTAGTCATTTCCCATATGGTGGCATTGCATGCCAACCCTTCATTTGGCCACTTTGGCCAAAATCTCTCAGAGATTATACATACGTATGACCAAAGATGAGTTTTCATAAAACTTTTCGGAAAATCATTGTCAGAATTGTAATTATATTAAATATAATTATATTCCAATAGAATCGAATAAAAAAATATATAAAAACTTCCTAAATATGTTTTTTCCCACATAATTAGCTTATTAACTCCAATTTCGTTACGTCATAACATATTTATCTTCACACCTAAATATGTTGTAACGTAAGCATTTACGTAAAAACATATTTAACTCGGCATATTTATCTTCACACACGTACAGTATCCAGTACAGTATCCAGTACAGTATCCAGTACAGTATCCAGTACAGTATCCAGTACAGTATCCAGTTCAGTATCCAGTACAGTATCCAGTACAGTATCCAGTACAGTATCCAGTACAAAAAAGTTTCTATAGAAAATTTTTTGTTGCAAAAAAGTTTCTATAGAAAATTTTTTGTTGCAAAAAAGTTTCTATAGAAAAATTTTTGCAACAAAAAATTTTCTATAGAAAATTATTTGTTGCAAAAAAGTTTCTATAGAAAATTTTTTGTTGCAAAAAAGTTTCTATAGAAAATTTTTTGTTGCAAAAAAGTTTCTATAGAAAATTTTTGTTGCAAAAAAGTTTCTATAGAAAATTTTTTGTTGCAAAAAAGTTTCTATAGAAAATTTTTTGTTGCAAAAAAGTTTCTATAGAAAATTTTTTGTTGCAAAAAAGTTTCTATAGAAAATTTTTTGTTGCAAAAAAGTTTCTATAGAAAATTTTTTGTTGCAAAAAAGTTTCTATAGAAAATTTTTTGTTGCAAAAAAGTTTCTATAGAAAATTTTTTGTTGCAAAAAAGTTTCTATAGAAAATTTTTTGTTGCAAAAAAGTTTCTATAGAAAATTTTTTGTTGCAAAAAAGTTTCTATAGAAAATTTTTTGTTGCAAAAAAGTTTCTATAGAAAATTTTTTGTTGCAAAAAAGTTTCTATAGAAAATTTTTTGTTGCAAAAAAGTTTCTATAGAAAATTTTTTGTTGCAAAAAAGTTTCTATAGAAAATTATTTGTTGCAAAAAAGTTTCTATAGAAAATTTTTGTTGCAAAAAAGTTTCTATAGAAAATTTTTTGTTGCAAAAAAGTTTCTATAGAAAATTTTTTGTTGCAAAAAAGTTTCTATAGAAAATTTTTTGTTGCAAAAAAGTTTCTATAGAAAATTTTTTGTTGCAAAAAAGTTTCTATAGAAAATTTTTTGTTGCAAAAAAGTTTCTATAGAAAATTTTTTGTTGCAAAAAAGTTTCTATAGAAAATTTTTTGTTGCAAAAAAGTTTCTATAGAAAATTTTTTGTTGCAAAAAAGTTTCTATAGAAAATTTTTTGTTGCAAAAAAGTTTCTATAGAAAATTTTTTGTTGCAAAAAAGTTTCTATAGAAAATTTTTTGTTGCAAAAAAGTTTCTATAGAAAATTTTTTGTTGCAAAAAAGTTTCTATAGAAAATTTTTTGTTGCAAAAAAGTTTCTATAGAAAATTTTTTGTTGCAAAAAAGTTTCTATAGAAAATTTTTTGTTGCAAAAAAGTTTCTATAGAAAATTTTTTGTTGCAAAAAAGTTTCTATAGAAAATTTTTTGTTGCAAAAAAGTTTCTATAGAAAATTTTTTGTTGCAAAAAAGTTTCTATAGAAAATATTTTGTTGCAAAAAAGTTTCTATAGAAAATTTTTTGTTGCAAAAAAGTTTCTATAGAAAATTTTTTGTTGCAAAAAAGTTTCTATAGAAAATTTTTTGTTGCAAAAAAGTTTCTATAGAAAATTTTTTGTTGCAAAAAAGTTTCTATAGAAAATTTTTTGTTGCAAAAAAGTTTCTATAGAAAATTTTTTGTTGCAAAAAAGTTTCTATAGAAAATTTTTTGTTGCAAAAAAGTTTCTATAGAAAATTTTTTGTTGCAAAAAAGTTTCTATAGAAAATTTTTTGTTGCAAAAAAGTTTCTATAGAAAATTTTTTGTTGCAAAAAAGTTTCTATAGAAAATTTTTTGTTGCAAAAAAGTTTCTATAGAAAATTTTTTGTTGCAAAAAAGTTTCTATAGAAAATTTTTTGTTGCAAAAAAGTTTCTATAGAAAATTTTTTGTTGCAAAAAAGTTTCTATAGAAAATTTTTTGTTGCAAAAAAGTTTCTATAGAAAATTTTTTGTTGCAAAAAAGTTTCTATAGAAAAATTTTCTATAGAAAATTTTTTGTTGCAAAAAAGTTTCTATAGAAAATTTTTTGTTGCAAAAAAGTTTCTATAGAAAATTTTTTGTTACAAAAAAGTTTCTATAGAAAATTTTTTGTTGCAAAAAAGTTTCTATAGAAAATTTTTTGTTGCAAAAAAGTTTCTATAGAAAATTTTTTGTTGCAAAAAAGTTTCTATAGAAAATTTTTTTAAATATTAAAAAAATTAAATTTAAATTGGTAAAATTATTTCTCCGGATTCTGGTTGAAACAGTAAAATAACAGGATAGAATACCTTCAAAATGCGGTATATCTCATCCTGTCAACTACATTGGTTTGTCCAGAATTCGGAAAATCCTCCAGAGAAGTAGTACTAAGTTTATGAAATATTAAAAATATAAAAAAAATATGTAAAATTATTTCGCCGGATTCTGGTTAAAACAGTAAAATAACAGGATGGAATACCTTCAAAATGCGGTATATCTCATCCTGTCAACTACATTAGTTTGTCCACAATTCGGAAAATTCTCTAGAGAAATAGTACTAAGTGGATGAAAAATTTTAACAAAATTGGTCATTATGGAAAAATGGAGATATGTAGGGATATCCCACTATACACAAATGATGCTTCAGGTAGTGCCCTAACATGCAGAAAAGGTGGGGTTTCCAAATTCATTTTCAAACCATTTTGGAATGCAAAAATATGAAATTTTTGCACATAAATTTCGTTAAGAACTTCACAACGCCAAGCTTAAAGAACAATAAAATAGAAGATGCAAAACAAATGAAAAATTATCCAGAATAAATGTTTTGATTTATCTAATACTTTCCAAAGTTATCTATTCCAATTCCATAAGAAGAGCTAAACAGTTAGTTTTTTAATTTGTGCACAGGGCTGCAAAAAGTGCCACCTTTTCTGCATGTTAGGGCACTACCTGAAGCATCATTTGTGTATAGTGGGATATCCCTACATATCTCCATTTTTCCATAATGACCAATAATCCTCTCTAGAAATCTTTATAAAATTACATTTTTAAAATGCATTTTGCCAAAGTTCCAAAATGAATTAGGAAACGCATCATTTGTGTATAGTGGGATATCCCTACATATCTCCATTTTTCCATAATAACCAATAATCCTCTCAAGAAATCTTTGTAAAATTGCACTTTTAAAATGCATTTTGCCAAAGTTCCAAAATGAATTTGGAAACGCCACCTTTTCTGCATGTTAGGGCACTACCTGAAGCATAAGTTGTGTATAGTGGGATATCCCTACATATCTCTATTTTTCCATAATGACTAATAATCCTCTCTAGAAATTTTTATAAAATTACATTTTTAAAATGCATTTTGCCAAAGTTCCAAAATTAATTTGTAAACACACCTTTTCTGCATATTAGGGCACTACCTGAAGCATCATTTGTATATAGTGGGATATCCCTACATATCTCAATTTTTCCATAATGACCAATAATCCTCTCAAGAAATCTTTATAAAATTACAATTTTAAAATGCATTTTGCCAAAGTTCCAAAATGAATTTGGGCACTACCTGAAGCATCATTTGTGTATAGTGGGATATCCCTACATATTATAATTTTTCCATAATGTCCACCAGATTTAGCTTCCTGAAGAAAATTCATAAAATTTTTCATTGGCTGTTAAGTATTTAACAGTGCTCTGTTAAGTGCAGAAATGTCTGCGCTAAAAAATTGGGTTTTTGTCCCCGCTAGTTAAATTTAAATTTATCTTCCCACACATTGGTCTTCTTTTAGTAAAGAAAAAACAACAAAATAAGTATATTTCACAACCATATAGTATCTAAAAAGTAAAGTCCTATTTGTACATATCATGTTAAATTAATAATCAAAGCTCATAGAGGAATGTTGAACTTCAAAAATAAAAGTTTTAATGTCTTTTCTCCTTCAAGCCTATTGCAATTAGGTGTATAAATAAGCCCCGCACCACTAAACATTCGCTCGCTCGGAACACTCGGTATTGCTGTCACTAAATATTGCCTGGCTATAGGTAAAAGAAGCTCGTATTTTTCCTTATCGACGTCATTTGCCACCCGCTTTTCCGCTAACTTTTCTCATTGGAATGTCGCAATAATGTTAAATACCTATGGTATTGTGACAGTTTTTCTCAATTTATTGTTATTGACGCAAAGGGTAGATTTGTTTCAATTAAATTTAAAATATCAAATGGCACTATACGTTTAGATTGAATATTCGTATTCGGCAAATATTGGATCAATTATACGTATTCGTATTGCCGAATATGTATTAAACATTGATGTAAGTAACATCACTAAATATACATACATATGTATGTCTAACATACCTGACAAGCCATATGTAAAAAACATGTCGTATAAAGCCAACTATAACAATTCACATCTGCTTGTCAGCGACCTGCGCCTTGACGGCTTAAGCCGGCTGATCTGAGCCGCCGATAATTATTTACAGCCGCCACCGACGAAAGTGTATTGAGTTAAGCCGGCTTAAGATTAGCCACCGGCCCGGATTTTATTTCATTGTATGATTTGTGCTTATTTCATTCTTTATAATTTATGAGAGGCAACACAAAAAATTTCCTTTCTCTTGCATGAGTGCGGTAACTTTCCCTATCAGCCGGCTGCAGCCCAATTTAAGCCGCCGCCGACGATTTTCTCACAATCCGCCGCCGACAAAATCGTTCGGCGCAGGTATCCGCTGCTTGTACGTATATGCAGCAAAAAGGGTAACAAGCCCCCCAAAATAGCGTTAGCCCTAGTGCTGTTAATGTTTATGTATTTGGATTTCTATAAATAAAATTTTCAATCTGTAAAAATTTGCAAATTCAACTTAATATGTATTCGCTTTTAAAATCGATTTTAAGGTCCAATTAATCGGCTTTGAAAATCGAAATGAAACATGATCGAAAATCGATTTTTTAGTCCATTTGCCGTTCAAAAGGTAAAATGATTGGAATCAGTACTACAAGCTGTATCACAGAGCGAGATTAACTGCCACTTTTTATAAAATAAAACGAAAATTTGTGTGAGAAATTACATTGCCAACAAAAACAAATTACATATCACATGTCACAGAGTTCAATTCCGTTCGGAAACGGAATTCGACCTACCCCATTTTTGTAGAAGCTGGTGTCTAAAAAAGAAAACTAAAATACGCAAATTTGTCAGGTGTGTCCAGATTGTTGGCGGCGCTATTATGGTGCGGTATGCTCCAGCTAGAGCTTGACATATTAGGGTTGATTGAATTCCGTTTCTGAACGGAATTGAACTCTGTGACATGACCGATTATTGTTGTTTTCAACATAAATTCTCACACGAAATTTTCGTTTTATTTTACAGAAACTGGCAGTAAGGCACCACTTTAACTGTTTTTATAAAATTAAACGAAAAATTCGGGTGAGAAATTAGGTACACATATTGAAATCAGAAACATTGTTGTTATTGTTGTTTTCTAAGTAAATTCTCACGAATTTTCGTTTCATTTTATAAAAACAGACAGTAAATTATTGTTAACTAAATAGGTATGTAATTGCTTATATTTAATTTTCCTTCGCTATGTTTTTATCATATTTACATAAAAGTGTGCTTTTAAAGTATTTAATAACTATTTAAATGCCAAAATATTTTGCAACTGACCTTCTATGTGTTGAAAAATATGCAACTTATTTTAACATACTAGGGTTTGGTTTTGGTTGTTTTTAACTTGGATTTAATATTTTTTTGTGAAACTACTTAATTGTTTACTTACCTTTTGCATTTTTTTTCGCTAATGACAGTGGTAGCTGTTTATTTTTTAAATAAAAAAGGTTTTTCTTCTTGGCATCCGTTTTATCACTTCTCTTTTGCACTGTTGTTATTACTTCATATTTATTTTACTGCATCTTGTATTTTAATTTACACGCACACACATTGAACACATACTGTTCTTTAACATATTTATTGGTTTCTTTCTTTTGCAAACAATTCACGCCTTAATTTTTTTTATATTCATTTTGCAAAAACTAAGCACATATATTCAATTTCCATTATTGTTAAAGTATTAACAAAATAAACATTGTTAAATGCCCCAAATTATTTACGAAATCGACAGAATACTTTAGTTTTTCAACCGTCTGATTTCGAGACCACGGCGATGATTTTCCAACTTTTACACTGACGGCAGAACCGTATACCAATTTTTTTCGTTTCAATTTAGTTTAATTTTCTCATGAAAATTTAATTTCATTGCATATCACGCTAGACACTTAAATTAACTCATAACTTTTTAAATAAATTTAAGTAGCTGCAATTAATTTTTTAAGCCAATTTGTTAAAAATAACTTGTTAAATGCGTTCAACACTACAAACTTCCGCCATATTGGAAAAAATTAGTATTTGACAAAAAGAATCTGTAGTGCTACCCTATTTCATATATTAAGATCGCGGTGTGTGGCAGCACTACCACTAAGAAAAGTGACAGCGCTTATTGTGAATTGTTTATTGCGCCCTCGTTGGAAAACCCAAGCAAAAACGTAAACAAATACATAATCTGTGAGTAGCTTTTAAATTATTGATCTGATTTTTTAGGAAAATGTCCATTAACATCGAAATCAATAACAAACAATTGAATACGACAAACGGTACTCTAAAGTTACATTTTCTTCCCGCAAAAATCCAAGGGGATGGCGTGGCTAATGTTGAGCAATATTTCAATCCGTATACCCAAAATGATCAAGGTTGTTTGACTAATGCTTTACGCGGCTATCCTTTACAAGGTGAAGTTTCAAAAGTTCCTGAAAGCTACAAAGGCTTGGTAGTGCAAGAGACTCGAAAACCTTTAGATGAAGAAGCCGATAGAACTCTTCGTATTAAGGGCAGCTTTGAAGATTTTACCTACTGGAACTACGATAAGATACCTTCATTGTCCGATGGCTACAAACAGGCTTTGCAAGTATTGAAATTAGCTGAAGTAGTAAGTCTAAATAATAGTGGATTATACTTAATGTTATCATTGTACATATTTGCTCTTTCCAGTTATCCGAAACTTGCACGGAAGAAGAAGTTCTTAAGGAAATGGAGGCGAATAAAGTTGACGTTGATAAAGAAGACAAATAATTTCAGATTTAGATTGTAGGAAAGAAAAATAAAGAAAATATGTAGTATTTATTTGTAACAACCAAGCTATGATATTTTGAGATCTCGGAATATCGAACAAAGGGAAAATTTTATGTACATATATATTTTAACCACAGTTAAATTTAAGAAGAAAATTGGAAGATTGTCAAGCCATTGCAGAAGTTTCAATATCTCAATGGTTTTGGTCCCATATTTTAACTATGAATCCATTGTTTTACAACCTTGGCTTCATCGATTGGCTGGAAAGCCCATGGGATCAGTCCATGACTAAATAATATATAGTGAAAATTTTGTACAAAGAGGGGGAGGATGGTATAAAAACTCCAAAAATAGCGTTACGTAATATTTGAATAGCCCCTAAGCGCGTTTAGCGCGATACCAAATCTAAAAGGAATGTACTTTCTTAGGCAATGTCATTTGAATTTGTTACTCGGTTAAAAATTAAGCTAAAAATTCTTCGTCGAAATCCGGTAACACATTTTATTTTACGAAAAAATAAATTTTAATCTTTGAAAGGGCCTATTAAACTCGCATATGTACATGAATGACATACATACATGAAAACTGACAAACATTGGAATTTGTCAGTTCTTCTCCTTACACGTTCATGGAAACTGACAAACATTGTATTTTCAATTTTTTCAAAAGAAACCCGAAAAAATTTCTCAATTTTCAAACATATATAATACGAATAAAAGTGAGAGAAAAGCAATTGTGATTACAAATTTGAATTAAATAATTTAAAAAATTGGTCATCGCAAATCAAAAAATCTAAATTTATTACGTTTTCCTTTCACCGCTTTCGCACTAGCAAAGTTTACTTTGCAAAATTTTTAATTCAGCCAGTAGAAAGACAGAGAAGGGAATTCTTCATCTCTCTGTCTTTCTACCAGCTGAATTAAAACTTTGAGAAGCTTTGCTAAAGCGAAAGCGGTGTTTGAAATTGTATTTGAAGTACGTCAGTCTTCCCCTTACAACATTGGAAAAGTGTGAGCAAATAAGAAATTATTAAAAAAATGTAATATTCATCCAACATGTTTGTCACTCAAAAATATTAACCATACACAATCGGGGAATCCGTCCAACATAGCATGTATATCATTCAAGTATGTGAGTATAGGGTACCCTTAAGACGTAGAGCGATATATTCGGAAAATCCTGTTTTTGTGTGACCTTTGTGTTGCCATATTTGACTGTATTCAAAAATGGGAAAATATAAATAAAACTTCAATCCTTTTGTGTTCTGTTTCCAGTTTTATTTTCTATGTATTTTGGATGTAATGACAAACTATTAATTTTATTTTTTTAATCATTACAGACTTTGTTAAGAATCAAGCCTTGTTTTACTATTTTTTTGTTTTGTGTTGTATCAATTAGCATTTTGTTTCAAATAGTGGGTATTTTATTTATTTTGTCAATTTGAATCCTTGAAACACTCTGCTGTTTTTTTTTTAACAAAAGTGTAGCTGGATGTATAATATTTTGCCTACGTTTACATTTTATGTAAAGTATTCTATCATTTTTCAATATTCTTGTTTAGATTTATCAATTTTTGTTGATAAATTTTGTTTTGTTTTTCATTTTATTTTGAAAATATTTTTATGCATTTTTTTAATAATTTATTGGTTTAGTATATTTTTTATAATTATTTTGTTTTGTTTGTACTTAATTAAATGGGGTTGTTGTTTTGTTAAATAGTTTTTGTATTTTTATTATTAGTTTTTGTACTTATTTATTATAATTTTATTTATAAATTATTAATTGTAATTTGTTTAAGGAGGTTATTACTCTTTAAGTATTTTTCCCAATATTTTTTTTTATATTTTCTGAAGAAAAAATATATTTATTTTTTTAATAACAACCTTTTTTAAACTTAACCTTCTATATGTTTATAGATATTTGTTTTATTATTTAATAATTATAGTATTTTTGTTGTAATTCCCTTTTTTGACTTATTATAAAAAACTAAAGAAAGTTTTTAATTTTTAATATGATTTTTTTTTTGTTTTCGTTTATAGACACAGAAACACTTTTTTATACAAAATTAATAAATAAAAATTAAAAGTTTATTTAAGAGGGGTTTTTTTAAGCTTTAGTAGTCAGTTTTTTCAAATATATTTAATGGTTTTAGTTTTTATTTTATAATCTAAGTTTTATTATTTTTAAATATTTAAGGTTTCTATATTTCGAAATACCATAAATTTTATTTATATTACTATTTCTGTTATTTAGTTTTTATTAAATTATTTTACAATAAAATGGCTTTTTCATAAACACACAAATTTCCTTATTAATTTAATATTTTACTTTTACTTTTAAGAAGAAAAAAACGTAATTACTTTAAGCTTTTTTTAATTTTTGTTTAGAAAGAAGAATTCTTTGACGTTTTAATTCACAATTTTAGTCAATTATTTATTGAATAGTTTATATACTTTGAGCCCCCAAGATAATAAACTATTCATTTTATTTTAATAGAAAATAATAAATAAAAGAAAAATTATCTCTTATAATTCGGTAAAAATTGTGAATTGTTTTATTAAACTAAGGAATTTGTTTTTTCTTGACAAAAGTTTTGTTTTCAAAAGATCACTTTGCAATTACATTTTTTTTCTTTTTCTTTGATAAGGTTTAATATCAATTTTTATTATAATTTGATTTCAATTACTTTAGTTCAATCTGGTGTTTGTTGAATTAAAATAAATAAATTTATTCAAAAAAAATTATAATAATTTTTAAATAAATCACAGTAATCATTAAGGAAAAAAAACAAAGAAGTTAAAAACTGTGCAAATTTGCGCCAAACCGACAAATGAAAACTTTGGCTTTTAAAGGCGACTTTCAGTAAAAATAACAGTATTGAAAAAAATCAAGTATATTTTCAAAAATATTTCAAATTAAAAAAACCCTGTTTCCATACTTTATTTGGAATGGTTTGAGATTTAAAGCTAAAAGTTAAAACATTATTTATAATCCAGTATCAGGACAGCTACTTTTTCTTCAATTCTAGAAAGATTTCTCCATATTATGAATGGCGTCGTCTACGTCATGTCAACACTGCAGTAAAAAATGTCCCCTTGTCTACTCGTTGTCGACAACAATTAACTACAATTGTTTAAACTTTTGTAGTAAATATAAAAATTCTACCGTTTTTTCCAGTCACTTGCCGTGCCAACATCGCTTTTTTCTCACCATTGTGCTTTATCAAACAAATGATCACTTTTATAGCGTAGAATGCTATTAATTTTTTTTGAAAGATTAGTGTTTGTCTTTATTTTTGTCTTTAATTGGAAAATCACTAAAGAGTGTATGTATAGAAAAACGTTTGATCAACCGAACAATTTTAATCGCAAATGCCGCTCATAAAGATTTCGTTATGGCGCCGCAAGAGTTTCTTAACCAGCTAAAAATAGATTTATTAATTAGAAATAGTACATGGCATGATTCAATAATACTGGTCTGTGCATTAGTACAACAAAAACGCTTTCCTACCGTATATATGTATATGTAAAAAGTATTGTTTGTTCTTTTTTTATATGAAGTTTGACAAACACAGCATGAAAACAAAGAGAGAAAAAAACAATCAGCCGATCTCTTGCACAGACCTGTATATTGGATCATGGTACATGGGTAATTAAAGAATTACCAGAAGATACCAAGGCACTTGCAAGTGGGTTTATAAACTAAAAACAAACACTGATAGAAGTATTGAAAATGACAGAGCAAGACTTGTCATTAAAGTTTATAAACAATAAAATATGGTGCTGACTACGAGCAAACTCTTAGTCCAGATGTGAGGATGGTAACAGTTAGATCAGTTCTGAGTGCAGCTGCTACTGAAGGTTTTTATCTAGCACAATTTGATGTATCAACGGCGTTTCTCTGTATGGTGAACTACAAGAAACAATTTTAATGAACCAACCAGAAGGTTTTGGTGACAGCCACAACAGAGTCTGTCGCCTTAAAAAATTTTGAACAAGCACCCAAATGCTGGCATAACATCATGAATAGTTTTTTGGAAAATCTTGGACTAAAACCAAGCACTGCAGATAGTTGCCTTTATATAAGGGAGAATAATGGAAACAAATTCATCCTTGCTCTCTACGTAGATGACGGTTAAGTTGCAGCTTTTGATGTTAAAGATGCAGTTTTAAATGAATTAAAATCAGAATTCAAAATTGTTGTAAAAGATGCAAAAATTTTTTCTTGGTCTTGGAATTGAGAAAATAACGAACACATTAAAATTCATCAGAAAGCGTATGCCACGAAAATTCTACAGGTTAAAATTCTCTGAATACCATTTGTATCAACTCCAATGGAAAAATCAGGAAACTCAGTTAAATCTAACAAAGTTAGTACAGAATTTCCATACCGTCAAGCTGCAGGAGCTCTAATGTACTGTATGTTGGGAACGAGAACTGACTTGGCGTATATTGTTGGATTTTTATCAAGATCCTTAGAAAACCTTAGCGCAGATATTCACAAAGTTAAACGAGTATGTAGATATGTATATTTCCGGAACTCTAAATCTTGACATAATTTACAAAGACAGCGGTCAAATACACTAAATTGCTATAGTCATGCTAATTTTGGAGGATGTACAAATACAGGTCGTTCAACTTCTGCTGTAGTTGTTACGTATGGTGGAGGAGCATAAATTGTAGGTGCAAACGAGGCTGCAAAGGAAATAATTTGGCTAAACAGACTTTTTAAAGATCTAAACTACTTCAACGAAGAGCCTACAACACAGATTGTTAATACTGCTGCAATATGTTTAGCGTAAAATTCCGAATTCCATAAACGTTACCGAGGGTCATTTAAAAGTAGCACAAATATCCACTGAACATCAAGATGCAGATATAACGATAAAAACATTAGCTAAACTCGACTAGAGTTTTTACGAAATTGTTTGAATATTAATTAACTAAAAACTAGAGAAAGTGTTGTTAATTTATAGTTTTTGTATATTTATTTGAATCGATATAGATTTGATATTTCAATAAGTTTGTTTTTATAAAAGAACTTAAGATTGTCTGAGAGAATTCAGCTTCAAAAATATGGAAATTAATATAAAGAACGATATGTAATCCCGTGAGACCAGAGATGCCGAATGCTCACGACTCGTATGCTCAGCCTCCGCTGAGACCAGCTCGGCATAGTTGTTAAAAACGCAAATGCAATTAATGTGAATGAGTGAGTCGGGACAAAAGTTTGTATTGCAAGAGCTTAGAATTGTATTTCTTTAAACCTAAGTAATAACATAACTTATTTTGTTTGTTAAGAGAACATTATTATCTACTTATTTTGTACTTGATCATTTGTACAGAGCTTTACTTTAGCTTTAAAGCTAAGCCCATTTAATTTTAGAGTAGTAACCAAATAACATTTTCCAAATACTGAACTTTTTACTGAAAAGTTAGCATTTTGTGTGTAAGATTGTGCATACATAATTTAGGAAACTCAGTTAGCATATGTTAAAAAAAGATTCTATTTTTGATAAATAAAATAAATAATTACAAAAAAAGTTAATAATACTGCTTTTGTGTTTAAAAGTTCTTGTAAAGAAATTTCCCGGTTTATAGATATTTCTTAAACAAAAAGTTATACAAAATATGTATATGTATTGGTAATTCTATTTAGCATAAATTTTAAAATTATTTTAAATTTGTTTAAAGAAACTTTAAATAAATACAGTAATGTTTTAAGTTTTTCTTTTCTTATTAAACAAATTAGATTTGATAGAAGAAAACATCGTTAACAGCATTAAATTGTTTAAAAGTTATACAGGTACTTCTTTGAAGTATTATAGTTTTAAATGTTATTCTTGTAAATAAATTTATAATTTCTTAGTTATTAAAAGACTATATACAATAAAACAAAAGTAAATTAGTTAAAAGTATAAAAAATAAGACAAAAAATATATGTTACAAATGTTTGGTTAAAAATGGAGAAAAAATTATATAAAATGCATTAAATTAAAATAAATTCATTTTAAAGTCCCCTACTTTTTGAAAAAGGGCCCCTTTTTTCTTTCTCTTTAGAGTTTCTAAGCTTTTTGTTTGATAATTCTAATAATATATATTACCAAAATCATGTTGTTTTCTCTGTGGAAAATTTTGGAAAGGATCATTTTCAGCTGCCAAGTAGTTATTATGATACGAAACGTTGGCAATTTGATTTGGTTTTGTGGAGTTTTTATAAGAGTTTAGATCCCATGCGTACTGATTTTTATATTGTTGCTGCTGCTGCTGCTGCCATTTGTTGTAATTATTGTAAGAAGAAAAATTATCATAATAATCATCATAGCAAAGCTGATGTTGTTTTTGTTTCTTTTTTGTTTTTTGTTTTTTATTGTTTTGTAATCCAGCATCCCAATGTCAAACTTGCGGTTTATGTTTCCCACCACAAATGCCGCACGAAATACCAATTAGATGACACATTCGCAAAGGAGGATAACACCATAAACAGGGCACCAATAACGACAGTAGAGTTAAGCCAATCCATCTTTGTAAGTAAAAATAATAAAAAAGTATTTCAAATTTCCCCAGAAACCTTTCCACTCTAATTGAAATCTCACCTCTTTGTGCAGCCATCTTCATTCACACACTCACATGGATGCTGTGGTGTCTCACCATCCGAATCACTCATAAAATGATACACCATACAGCGAGCACAGCCTATACCCGAAATACACTCAAAGCCTGAACGAAAACAATCAGGTGCAAATTCACATGCCCCTCTGCGATTGCCATCGTCCGCATACAGTTCATGGCAATAGCGGCAACGTGTTAGTTGTTTTGACTGTGCCGGCTTTTGCAGTTTTTGCTTTAATATATCAATATCGGGGTCTTTGATAATGACGCCGGAAATAGGTGAAGACTGTGAGACAAGACAGTGGGAAGCAGCCTCAATTGCATTGAGTTTTTTCAAGGTAGTTATAGAATCACAACGTGCACTTAGGACTTGAGCGGCAACAGGTTGATCTACCACCGGATAATTATAGTCATGAACCTATAAATTTAACAAAACAATAAATATTTATTAGTGATTTTAAATAAATTTTTAAATAAGACAAATTCTTGAACATACAGCTGTTAAAGTTACATAGGAATAGTTTTCACTGGGAGCAATAGCGGCTGGTGTAGGTTCAGTCGATGTTGTGGTATTATTAATGGTGGTGGTATTTGTGTTGGTTGTATTCACACTGCCTGGCGGAGGAGTTTGCATGCAAGAGTTTTCTCCCGATATGTAATGAATTTTTGCAACTTCTTTTTCCTTTTTATCGTCACTAAATCTCTCACCACGATCTTTTAAGCTGACTATAAATTATGAAAATAAGCAATATATACTTTAGCATCCTAGTAACCACAATACAATAATATTTTAGAAACATGCTACAAAACCCTAAAACATATTTCCCAAATAAAGAAATTTTCTAAAGAAAGCTAATTAATCTTTATTTATGCAAAATCTTTTTGCAAAATTTGTCTCTTTAAATAGAAACATTTTCTATAGAAAACTTGTCTCTTTAAATAGAAAAATTTTCTATAGAAAACTTGTCTCTTTAAATAGAAAAATTTTCTATAGAAAACTTGTCTCTTTAAATAGAAAAATTTTCTATAGAAAACTTGTCTCTTTAAATAGACAAATTTTCTATAGAAAACTTGTCTCTTTAAATAGACAAATTTTCTATAGAAAACTTGTCTCTTTAAATAGACAAATTTTCTATAGAAAACTTGTCTCTTTAAATAGACAAATTTTCTATAGAAAACTTGTCTCTTTAAATAGACAAATTTTCTATAGAAAACTTGTCTATTTAAAGAGACAAATTTTCTATAGAAAACTTGTCTATTTAAAGAGACAAATTTTCTATAGAAAACTTGTCTCTTTAAATAGACAAATTTTCTATAGAAAACTTGTCTCTTTAAATAGACAAATTTTCTATAGAAAACTTGTCTCTTTAAATAGACAAATTTTCTATAGAAAACTTGTCTCTTTAAATAGACAAATTTTCTATAGAAAACTTGTCTCTTTAAATAGACAAATTTTCTATAGAAAACTTGTCTCTTTAAATAGACAAATTTTCTATAGAAAACTTGTCTCTTTAAATAGACAAATTTTCTATAGAAAACTTGTCTCTTTAAATAGACAAATTTTCTATAGAAAACTTGTCTCTTTAAATAGACAAATTTTCTATAGAAAACTTGTCTCTTTAAATAGACAAATTTTCTATAGAAAACTTGTCTCTTTAAATAGACAAATTTTCTATAGAAAACTTGTCTCTTTAAATAGACAAATTTTCTATAGAAAACTTGTCTCTTTAAATAGACAAATTTTCTATAGAAAACTTGTCTCTTTAAATAGACAAATTTTCTATACAAAACTTGTCCTTTAAATAGACAAATTTTCTATAGAAAACTTGTCTCTTTAAATAGACAAATTTTCTATAGAAAACTTGTCTCTTTAAATAGACAAATTTTCTATAGAAAACTTGTCTCTTTAAATAGACAAATTTTCTATAGAAAACTTGTCTCTTTAAATAGACAAATTTTCTATAGAAAACTTGTCTCTTTAAATAGACAAATTTTCTATAGAAAACTTGTCTCTTTAAATAGACAAATTTTCTATAGAAAACTTGTCTCTTTAAATAGACAAATTTTCTATAGAAAACTTGTCTCTTTAAATAGACAAATTTTCTATAGAAAACTTGTCTCTTTAAATAGACAAATTTTCTATAGAAAACTTGTCTCTTTAAATAGAAAAATTTTCTATAGAAAACTTGTCTCTTTAAATAGACAAATTTTCTATAGAAAACTTGTCTCTTTAAATAGACAAATTTAATAGCAAATAAATGAAATGAAATGATATATAAGAATTTTTTATAGAAAACTTGTCTCTTTAAATAGAAAAATTTTCTATAGAAAACTCCTCTTAAATAGACAAAAAAAAAATACACAGAAAATTCGTTTCATATTTATAAAACTTTCTACGGAATTTTAAAGACGAGAGAAATATGTGCTGTCACATTATCATTTTAACTTTTATTTAAAATTATAAAGTAAATGTAAAAGCCAATACATATATTTGTTTTTTTTTTTAATTTTTGTAACATACCGTGACTATTTTCACTATCCTCTGGACTGGAATGACCTTTTTGTTTATTATCAATTGATTCACAGGGTAAGTCCAAAGTCTTTAAATAGAAACAACAAATTAGGTTACAAAAGAAAAACATAACAACGACACACAAATTAAAAAAATAAAACATAAAAATAAATGAAAACTTACCATAAAAACATCGTCTTCCCCAACTGAATCATATTTGGTCAATGGTGGACAAATAATGGAAGGATTTGCTTTAGCCATGCCATCAATTAATTCATTGTATGCTCGCAAAATGCCTTTGTCAAAAGCACGGGCATCAGCAGCAGTTTGAAAGGTGAGACCGTTTCTTTGTTTGCCAGCACGCCAGTGATGAAATGTCGGCATAACCTTATAATATTTTAGATCACGGTTTATGACGCAGCTTAAAATAACCTACAAATAATAGAATAATGAAATTTGAATCCAAAACTATTTAATTTTGTTTTAATATAAAATCAACTTACACTTTGATCAGATATTCTTTGGCCATATATGATGTATTCATGTCCGGTAGCGCCCGGGGATAGTCTAGCCCGTTTGCGTATGGAAACGTTCGCTAGACCACCTCCGGCCAGTGGTAGCCAGCCTTCAGTGCTTTCGTCTCTGGTCATAACCTGTGCTCTTACTGTTACTAGGAAATCGCTGCAAGAAAAGTAAAAGTTTACAATTGAATTAAAAATGCACCGAAAAAAATGGGGTGTTATAAGTTTGTAGTGTGTGTCTGTATATCAGTGCATCTCTGTGTCTTTACAAGTCTGTACAAGTACAGTCCAAGCGGCTGTACCGATTTTTACTTTTTTTTTGTTTTTTCTGTGTGAAAGATGACTTGATCGAGAGTGTTCTTAGCTGTTTTTGAAGAAAATCAGTCCAGCCGTTTAAAAGATATCGCAACTTTTCTAGATGTATCCTGTTGGATCTGTGTCTTTGACACCGTAGCTCCCAAACAGTTAGATCGATTTTAATTTAGTAAATTTTGTTTGAAGGGTGACTTGATCAAAAATCTTCTTATCGATGTTTGAAGAAAATTGGTCCAGCCCTTTTTAAGTTATCATCTATTTTCTTCGGGGGTTTTTAGAATTTTTATTTTGTCTGATACATCAAATTTAAGATCATTTTTCGCTGTAATGACGACAAATAAATATACATACAAATATTATATGCACCTAAAGTCGCACGGGTTTATGGTACTCTTAAAATATATTAGGTATCCTTCGAACTTCGAAATAGTTTAAAAAAATCTTTTATAAAATATGTGTATCCAAAAATATTCTTTACAGAAAACTTGTTGTCCCAAATTTTCTTCTATAGAAGAAACAAACACAAGAGTTTTCGGTACCCATCGTTAGAGCCATACATTTAGTTCATGATTATTATTTTGTTTATTCGAATTATGTTATTCGAAAAATTATTACAATAAAACTAATCGCAGAACAAAATTATTCGAATACAACTATTCGAATAAAAATATTCTAATTCAACTGTTCCAACAATATGACTCTAACAAAAATTATTCGAATAAAAATTATTCCTATAAAAATTAATCGAATAAAAATTACTCGCATAAAATTTGTCTAATAAAATAATATCATTATTCGAATAAAGTTAATTGAATAAATATTATTGGAATAAAATAAAATATTCCTACAAGGTTTATTCGAATAAAAATTTATTCGAATAAAAATTAATTCTATCGAATAATTCGAATGAAAATTATTCGAATAACAATTATTTTGATAAAATTATTTCAATAGCATTATTCAAGCAAAATCATGCAAATAAAAATTATTGCAGTCAAATTATTCGAATAAAAATTATTAAAATAAAATTACTCGAATAAAGTTACTCTAATAAAATTATTTACACAATATTATTCGAATAAAAATTATTCGAGCCAATTTATTCTAGCGAAGTTATTCAAAGAATATTATTCAAATACGTAATATTAAAACTTAATCGAATATAAACTATTCAAGTAAATATTGCTTGTGTCAAATTATTTGATTAAGAATTATTCGGATAAAATTGTTCGAGTAAAACTCGAATAGAAATATGTCGCTCTAAGCTACCTATTCTAGTCCCCCGCGAACGGGGATGCGTGGCCTTAAGGGCATATTCACATATTACGTAACGCTATTTTTTGAGCTTTTATAACTCCTCCCTCCCCCACCGTAACGCTTTTTGTAATATTTTTAATATAAGTTATTTAATCCGTAACAAATCCTTAACCCCCTCCCCCCTCTAAAGAGCGTTACGTAATATGTTAATAGCTCCTAAGTGCAATGATCCGTGCAGGCCGTGCTGGTGGGTGCAACCTTATCATATGGGCTCATGGCGAGAATGAAGAAAGAAGTACGCATACCAGTATCGGAAGCTTCTGCTACTCCTCAAAGAGGCGGCTGCAGATCGTTTCTGGTTGCAGGGTTTCCGCTTTCATTGAGATTGGGCTCTCCACCCAATCCAAAATGTTTCTGCAAATCCAGCAAGCGTCTGTTCCACATTGGGCGACTTGCTGGTCTGTCTGTTTGACAGCTTTTTCTTTACCCCCTCTAAAGCAACAATGACAACCAAGATGAGCCCTAGTATCCGTTTGAGGGCCTAATAGTCTCCGGAGACCCTACTCATGACCAGTTGAGTAGTTTTTCTTTTACCCTTTCTTTGAGTGTGGTTTCTGCTAAATTGTCTTAAAAGAAACTGTAATCGAAGCTCTAATACGAACACTCAGAAAACATTATTTTACATAATTTCAATACATGACATTCATTGACTTCATTAATATTGTGCAAAACACGTTGATTAAAAATATTCATTGAAGTTCAATGTAAACCCGTTCATTCAAAGCATTCGTGGTTGTTATTCTTTAACAAAATTAATGAACTTGTTCATTGATTTGACGTACTAGTACATTAGGTCAAAATTAATCAACAATTCGTTTATGTACCTTTTGGTTCAGTGTACAAGGAGTGAGGCTTTATTAGATTTTATTCTTTGTAATAATCTAGATATTTTAGATGTAGGATCGGAACCCACTTTAATTGTCTCAAACAGGAAAGAGTTTCTAGATATCACGCTAGTTAATTCTATGCATTCGATTAAGGAATAGAGAGTCTCAAATGATTGCTCTTTCTTCTCTCATCATCAATATTTTGATTTCACATTAGCGATTCTAAAAGATATGGCCATGCTCATAAGAAGTAGGAAGAAAACAAATCTTTTTCTTCTCATCAGCGCCAGCAACCGGAAGCCTCACGAAACCTCTGGCTTTTTTTTTAATTTCATTGAAACTATTTATCAGTGTATAGTCCTAATAAATATGTATAAAAGAAAACAATTACTTGGCATACAAACGCAATTATGTATTTTTTCATTCATATAAAATCAATTCGACCAAAGAAAAAGATAGAGGAAGAAGAATTGTGCTTTTAGTTCATATAAACAGAAAAAAAACTTCAAAAAGTGATTTCATTCATGCAAACTAAATCGTTGGACGACATTCGACTTTTATTTTTGTTTTCGTACGAAAAACGAGAAAAAAAGTATTTATAAAAGGGATGTTGAGAAGCACGATTTTATATCTGTATATTTAATGATTTTTAAGCACTTTACTAGATTTACAGAAATAAGTTGTTTGCAATTAGGGATGCAACTCGGGTTTCTTGGTTTCTAACAGTTCCAGGATTTGGGATTAATATCCCAAAATCCCCAACATGGGTCCAAAACCCCTTGAGCTCTCTCACTGCCTTAAAATATTATGAACAAGCAAAAATAGCAAGTTCAACCAACCGACTTAAATGAGAAGGAAGAGATTTTTTTTAATGCCGAAATTTGAAACTTTTCTTTTTGTTTGCTTACTGCAAATGGAGTAAAAAAATTAACAAAACCATATGAAATTTCATTTCAACCACCTTTCCCACAAAACTTGCTTTCCTGACCATTCTATTGGCAATTAAAATATGTTTCATGCAACAGATTATATTTCATGAATTCATATCGTAAATTTAGTCTTAAAAAGGAAGGTTTTTTGTTGAAATCATACAACATAAACTAATTGAATTAATAAATAAATACATATTAATACATATACACGTATTCAGAACTTCTTGTGTGATTCAAAACTTCTGACCTGTAATTGAGGATTTCTGTAAAACAAAGAAGCCTTAAAAATCTAGAAAATGTTTTGTTAATTTAAATTACTTTTCGTTAGCATTTCGTCAGCACTAGTTCTTTAAAATTAAGGTCAAATATGTATGTACTAGTCATATGCAACAAGCAATTTGAATTTCAATTCACAGTAATTCATAACCACGGATGATAAATGAAAAAATTCATTTCGTACCAATGAGCCTCTAAAATAGTACTTTTTCGGCTCAAATAGTACTAAAATCTTTTTGAATTGTTGTAACCAAGTACGCCACTCGATTTTGATTGATTTTATGTGCTCATTGCGTCAAAGATCCAAATACGACTTTGTTTTCTACAAATATTTTTGATAAACTATTTTTCAAATAATGGTGCCAAAAATCAAATATGTAATTTAAATATAAATTTTCAATAAAACTTCACTTCTGCCATATGACAAGGAACCTAATTACTAATTTCTTTATTCTTATAAGCTTGAAGTTTGCTAAAAAAAATCCAGTTCGTTCACAATGGATAAACAAGCCATTTCTTCGATTAAAATTTAAAATCCGACATTTCTGTGGTTTTCTTGAATAAATGCGTAAGTCGACTTACGTAGATTTTAAGTTATTAATGCGAAATAGGTCTATTTTTCTTTCTATGAGAGTAAAAATTTTCGGGATATCCTGGATTAGTCTCGATATTTTTCATGCAGAATAACGACTTAAGTATTCCTGTGTGATGGATTATTTAAACACACAAGATACGATGTTACTATCTAAACACATTTTGAAATCTTTTTAAATATTTTGTTAAATTTTGCTTAGTAAATGTTATTTATGTCGAAATATACGGTTTTATACAACCTTGCTAGGATCTCGTTCTTACGTTATTTTTGTCTAAAATTTCTACACAAAGTTATTTTGGCAAATATATGCCGAGTGTTAAAAAAATCAAAGATGGACACAATTTCAGAAATATTTTCTTTTTGCTCTACTGAAAAGATCAGTTTTAAGACAAGAAATCAGACAAGATCAGTTTAAGAAAACAAATGTTTTGTTTATAGAATATGGAATTTGACATTAAGCTACTGTTGATATTTGGCATGAACACTAGGTTAGGTTAGGTTAGGTTAGGTTGAACAGGCTGCCGGTTTCCAACAACCGGCCCACTTGGGTCCTTTGGTCCCTTTGTGATGCCTGGGATGGATAGTAGGGAAGTTCAGAGAGGTGTCCCTCCTATCCCAGAGGTTGGGTCGGTGTTAAGCCAACCCGAGTATCGTATGAATGAATTTATTCCCCTAATGTCGCATTCCCCCAGGTTTGCTAGTTCGGGTAGTGACGGATTTCCCAAGTATGACGCCCTATTTCTATATAGTGCTGGACATCGACAGAGGAGGTGTTTGACAGTTTCTTCCTCCTCCTCATTCTGACAACTTCTACAGAAATCGTCAAAAGGAAGATTTAATCTTCTGGCATGGACACCAATAAGACAGTGCCCTGTTATGACCGCTACGAGTATACGCAGCTGTTGACGAGGGAGCCCCAGTATGGTTGCAGATCTTGCGAAGTTATACTGGGGCCAGATGGATCTGGAAACCTCACAAGTGATTTCATTTGTCCATCTGGTTTGCGCTTCTCTAAATAGTTGGTGCTGAATTTGTATTTTACAGCTTTTTAGTGGGACACCTACTAACCAGTCGATGTCATTTTCATGTAGGCGGGCACCGGCCTTGGCTAGACCGTTCGCGATAATGTTACCGGGCACCTCCGCGTGGTCCGGTACCCAGAAGAGCCCTAAGTTCGCATGTCTCGCCATCTCGTTCAGAGATGCCCGGCATTCTTTAACCAATTCCGATGTTGTGTAAACACCAGATAGAGCATGTAGTACCGCCTGACTGTCGGTACAACTTCGGATGTCCTGATCGAATATCCTGTAGTACCTTAACCAGTTGGCTGCCCTTTTGATTGCCGATATTTCAGCCTGAGTGATGCTACATTGGTTTGGTAGCCTAAAGTTTATCCTACGTTGCATTTGTGGGATGTAGAAACCCCCGCCCACTCCGATGACCGACTTCGACCCATCGGTGTAGATCTCGCGCACATCCTCATATTGGTGTATGTAGTTTGCCTCAGAGGATGTGCCCGAGAAGGAATCTTTTGTCGGGCATCAGAGTAGGCGAGCAGTAGTCAGTGTGGTTCGGGAAGATCTGAGATTTGCCCTGATATCGTCGTATGGCCTACGTTACCTCAGGCATCTGTCTAACCGCCGAGTTCATGGCCAGTTGTTGATCATGAGTTCAGCAGGAAGCCAATGCAGCATGGTGAACAGTGCTTTGGATGGAGTAGTGCGAGGTGCACCCGTGATCAGCAAAGCAAATGTTCGAAGAACCTTTTCTATTATTTTAGAGTATGTGCCTTTATTTAAGGAAGTCCACCAGACGACAGACCCATACATTAGTATGGGCTTAACCACCATTTCAAAAAGCCAATTGACGTTTTTGGGACTTACGCCCCACCTGTTGCCGATCGCCCTTTTGCAGGTGTATAGAGCAATAGCAGCCTTGGCTGCCCTAGCTTGAACGTTGGGGTACCATGAAAGCTTAGAGTCCAGTATAATACCGAGATACTTCACGCTATCTGATAACCTAAGGGTGACTCCGTTGAGAGTCGGTAACGTGAAAGTCGGTGTCTTGTATTTTCTCGTAAAGAGAACAAGATCCGTCTATTGAGGGTTAGCATTAAGCCCACTTTCAACATGAACACTAACAAGCAAATATTATAAGCTGTACTTTCAATACCACTTGTTATGTATTCTCCTTAAATAAGTACACAAATCCACTCACGAAATAACTGCCTAAGTAGACTTAAGAGAGAATTTAGTTAAGGACCAAAGTAGAGATAATTATTGAATAATCAATGGAAACCACCCAAGAAGTTGGGAAAATTTGTAAATAGTACCAAATGAGTCATGGGGGTACCATCGTACTTTTTTGCTTTCAATAGTATAAAAAAAAAACACAATTGTACCAACTTTATCATGTTCTGTATTTCATGTGGAATTAAAATGTGTGGAATTGCCAAAGCATTGTTGCTATAAATATTAATTTACAACAACAATGCTTTGATAGTTCCGCACATTTTAATTCCACATGAATCACAGAACATAGCCGTCTATTACGTTCTTCAATTCCCAGGAATTTCTTTTTTATTTCCCGCTCTCCCGGGAAACAAAAAAGTCCGAGAATAAAAAAACCCTGGTGACACCTAAGGCCGACACTAATTCAAGTTCGAACAAAAAACCGATAACATTGGTTTCCATGACACCAACGTATTTTTTCCCCTGGTTTCAAATCCAATTCCGATAAGATTGGTTTCTATGACGCCCCTGACTAATTTAGCTGCAAAAATGCTAAAATGGTCACACTGCATGTATCTTTATTCCTTTACCACTCTTTTAATAATGTTTTGTTCTGTTCTTTGTTCTTCTCTCTAGCAGCAACAGCGTGGCCACATCTAAAAATATTTTGCAGCTAAATCGGGTCAAAAATAATGCTTAAAAATGTTAACCATACGTCTCCACGTAGCAATTTTTATTGCCGGCAATCTTCAAATTCTATATTGAAAATTAAATTCTATTTTTTAAGTAGTATTTTTATATGAAGTTTGGGAATTGACGCAATAAGTATTGCCTCGTGGAGACGTAGTTTAAAATGCTAACAAAATAATGCAAACATTTTAAGTGCTTTTTTAACTAGTATTTCTTCATAACGAGTTTATTTTTCATACTATCCATTGTTTGCTGACAAATATATGATTTTATTCGAGTAAAACAAAAATAATTCAAAATCAACAAAAAAAAAGGTTTATTACACCTGTCCTGTATTCCATGCAATAGAAAAATGTTCGGAATTACCAAAGCATTGTTGTTACTTAATATTTACAGCAACGATGGCATGACAATACCGAACATTTTCATTACAAAACAGATATCAACACAAAAACTTCGCTTGTATCTTATGGAGCACGAATCGGTATAATACTTTTTATGATTAATATTTTGTAACCTTCTAAATTTCTGTAACTCGACTATTTTTGCAAAAAAATATATTAATTTTCAAGATTGATACAGTTTGGAGGGCAGTTCTGTACAATACACATAGAATATAAAAATATCGCATGCTATAATAAAAAGACTTTTAACTAGGCATATTTATCTTTACACACATAATAAATCAGCGGTCTTATTTATTCACAAATTAGTATGAAAATTTTTGGTTTTTTTGATAATTAAAAAAAAAATCTAAAAGTTAACAAATTTAAAACTGCAATAGCTAAAACTTTTAATATAAATTCTGAAGGATAGATGTGTTACGAACAAAATAAGCTATAAATCATGAAAATCGATGAACAAATGTCTATTTTATTCACAATTAAGTGAAGGAACTCAATTGATAAAAATCCCAATTCCATTCAACAGTAAAATTTTAATGTGTGCGGATGTGTCCGTGTGTTGTATGAAAATTGTGATTTTTATCAATTATGTTCTCACTTAATTGTGAATAAAATCAACATTTGTCCATCGTTCTTCATGATTTATGGCTTATTTTTTTCGTAGCACATCTGCCCTTAAGAATATTATTTAAAAGTTTAAGTTGTTGCAGTTTTCAATCTGTTTTTAGACAAAGTTTTTTTCTTCTAACTTTCATTTTAACCGATTTTAAAAAAAGGAGAAAGGTTATCAATTCGTCATGTATTTTTATAAAGGATGTTGTCCCAAAAACCCGCCATTTATAAACCAATTTCGGATTTTTTTTTCTTTATTTAAAAGGATGCACTTCCAGATTGGTACCGGTGAAAAGTGGGCGGGTTCACGCCTAATTCTTAAAGTAAATGTTCATTTAAACTACTTCTAATTAACCGATTCTTATGAAACTTCGGACACAATTAGTTCTCGTGAAACTACATCATAATGATAAAAATTATGGGCAGTGCCACGCCTTTTCCGACTCATTTTATAAATATTTTCTAAAATTGCTTTCAAGTTGCGTGCAGTCACAAACATCTTTTCATTAGAAAACAGTTTAAAGCCTTGTACAGACGGTTGTAAGATCTTACAATATTGTCAGATCTGACAATGTGCTGACGATGTACTGACAATAAAAAATTGTCAGCACAAGGTATATTGTTAGTTAACACGGCTGTATCAAAGTTGTTAGAAAAGCTTACAATTTATTGGCAGACAGTTGTCTGACAATAAATTTATCTGACAATATTGTCAGTAAAGAAATTGGCAGTTCACACGATCGACAAATGCAAAAATTGTTGTTTGGCGCTGCCATACGCATATCATTTAACAGAAATCATCAATTATTTATCATCTGTACTTCTGTTAACTTTAAAAAGTAAAAATATAAATTATTATTAAACATAAAGAAGCAATTTTAACTATTTTAGCTGCATAATTTTATTTTAATTTTTCCCTAAAAAAAATATGTGTGCAGTGCTGCCAATATAAAAAAGTCTCTGACAATGACGACATTGTCAGATGCAGAAACTTCGCACATCTGACAATGAAAAACTGTCTGACAATTGTCTGCCAATAATCTGACAATGGTAACGCGATGTGTTCACACGATTGTGAGATGTCTGACAATTTTTGTCAGCAGGTAGTATTAACATCGACTGACAATGCTTTTTTTGCCAACGTTGTTAGACAAAAATTTTCAGTTCAGACGATTGTAAGAATTTTTAGCACATTTTACTTAGTCTGCTTTTACACACATCAGTTTTTCTTGAAGCAACTTTTATTTTATAGTGAGAACGAACGAGAGAGGAATACATAAAATATATTCCTCTCTCGCTCTTTCTCACTAGAAAATAAAAGTTGCTTCAAGAAAAGCTGATGTGTGTAAAAGCAGACTTACAATATTGTAAGAACTGACAATCGTCTGTATATAGCTTAAGCAATACAAAAGTAAATTGTATTAAAATTTTAAAGTATCTTTAGGAATTACAATGGCAAACATCACTTGTGAGTTTAAAATCGCAAATCTGACTTTTGCATGTGCTAAGGGTCGCGCGTTCTGTTTATTTTTCGAAATAATCTTCGAAAAAGATTCTTATCAATGATCTATGTTTTTTTGAAAACACAGTATCCAACACAGAATTTTTCAACTATTTTTAGATTTTTTCCTTACTATTTTTCCTTCATATTATATGTTTTATGCATCTGTTTTTAAAGTAAACAAAAGTAACACAATAGTCGAAATAAAGCAACATACTTTTTAATTTAGTATTAAAATGTATAAAAATTTTATTTGCTTAAATAGAAAGAGTTTACATTTTACTGGAATGCTTTTATTTTTGCAATTTGATACCAAATTTTTTTAAGAGGAAAGTTCACTTAGATTTCACTTTCCTCTTTGCTTGTGAATTGAAATAGCTAAGTTTTTTGTAATTGCGATTTCCAACACACCAGTTTAGTGACTTCCAGTCGAAATCGTATTTATTTTGCGAAATGCTATGTTCAGCACTTGGGTGGTTGTTATTGTTTGAATGTTTTTCATTTAAATGACCCAAAAATATATTTTCATATTATTTATACCTAAACACCATTTAAACTATAAAAAATTTTAAAATAATGAAAAGTTACTATTGCCATTTAAATGTTTAAATGTGTAACTTAAACTGCGAAAAGTATGGCCACACAGTTTGTATGTGTGTTGCTTTTTTATTTCATACATAAATATGTATTTACCGTGCTGCTAAAACTGTTTTTAGACTACTCCACAAGCTGTTCCACTTCCTTACAAAGTGAAACCCTGATGTAATCTGTTGTTGTTGCTTTTTTTATTTCCATAAACTCATTTTATCATGGATGCATTTTCTGCAGAAGTCGAACGTCTTGAGATAGTGTAAAACCGTTTTAAAAGCTATTTTACACTATCCCACAAGCCGTTCGATTTCTGTAGAAAATGCAACCCTGATCTAATGAGTTTATGGAAAGTTTTAAAAAAGCAATAACAACACATTATATCCGGGTTGCATTTGTGCAGAAGTCGAACAGCTTGTATAATAGTCTAAAAACAGCTTAAAGCTGATTTTAGACTACTCCACATGCTGTTCGACTTCTGTACAAAATGCAACCCTGATGAGATGTGTTGTTATTGCATTTTTAAAAATTTCCATAAACTCATTTGATCAGGGACGCCTTTTCTACAGAAGTTGAACGGCTTGTGAGATAGTGTAAAACAGTTTTTAGTACATATGTATACATATGTATGTAAGTAGGTAGTATAAAAAATGAACATTTGCACAAATAAGTATTCAGACGTAATTTTATTACATACCTGTTAATTTTTTAATAAATTTCAAGAAATCTTTATAACATGTGCTTCATAACTTACCTTTCATGTCCTTCTGTCATGATTTGTAATCCGAAAGATTCTAATGTAGAAGCGTATGGTGTCGGTGGTCAATTTCACCATGTTTATAGCATTCAGACATGCAGAATCGCACAATCTCTAAGATGGACAACACCACTGGATTTTTTTAGTCACGAGCCTCTTTATGATAAAATGTATTCTTTAGTTTTGGTTTTCTGTACTATTTCTTTTTTCTTCTTTTGCTCAAACTCCTTTTTGGTTTAGCAAATTTTATATATTATTCTTTTCAAAATTTAAGTTTGCGCAACACTATTTTAGTAAAAAGATTTAAAGATACAAACTTAGGTAGGTATGTAGATATGTATGCACTTATGTATATTGTTAAATTTTTAAGTTCTATGATTATTTTTTAACAATATGAAAAAATTTAAAAATTGTAGGCGAGATGTAAAGAATTGTAGGAGAAGAATAACAGCAGAGAAACATAAAATATATGGAATACAACTACAGTGAAAATATAACATTTTGGGCGATTTCTACTTGTTCTGTCTGTAGATACTTTGTGTAAAGTGCTGCCATATTAAAAAAGTCTATTAAAATCCTAAGAAAAAAAAATAAATATATAAATATATCTATTATGTATGGAAATATTATTTAGGTATGGAAACATTCCATTGTGGCAATTTGACCAACTCTGAGTGATATATATTTTTTAACATAGATAAAAAAGTATTATCCAATATATAACCTAAACTGGTACCGTTTTTTGCGATTATAATACGGATGAATGTGACTGGTGAGACACTGAAAAATCCTACATTCCTATGTAACTTTGTCAACTCAAAGATGAATTTCAGCCAAACTTTCAAGTTATCCTTTTCTGTGTTTAGAAACTTATACTATAGGCTTTATGCCTATATGTGGACGTAATTGATTATTAGAATATTATCATTCTAAATCTGTCTTTTATTATACTGGATTAAAAACACATACTGTGTACTGTCTTTAATATACAAATGTTTACCACTCGCATGACTTTCATGAATCCCGCATGGTCAAGTTAATTTACTTATTTTACTTAACTAAAAAATTTATAATATTCCAACTAAATAAACTTTGCTTTCACGTATTTTATAGCTGCTATATGCATTGTATATGAAAAAAATGGGAATTTATCGTGTATTAGTTGTACGGCAACACCGCTATTATTCTCAGTTCATTTTTTCTTTCGTTTTAAATATGTATATAAGAAATTCCGAGACCGATGTTTTTTTCATATATTAACCAACTCCCTATATATCTTTTTATATTAAAATTTTAATTAACCAATATGTACTTTTTATAAACTGAACTTGTCTTATCAATTGTTTGAATAAACAGTTGTATTCAGTAAACTCATTTTAGTTATGAATGGGCCAGAAACTAAAGAACATTTTTTCAATTCAGATTTTCCTTCTCCGTTGTCTTTTATGTATAAGAATTTTTGCCTTCATATACATAATGATTTTTGCATTTTTAATCTAATATCTCCAATAAAAATTTTTGTGTAGTTACTTTTTCAATTATTTACTCGATTTTAATGTTAAACACAACGAAGAAATTTCGTTGAATAAACAATTTATTAATTGATTTAATTTAGTAAAATTTTATTATATATGTATGATATTATATTTCTGCATGATTTTTCACTTTCACTACACGGACTTTTGCACAGAAGGACGACAAAATTACATTTGTTTGCTGGCTGAATACAAATTTTTTCTTCTCTGCTACACACCACTAAACATTTACTAAATCGGTGTTGCCAGCACTGCTACTATTGAAAAGTAAGGCGCACAAAATGTTCGTTTACAGTTTACTTATTGTAAAGTGCAATTTTTCATAAAGTTTTAAGCTGCTATGCCTGATATCTTAATCTTCCTGCTTATCGCAATAAAGTCACAAAATCATAAGCGCACAAACATATTGAAGCAGCAGCGTGTGCCCTATAGGCTGCCGCACATATACGTACATATAATCATAATACAACATTATTTCATATGCTATTGTACATATTATTGTCGCTTTGACCTATAATACGTAATAAATGGCACAATATATATAAAGAAAATACTGCCCTCACAGTGAAAAAGTAGACATAACACTGAACAATATTGCCACACATTACACAATATTTTTTTTGATTGTATATACAATAAAAATTAAAGGTCTTGATTTTTGCCAATATATTGTGCCACCTTCGAATATGGCATACACATTGGCGATATTACTGTACAATACGAAAAATTGCACAATTATATTGCAAGTGGGTGGGCCGCTTAAAACATACGGCTCTGTTCTGTAAACCGAATCCAACACGTGGACTTCTTATAAACATAAACTTTGACAGAGATCTCGACAAACAATGCTCGAGCAAAAAATTGTCATCTGGCGTGGTAATGCCACCTATATTATTTTAACATGGGATATACATATAATTTAAAGAGAAAACTGAATAAATTAATCCGTTTACACTTCTAAGCACAGAAAATATTGAAATTTTACAGAAAGGACGTTATTAAAGTTATTATTGTATAACACTACACATACTATGTACATATGCAACAAATAAATTTATATTCGTATGGCATCATTGTAAAATTTTTCTTGAATGAATATAGAGAATATGTCAAAGTGGTGAATACGTGTCAATGATAAAACAGTGTTGCAAGTACAAAATTAATTTTCATTTTCATCAAAAATACCAATGCCAAATTAAACCTCTTTAATTTGAAAATTTATGAATTAAGGACCAAATAGATTTAAATTTTTCAAAAATAATATATTATCTTTATTAATTTAAAAACCACTTAAAATTGTGGAATGATTCTCTTTAGACATAAAACTAACTACTGCTTTCACAAGCAGTGATTTTATTTTTTAACATAGATATTTGTACAAATTAATTTAAAATGTATAAAAATTGCTAACTTATATATTTATGTAAGGATAAACTAAAATTAGTATGTGTAGAAACTCTACCACCATACATTTTCATTGTGTTTGGCATCAATGGAACTTTCAGCGGTAACGAACTACCATTGATGATGACGTCGGCAAAGTTTATGAATGAAAAATTGGGTTACGTTCAAATGAAATGCAACAAAATCAGCCAACTAGTTGAAGGTAACAATTTCATTGTTTTGCAGTACTATGTACGTCATTTAAGAGCGGTTGTACTTGCCCCAGATATGCAACATAAAGACAGAAGCAATAAACAAAAGAGACATAACCAAAACCGGAACAGGGCCACTGAAAGAGTGACACATATTAATGAATCTGCTCTGTAAACAACATGTAAACAAATCTTACACTTTGATACCGGGAGAATCATCGGTATAGAAACGCCACATACCGCCAGTGCCAGCACCACCGGTAGTACGGCTACGAGCAGCAGTAGTGCTGGTTGTTGTTTTGCGTTGTTTCAAACTGCTGCCACCAGCTCCCGAGCTGCGTGGTGCTGATAATTTGCTGGGCGAACGGGTGCCACTGCCCACTGAAGTTGAGCTAGCTGGTGCGGGCTAAAAACAAATATTTTTATTTATTTTTACATATAAATTTTAGAACTTTAACAAGAATTTAATGATTTTTCTATTTACCATTGTTATTGTAGTGTGATTTAAATATTGCTACGTACAAAACACAAATGAATTAAAACGAAAGTTATAAATGTAAGAAAATGTCAGTTTTCGTTTCTTTTCGTCTTTTATTTTTATTCGTTCATTCCACGTATGCCAGTGAAGTTGGCTGTAGTTCGTTGCAAGATAGATTAAACAGGTACCCATGGTAGAATAATATACAAGGTAGCACTGGAACGCCAGCTGATTATTTTTTATTTGCTTTTCTAATGGTACGAACTGTCACACTCAATACCACACGTATGTTTGCTGCTTGTGTTCTACAAACCAACACAAACCCCCTCTATTGATGTTTGACATTTCCAACAACAAAATGTACATTTGGATTAGTAATGCGGCTACCTGTTATATAATTCTACCATGCAAGTAGCTTATGAATGCATGCGACACACAGATAATGGATTTTATTTTTTCCGCAAAAATCGTTTGAAAATCTCGAGATTTAACGAGAAAATATCTGAATTGGCATCAGTGCAAGGTAGTGTATGTCAAAAATTGTCGAAAATTGAAAGAATGGAACTACTTTTTATTTATTATATCATGCTTATATATATCACAAATTTTTCTTTTATCTATCTATGTATGTGTTCGATTTCAACACTTAATATCATGATAGATTTTTCTTAATATATATTATGAAAGCAATATTATAATATCTGATATGATATTGCAATGACACTAATATTGAAGTCCACACGTGATATGATATGAAATTTGACGTTTGCTGCTATAAAAATATATGATATTATATCAGGTATAGAGAGCATATTATGCGGCCACCTTGTAGGCGTATTACGCCGTCGACTGCATTAAAAAATTTTTAAAATGAAAATCATATACGTAACTATTATCTACCGTTAAATCATGAAAATAAAATATATAAAGAGGCAATATATAAAATTCTTGGAGTGGTATTATTTTGGTGCTTAAAAATATTCTGCTGCCCTATATTTAAAATAAGTTCTGATAATTACAACATCTTTGTAGCCTTAAGAGCAATTTTTAAAAGTAGCAGTCAAAGTTGCCAATTCAGCGCTAAACTGGCACTGCTGTTATTCTCGAATATAATTTTACTTTAAGTATTGTCTATAACTTAGTATTATGTTCAAATTTACGAAAAATGTTGATCAACATTGATTTTTTTCATACGAAAACTATGACAAGTAACCAATCATAGCTAGCGCTTTGAAGTATGCTGCAATTGTGCACGTTTTTAAAACCCCAATGTGTTTGTTGTAAATTTTATATGGTCTTTTCAAAATTTAACTCAATACTAACTTCAAATATTGAAAACATGTAGTGCGAAGTTTCTAACGCGCATTTTCTGTCCTGTAGATGAAATAAATTTTTGTTGTTTGTAAAGTTTTTTTCATTTGCATTTAATCTAGCGTTTTTTAAGGAGGTGGCAGCGCTATTTCGTAATGAATAGTTCACAGCACTGCTGGCAGCATGGTTATGCAAATAAGATGAGAGCAAAATCAAGACACAATTGAGCGGATATAACAAAGCGGATATGCTAAATTTTTTTGTAAACAGTAGACTCTCCCTACCACAGAATATGAAACAGAACACCGAATTTTGATGTTTAAAACGGCCCGTTATCATGTGTTATGCAGCAAAACACGTCGTTTTGAGCAAAATGTGTCGAACCGCTTCCATTATGTTGTAAGTGTTTTTAAGTTCGAATTTTCGTAATAAGTTTGACGTTTACATTGTTTTGTTTACATTCTTCGAAAATAAAATGCGCGTAATATTCTTTCCTTATGTGGACGCAGAGCAGTGTAATTTTTTTCGTATTTTTAAATCACAGTAAATGGATGATCCAAAGTTGCATTTGTAATCATAGAGCCAACGTAGTGTTGCACAGACAAATTTTTACATAATTTGCAGCAAAACGGGGCTCAAATCGTCACGTCCGTGAACGTACAACTCTTCACGTAAAAGTGCCATTTTCGGATTATGACATACGTGAACGTACTGTAATCCCATACAGTTTATACTAGGGATGTAACGAATACCGATACCGATATATCGGCGATACTTCAGATTTTCCGATACATCGGTATCGGCGATATTTTACTGCCGATACGACGATACTTTTAAAAATTTTTTCAAAGTTTTTTTTTAACAAATAATTTATTTTTCTTCGATTTTACCATGAAATAAATTTACTTCGTTATTTTTTAAATCTTATTAATATCAATTTTAAAATTAATAATATTTTATGCTGTTATTTTGTAAAAAAAATTATTTATTTTTTGTTAATTTTACCATGAATTCAAATTCAAGTCGTTGTTTTTTAAATCTTATTCCAGCAAAAAAAAAAAGATACTCCAAAGAAGTCATAAAAATGTAGAATTCGCGATCTGGAAGTATTGCAAATTTGGATAATTTCTAATTAGTTTTACATATCCTTGCCATTGAAAGAAGTTCTGTTTTTCGATTACCGAATTGGAAGCGATGTTAGGACAAATTTCTTTTTCGGTATTCTATAATGATTTTTCCTCAAGGAAAAAGGATAAAAAATTACCCATTTTCAAAATTTTTTTTATGCGAACTGTATTTTCATGTAAATTTAAGTGAATAAATATAAACTTAGAAGTCTTTTAATAATTAAGCTATTAAGTTATTTAGAAGAATATTAGTTGATAAATGTCCTTTAAAAAATCGATTTTTAAAAAGCACGGCGAGTATGTTTTAAAATTATAAAGGAATTAAACATTTTTTCTTGCTTTTCTACTGCATATTTTTAATATAGATTTTTTGGAAGCAAAGAAAATGTAGCTCCTTAAAAAACACTTCCAATGTTTTATCAATTTTAAATATTCTCTCTTATAATGTAATATTGTATAATAAAAAAATTCCACTTGAGTTTTGTTAATCTAAACTTGAACTCAATTTCATTATTCGTATCGGTATCGGCGATATTTATTTTTAAATATCGGTATCGGTATCGGATCGGCAAAATGGCGTATCGTTACATCCCTAGTTTATACGATTAACGTGTCACGTAATTCATTTTAGTACGATTGCCGATACGATCACGAATGTGACGATTTGAGCCCAGGCTGTTTGAGGTGCTTTGCTCACACTACAATTGTATGGAAAAGCATGCAGAAAAACACGTATTTGCGGAAAACACGTATTTTGACCAAAACACGTATATGGAAACGTACTATTACATGCAAAATGTTCAATTACTACCATAATATGAATGAGTTAGCCAAATTAGAAACAATAAAATTTGCCAATTCTTTCATATAAACGTGGTATTGTTGTTGTAAGCTGTCAGGTCTAACTAGTCGTCTATGCTCCCTACTTTTCTAGTTATCCACTTTTGATATATGTGCCCAAAAGGCGTGTTGACCACCAACCCTGAGCTTTTGAGTTCTAGACTATTTTCAGACAAGCCGTCAACATTATGAATTTTCCTGATATGCATTGGTGTCTCATTATGTTGATTGTTGTTGGACTGTAAAAGTGATGAAGGCATAGCGCTGATCAGTTAGCAGTCCAGCAGCGATAAGTACTGATGTATACTAATGCACATCACAGCACTCTCCTTCGTCGGCCACATCGTCGGTAATGTAGCAGAATCGTCGGCGAAGAAAAAGAACTAATACAAATGGCAACATAGCTTAATCAAATTAATTAATCTACTTAACAGTGGTCCTGCAACACTGATCTACAAAATTTAACAGAAAACGCGCAATAGCAGAGTTGTGTGAATGAATAAAGCTTTTTATCTCTCTCACTTCACCACCTATTCTCTCTACGCTATCCCTTTCTCAAAGAAGGTATGTAGCACATTAAATAATTAACTGATAGGCATTAATTACCCGAGCGTGCTACTTTATAAAAAAATTATCAAAACTAATAGTGATGGGTATCATATTAAACGGCATAAAAATACAATCTTAACGATGTATAACAAATTCTAAATGGCAGCCATGGGATAGCTATAGTCAAGGAGCAAAAATTAAAACTCATTAAAACCTCTACTGTGTTTTGTATCATACTAAACGGTACAAAATTACAATTTTAACGATATAAATAATACAAAATGGCGGACATGGGACACTAATCATAAAAAATCATCAAAGCCTATTTGATAGATATCATATTAAACGGCATAAACAAATAATTTTGAATGTTATATTTATAACCAATTCAAAATGGCACCAAAAATTAAAAATCAACGCCTATCGTGATGGGTATCGTATTAAAGGATAAAAAATACAATTTTACCAATAAACATACATATATCTAAAAAATCAAAGTGGTGACCATGGGACAATACAGTCAGGAACAGACCCAAAAGGAAGACCAAAAATTTTAAATCATCAAAACCTACTATGATGGGCGTCCTATTAAAGAGCATAAGACATTATTCTAACGATATATCGCTAGCTTAAATGCAAAACCACTAAAAACTAAAAACCAATATGAGATAGATACATAATTATTTAAAAGCAACTTGGTTTTATTGCTAGTTAGGTGGTTTTGTAATTCATCATATGGGACGGAGTAAAGTTAGCGATAAAAAAGTTATAGTGATGAGTATCACATTAAAGATACTCATACAACAATTGGACATTTTGTGTTAGCCGTGTTTTACCTTTTAACTTTAAATAAAGAAATATATATACATATCGTTACCTTAATATAGAAAGGCCTTAACTCATTATTATTTTGCAATCGGATGTTTTGCATAATTCGATACATTAGAGGTTTATCTATCGAAATATGCAAAAAACTCGTTTTGAAAAAAAATTATGAGTTATGGCCTTTCTATATTAAGGTAACGATATAAACATTTTTAGTATATTATTTTTAATATCATTTTATTATTTCATTTCTACAAATAAATAAATTTAAACGCATTGAAATTACAAGTACCATACCAAATATGAAATTGTTCACAAAACCGAATTTAAGTTTAATACTAAATTATTTAAATAAAAAAATTACTATATCTTTTAAAGTATTTTTCCCTTCATCTGCAAGTATCTACATATAAATATATGCTATTTTTCCAAAAAATTTCTTATTTTTTATTTTAATAATAAAATTCAGAGAAAAATTAACTTGCACACAAACAAATAATAAGAATTAATATTTTGTGAAGAAGTGTAAATATAATTTTTGAATGTTTTGTCGGAATAAAACTGAAGAAAACTTAAAAGTTTCCCTAGGTGTTTTGCTACTAAAAAATACAAGATACTTTTTTGGTATTGTTGATTAAATAATCTTCAGCTAATAAGGCCTAACGCAGTTTATGTCAATAAAAAACTTTTTATTACATATTTACCCAACGTTTCGTCAATTTTTTGTTGACTTTTTCAAGGGTTTCGTCTATTTAAAAATAAAAACTTAATATTATTACAAATAATCACACCAAAAATTATGGTTAACTTACAAAATGATATTATAAAATCAATTTACATTTAACGATAAAAGCACATATAGAACAATGAGGATTGACCCAACAGCAAAGCTACAAAAAGAAAACAACACAATAATTACTCATTTGTACAAAAGTGAATGTATAGACATATCACAAAAACAACGCTTACTTTGTTCTTCTGGGATTGCCCCCAGAATCTATGGCCTACCCAAAATTCATAAAGAAGGCACACCACTACGGCCGATAGTTTCTTCAATGAACGTCCCTTGCTACCATTTATCAAAGCACATTGGGCAAGTAATTAAAAATATAATATCTACAAAATATAATATAAAAAATTCAAAACAATTAAAAGACGAACTTAAACACATCACACTGCAAAACAATGAAATATTAATATCATTTGATGTAGTTTCACTATTTACAAACATTCCGGTACATATTGCAATTAGAAATATAATGAAAAAATGGAACATTATTGAAACATTCACAAAAATCCCAAAATCCCAATTCTTAAAAATACTAAAATTTTGTCTTACCGACAACAATTATTTCGTATATGACGGCAACATATATAATCAAATATTTGGAGTGCCAATGGGTAATCCATTGTCACCAACAATAGCAGATGTGATACTTGACAGCCTTTTAGACGAAGCACTAGCTGAATTAAAACAGAAAAATATAAGTTTGAAATACATAGTTAAGTATGTAGACGACGTTTTGGCTATAATCAAACTTGACGATAAAAATGAGATTCTACAGGCACTCAACAGCTTCCATCCTAAAATACAATTTACTGTTGAAATGGAGAAAAACTGCAATTTACCATATTTAGATATATTTTTACAACGACGAGAGAACAAAATTTTATTCGACTGGTATGCAAAAGATATAGCATCAGGAAGACTAATGAATTTTAATGCAACACAACCAAAAACGCAAATAATTAATACGGCCAAAAGTTTCATTTTTAGAGTATTAAATATAAGTGACGAACAATTTCACACCAAGAATATAAATAAAATCACTAAATTACTCAAAGACAATAGTTTTCCAATAAATCTCATTAACAATTTAATATATGAGACAAAACTTAAACTCAACAATAATTATTCCCAAAACAAAACAAATAGCAATACCAATAATCAACCAAATATTTTTTACGGTGTAACTTTTATACCAGGCTTAACAGATAACAAAAAGTTAAAAACAACAATAAAAACAGAAAATATAAAATTTGCTTATAAACCTAATTCTACACTTAATACAGTTTTCACCAATATGAAAGACAAAGTAGAAAAACAACAACAATGCAATGTTGTTTATGAAGTAAAATGCAAAGGCAATGATGAACAAAACTGCAATTTAATATACATTGGAACAACAAAACGAACTTTGGAAACAAGAATGAGTGAACATAAAAAAGACATCACAAAACAGAGAGAAACAACAGCATTATCACAGCATATACTCAATACTGGACATGCAGCTGATTTTGATAATGTTAAAATACTAGATATAGAAAACAAAGGGAAAAAAAGATACACTATAGAAAGTCTACGTATACAACAAAATATCAACAGAACGATGAACTTAAAAGAAGACACTAACAACATAAATACGAGCTACAGCGTTGCAATAAGTAGGAAATTTTAACTGTGATATTAATTTTTAAGTTGTGTTTGATTTAATTCTTTATATAAAAAAAAAAATTTTTTTTAGCAGTTTACTTATTTTAGAAACACTAATATTTAAATGTAAATTGATTTTATAATATCATTTTGTAAGTTAACCATAATTTTTGGTGTGATTATTTGTAATAATATTAAGTTTTTATTTTTAAATAGACGAAACCCTTGAAAAAGTCAACAAAAAATTGACGAAACGTTGGGTAAATATGTAATAAAAAGTTTTTTATTGACATAAACTGCGTTAGGCCTTATTAGCTGAAGATTATTTAATCAACAATACCAAACTACAAAATTGGCCAAATAATATAAACAAGATACTTTTTGTTTTTGAAATAAAATGTTTGTATATCATTTTGTTTAATATTTAAAGAAATTGTATTTTAATTATTTCATAGATTACTGGTGTGACTGCAATAATTTGAAGTACATATGCAAGTATATATGCAAGTATTTCTTGTTGTAATTTTTTGCATTTGCAATGAAAATAAAAACTATAATTAAAATAAAATATGGTAAGTTTAAAAAGAAAACTCTAATATTTTGTTATATAAGTTCAAGTTATAAGTGTTTTTAAATATATTTAAGCTGTTAAAATGTTCCTTAAGTTTTTGTTAAACAAATTTCATCTTTTTTAGCATCATACTCTGGATGTTGGGTAGATTTTTGCTCTTTTTCTGGTAAGGGTTTGGATGATTTACCATCGGTTGATTGTCAATTTTCCGCCGACATATTTCCAATGTCATCGTTAATAGCCAATATTTGGTTAATGAAATCTTGATCCATTATAGCTTCAGCCAAAGATGACAATAGCTTGTTAACCTCTTTCAGAGACATATTCATTTGCGGTGACAATTTTTCCAAATGCTGTTGAACTTGTTCTGGCAACTAGAGTAAGCAGAGACAAAGAGAAAACGAAAAGTTAAGGTTAAACAAACTCTTTTAAAATTTACTCCAAAAAAATCACTTACTTTATTAGGACTTTTGAAGATATTAAACATAAATTTTACTTTGACCCTTTGTTCCATGTTGTTACCCTCATAGAATAGCGTGAAATGGGCATCATTTGCGTTAGGTACGACTGGCAAATAGATGCCAGCTAGCACACGACCCTTAGCATCACGTGACAGCAACGATCTAAAGTTGTAGGTTAAGTTACGTCTAACTGTGACATCCACGGCTGTAACGTAAGGCTGATCCACATACACCAATGAAGACTTGA
Source organism: Panzeria rudis (assembly GCA_956483635.1). Classification (NCBI taxonomy): domain Eukaryota; kingdom Metazoa; phylum Arthropoda; class Insecta; order Diptera; family Tachinidae; genus Panzeria; species Panzeria rudis. Next base: position 19,034,329 of record OY101450.1, on the reverse strand, counting down.
AAGTGGATTGATCGCCACGTATTTCTCGCTCTTTCCATTCAACATACTTATGGCTGTGCTTGCTATAGACATAACAATAATCACGCTGCAAGTGCTGTTCTTTGGATTGGGTAAACCAGCCTTTTTGAAAAAAAAGAAGATAAAATAAAAAATAATTATTAGACAAGAATAATTATGAGATCTGTTAAATTCTTACCGGTATGAGGATACATTTGATCCTCCATTATAGTAACGCAGCGAGCTACATGATAACCTGGATCCAATATTATAATACCACTACGGCCAGCAATATTCAGTTTCATGGCCACCATAGCATGCTCCTTTTCCACATTAGCCAAGGGTGAGTTCAGACCACCCAACTCTTCGCTAGTTTCAATATAATCACGCAATGATACCACTTGCTCTTCGCAAGACACTATATACAAATAATGCTCTAATATGGGAAATATTTGCACTATACGAGACATAATCTCCATGGCCAAGGAAACACACATATGATGTCGACGATTTATGGGTATATCGTAAAACTGGTAAAAGGATTTTAAATCAGAGCGACGGGTACGTTTAAAGGCTTGATAAAAGTCTACAAACAAATGTACGGTATCGTAGTGTGTCTCCTCTAACATGTGTTGCAACTTGGTTTCAATAATAGCACTGAGATCTTCAAATTGCCAAACTGAATCCAAGTGAAGTATACCCTTTTGGTTCTCATCATCATCATAAGCAGCCCAATCTGGCAAAGGCAAAGGATGGCCCAAAGGCCAATTGCCATTGGTTTGATTAAAGGCCGACATATTATAGCCGTCGCCCTGCCACAAGTGTGTAGTATTCTTAGTAGCTGAAAATTGAGGTGCCGCACTAGCATTACCCTTAAATAATTTTCCCCACCATCTGCGATGTTGTTCTTCCAACAACTTGTTGACGCTAATACAACGTTCTGATGATGGACTCGATGTCAAATTGCTGACATTCTGACCCGGCAACTTTGTATCGGCCAAATTGCATTGGGCCACAGCAATACATAACTTATCAGTTTCAGTGACAGTTTGCTTGGCCTCATCTTTGCTAGCCACACCAAAAGCTGCTGCATAGTCGTCAGATTCCTCATCGTACTCGTCATCATCATCATCGTCATCGGTTGTGTCATTGTTTTGATTTTGACCGTTGCTACATAGTGTTGATGCAGCACCAATGCAATGTTTGGGTTTATCTTGTTCAGAATCGGTGGCTGTAGTCAATCCAACCCGTACCGATCCCGCCGATAACCCGTAGGTGGCGCCGCTATCGGCGCCATGTTGAACTGCTGCTTCGGCGAGTCAACTTGGCCATTCTGCACCCCAACGGCCAACCGTTGGCACATAGCCCGTTTCGCAATCATTGATAGAGGTTTCTAGATTAATTTTGCCCGTTGACGTGTTAATTGATTTATCAGAAGTTGTTGTCGTAGCAGCCGTTGCTGCAGTGCCGCTTATAAAATGCAGACTATTCCGGCCCTGTACTCTTTTTAACAGGTCCGGCTCGTCTCCAAAACTCAATGGCTGTTTAGATAGCTCTATGCATGAAAAGTAAAGAGAAGAAAAATGTTTAGTGCTTAATAATTCTTGCAAAAAAAAGACTACAAAACAAGCAGATAGAAAAAATTGAGGCGGACTTCCAAATTAAAAACAAATAAATGACAGAAACAATCTAGAAGTATACCTTTTTAAGTAAAGAAAAACCCAAATCGGTTAAAAAATTATAAATAAGCTATATTGTTTTGGAAAGCTTGGGATTTCCAATATCTGTCGCAAGGGGTATCTAACAAGGGGGCCTTACTATTACAGTTAGAAATCTATAAATGATATGTTATCCTGATGGTAACAAAAGAAAATTTAGCACCTTTGGATGTATGGATTGCTCTAGATATCTCCTAATCAATGTTAAGTCAGTTAATGGAAGGTAAGAAATAAATGACTTTTATTTGTATGTAATTGTAAAGAGTAGGTAGCTCTTCCACTCAAGACAGTAATGAGATACTTTGAAGCAGTGGTGACGAAACATAGACCATCTTATTCTTTGTTTGTGTATGTGCTTCGCGGCTAAAACAAAAAATATTAGAAAACATGATAAATGCATGAACAGAAAGGGAGAATAGAAATTTTCATCACCAAAAACGAAAACCGCCCGATTTGGGGATGAATTCTCCAAACTGAAAACGCTGCCTTAAAGACTCTTTGAAGTCTTAAGTTGTGTGTGCTTATGCTTTGAAGCTTTTCAGTTTCGAGGAAGATCAGAACTTTTTGCACTGTTTTAACCAAATATATTAAAGCGCTAAAAGAAAAAAAAACGAAATGCTCCAATCTAGCGCTTTTTTGAAAAGGCGATAAATATACTCGAATTAGATTTTTTGTGGCTTGATTTTCGATATCAATATTCATGCTATATTATAGCAAAATATGGCTTGCATATAGAAAATTTTTAGGAAAAACTTCAGAACCAACTAAAATATCCAATTAAGACTATTTTTCCAGTAATAATTAGGCAGTAAACTTTTGGATAAATAGTAGAATAAACGCTAGAATTGAAAAGTAAACGAGCGGATTCCAGTAAAATTCAGTAATAATTTATACAAATTATCAAGGACGCAAACAAAGTTAATATTTCTCTGTGAGAAACACATTTGTTTAATTAAAACTGTTTATTCTTTAAATTTTTTGAATACTTTAAAATTTTTTTAATGTGTACATTAGGCATATAACTAACTTTTACGAAAAACTTGGCATACTACTATATGATGGCAAATGTTGTACTAGTAGTGAATATCGCTTTTTTATGTGTATTGGGTGGGAAACCTAACGCACCGCACCAAACGCAATATCTAAATATATCATATTTTTTATATTATTTTAAAATACACATGTTTTCAGTTGTTATGTGAAATAAATTTTAAGTTTAAACTACGTATATATGTGATGATTTCCACAATGGCAAAATGTCTTGTACTATTTTAGTTGAACGCTGTGCGCTGATGTTACTTCTATGTACTGCCCAAATACCGAGTTTTGGAAATACATATGTATGTATTTAAATTTTTTTTTATACTTAAGACACATTTTCTGGCAAAAATTTCTTTTTTGGTTGAATACGTGAGGGATACTTCTCTTAGTTCAAGAAAAGGTTTTTGGCACATTAGGGCATCAAGCACTTGTACAAGAACTTGATATATCATGAAGAACGTGTGTAAAACTTCGGTATTTTTCAAAAATTGGGATACAAAAGTAATAGCGTATGGTGGCGAAACTTTTTGACAGTTGCGAAATAAAAACTATCATAGCTCTTCTTACTTTTTTTATGCTCTAGCTCACTATGCTATGCCATTTTTCCTATTTGCAAAAATTGTAAAAAGTTATATGCCTAGTGTATATATGTAGAAAATGTATGCATAATCTTTTCCATTCAATGACGCAATCAGTTATTTCCCAAGCAATTGAAATGACTCAATGTTTTACGTTTCGTTTTTTTTTATTACTCTCAAAACATGTGGCCTTTATGTATTTTATTACTAATAAAGCAAGTAAAGATCCCACAAGAGCATGCTAAAGTGTAATGTACGCTCAATAAATTGGATATTTAATATAAAATTTTTTAAATCTATAATGAAATGTAAAAAAATGCACTTTTAAGGATAAACTCCGAAAAAACATGATCTGGCAGCATTAAATGAAATTAATTACCTTCATTATTTGAGAATAGTAAATAGAACGGAACTAAGTGGGAGAGGAAGAGAGTATGAGTGACTAAACCGGAAATCGTTTTTATAAACTAACAATTTGGAAACTTTTCAGCTGTTAACTGTTTAACGAAGAGTTTTAACAAATAAACAACAATCATGAAAGCGTAATAAAATGGATTTTTTTTGATAAGATTTGAATTTTATTCAACAATTATGATAATATTTTCCTAGTAACACAGAAAATTATATATGAGTATTTACATAATAATAGATTTGACGATATTTCTAAACCTATAAATCAGAGTTTACTAGTAAAGAAAATGGCTAGATAATAGTATGTATGCATGACTAGAAAAATAAATATTTTCTGTAGTTAAGTTTCTACTTACCCATACAATGGCCAAGGCCCCAATATCCAATTATCTCGTTGGTAGTAGTCAATCGTTAAGCTGCACAAATTGTAAATACTTGTGTATGTATGTAGTATGTCTTTTTCTTTTTTTACAAAATCTACGTTTTTTCTCGTTATTTATTCAATATAATACCAACACAAAATTCAAGTATTTTTGCGTTTTATTTTCAATGTAATTGCTTGTTTTTAGATCGCCTGGTTTTGTTTGCTTCTTCTTTATTTTATTATTAATCACACAAAATACACTTGGTCTCTATAGTTTGTTGTTATTGTGTGTTTAAATTTTAAGTAGAATAATTACTTTTCTTATAATTTGTTTTGAAAAAAAGTAAATAAAATTTTGGTTTAATTTGCCTGTTTAAATCAGGTCTGGTAAACGTAATATTGGTGAATTAATCGACATCGAAATTAATATTAGAGAAGCACTAAAAGCTTGAGTTAACATTTAAGAAAACACAAATTTAACTGTACAAAGTTCAACAGGATTCATTCAAAATCCTTAACAAGTTTCTGAAAACTTTCACTTTTGTAATACGTTAATAAATACACTGCTTACTAGACGAGTTAAATGATCAAGAGTCAATTAACGACTGAGTGTTTTGTGATACACAAAAGACCTTAATATGTTTAGTGTTATATATAGTCCAATTTTAGCTCAGTTGCTCACTCGTTTATACGATCGTCGGTCTGAAACGTTTATCGTTCTTTCTTAATCTGTTTTGTTCTTTTTTGTTTTTATATTTTACTTTTCAATTTACACTCTCTTTATTTTGGCATAAAATGTAAACAAATGTTCAATGTTGTTCAATGTTTATTGTTGCTCTTTTTTATAAAGTATTTCTTTTTAGCGGGGGAAATTTTTGCAAATCTATTTGTCCCTTTTGAAAATGTTTATACGACGTCTTTAATAGAGGGTTAATCCAATAAAGGTGTAAAAATAACCTTGTTTTGTTTATTGCTCTACTTAAAAATTCTTTGTTCGATTTCGCCTTAATGCGTAATAAGTTTATTTTAAAGTTAAAGTTATTTCGTTTTTATTCTTTTTTTTGTTTGTTTAATATTGTTAATTGCTTATCATTTTTGATAGAATTGTTCTTTATATTTTTACAATTATTATTTTATTTTAATTTGAAAATTCTATTAGCCGTGCTCTTGCTCCTTTACCCCCTCACTCACACACTTGAAACGCTGCAAAGAGAACAAAATGAAGAAATAATTATTAGTTTATTATTTAAATAAAGTGCAAATAGCTTATCTCCATAAATTTAATCTAGAGTGAGTGTGATGTGTAAAAATATCTCAATGATCACACTTAAATGAAATGATAAAAAAAACATCAAATTAATTGTCTGTGGATAAATTTGATCAACAAAAACAAAATTTCCATGACTTTATTTTAATTATTTTAGCATTAGCCACTTTTTTCGTGAAAAATATTTTCGCATATCATTTTGCTTATATGGCATCCTACAAGTTTCCTTTTCTGGCATTACCGATTAGTGTCAACGATTTAGCATTTACATAGAAACTCTCAAACTAAAAATAACGGGAATGTAAATTTCGGAAATCCTCCATAACCATTTACGAGAGCTTGCCAGATTGTTTGAAAGCTAATAATGTCAAGCACAACGTTGCCGTTGTTGAGTACGAAAACGGGGTCCCGTTTAAGTGTTGTTTAAATAAATAAATTTAATATACTGTAATTACTTTTGTGTTTATTTTATTGTTGAAATTAAAAAACATGTCTTGCCTGAAAGGAAATAATCTGAACCATTTTTAACTGACTTCAAAAATGGGAGAAAGTTATCAATACGTGTCTAGTTCTTTTTGTTGTGTTCCCTCAGAACTCCGCCATTAAAAACATGTCTTGCCTGAAAGGAAATAATCTGAACCGTTTTTAACCGACTTCAAAAAAAGGAGAAGGTTATCAATTCGTGTGTAGTTCTTTTTGTTGTGTTCCCATAAACTGATTTCTGACCTCTTTTTCTTTATTTGAAATGATGTACAAAGTAAATACACATTAAATTTCATTTACTTTTACTCAACCGATTCTTATGAAACCTTGCACATACATTAAGCTTCTGTTTCAATACTACATCATGATTAAAAACTTGAGCCGTGCCACGCCCATACAAAGTAAATATTCTTTTTCAACAACTTTTACTAAACCAATTCTTAAAGGAACATTTAGCTATCATGACAGTACAATATTATGGCTAGAAAAGTGAGCAGTGTCACGCCCAAACGTCGTAAATATTTATTTTCAACTACTTATATTTAACTGGTTCTTATGAAACTTTGCACACACATTAGGGCAATGCGACATTATGCCTAGAAAAGTGGGCAGTGCCATGCCCATGCAAAGTAAGTATATTTTTTCAACTAATTCTGCCAAACCGACTCTTCTGAAACTTCGCATACACATTTAGTTTTCGTGAAAATATAACATTATGATTAGAAAACTGGGCAGTGCCACACGCAAGGGAAATAAATATTATTTTTCAACAACTTCTACTTAATAGATTTTTAAAAAACTTTGCACACACATTAAGTATCAGTGAAAATACAACATTATGATTAGAAAAATGTGCAGTGCTACGCCTGTATTGTAAGAATTACCTTAAGGTAAAAACGTAAGCATTTATTAAATTTATTATTTGAGATATTCTTGATTTTAAATAATATTGGGAGAGTATCTCAAATAATAAATTTAATAAATGCTTTAATTTGGATTTTATTTTCCATTTTCCCTTACAAATACTTTTATTGTCACCCAATGAGCGACTAATTGTATAAATTGTTTGTTGGGTTTTGTATAAGTTTCTAAGCCTAAGCGCTTATTCTATTGTGATTTGTAAAAAATTTTTTGTAATTTCTCAATTGGTTTTTGAAAGTTTTTGCATAAGATAAGAGTTTTGAAACTTTTGAAGTCTATTGGTGATTTGGTAAAGCACCAATGAAATGCATATATACATAGCTTAACCCTCAGCAAATAAATCTTGATTGTAAAAACGTAAGAATAAGTCAAATATTTTGCAAAAAACCACGGGTAATAGGTCAGAAATATCTTTTTCACTTTAAACGGACATTCTGTGTCGTTGCATCATTAACTGTTGACTAACAGAGGCTTTAAGAATTCGCTATTTATGTATATTCTAACAGGGTTTGAGCCCCCTCTCTCTTTTTCCTTAGGAAACCAACATTTTGGGAAAAGTAGTGTAATCTACAAAAATTTAAAGGTTTAAAATACTGGACTTGGAAATATTATTACTGGATTAAAGAGGCTCAATTCTGATCTACACATATCAGCTATTTCTATTTTTGTAAAAAAACAAACTTTCCAAATCATCTAAAAATTTCCATAATAATGTAAAATGATGTTTTAAATGTTGTTGTTTTTCTCATAAAATCTGCCAACTTACATTATTAATCTTTGCCTTTTATTTTTTAATTATTATCATCTTTCGATTATCAAAACAAGTAAATTATAAATATTTTGTAGTTGTATAACGTAAAACAAACAAATGCAGTTATCAATGAAAAAATACAGTTTTGTTTTGAAAACTTGTATTGAGTGGCAAGAGGGATGATAAGTAAATAATAAAAAATTTAAAATATACATTTCCAAGGTTAACCCTTCAAACATAAATATTTTTCTCTCTTTCAAATAAAATTATACGCAGGTATTTAGACAGATCACGTTTCAAAGCATAGCGAAAAAGCGTGACAATTTATTTACATCAAATATCTATAGAATTCACAAACGGTTGAGTAATTGATAATTTAAATGAAAAATTAAAATAAATTAAGGTAGGGTACGGAAAAAAATAAAACTTATTCAAAATTTTAATTAAAAAATTGCAAATAGTATATGCAATCGTTAAAACACGGAAACTTAAGTGCTCCATCAAGTAGTAACATAGAGTAGTTTCAAAACTAACCTCATGTAGGTGCTCCATGGAGTAGTTCAATAAGAGTAGTTTTTGAGATAGTCCGATGTAATACAAATATGGACTACATGGTACAGTCCTAGAACATCGCAATGTGAAATGCACCAATTTTTTTCATACATTGGGACCACTTTGTAGCTAGTCCTGGTCCCTTGTGGAGTACTCTGTACACGCGTGTATGGAGTAGTTGCAATTTTTGCAGGGGATATATGGATGGGTGGGAGCTGCGGTTTACTGCATTTTTAACTTCCTGCCACTATTTTTTATATTCATTGGTGTAGATAGAATAGTATTTGCCACATACAGAATTTCTAAAATTTCACTGCATATTTTTCGTTCAAATAAAAAACGATTAACTTTTTCTTATAAATCTAAACAAGGCCAGTTCTAAAAGAACATGCCTTGCAAACAAATCAATACTGATCGATGTGTGTATGTGCATACATATGCATGTAAATGATTTTTTCATTACAGAAAATGAAAAAAGCTTTATTTGATTGTTGCTCACAATGAAATTAAATTTGTTTGTTCTAGAAATTATTTTGATGTCTTAAAAAGTGCAACGGTCAGAGGCGCCTATTATTGCACGATATACATGCATAAGTGTAACAACTAGGAACTTTTACAGGGTTTTAAGCAAGGCATATTTATACCACGCATGATCCAAGGCGAATTCATACTAGGTGGCCGCTAGAGCCCAGCTGTTTACGTAAATGTTTACACATTTGGCCTGTCAGCAGTGGTAATGTAAATTCTCCGCGCGAATTCTCTTGCGACTACCTGGTGTTGATCTACCTTGGCATGATCCAACAATACAGGTCGTGTTGAAAGCACATATGAATATTTCGCCGCGTTGGCTGTATCTGCCAATTGTTTTTTAATCGTGCATTTTTATATGATTAGTAAGGCATAAACACTTTTATGTGGCAATTAACAAAAGAAGGTATTTATTTTAGGCATATGAATTGTAATCACAGTTGTTAAAAGTACATTTTAAATAAATTGTCGTCTTCTGTTTTTGACAGATACGGCGAACCAGGCGAATTAGTATTGTGCTTGTTGTATTATTACCACCACCTGTAAAATGAATTCGCCTTGACACCAGGTATACTCGCCACAATTCGCCTTGAAAAATACCTGGGGGGACTCAAATTATAAACAGCGAATATTATCATCTGATGTGTCGAGGTCACCTCTTGTGTGAATTCACATTGGTCTTAAGTATGTAAGATCATCTAATTCGTACTTAAGTGAAAACTAGGAATGTGAGATTAATTGATTATTCGCACATTTGATTAATCTTTTATTTAATTAATCAAAAGATTTTATTACTCAAATTCACAATTAAGCAACTAATTCTAATATTGATTATTCAACATCATGATTAATTAAAAATAATTTATAATAGGGTAAGGCTCGTAACATCTTATTCAAAAATAGTTCGATATGAGATAATGTTCCAAGGAACAAGGCAAAGTTAATTTATTCCAACGTACACGGCAGAGCATAAAAACATTATTTTCGGAGGTGTAAACAGCACCCCATCAGGGTATTCAGCACTTTTTAGGTGGTGCTGGCTGTTCGCAAATTAAACCCACTGTCAATACTTGATATATTTTTATCATGACAAAAGTCAAACTTTATATTGAAAAATAATTTATTTTATGTTAGCTGTTTTTCCTATATGGAATTTGACATTTGTCATGATAAAAATATATCAGGTATAGACCAAGGCGGTTTCATACTAAGTGGCCGCAAGATCCCAGCAGCTTACGCAAATGTTTACGCATTTAACCTGTCAGCAGTGTTAATTTATCAGCTTTTTTGACAGCCCAAATGAAAATTCTCCACGGCGAATTCTCTTGCGACTACCTGGTGTTGCTCTACCTTGGTATAGACGTAGGAATTTCAAATATTTTATTTTTTCACAATTGAATAATTTCAGTTTTTACTCTTTTACTTTTATGTATTCCATTCAATTTGTATCTTGAAGTTCACAAATTTTATTTGCGGCTTTTACTATTTCAATAGAAATTATAAAAATATATATTTTGCAATATATATTTTGTTTACATGTTTTTATTAAACAGACATCCATACATATATACATATTTATCTAAATAATTGTCTAGCAAAATCATAATTCAATTGCAACCTTAGTATGTAGATGTTTATAGCAGTCTGTTATCAATAGAAGATAGCAAAAATTATCTATTATTTGTTTGTTTATTTTAGCAATAAAAGACGTAGTTTGCTAAACAATGTTCGTGTTAATGTGTGTTAATATTTAAATGTGTTTATATGCATAATTTATACGTCAATAGCTAATTTCGCTTAACAAAAGACCTTTTAAGTGGCTCAGAGTGAAAATTAATTTTTTTTATTATGTATACAAATTTCTAGAAAATTAAATATTATTTTAGGGCAAACAAGCTAGTGCACGATAGAAAGGCATGTGTGGTCTTATTTGTTGAATAGCAAGGGTTAATGGTTCCCGTGCTTTAGTCTTTAACTAAGATCGAAGACAAGTGGTTACAACAGTTACCGCGAGTACAAGGATATTTTTATTAACAAACAATACATATCTATACACACATACTCCTATAAGATATTAAGTATCATGTGATAAAGTTTCATATTATGCGTATGTTTTATCATTTCTAATTCAAAAGTGTGTTTGTTGCGATCCCCTTAACAAAATGTCATGCCAAAGCAAAAATGAAGGATATTTAAAAACCATGGTACCAGACTTGTTTGTTTTTGAAAATTCCCGTTAGAGAACGTGTTGGATTATTAAAAACATGTTGGACTTTTGAAAATAACACGCAATGAACGAATGTTAGAAATTTACTGCAAATCCATAAACTTAAGATAAGAAAACTGTTTTGGTTTTTTCCCTTCATCGTATATACTTTGCTATATAAAGAAAAATATTAAAACTAATACTAATAAATAAATATAATCAAGATTAAATAGAACGTCGTTAATAATCATTGGCCAAATCAAACCTCTAGTATGAAAAGAATTTGGTAAAATATTTTTGCAGTTGCTTTTCAAAGAGCAAACAAAGGAAGTATGTCAGCGTTGCCATTTTAGCATTTTCACTGCTAGATTTAGTATTTCCCTTTGGCTAAAAGCATTAAAATTTTTACAAAATATGCTAAATGCTGTTTTGGAATAATTAGGCTGTAGAAAAACTTTTTATTTCAATTTCTTCAAGACTAATAATTAGCTACCCATTTTTAAAACGTTTCTAATGTCATTGGTGGCATTACCGTTTTCTAACGCCGACAATGAAATGCTTTTTAGTGCAATGGCCTTATTAAAATAAAGCAAAATTCGAAATCGAATTATTCCTGAGTTGTTCTGCTCAATTATTACTACGCTTATACGCAGGAAAGATATTTTTGGAAAAACAAAGGGGATTGTGGCAAAATGTATTGAAAATTTCTGTATTTTACCAAGTACAGAAATAGTGTGAACCGCATTATTATACATTTTTACGACCAACATAATTTTTCGTGATAAAATTGTAATGAAAAACTTTGCGTTTACTTTATCGTGTTATTATACTCATCAATACAGTTGCAAAGTATTTTTGGGCAGCCTTCTTGTAAATCCAAAGTGAATTATATCGAGCCATAACGGCCAAAAAGTTGTGACAAACAAACAAAAAATTTTATAGGATAACATTTGCATTAAAAAACATATATTAAAATAATATAGTAAAAATGTTACTTACTTCTTAAGCGGGTGGCAGACGCGTCAATATTCAGCTTCAATATATGTGTTTTTGTGCGTTTGTCTAAAACAAATGGTGACATATTGAATATCAAAACGCTTTTGATTTTTATAACAAACGCAACGTAAACACAAACATATATTGAAGAAAGCTTTAATACCGTTATGAAAATTTTAGATATGATGCAAATGATCGTAAATTATCGATTGCCATGAAAAAACGAAAATAGTCGATCAGGTCTTTTTTGCGGTTATGGCTTGGTATAGGCTACGGTTCGTAACGTTCTATTCAGAAGGAATTAAATAATAATAATAAAAAGTTTTGATTTAGCATCCTTTTTTCGCCTGTAGAACGTTTTAGCATTTTGCTTTGGTCCATTTAGCATTCTTCCAGATAACTTTTCTGGCAACACTGATGTATGTAGGTACATATGTATGTATGGGCCAAAAAAATTGACTTTGGTTTTTTAAGTATATCGGAAATAATATTTGGGATGACAAAAGAGAATTATTGTCAAAATTTGAGCGCACGTGACTTTTAAAGGGGGAAGCACTAGTTTGAGTGTGTGTTGCAGTTATTTGATTGCTAGTAGATGGAATTTTATAGTAAACACAGTTCAAAGAAACAATAACAATATGGAAGAATTTCTAAGAAATAAAAAAACATGTATATGGGTCTTGGAATATGTGGATGTGGTGACTAATAACGAGTCTGCGCATTTGCATGGCAATAAAAATTCCAACAAGTAAGATTCTTACTAAGAATGAGTAAGATGAATTTTGAATACCCTAGACATTTAAAATATTAAATGCAGATTCTTAAGAAATAAAGTTCGAATTTTCGAACATAAACAAGTTTAAAAACTCTACAATTATTGACATAAATTTTAAGATTTTATATAATTAAGGTCTTAAAATACACATTCATTCCATTCAATCCAAATCTGCAAATTCGATATTATATTCGAAATTTCGAACATTCTTTAGAAATTATTTTAATATCAATTCAAATCATTAATTTCTTTTTGATATATAAGAAAATAATAATTATTTTGTATGTAATTATATCGAGCTGAACTGGTAATTTTAATTAATATAAAGTAAGTATATGTTGTTTAGAAAGAATTAATTAATTCCAGCCTACACGGCAGAGCACAACAACATTATTCCTTGGAAAATATCTCATATTCAATTCTTTTTGAAAAATATGCTACGAACTTTAGCCTAATGCACGTTCTTTGCGAATTTTTTCGCTTGTTACAAGAAGTGTTATAAAGTTAAATATATCATATAGGGTACAAAAATCATTAAAATTATTATTACATATTATAAAATTATAATATACATATAAATGTGGTCTTTCTTAAGGCCAAACCTATTACTAATTTGTTAAATTGTTGTTAAAAATTCATATAGTAAGTTTTTTAATGTCTCACCTTTCGTTCTTTTAAATTAATCCTTTCCCAAATGTATTTTTTTCTTTGATAAATTTTAAAATTTAAAGTTTTTTATTCCAATTATAGGAACCATTATAATAAAATAAAATTAATATTAAATTTTGCAAACACATATTTCTTAATAAGTCCATGGTCGTATTATTTTCAAGACCCCAACAAACCCGTAACTTTAAGATTTTTTTTACGCACTTAACACATACTTTAGCACAAATGAGAATTTTTGTCTGTATTACGAAATACCTTTTTAATAATTTTCTTTGAAATTCTTGATATTATTTTTAAACGAAAACTTCAGCAGTAAATTAATTTAGAAAAATATATAGACATCGAAGACTTGCGAAAAAAACGAAATTATTTAAAAGAAAAAATCTGTTTTATTTTTTTAGTTTTTAAGTTAGAAAAATTAAACACAAAAAATATTTATAAACAAGAAGTTTTGTATAAATATTTTAATTTATTTGAAATTTTTCATCCGTTGGTTGGCTTTTTTGTTCTTCTTATGTCTCGGAGGTATAACACTTTAATAAACGATTTCCAAACTGCATTTGTCGTACATATATAGTTTCTCTTCACCTCCTATTCTTCTCAACAGGAGCAGTTTTTGAGTGTGTATGTGTGTGTGTGTGTGTGTACATGCGTCTGGCTTTGTTTTGGGAATTTTCACGAATCAGACACCACTGCAAGAGTGCGGCGTCCGGTGGTTGAAAGAAAACTAATATTACAAAAAAATCTCATTTATTCCACATTGGAAATGTCAACGCAATGCACATTTTCACATAGTGAAGAAGTACAAAATTGTCATCAAACTGTACAAGGAAGTGAGGGTCACAATATTGCCAGATGGATAACTAAGTTTCATGATAATAAAGCTCTCCCTGGCTTAGAAATGTTTTATTTTTCAAGATACTGAGGATATATCCGCAATTTGTGTTAGTAAGCCCACAATCACTGCAGGCGGAAAACGTCATTTATATTTATTGTACGTATTTGGGTAAAAAATTTAATATCCAAAGACTGCAAATAACTTGAGAGCCTCAGTGTTGAATTTGTGGCAGCTCCGGGATTCTTATATAATCAAAGTCAACCGGCTGGCAACTCTTCAACGAATGTAAACAGAGGAAACCAAAAACTGTTACCTAAATTAGTATTCGCAGCCACAGCCGAAGTACATATTCTAGATGTAAATTTATTAAAGTTTGTGTTGGTTTAATGTACGAATTTTGTATGGGAAGCCCGGTTTTAATGCATACATCAACTTTACTAATCGTTTATGAATATTGGGGTAAAACTATTGCATCAATTTTAAATGAATAACATATTTTAATAATTATTAAGTTTCAAACATTTGCACATAAATCTTACCAAAATAACTATAAATTCATCGGTGGCACTGCAATGACGCCATTGTTGCGAAAGTATTTGACCCAAACACCTCTTCGTACATTTTGTGCAGGCCTCTAATATGTACGTACATATTATTTTCTTACTGTTATACCACCTGTTTATACACAAACAAAACGAAAACTCTTTCCAATATATTAAACCGCCTATTTAATTATTTCTTTTTAATTTAATCTACGACGAAATCAATTAATAAAACTGTTAGAAAATGTGGTTTTGGTTAATTTTTAATAAATTAAATTCATTAAATTTATACCTTGTTTATCAATGTCAAAGGAATTTTTTCATTCTTACAACTTCATTTAAAACAAATTCAAAAATATTGTTTTTGTTTAAAATGTAACTGTAAGAAAGAAAGAACTCCTTCGACGTCGATAAACAGGCAGTTAATTATTGAACAGTTTAGAGAAATAATATTTTCGGTGTATATAAATTTCAAAAATTATTTCTTAAAACTTTTCTGCAAGTGTATTACAAAATGTCAATATCATTGAACAAAGCACACATTTTATTTTTAATATTTTTGCTTAAATCGTTAAATTTTGCGAAATCCGCCCCTATATACTATAATGATTATAACAGTTTTGATTTAAACGATACAAACTCGAAAGATTATTGGGAAAATGATGAAACAAACACGAATGAGCCTCCAAGCAATGGCGATTTTCAAACATGTAAGCCTATTAAACAAACAACTACAACTATTTCGCCTCCCGCAGCAATACCCTGCAGCCGTAGTACTACCGAACCACCTATGGCTGAAGAATACCAAGATATTGTAGAACATATAATGAAAATTTTAAGATCTATGAGGAGCCATGTTCTAGCTTTAATGAGAAATATGAATCAACTGGAAATGGATATACTATCTTCTCCTTCCTCTGATTTAGAACAGATTTATAAAAACTCTACAAATGCTTTAAGCGAAACTGTGAATGGCATTGACAAAATTTTCTATCCAGACGTATTATCTCAGATACCAGGTTATGTTACTAACGAATGGTCTATTCCCATGAAAGTGGACTCCATACCCGATTCTGATCAAACAAATGAATTTGTGGCTGAAGCTCAGGAAGCCGTTAAATCTTGGAAACAACAAATTGAAAATTGTAAAACTATTTTAGACAATGCAGTACATCACGCTTTACGACAAGCTAATTTAAAAAGTAATGTAATATCAGATCCTATGGCAAGAGAAAATTTAAAAGCAGTAGAAAGCAACAAGGTCCATCCAAGCTCATCTTTGTCCAATAATTTAAGTCGCGCTAGAATTAGATTGAAACAATTGTCAAGAGATTTGATGAATCAACAAGAAAAGATACAAAGATCACGAAGTGATCAAAAATATAAATATCATAGTCTTTATGATGCTTTCCGCACAAAAGAGGAAGATTACTAAATATTTCTTTTTTTCAATTATGTTTATAAATATTTATTTATTTTAATAAAAACTTAAACAATTTAATCGAGTGTGTTCTTATTCTATGCGGAATTAAAATGTATGGATTTAGCAAATCATTGTTGTTCCAAATTATTATTTACACATTTTTATTTGCACATTTTAATTCCGCATGGAATACAGAACATACCCCAACATGTATTCATCGCCCATTTGTCTATTTAAATATTAATATTATTTAATGAATCAACAAGAAAAGATTCAAAGATCACGAAGTGATCAAAAATATAAATATTATAGTATTTATGGTGCTTTCCGCACAAAGGAGGAAGATTACTAAATATTTCTTTTTTTCAATTATGTTTATAAATATTTATTTATTTTAATAAAAACTTAAACAACTTAATCGAGTGTGTTCTTATTCTATGCGGAATTAAAATGTGTGGATTTAGCAAATCATTGTTGTTGCAAATTATTATTTACACATTTTTATTTGCACATTTTAATTCCGCATGGAATACAGAACATACTCCAACATGTATTCATAGCCCATTTGTCTATTTAAATATTAACGGTTTTATTAACCATGCTAAACACAAATTTCATTTCACCACACCAAAATTGTGTAATCTTACCACAGTAGAACTTTCAAGGTATTGCCAGAATAGTGATATTAAGTTTTTTTTGTCGCTACGTAATGGCAGCATAAATTTAATTATTTCTTATACTATATTCACACTGCTATAGTTTAACGTGTTTCAGCAAATATTTTAAGAAACTAAACATAGTTGTTCAGACTACAATTTTATAAACTTTCTGTTCACATCATGACGAATTCATAAAAGGTAGTAGCACCCGGCAGCTAAAAATTTTTTTGTGTTCTTAATATTAATAATTTTACAAAGTCATTAATTAAAATTTTACATGTGTATGTACATTTTTCCATTTGAATTGAAAAGTTGAACCAAAAACGAGGTTTTTAATAGTTTTAAGCCAACACAAATCATAATTTTCAGAATACGCTGTTTGTTGTTATAGAAATGCTACAACCTTTTTTAATTTCGACTTTGTTACATATTTTGCCGCCATTACAAAACGTGTTAAATAAGCACTAAAATCAAAAAATCGACTGAACATAAATCAAGAAGTACTTGGAACCCTGCCTTTTACTGGTTTTTCAATGAGTTTAATTTTGAAACACGTAAATTTTTGACAATTGAGTATATGGGAAAACATCTAAAAATAAACGTGTTTGGCTCGTAAGCACTCAAAATTGCCATAAACACGGTAGTGTGAATTGCCTATTATAATGCGTTTCCATATACATACGTGTTTTGGGCCAAAATACTTCTTTTGTACAACAACGGTTCTCAAATGGTTGTCCGTGTACCCCTGGGGCCGTAGCAACCATCCCAGGGGTCCGCGTGAAGAGCCGAAGAAACAGTGTTTTCAAAAATAATAAAAGTATATTTTCGATCTACATACTTCTTTTTATGATTTATTTATTAATATGAAGTGTCCCAAACTCTGTACTGTCTGTTATTGCCATCACTATCAAAACGGAAACAAGCCCGTCAAAACTTTTAAAAATAAAAAATGTGAAAGAATGCGAAAAAATCGCAAATCCACGAAAATTTATAAAACGTAATGAACAGATTAGATTACTAGTGTAATGTCTAATAACCATTCTTGTTGTTTAGCTTTGATATTTTAATAAACTCTTATCACGGCAATTTAAATTTGTGGATGTTTTCTTGTGAATTGAACGTTAAAAACAAAATAAACTTTTTTTAAAGTTTTTTTTCAAAAGAAATTTTTTATTTTAAGAACTTTATTATATTGAAATTTAGAGATATTTATTTTAAATATATTTTTATATATTTTTTTGTTTTCTGTACAGTTTAATATATTTTTTGAACTTCAATGATAAATATTTTAGAAAAAAAAGAAAATAAAAACTTTTTCCGGCCCTTGGCTTAAACATATTTATGAGTTTTTAATTCATCCTAAAAAACAAAATACAACCTGGGCTTCAGAGGGGGTCCGCGAAAAAAAATTTTACAAGGGGTCCGTGAATAGGAATTCGGTGAGAACCCCTGTTGTACAACATATGTGTTTTGTCACATGTTTTCCCATACAATTGTTATATGAGCAAAACACCTCAAACAGCCTGTTTTGCTCCAAATTATATCGAAATTTGTCTGTGCAACACTGCGTTGCCTCTATGATTACAAATGCAGCAAATGGTCATCCATTTACTGCGATTCACAAATGCCAAAAAAGTGACACTATTCTCCGGCTACATAACGAAAAAAATATGGCGCGCATTTTCTGTTCGCAGATGTTCATATAATATAAACAAAACAATAAAAACGTCAAACTTATTATTAAAAGTTGAAATTAAAAACACTTACAACATAATGGACACGTTTCGACATAATTGGCTCAAAACGAACTAATTTGCTCTTTATGAAAACGTACTGTAGTAGCGACAACGTCATGGCTAATTGGGCTTTTATTAAACGGTTACGAAAATTCTTCTTAAAATTCCCTCAGTTAGCAACACTGGCTTTCAGCTAAAAAACAAAAGAGATTAATGAGGTACATACAGTGGTAAATTTATGCTTAACAATAATTAACGTGGTTGTCAAAAACTACATATAAAAAATAGCTATAATTTCTTATATTTAGTATTCGACTGTCAGCTTCACAGCTAGTCCGCCATTGCATATATCTAATTGTCTTCTCTTGATGCAGCCTAAAGCGAATTATATACCGAATTCGCCTTAGTTCAGCTATTTGGTACGTGTGAAGGAATTTGGTGCATTGTGAAAATTTGTGTATTTTTTATGAAAATACTAAATAATTTTGCGGAAAATAATTAATTTTGTTGACTGGTTATAAACAAAATTCAATGGTTACAATTGCTGCTTAATTTACAATACGAAATATTTGTGTAGGTTATATATTTGTGAAAGTAACTTTTCCGCTGAATAAAAGTTCAATAATCCAAAGAAGAGCAAAAACAAAGCAATAAACTGCCGCAATTGCGAAAGTAAGTATGTAAAAATTGAGAAAGTTTTTTATGTATGTACATTTAATTGATATTGTTTATGAATATTTGTTTAATTAATTAAAACAATGCAACAAGTTGCCTAGTTAAAAGATTTACATACTTAATTCCATAAAAAAAACCGCACACATTCATATTGGATGAAGAAGACCAGAGGTGGTTGTTAGATCAGGGAAGTAGCTAGCTATTGGTTGTTGTACTATTGTAGTGTAAATATTATAAACACACAATCAAACATGTATGTATGTAGGCTTGGATATACATATCCAACAATCATTAACAAAATTTGCAAACAATTTGATGTCGTATGATTATATCTGGGGTTTTTGCAACTCTCGCCTGACTTATTTTTGCAATTTGAAGACGGTACGCCCAAGTTGTTGCTTTAATTTTAAAACTATCGCAAGCTATTCTAGATATTGTTAGGTTGTGCATATTAATTGTAGACATTATTTAAGTTTATTAGGCTTCTTAAGTATTTAGTATTGACCTTGAGCTAAATTTTTCTTCCGTGACGTGTTTTTAATATGTTCTGCAGTTTTTATGATATGTATAGATACTAGGGTGTGTTAAAAAAATACTTTTTCGCTCAAATCGATTTCTAATAGCGAAATGATGTATGTATGTTGTCGTATTAGGTAATTTAGAAACCTGTAAAATATTATTAATTTATTTTTAGGGAAAGAGCCCGCGCGTCGACCTCAAAGCTAGCGTGGGTTACTAATGTCTGAACATACGCGATTATATTGTTTTACGTCAAAATAAATAATAATTGGCTACAAAAGTTAAACCAAGTCATTATATCATTAACGAGCACTTTTTTGTTCAAAGTTTTAGTAATTTTCGGAATCTTTGAACAACAAAGTCCTTCTTAATGATATGAGTCGGTTTAACTATTTTAGCTAATTATTATATGTTTAGACCTAAAATAATATAATATTACTGTTAATGTATGATAAAAAATGTAACTTTTTCCCATATATTAGTGTTCGACGCGCGGGCTCTTACCCTAAAAATAAATTAATAATATATTACAGGTTTCTGAATGGCCTAATATGACAACATAATTTTGCTATTAGAAATCGATTTGAGCGAAAAAGTGCTTTTGACCCAGCCTAATGTATACATATATGTACATATTTGTATTAAACTTACGCAAAAACAAGGATCCATGATAAAAATTATTTTAAAATTTAAAAAATTTAAAAAAACTATTTTTTGTGTGCATAAGGGTATTCATTCGAATAATGATTTGTTATGAAGTAGATAATTTATACAGAAAATATTGTAAAAAGCGTTACGAGGGGGGATATAAAACTCCGAAAATAGCATTACGTAATATTTATGTGAATGGCCCATTACTCTGCATTGAGAAATGGACAGGTATGAATACTATTAAATGTTTCCTTAATTTATGTAGAAATATTGTTTTTTCTTTTGTTTAATATGTATTTAAATATATAAAAGCGCGAAAAAACCTGACTTGTTTTATTTTTGTCCACAAAAATTTACAAAAAACCGAGCAAATTCAAAAAATTTCCGATTAACTCGAATAATTTTTGGCAGTAAAGCTTACTCGAATAACTCGAATGAAATAAAAGTTTTAATCGATTGCTCGAGTAATATAAAAACCTCAATTTCAATTAATTGATTAATCGAACAATTGAAAAGTCGATTAAAATGAATACCCTAGTATGCATGTAAATTTTTCTATCGAAGAGGCGAAAAAATGTACTGCATATATGTGTTTCCGCTTACAATTTAGGAGATATTCGAATAAAAACAATTAACATTTTAATTTTTTTACCAACTGTTATGCTAATGCGTAAGTCAAATCTTGTCCGAGTTGCAAACACATTTTTTCGTAGATTTATAACAAAATCGTTAATATTCTATTTAAAAAGAACACTCAGTCGAAAGTTATGCGCAGTCTAAGTTTAAGTTTTGAAAGAAGTATATATTTCCCCTTTTTTGCAGAAAAAAGTGTGTTAATGATATATCTTAACTATAAAATATTTTTGCAAAAATACCGACCCCATATTTATACTAGGGATGAAACCGATACCGATATACCGGCGATACTTCAGATTTTCCGATATATCGGTATCGGCGAATTTTACTGTCGATAACGACGATACTTTTAAAAAAATGATCAGATTTTTTTTAACAAATAATTTATTTTTTGTTAATTTTACCATGAACTAAATTCAATTCGTTATTTTTTAAATCTTATTAATATCAATTTTAAAAACTAATAATATTTTGTGCTGTTATTTAAAAAAAAAATTTTTTGTTAGTTTTACTATGAACTCAAATTCAATTCGTTGTTTTTTAAATCAAAAAAAAAGAAAAGAAAAAAGACAAGAGTTATTGTAATCGCTATAAAATACGCTTTATATGAAAATATAAAAATTATTGGAAAAAATTATATGCAAATTATTGCAAAAAAATAAGCAAAATTTTAAAAAATCGGAATAAAATAAAAAATAAAATTTTTCTTTTGACGATATTTCCATGAAATATAAGTAAAAACAAAATCTTTTAAATATGCACGGAAATATAAGTACTCCTCTGTTCGAAACTGTTTAAAAATTGAAAATCGGTGCAGTCCGTTTTTGTTTTTGTCCGTGAAGTCCTAAAAAAGCGGGTTTTTTAATCGATAACTTCCGATTTAGAGGGTGTATTGCAATTTTTTTAAGATGGCAAAATGATCTACTCAACTAGACCTGCAAGCCTCACTAAGTCGTTTTTCAGGAGTAAAAAACTTGCCATTTTGTAACAGCCTGTAATTAAGCTATTAACTTGTTTAGAAGAATATTATTCTATAAATGTCCTTTAAAAATCGATTTTTTAAAAATCTTGGCCAGTATTTTTTAAAATTATTAAGGAATTGCAAATTTTTACTTGCTTTTCTACTAATTATCTGCATAATTAGTAGAAAAGCAAGTAAAAAGTAACACAACGGGACCTATAGGGACCCAAGTGGGCTGGTTTTTTTTTTAATTTTTAAACTGGCAACCTGTACAACATAATTATCTGCATATTTTTAATAAAGATTCTTTGGAAGCAATGAAAATGTAGTTCCTTAAAAATTACTTCCAATTTTTTATACTAGGTTAATATTAATTTTAAATATTAATAATCTCCTACACTGTAATTTTGTATAATAAAAAATTGCCCTTCTTGAGTTTTGTTAATTTAAACTTGAACTTAATTTCGATATTCGTATCGGTATCGGTATCGGCGATATTTATTTTCGATCGGTATATTATCGGCAAAACGGCGTATCGTTACATCTCTAATTTATACCCATTTTTTTAATTTTCGCTATTGAAGGAACCATATCGATATCGATATATTTTTCAATACCGATCAGCATCGACATATATCTTGTTAAAAATATCGATATTTCCGTATATATCCATATTTTTCAAGCACGATTATTCATACATAATCCCACAAAAAATGAACAAAAAACTACTTTTCCAATAAACAACTAATCTGAAAAGAGTTAATTTCTAACATCCTTACTGTTTCACCAATATTTCATGGAACGTACATCAACGAAATTATACTCAAAGAAAGATAGTTTTTCTTATACACAAGAGATTATAAATAAATCAAAAGATTTTGTTGTAATATTCTATTTGATGAAGATTGTGTCGAAAATTTTTTGAAAAACTTCACGAAAAACAAAACTAAAGCTAAAATATCGAATATCGATATATTGCAATTAAAAATATCGACGGTATATATCGATATATTTTTAAGAAAATATTGATATATCGATATTTTTGGTCCATCCCTATTGCACTCGCATAACACTGTCATTTGCGAACCGATTTAAAATTTTTTTGTGTGTCCCATAATTTGTTTTTTCGAAAATCGGCGGGGTAATTTGCTCCCCCAAGCATAACTCTGCCATTTGTTAAACGATTTTAAAAATTATTTTTTTGTTTGAAAGGTTTTGCTTGCATTTTGGCCTCAAATTTTTTTTCGAAAATCGGTGGAGAAATTTGCTCCCCTCACGCATAACTGTCATTTGTGAACCGATTTTCAAAATGTTTTTTTTTGTTTGAAAGGGTTTGCCTGCAGTTTGGTCTCATTATTTTTTTTTTTCGAAAATCGATGGGGGAATTTGCTTGCATTTTGGCCCCACAATGTTTTTTTAAATCGGTGGGGAAATTTGATCCTTTTCAATAAGATCTTTGGATTGAATCGGGTTTTTTTGCCGAATTGTTATTGTAAATATCAGTTTTAAGGCATGTTTTCATTCACTTTAAGGCCTAATATGCCTTTAAATATTAAAAAAAAATTATTTGCTGAAAATTCCATTTTTGGAATTTTCTTTGGGAACTCCGAGGTTTTCCAGAAGCAAATATTGTTAAATTTTGTTATCCTTTGTATTTAGCACATATGTAAATTTCTATATATCTGCAAAATTTCATTCGAAAAATTAATAATGAACGATTTTATAGCGTGTAATAGTAAAAGAGTAAAAAGGCACATATGACCTAATTCGCCGATTAATGTTTTATACACAACAGCAGTAAATTACATGCCATGTCTTATGCATGGTTTCAACAATAATAATGTGACAGCACCACGATAAATAAATAACAAAAACTTCCAGTTTTTGCAGCGGGCTATAGATGAAAACCGCATTATACATTCACTGATTAATAGATTTTCTGGTTTAAATACATTTTAAATACATTTGCTCTTGGGAGATTTTGGTCTACATATTTTAATTTTTGTATATGCTTTTTCGAATATTTTTGGCAAGTTTTGTATATTTTTTTAGTGAAATTGTACATTTCTATTGAATTTAAGGTGCTTGGAGAATTTTTTAATATGCACAAAATATCTAGAAATTTGATCCTTTTCAATAAGATCTTTGGATTGAATCGGGTTTTTTTGCCGAATTGTTATTGTAAATATCAGTTTTAAGGCATGTTTTCATTCACTTTAAGGCCTAATATGCCTTTAAATATTAAAAAAAAATTATTTGCTGAAAATTCCATTTTTGGAATTTTCTTTGGGAACTCCGAGGTTTTCCAGAAGCAAATATTGTTAAATTTTGTTATCCTTTGTATTTAGCACATATGTAAATTTCTATATATCTGCAAAATTTCATTCGAAAAATTAATAATGAACGATTTTATAGCGTGTAATAGTAAAAGAGTAAAAAGGCACATATGACCTAATTCGCCGATTAATGTTTTATACACAACAGCAGTAAATTACATGCCATGTCTTATGCATGGTTTCAACAATAATAATGTGACAGCACCACGATAAATAAATAACAAAAACTTCCTGTTTTTGCAGCGGGCTATCGATGAAAACCGCATTATACATTCACTGATTAATAGATTTTCTGGTTTAAATACATTTTAAATACATTTGCTCTTGGGAGATTTTGGTCTACATATTTTAATTTTTGTATATGCTTTTTCGAATATTTTTGGCAAGTTTTGTGTATTTTTTTTAGTGAAATTGTACATTTCTATTGAATTTAAGGTGCTTGGAGAATTTTTGAATATGCACAAAATATCTAGTTTTCGGAGAATTGGGGTTTTTCAGAGATCCTTCGATTTTTCAACGCCCGACCAAAAAATAAAAAATGGGTGTGTTATAAGTTTGTAGTGTATGTCTGTGCTCGATTTTGATATAGATTTTTTTTTGTTTGATAGGCGACTTGATCGATAGATAGTGTTCTTAGCTATGTTTGAATAAAGTTGGTTCAGCCGCTTGGAAGTTATCATCCATTTACTTGTGGGGCTTTCAAATTTTTAATTTAATGCTTTTAAAAGTTTTCGTTTTGTTTAGGAAAATTATGTGTTTAGGAAACCTTTTGGTGAATTTTCGAATATGTAATTAAGATAATAATTGTAACGATATTATAAAAATTGTATTGTGTTGTAGTTTTATAAAATATTGTAGAATTAATCATTTCAAGAATATTACTATTTCTATTATAGTAATTTTAAAACTAGTTGTTCAAGAGTAAATGTTGTTAAAATTTTATTTTGTATACATCTTTTTGATTCTATTGCAGTACAATGTCCAACAAACAACAAGAACTTAAACATATTGGTTCAATTGTGCGTGCATTGGTTACATCGCGTAAACCACCATGTTATTTACGCGATGTCTTGCGGGAATATCCTGAAGTGGAAAGTAAAACGTTGCCCTATAGAAGTATGGGCTATAAAACGGCACAGGAGCTGCTTGAAGATACTGGAGAATTTATTTTCAATAGTTACGGCAGTGGAGACGTAAGTAGTATAGCACGAGATAAAAACGAAATAAATTTATACATATCAAATAAAAATAAATACAATAACCGAAACTGAAATCAAAATGAATAATGCAGTATAGTCATATATACACACAAAAAAAAAATCGAAATGATATGAAGCATGCCCGCCTGGCTAACAATTTATACATTCCCTCATTCATTCACCCCATTAAAAGATTTTAATTTTCCTTTTTGGTTTAGTTATTTATTGCTGATGCGGTTGTTTTTGACTTTTTTCTTTTATCGAAAACAAAATATGCAATTGTTTATGTTTCTTTCTACAAATAATTTATAAATAGATTTTGTTAATGTGTGTTGTACATAGTATATAAATTTATAAAATTCAATGTGAAGATGTGCATGTACTTCATTTTATTATACATACATATACACAAGTCTTTAGTTTTAATAAAGTTTTTGAAGAAAACGTTTGTGTTGTGTATATTTTACTAATGAATAAATATATTTATCTTATTTCTTATGCTGGTTTATAATTAAAGATTATTATAACAGCCAAGTATAGCAAGAGTTCTGCTCATATTACGTCTATGGTTAGAGGCCAAAAGTCAAGTAAATCACATCGTATTGCTCCTGTAAAAGCTATGAAACAACCTTCCCGTATGCCTTTACGTTCAAACGGGTTTGGTGATCGCAACAATAACAATTACACTAATAATCGCAGTGGTGGTGGTACTACAATTCAACAGAGAAATTTCAGCAATCAAACACAACAGCAAAATCAATCACAGTCTTTACAAAGGCAAAAATCAATAGGTAGCACCAGTAGTGGTGGCAATAATATCACACAGGCTAAAGACTTGCGTGAAATGTTAAATTCAAAGAAAAACCTCAAACCTATTTTCCAACAAAAAACAACCACAACAACAACGGCACAACAATCATCCCTAGCGAGTAAGGTTATACAACCGCAACAAGCTGGCAAAGCTCAACAACAAAGATTAAATGACCAGCAGCAACAGCAACAAAATAAACAATCCGTTAGTCCCAGACCAATACTTGGTGCTTTGAAGCAACAACAACAAACCAAAGATTCTCAAAGTTCCGCTGAAAGCAAGAAAGCAGAAGTGAAATCTCAAACTCAGAAACCAACTACTACTACTACTACAGCAGCCACAAATAAAGTTGAAAAACCCTCAACTTCAACATCATCATCAGTAGATACAAAAATGTTGAAACCACAACAAAGATTAAATGCCATACAAAACAATCTACAACGACAAACTCAGCAGCAACAAGAGCAGCCGCAACAGCAAACCAAAACAGTTGCTGTTCAGCCCAAACAATCACCTACAGTTAAAATGCCTACTGCTGCAACACCTGCAACTCCAGCTGACCAGGCTGCAACAGCCACAACAACACAAAAATCATTGCTATCCGCCTCTTCATACAATGCCAAGGAACAAATGAAACCCAATGGCTCAAATGCTATACAAAATCGCTTAAAAGTTATTGTAAAACCCGACTATCAAGCAGCACAGGTACGAAAAAACATATTTTTGTAATATTTTTGTAATAGTATGTATTTGTACATTTCAAACAAGTACTCCAGAAGAAGTACTTTTTGCAAAAAGTACCATTTCAGCATTTCCTAAGGTATTACAAGTTCTACTTTTGAAGTGTTGTGCCAACCCACATATGATAACCTCATGCTGGTGTCGCCCGATTGTTTTTTTTTTATATCGTTGGCTAAACACTGAGAACCAAAATTTAAGTGCTGTCCCAATTTTTGTTTAGTACGACACTTTCCTATTATAAGGGCCATATGCATAACGAAAACTTGGCATGAAAATATCATAACCGGTAAACTATTTGACATTAAAAATCAATGCTCATTACAGTGATGTTTAAGGACTACAAGATACAATGGTTTTTAATTTCCACTCTTAAGGTTTTTTTTGCTCTTATGCAGAATCTCCCAAGGTCTTGGTAGGAATCGAATCTGCGACCTCCTGGGTAATAGTCTAGCACACTATCCACTACACTACGGGAGTACTTTTACGTATGCAAAGTTTCACAAGAATCGGTTAAGCAGAAGTAGTAAAAGCTATCGCAAGATTTGATTATAAACCCATCCAGGCAGAAAAATACGATCTAAGACAGTTTAAATGTTGGCAAGATGTATGTATGTTAGACGTTTTATGAGCTTTCCTGAATGGCTCAGCATTGTAAAAACTACAAATTCAAGGCTTTCCCAATATACATTATTTTATTTAGTAAAAAATTTTCCCAATATCTCACTCTACAAAACTACAGTATTTGCCCAAAAAAGGGAATAAATAAAAAGATATTTTAAAAATTCAGATTCGTATATTTCGCAAGAAAATGTCCAAAACTTCAACAAAATATGTATACCCTCCGAATTCCAGAAAAAAGATTTAGATTTGATAGATTTAGCAAAGTGGAAAGCTACACAATTCCGTTTTATTCCTATTATATTGTTGAGCTATTGTTTTGAAGAATGTACTAGATGATGAAACATATAAACATTTTTCGATTTTATATTCTTCTTATCAAAATATATACGTTAAAGAATTTCTAAAAAAATTTCCTCTTCTTTGTTATTTTCTTCCTTCGCATACTATGAATACACATAACCTTATCCATCTACCAGATGACGAAATTTAGATACATAGAACCTCCTTCTATATCTCAAATTTATGTTTCTGCTTTTGAATACAGTCTGGAGAATTTAAAGTCCATTGTAAAATGAACCACGAATCTGTTATAATATAAGAAAAGCACATTTTCTTCTGCAGCTCCTCATCTAAACATCAGTATAGGCTATAAATTTACTTCTATTCCTCCAGATATTACATGTTTACTAAAAGTGGTTTTATACCATCTGTATTTTACATCTGACTTGTCAAATTTCGCACTGCACCGTTTGAAACATTGCCATCTGAAATTTACAGAACTAAAGTCAGGCGACAAAATTTTCAATTAGAGCGCGTTCTATTTTCATCTGACATCAGCTGTTTTGAGTTAACAAGTATGTGTTGGCGTCACTTAGAGGTTATGTCACATGCGATTATACATGTACGTGTGAAAGCAAAAATTAAAAATCTTCTGTAAATGGACAATTTTGACAGACATGCAAATTTACATGTTGGTCTCAAAACTGACAAGTCAGATGTAAAACACAGATAGTCTAAATCCACCTTAAGTAATGGGAATGTTAGGGTTATATCAGAAAATTTCAGTGTAAACTTTCTGTATGCAAAATTTAACCCATTTTTCGCCACACCTAGTTCCCGTCGACCGATTTAGTCATTATAATATCCAGCGGCGACTATTTAGACCAGAGTTATATTAAAATAAACATAGGTATGGTAGATGTTAACTGTATTCTTACCTAATTTCAAAATGTTGCCATTGTTATAACTCTTTTACATAAGTAATTCATTTAAATAGAAATAAACAATAAAAATTAAACAAAAAAATACTTTATTTAAACTTTGGTGAAACATATTACGGGTTGAAAATTTTAACGTTGGAAAATAGTACTCATTTTTCTATAAAAAGTGTTTTGCCAGTGCTATATTTTTTGTACAGTTGGCGATTTCTGCCTGGGTATGTACCTTATTAAAAAAGTACCTTTCAAAAATACCTTTTGAAGAAAGTAAGTTTTTCGAAAAGTATTATGTGTTTTTAATGGGACTTTAAATAAAAGTAAATAAAGTACCTTTTTGAATAAAGTACCATTTTAAATATAGTACCTTTTTAAATAAAGTACCTTTTTAAATAAAGTACCTTTATAAATAAAGTACATTTTTTAATAAAGTACGTTTTTTAAATAAAGTACCTTTTTAAATAAAGTACATTTTTAAATAAAGTGCCTTTTTAAATAAAGTACCTTTTTAAATAAAGTACCTTTTTAAATAAAGTACCTTTTTAAATAAAGTACCTTTTTAAATAAAGTACCTTTTTAAGTAAAGTACCTTTTTAAATAAAGTACCTTTTTAAATAAAGTACCTTTTTATATAAAGTACATACCTTTTTAAATAAAGTACATACCTTTTTAAATTAAGTGCCTTTTTAAATAAAGTACGTTTTTAAATGTATCTCTTTAAATAAAGTACCTGTTTAAATAAAGTAACTTTTTAAATAAAAAATCTTTTTAAATAAAGCACATTTTTAAATAAAGTACCTTTTTAAATGTATCTTTTTACATAAAGTACCTGTTTAAATAAAGTAACTTTTTAAATAAAACATCTTTTTAAATAAAGTACCTTTTTCAATAAAGTACCTTTTTAAATAAAGTACTTTTTTAAATAAAGTACCTGTTTAAGTAAAGTACCTTTTTAAATAAAGTACCTTTTTAAAAAAGGACATTTTTAAATAAATTACCTTTTTAAATAAAGTACCTTTTTAAATAAAGTACCTTTTTAAATAAAGTACCTTTTTAAATAAAGTATGTACCTTTTTAAATAAAGTAACCTTTTTAAATAAAATACCTTTTTAAATGAAGTATATTTTTAAATAAAGTACCTTTTTAAATAAAGTACCTTTTTAAATAAAGTACCTTTTTAAATAAAGTACCTTTTTAAATAAAGTACCTTTTTAAATAAAGTACCTTTTTATATAAAGTACATACCTTTTTAAATAAAGTGCCTTTTTAAATAAAGTACCTTTTTAAATGTATCTCTTTAAATAAAGTACCTGTTTAAATAAAGTAACTCTTTAAATAAAACATCTTTTTAAATAAAGCACCTTTTTAAATAAAGTACCTTTTTAAATGTATCTTTTTAAATAAAGTACCTGTTTAAATAAAGTAACTTTTTAAATAAAACATATTTTTAAATAAAGTACCTTTTTTAAATAAAGTAACTTTTTAAATAAAGTACTTTTTTAAATAAAGTACCTGTTTAAATAAAGTACCTTTTTAAATAAAGTACCTTTTTAAATAAAGTACCTTTTTAAATAAAGTACCTTCTTAAATAAAATACCTTTTTTAAATAAAGTACCTTTTTAAAGAAGTACCTTTTTAAATGTATCTCTTTAAATAAAGTACCTGTTTAAAATAAAGTAACTTTTTAAATAAAATATCTTTTTAAATAAAGCACCTTTTTAAATAAAGTACCTTTTTAAATGTATCTTTTTAAATAAAGTACCTGTTTAAATAAAGTAACTTTTTAAATAAAACACCTTTTTAAATAAAGTACCTTTTTAAATAAAGTACCTTTTTAAATAAAGTACTTTTTAAATAAAGTACTTTTTAAATAAAGTTCCTTTTTAAATAAAGTACCTTTTTAAATAAAGTACCTTTTTAAATAAAGTACCTTCTTAAATAAAATACCTTTTTTAAATAAAGTACCTTTTTAAAGAAGTACCTTTTTAAATAAAGTATGTACCTTTTTAAATAAAGTATGTACCTTTTTAAATAAAGTATATTTTTAAATAAAATATGTATCTTTAAATAAAGTATATTTTTAATTAAAGTATGTTTTTAAATAAAGAGCCTTCTTTTTTGTTTTAATAACTTTGCCTCTTATTTATAATACTTACAAACAATTTATGAAAGGTTAATGAAACAAATTTTGTATGGAAATCTGTTTCATAAACCTTTTATTAACATTTGATCATTTATTATGAATATAGCCCCATATCTTTTACTAAAATTCAATTAAATTTTTTGTAACCAAACAGCCTACCACTTACAATCATCAATTCAGTAACGCGCCCAAAATAGACTACAACGCATTTCCACATCATCAATTTAGCAATCAACCACAAAAGATGGATGCCATTGCATCTGTTACACAATATTGTCGTTCGAAGAACTATCCTGCCCCACGCTTCAGTGTATTGAAGGGAAAATTTTCACGTGGTACATATTCATGCAGTGTTCATGTTAACGACACCATTTTCTCCACATATCCCCATGAATATGAGACTGAATATTTGGCCAAAGAAGCATGTGCTAAAAGAGCAATGGAAAAGATAAAAATGGTAGAAAAGAAACGTCCCCTCCCTACGTGTACATTAACTGATACCGAGCTATTAGATAAACTCTATACGGAACTATTGAATCATCCTCATGGTATATTTGCTAAGAATTTACCCGAAACATTTGAATCAACGTTCCAGCAACAATTACCGGATAATTGGTGGGCTATGGTACAAACATCAAGTTTATTTACCACCGAAACTAATTTGGGTAAAGTGATTATATTTGCAAATCAGGATGCAGATAAGGACAACATAGCATTGTGCACAGGTGAAGCCACAAAGACCATACAAATTGATCCTATACGTCTACCCTGGTCCGATGAATATTGGGATATATTCATAACGCATTGTTCTTCAACTGTTGAGGTTTGGGGTCGTCTATTCGGTCAGGAGTATAATGTACGTTTTAGCGCCTTAATCAATGATATTGAAGCCTATATGTCTACCAAAAAGGAACGGCCCGTGTCAATAGCTCGCAAAAATATTTATCTGGTGAACATCAACGAATGCTGGCATCGTGTAAGAGTAGAAGAATTGGATAAACCAAAGGGCACTGCTTTATGTTTCTTTATTGATTTTGGGGATGCTGATTGGTTGGCTGTTGATCAATTGTACATATGCGAAACACATTTCCTAAGACTGCCGGCACAAGCTGTGCCATTTTCTCTTTATGGCCTAGAAGATTTCGAAGGAAATCCCTATGCCCGTAAATGTTTGGATGATTTACTACCCACGAAATCGTTGGTGGGTCGTATATTCACCAAAGAAAGCGAATTTTATGATACAAATTCCAAAAGTCATGGCAAAATACAGGTGGTATTGTTTGATACCTCGTCACAAGAAGATGTTAATATGAATCATAAACTATTGAATACAATCTGCGATGAGACAGTGGTACCGGAAATTAAACAAAGTACCGTAACCAATGTCATTGTAACCCATGTCAACGATAATGGTGATATATACTTACAATTAAATAGTCCAGAACTAAAATATGTGCAAGTAAGTTTTATGGGTAGAAATAAATAAATGAATTTAATATTTTTCCATTGACAGAATCTTTTGCAACAATGTGTGGAATCCAAATTTAATAGTGATCAGCATAAAATCTCCTTTGACGATTTAAAACGTTCCAATCTATTTTTAATTTGTGATGATGAAGATCCCAATGACGTTAAATGGTATCGTGCTGCCTTGACGGACACAAATATACAGCCAAACTGGGATAATTATCAAATGTATTATGTGGATAATGGACGAACGAAACCAACAAATATTTCAAAAATATTTTTATTGGAAAGTTTAAGTGTGGCCTTGAGCAAATTTCCAGCTCAGGCTATTCAAGTAAGACTACATAATATACCCGATATAACAGCTAATATTGTGGGACGTATACGTGGTCTATTGCCAAAAGACTGTGAAGCTTTAGTAAGTTTTTGAGAAAGATCATAAAATATTTATACTTTTATTTATTTTCTCGCACTTATTTTCTTTGCCAGGTAAGACTGTATGTACCAGGTAAGATTCCTTTTGTTGCTCTTTATACACGCTTGGAAGGGCCTGGCACTTTATGTACTATTAATGATGTGATACGTATAGAACATGAACTAGAAGAGTGAGTTACCATTAAAAACATTGTAGTTTTAGTTAAAATTATAAATTGTTTTCCCTTTCTTTTTGAAGATGTTCCGATATACTACAAGGTTGTGCTTTAGACGATACAAATACTAACAATAAATCCACACATGATATTAACAAGAAATTAACACGTAGCACCAGTGGCTCATCATTAGCATCACCCTCAACGCCCACTACCAATCCCTTCATCGATGTAACACGTGGTCTAACACTAACTAAAGTGCCAGGATCACCACAGAAATCTGCCGATCTTCCTAAACTGCAGAATTATGCAGCTATACCAAATATAAATGAATACTTTGAAGTGCGTATAACAATGTCGGCTAATCCTTCAAACTTTACGGTGAGAAATTGTCAAAACATAAAATTGTAGTGAAAAAATCCAATTATGATTACTTTTAGATACAACCCTACAAAGATTATCCTAATTTGCGCACTTTAATGAAAGAGCTACAAGAATTTTGTGAAAATAGTGATGAATTTATACCAACCGATATGGTGGAAATAGGCGAGGCTTATGCCGCCAAAAATCCCGATGGCTTCTTTCATAGGTAATATTTTTAAATAAGAGTATATATTATAGATAATATTGACATAACCCTCGGTCGTTAGACATATTTGGCACTGAATGTTCCTACTCAGGGTGCTCGAACACCCAGAATTTTCATGAGTAATATTTAAAAATATATTTATAAAAAAACTCATATATTTATTTACTGCTTACTTCTAAATGAATTTTAAAGATGCTCTTTGCACGTGTAGCCTGAGTGCCTGAGCGCCCTTGGGTAGGGTTATAGCGAAAATTAGATGGGAAATTTCGATTTGAATAAAGTTTTACGACACAAATTTTTCACTCACTTAATTTGCATTGAGAAATTCCGGTTCGAAAACTCCAACTTAACTTCGAAACTATTTTTTCGCAATTCGAATTTAAGAAACATATTGCTTTTAACACCTTAATTTTGAAATCACTTCATTTCGTTAACTTTTAAGTTAATTCTTGATAATTTTCAAATTTCGAACTTGTAAAATTATTCCGTAGTAACTAAACTCAATTCCGATGCTTATTCTTGATGGTTTTTGAAAATTGTAATACATGCAATAAACCGATAAATTTTAACATTTAAAAAAGTATTCGAACTTAAGTTTGAAGTTTATTCTGGAAGCTTTTCGAGATATCTAATTTAGTATAATAGTAACTTTTATCAGGCAAATTTCACATTCATTTAATTTTAAGGCAGAAAATGTATATTCGAAAACTAAAATATTTCAGAATTTCGAACTTAATGAAGAATCACTTTTAATACCTAAATTTTACAATCGCTTGTTTTGATGTAAGAGGTGCCTGTTCGAAAGTTCGAACTAAGTTTGGAAATTAGTTTTTAAAGTTTTTCGAAATTTCGAATTGAATAACACCTACATTTTACAATTACATAATCTTAAAAGCTGAAAGTATCTGTTCGAAAATGCAAACTAAATTTTTAAATTTATCTTTGAAGTTCTTCAAAATTGTTCGAAAATACTAACTAAATTTGGAAATTAATTTTAAAGTTTTTTGAAATTTCGAATTTAAAAAACTATCGTTTCTAACACCTGGATTTTACAATCACACCATTTTAATGCTTAATGTATTTGTTCGAAAATTCGAACGAAATTCGTAAATAAATTTTAGGATTTTTTCGAAACTCTGAATTTAATTAAAAGAATAATGTATGTTCGAAAACTCCAACACGATTTTAAAGCTTTTTCTTGAAAAATTTTCAGAATTTCGGATATAAAACAAAATTCATGTTCGAAAATTCGAACTAAATTTCGAACTAAATACATATTGGTAAAAATATTCGTTTGTTTGAATCCAAAGTTTGAACCCAAATATTAAAACTTAAAATATTAATTTTTAAAGTTTTTTCGAAATGGTTCAACCGAGGCACGAACTCACATGTTGCATGGATTATTTTCAGTGTAGTTTCAATTGATTTCGTGGTTGAACCAAAAACAAAAATTTTTAAAAAGTTTTTACAAATATTTAGGTAATTGAACATTGAATGTTAGTGATAGAATGTACAATTTTCGTCGTAGGTTGAACTTCAACAACACAATTAATTAATCATATTTTAAATCATATTTTAGTTTTTTCTGTGTAGTGAGAAGTAATGATGAATTGGAATAAGGCTACAACGAAATACAGGCATTTAGAATGGCTTAACCCACAACAAATAACAATATTTGAAAAATATTTTGAAAAATAGTTTAAATTAATGACTTCAATTAAAAAGACATAAGCCTCGAGTGTTGTGTTTTTCTTCCGACGGGGTTTTTTGAATTTGGAACGATTTTCCGTCATCCCACGTCAAATTTGGTTTGTAAACAGACCGGTTTCGGCTATGTGCCATCGTCAGTGTTCTATTGAATATTCAATAGAACACTGAATATTCAATAGAACACTGAAGATGGCACATAGCCGAAACCGGTCTGTTTACAAACCAAATTTGACGTGGGATGACGGACATAAGCCTCATTTAATAACTTTTAATCATATTTGAATTTCTTTTATATATTTTTTAGAGTAACAGTTGTTAAAAAATATGGCGATATAATGCATGTGTCGTTTTGTGATTTTGGTGATATAGCTACACTCGATAGCAGTCAATTGAAGACATTACCTTTGAAATTCCGTCAATTACCCAAAATGGCCATACAAGCCAAAATTTATGGTAAGTCCTTGCTTTATTTTTATTAATATCTTCTTATTTATTTAATATTTTAATACAACAAATATTATTACCCTGCGAAAATATTAACAACAAAAAAAAAGGCATCAAAGCAGTTAATGGTGACTGGACCTTAGATGATTGTTTATCTTTCCGCAAATTAACGGTGGGTAAAACATTTGTATCAGTTATAAAAGACGTACAATACGACAAGGAATGTACACCACCCACTCCAATACTCGAAATGGAATTAATTGATGTTAACACCGATGTCGACATATTGATACATGAAACTTTACTTAAAGAAAATCGTGCTATTAGCGAATGCATATGAGATCCGCTTAATGAAATCATATCAAAATTTCGAGCATTTAAATGTTCGCCTTATCATGGTATGAAGTAAAGTAAAATAACACAAATCGGTAATTAATCCTTAGATTTATTTACATGTTGATCATGTCAAATTGTTTTTTTTTCTTATTAACTATTATTTACATTATATGACACTCATATTTACAAACATATAATTTTCATATTATGTTATCGCAATGCTTTTTCTCACTTTCACAATCACATTCCGTACTTGTTGTTGTTAAAGTTAATTTTAAACGAAAATGTTTCCTTAAAAACTTATTAAACGAACGACATTTAAGCATTTCGCAGCGCTTATCATTATTAAAAAAAAAATCAATTTTAAATAAGATGACTACAAATATTATTTCCTTACGCTCATATCATCATATCATTTTAGAAAAAGAAAGAAAATTTCCCTTTTGATATGAACTTAGTTTTTATTCCGATATTTGCTTTATCTTTTAATATAATTGTAACGAACAAAACACAAAGAAAATATTAATTTACTAACTACATAATACATAGATATTGTTATCATCACCCAAACTTATTATATATACATACTTATATATATTTGGATGCAAAAAGAAGATAAAATGTAAAGATTTTTCAAAATGAGAATTATAGACATGAATAGAATATTTAACTGCAAAAACAAATAAAATTTATAATCATATAAAATCAACTTATTAAAGGCCAAAAAAAAACATTATTATAAAAAAGTTAATTATTAAAAATTGAGTTTTATTGTTTAAAATTGAAAAAAACCACCTTTGGCTCAAATACGTTCAAGGTTTGGCTCCATTGTATTGTCTGTAAAGAGAAAAATAAAAAAAGAGAGGAAGAAATGGAGAGCATAAGATATTTTAGTATAGAGTATTAGAGAATATAAGTACAAGGTGCAGGTATAAAGTAACAGTAGGGAACAGATTAGGGCTGGCACGTGCCCAGAGGATGGTTCAGGTCTGGAACCATTCACTGTTGCTGAGGAAGGAACTGAGTCCGTTGAGGTTCGCTGCCGGCATCTCAGAAAGATTGGCAAGGGATTGGTGGCCAAGGTATGTCAGTCTTTGGGTCTACAGTAAAGAGCGGCAGGAGCGCACAAGAGATAGAACATTTTCTCCTGCACCTCTTCGTTGTGGCAGTTTCAGCAGAAGTCGTGCGATATTAAACCCATCCTTCAGGTGTATCTTCTGGAGTCGTAAAATATGCCTAGTGCGGATTGAATCCAGTTTGGGCAAAATTAGGGTA
The DNA here is from genome assembly GCA_956483635.1 of Panzeria rudis. Classification (NCBI taxonomy): domain Eukaryota; kingdom Metazoa; phylum Arthropoda; class Insecta; order Diptera; family Tachinidae; genus Panzeria; species Panzeria rudis. The sequence continues at coordinate 18,996,956 of OY101450.1, read as the reverse complement.
GAAGCTCTAAAGGTAGGCTCATTCAGCCGCTTGTCCCGTGCCAGGTCTCGGAAGTGAGCTTCAATTTGCTGTTTACAAGCTGATAGAGTATTACCGCAGAAGATGTGAATGGCATTCTCTGGAAGTGCTGTCCCTTTTCTAGCAAGTTCATCAGCAATGCAGCTTCCTGCATGGGTCCCGTCTCCATGCACCCATATGAGGGTTAAATGTCTCGCCAACCCATTTAGGCACGCCAGCATTTTTTCATCAGGTTCGATGTTTTATATAAACGTATTAGTTAGCGGGACCTGATTGAGGCTTTGTTGTCGGTGAAAATTATGACATTTCCGTCGAATATCCTATAATACCGAATCCAGTTTGCCGTCTTTTTTATAGCCGATATCTCGCCTTGTATTACGCTACATTTGTCTGGAAGCCTGAAAGATAGGTTGGCACTCAGCCGTTCAAAGTAGATCTCGCTCACAAACATGTGCCAGCTCTTGGAACTGCCTGCGTAGATATCTAAGTGTTCTTCGAATATCGGAATCTCGGAATGATGTAGTCATTGAGTTCCGTTAGATTTTCCCAAGAATCAGTGATGCTTGCGTGACGCCACCGTGTTTGATGCCAGTTGCTTTGTGTAAATAGGGTTCGTTTTGTGGAAAACTTTGCGAAATGTGATTACCGCGTCATCATCAGTATTTGCTCTAGACTGTAGTACTCATATCTGTCTGTCAAGTGATGAATCCTCGTCGCATCCACGTCTAAAATATGACGAAGTGTAGTTCTCCGTCTAATGCTATTCAAAGCTGGGCATTTACACACAACGATAAAGTCTAAGAACATCATCCTATTCGATTTTTATCTCGTGTCAGACGATAATTGAAGTTTCCGTGAACTGTCGCTAAAACTGTCATCCAGCTTAAGGCGCTTTTAATTATAATACTTTAAAGAACCTTTTATCTCAATTTTTCTTTATATCATAGAGTATTCTATTGTGGGCTTTCAAGGGGGTTTTGTTGGCCATCGCTCGAACTTACGTACAAGTACGTAGTTGGAAAGTTCTGGCAAATTCGTACTTAGGTTTCAAAAGCCTCCTCCAAAAAAAACCGATGCTACGACTAGGAGTGTCGTAATGACACTGCAGAGAAAATCTGCCTATTTGGCAATACTGCAGTCCGCGATATGCACGGCAGATCTTCCGGCAGAAAAGGAGAGAGGAGAAACGTCTGTTCCGCCACAAGAAAAGAGAAATGGAAAGGCCCGAGTGTGAGCATATCGAGATGTACAGGAGTAGAAACATAGTTCGCAAATTCTACTAAAGTGTAAAACACTGATGGGTCGATTATGGATGGCAACCGAACCTAAGTTGGGTTGCCAGTTGCTGAAAACGATATTACAGATGGCAACTGCCAACTGGGAGCTGTTAATTTTACTTGATATTTTGTGCTTTTCTGGCAACCACGAATTTTCAGTTGTCGTCTGGCAGCGGAACTGCAGTTCGGTTGCTATCCATAATCGAACCATAAACAGAGGGCTTTGATACTGGTAATTCCTCCTGTAAAGACAAACACGGAAACCTAGTGACGGATACTGAAACTATAATGAGGACATGGAAACAACATTTTTACAAGCTGTTGGCGACGAAGATACCCTTGAACCAATTATTGGTTTATGCCATCCAACCAAAATGTGGTAGAGAAAGGAATATCCCGGCTGAAGAATAATGAAGCTGCAGGAGCTGATGGTCTGTCTGTAGAACCGTTTATAGCTGGAGGCGACGAGTTGTTAAGGACCATGCATCGACTTGTTAGAACCATTTGGCTGGAAGAACGCATGCTCGATGATTGGAATCTCAGTGTTTTATGACCTGTGCATAAGAAAGAAGACAAAAAACCCTATGCGCTAACTATAGAGTTATAAGCGTGCTTCCCATTACATACAAAATTCTATCGAGCATACTGTGTGAACCATTAAAGACTAAAAAGCCGGCGAAATAATTGGACTCTACTAAAGCGCCTTTAGACCTGATAACGCCAGATCCTGGAGAAGACCCAAGACTACAAAGCTGCCTTTGACAGACCGATACGAGCAAAGGTATTGAAAGCCATGTCTGGGTTTGTTATTCCTGCAAAGTTGATAAGTATATGCAGAATGACACTAACTGACACAAGATCATTGGCTAAAATTTGGAAAAACCTCTCTGAAATGTAGAATACCAAACGAGGTGTACTGTATGGTTTGATCCATTCAATATTTTGTTGGAAAAAAAATCCTGCGCGATGCTGCATCTAATAGATGATATTGACTGCAACATTTTCAAGTATCGAAAGAGAGTCGGCGAACATGGGTCTGGTAGTAAATGGAGATAATACCAGTTAATGGTATCAAAGAACAAAGAATTCACGAGACTGGATCAATATGTGAACGTTGGTGACCTTAACTTTGAGGTTGTAAACGACTTTATCTACCTCTGTACCGCCATAAACAAAACAAACAACATCGGTTTAAAATTAAAAAGAAGAACTATTCTTGCTAACAGGTGCTAACCCCGGCTAAGGAAGCAGTTACACAAAGCAAAAATTACACACACTCTATAAAATGTTTATACTACAAGTGCTACCATATGGCGCTAAAGCGTGGGTAATTGCATTTGAATCTGTTCTTATGGTGTTTGAGAGAAAAACACTTCGTAACATATATAGACTTATCTGCGTCAACAGAGAGTATCGTCATCGAATAAATCACGAGCTGTACGGAGAGAGTAATGTATATTAGTTCGTTTAACTAATATACATTACTCTCTACATTACTACAGTGGTTGCGAATTTGATCCCGAAGGAAGACGTAGAAGGGGAAGACCAAAACTTCGGTGGAAGGATTAAGCTGAAAAAGATCTCTTAAGAATTGATGTTAGAAACTGGAGGAGAAGTGCGATAGATCGAAGCGCATGGAAAATTATCTTAACTATGGTTACTACTGACCTAAATGGTTTTTCATAGCCATCTGGGTAAGTCATTAATGTTAAGTGTAGACTGTTCAAGTCACTATTTGGTTAATGTGTCCTGCCAAAAACGCGACTATACAAGCGTGTAAAGAGTACTCCCATAAGGGACCAGGAGTAGTTCCGAACTAGTCTAAATGTATGAAATAAACGTGTTTTTTTAAATTTATGTTCATTTGTGCCTCTTTCCTTGGTATATTAATTATGTCTGAATATAATGTTACGAACCTTAGGATATAGGTATGGATATCAATTTAAAGTGCTCTAAAATACCTTAGACTGGTATGGAAATGTTCTATTGTGAGTCAAATGGAAATGGACGAATTTTTCACCCGACTTTCTACGTAAAAACACAGCTATCTTCGGTCCGACACTAATTAATCACCATTATCGCGAATAACAAGTGAAATATATGTTCCCATGAAATTTTAATTTCCCTTCGAGGGAAACATTTTTTCTCGCTATCGGTTCTCAGTGAATGCAAAAATGAAAGAACCTTAATACAATAAATTAAAAACCAAAGAAATTTTTGTTTGAAATAAAAAAATACAGTGCTAAGAATTGGAACTATCTTTCATTCCATGAGGAATCTAAACAACATCGAATTGTTCGTTCAAGTTTGCTAAATGCATCCAATCCCTTGGAGTACCCGAGCCACTGCAAGCAGCCTAATTCAATTAAATAGGCTTTTGTGTTAATTAAAACGGTGTTTTTGGACGTGTTGAATGATTCTCTACAGACGCGAAAAAATCATTTGCTTATTCCATCACCGCAAAACTTAGTTCATGTGTGCAAAGAAAATTTTTGCAAGGAATTAGTATTATGATATATGTGTTAGAATTAAGATAAATTATCACTATTTACTGATATTGTTCTAAAAATTAATATTTATAAGCTTTAATAATAAATTGGAACGATTACATGGCAATTACATGATGTTTTTATCCAGTTCGCCTGCTAAAATAAAGTGAACAAAAACAGGAGATAAGGGAAAAAATCCACGTGAAAAAACTCATTCACGATAACGGAATTTTTATTCATGATTGCAAAGAAGGGAAAGGGAAAACATTTCGGGGGAAAAAGTATTCACCATAGGGGTGAATATAACACCACTCCCTTGTTTGCATAAGGTGCTTAAAAATATATTCAATTTGCAAAACAGAAATTTTTTAAAAAGTGTCTTTGAAAGATAATTTTATCCTTGGCGTATTAGTGGTGTTCAGTATCTGATGCAAGTGGCGAAAGTTCAAATGCAAAATATCGTAGCTTTTTTTTATAAAATCTTGTGCATTTTGTTGTTGTATTTTATAAAAAAGCTACTATATTTTGCATTTTCACTTTCGCCAGACCATTTGCATCCAACACTTCTATTATTTTTCATACCGAAACGATGATACCGATGAAGGAAACAGTATTTTAATATCGCTATTTTAAAATCGCAAACAATTGCACTCAAAATAAAATATTGGTAAATCTAATCAATTTCATAGGTTAGAATTGCGCCAACGCATAAAATACAGTAAAAATCAACTGATGGAATTGTAGTTTAGTTGATATATAGTATATAAAACTACTAACTGGAAGGTCGCAGGTTCGATAACTGCCACGGCTTAAGCAGTAAGTGTGTTTGTTAAAATTTTTTTTTGTTTGTAATTTTTCTTGAACTTACGTTCTCACAAGTTTACCCATGTGTATAAACCTGACGCCTGTACCTCGGACTTTCATGCAAATGCATGTTTTTTGTGGTGATAGATAAAGCGGTATCGACTAAATATCTACGCGAATCATCAAATTTTAAGTAGTTTGGCATCGATTTGTAGTTGCATATGTTGGTGGTATGTGCATATTTGTGCATATTTTGGCAATAAATGCATATTTTTGGAGTAATAAAAAATTTTTTAATGCATATTTCTCAACTTTTGAAAAAAAAAATTTATAGGCCGATTACGGATGGCAACTGAGCCTCAGTTGGGTTACCAGTTGCTGAAAATAATAGACCCAATTATGTTTTCTTTTCTAACAATAATAAAAAATTAAAATAAAATGTTTTCATATTATTTTAGTTTTGGTACTTTCTTCGCATGTAAATGCATATTTTCGCATATTTTTCATTTTGAGGTGCATTTGTTAAGCGCTTAAAATCAATTTTTAGCTGCATGAAAGTCCCAGCCCTGATGATAATACTAAGGGTGAGTTTTTAATGAGAACATTAGAGATTTAGTCATCTTTAATCTTTGTTTTCTGTTTTTAAGAGGATAATTAACTGCTTTTATTGCCCAGCTTAAGCGGCCAACGTTGGTGGTTTAAGCTGTAAAAAATAAGTAGGTATGTATGTCAACACACACATTCGATTGTACTTTTTTCAATATACATATATACATATTAATAATATGATAGAAACTATGTTTTTATGTTGTAAACTCGTCTATATTTTTATTTCACGGCACATTGCAATTATTTCTTAAGTTTTTCTATTTCTTTTTTATTTTATCTTCTTTTTCTTCTATTTGCTGCAATTTGTCAAGTCAGCTGATCAGAGATGCCATATTTTATTATTTAGTATGGCAATTTTGAGAGGTTTAAGCTTCCACTTAAAAACTGCAAACAGAATTAGCACTCAATTAAATTTATTCTCAGATTAATTGATTATAGTTTCAAACTAAAATCAAATTTTCTTATTAAAAATCCACCCTAAGTCTACATAGAATTGTGGTGACTTGCTTGTGTTAAATACAGTATTTTTTGCAAAATAACAATTTGCGTTATTATTTTAAATTGGTCATTTTAACCATAAAAATTGGTAATTTTAACCACAAAAATTTAAAAAAATTAAATTAGTAATTTTAATCATGAAAAATTTATTTTATTTTCAAACGTCGTTTTCCCCAAATTTATATTTTACAATTCAGTAAAATGTAATATTTCGGTCTTGAACTTAGGATCTCAAGTTTATGAAGCGGACGCCTTTACCATCTCAACTAAGTCATTTACAATTTGAAAAGTTATTTTAAGCAATGAAAATTGTTATTTCATAAAAATTGCAACAACAATTTACATTAACAATAGGTTAACTATTCAGTATTTATTTTGAGTGTACGCTATCGGTAGTGATACCGGCATTAAATTTTAAATGGTATTTAATCGGTAGCGGTAATAATTATGGTGTCGGTTGCCAAACTTGATCAAAAACCAATACGGCCGCTTACTTTCACCCAACCGCAAAAACGTTTGTGGTTGACTGACGAAAATAGTGGTTACACTATCGATCAAGCGAAATTTAAGCAAAACTGTCATTCAAGTTCGATAATGTGTACTCTATGTTAAAATGTTGTCCTTTACAATTAATTAAACACGTTTCCGATGTTAAATATATTTCAAATATAGATATATTTTATTTTCTTTTCATTTGTTTTATATAGATTTTTAATATTTATGTATGTATGTATATAATAATATTTGTTTACTCTTTGTTTTATGCACAACTTTATTCTTTTCATTTTGTAATTTGTTGCATATTTGTTTATTTATGTTTTAAACTTTAATAATAATTATAAATAATTGTTATTATTAATTGTTAATAATTTTAATTAAATTTATATATATATATATATATATATATATATATATATATATATATATATATATATATATATATATATATATATATATATATATATATATATATATATATATATATATATATATATATATATATATTTAATTTGGAAAGTAATTATTTTAATTAATTAAATTCTAGATTAATCATTTAATCAATAATGTTTAAAGTCCGTTTTTGTGGGGGTTTCTTCTTCTTTCTTGAAATATAAAAATCGGTTTTAATTACATATTATATAATAATTATTAACATTATTTTATATTTTCATTAAATCAATTTCTATTTATTTATTTTGTTTAACTTACAAACCATGTTTTTTGTTTTTTTTTAACGTGCACCATTTCAATTACATTTTAATATTTATTTTTTTTAAATACATACTTATTTAACATTTATTTTACAATATTTTCATTTTTGTTTCACACTTTATTTAAGTCTAATATTCAAACTTTTTAACTCTAACAATATCTTTTATTCTCTCTCGCAAAACATTCTTATTTACTTAGTTGTTAAGTTTCTTCTTTAATTTAATTATATTTCATTTTATTTATATTTAATTTTAAATGTTAATTTGAATTTTCATTCCCTATTTTCATAAGCCTCACAGTGTTTTCTAGAATGTATATTTGGATTGATGTCGAAATCTAACAAAACCTTTTTGCCCATAATCATAGTCAGACATTAAAGTCGGTTTGTTTTAGAAATGACTTTAAATTAAAAACCTATTATGTATTAGCTATTTTGTTATTATAGTTAAACAGTAAGTAAGTAAGTGACACATCAGTTGTAGAAAATGTTTTCATGCAATCTGTAACAAATAATGTATAGGCAAATGGCACCTTCCTAATATAAATCAGGGCTACTCTGGTGGACAATAGAATCCAAGGGGGAATAATAAGGCTTATGCATCGGCGAACTCAACACTGTCAAACACAATATTTTTTTGCGGGACCAACACTCACGGAATGATCAATTATCATGCAATGCATTGTGCTGGAACTAGTAAAATTGTTTATGGGAAGGAGGGTAGAAGGAGTAGTGATTGTGGAAATTCGATTTGAATCTTCCCAGACTAAAATTAGCAGGAAAGACATCTGCAGGAAGCTTATTCCACATATAAACTGTTCGGCTAAAGAACGGAGTGGGTTTCGTGAACGAAATCCCTGATTTCTTCAGACTACATTCCATTGTAGTATCGTTGGAATTGTAAAACACATTCCATATTGCGACGATGCTCCAGTGAGTCAGTAGAGCTAGCTACCCTACTTTCACCGATAAGCTTCTTCATTCTTTCCTGTACGCAGTCTAGTAACCTCAAAATAGACTGAAGCACCGTCCCGTACAAGAGAGTTGTAATCCATTTTCCATCGGATATAATTAGTTGGTATCAATAGTAAGGAGATAAGATAGAGTGAAGTGTCTCTTACACCGTCTTCTTTTCAAACTTGAAAAATGTAATCCGTCTATCAAACATTACACTGTATTTTCATGCCAAGAACATCAAAGAGTTAGCGCTACTGATTCCTCGATATTTATACCACCCTTATTTGAATCGTGTATTTCAGAAACCACATAAGTCACGTTCAGAAAATTTTGGCGGATTATTCAAAACACTTAAAATAAACCAAAGTATTATTGTTTTTCTGAAAACAAATTATAACATGACACTAACTTAATTTTACTTAAGAAAGCTAATCCACTTAAGAATAATTTTATTTTAGAAAACTGGTCTTTATCTCTCCTGACAAATTATACAAGCTGGGCTTATGGGGTTTCTGAAATACACCATCCTTTTAGAGATGGAGGAGCATGTTCGGTCATACGTCTGTGCGTGAGTACACAAAACTGTCTCAAGAGGACTAAAAGTCGACCTATTCGCACGACCCCAATAATGGATTTGTTACAAGATCGCGACTATTTTGCCTCATGGCCCCAATCTCCGACAGGCTTGGTCTATTACACATTGAATATGGTTGGCAAATGCTGCTGCCATCTGCAAAAGAGTAGGGTAGGAGAAAGAACGGAGCATTGCCGTACCCCCTTAATTAATCTTGAACTCGTTTGATAGCATCGAGAAAGCTCGAAATAAGTTTCTATAAAAGTGCACTATGCTACACTCTATCAAACTCCTCAGAAATATCGGGATCCACCACATTACTTTCACCGAAAGCAAGGCCAGCAAGTCACACATAGAGCGTTCACCATACTGGCGGTCGCGAAGTAAACCTTTGTACTTCAAATACTGCACAAGATGGAAATTCACCATAACCTCCTATTGTCGAAGAGCACTGTTTTAAGACCAGTGCAGGAATACCATCTTTTTTTTAAAGAGTAGTAACACAATCAGGCAATTAATGACTACCAGTTAATTAATTAACCCGGCGTCGGGGGATGGGTCAACATTACACGGCTCTTTTTGAATTGCTTGTAGTTTTATAACTACACGTGCGACTAGCTTTTCTCAGTAGCTGGAGATATTGAATCGCTCTAAACGGTTTTAATTTGAAATCAGTATAACGTTGATAGCACTTCGAGCACAATACCGACGAAGGAGGGTGCTGTGATTAGGATATGTCAGTAATAATCGCTGCTGGTACTGCTAGAGTAACCAGTGCTATGCCTTCATCACTTTAACAGTCTAACAACAATCAACACAATGACATGCCAATCCACATAATAAAATATCATGATGGTTTTGGCTTGCCTGAAACTAGCCTTGAACCCCACTCTCTGGATCTGACCCTCTGGATCTGACTGTATATTTGCAAGTCTGATTAAATCAGGTTTAGTCGAAACTCGATTTGATGGAATAAAAGTTTTCATTCCCAGCAAAAAGGTGTTTACGACCATTTCTGTTATGGCATTGACATTATTGCCAAGAAAACTTACTGCCTGTTCATCGACGTCGAAAGAAGGCGTTCATTCGCATCGAGATTTCCAAGATGGAGAAACCCCAATCTCTAGAGAATAAGTGTTTCGGAATGATGTAGTCATTGAATTCCGGTAGATTTTCCCAAGAATCAGAAATGCTTGCGTGACGCCACCGTATTTGATGCCAGTTGCTTTGTGTAAATGGGGTTCGTTTTGTGGAAAACTTTGCGAAATGTGATTACCGCGTCATCATCAGTATTTGCTCTAGACTTTAGTATTCATATCTCTCTGTCAAGTGATGATTCCTCGTCTCATCCACGTCTAAAATATGACGAAGTGTAGTTCTCCGCCTAATGCTATTCAAAGCTGGGCATTTACACACAACGATAAAGTCTAAGAACATCATCCTATTCGATTTTTATCTCGTGTTAGATGATAATTGGAGTTTCCGCGAACTGTCACTAAAACTGTCATCCAGCTTAAGGCGCTTTTAATTATAATACTTTAAAGAACCTTTTATCTCAATCTTTCTTTATATCATAGAGTATTCTATTGTGGGCTTTCAAGGGGGTTTTGTTGGCCATCGCTCGAACTTACGTACAAGTACGTAGTGGGAAAGTTCTGGCAAATTCGTACTTAGCTTTCAAAAGCCTCCTCCAAAAAACCGATGCTACGACTAGGAGTGTCGTAATGACACTGCAGAGAAAATCTGCCTATTTGGCAATACTACAGTCCGCGATGTGCACGGCAGATCTGCCGGAAGAAAAGGAGAGAAGAGAAACGTCTGTTCCGCCACAAGAAAAGAGAAATGGAAAGGCGAGTGTGAGCAGATCGAGATGTACAGGAGTAAAAACATAGTCCGCAAATTCTACTAAAGTGTATAACACTGATGGGTCGATTATGGATGGCAACCGAACCTAAGTTGGGTTGCCAGTTGCTGAAAACGATATTACAGATGGCAACTGCCAACTGGGAGCTGTTGATTTTAGTTGATATTTTGTGCTTTTCTGGCAACCACGAATTTTCAGTTGTCGGCTGGCAGCGGAACTGCAGTTCGGTTGCTATCCATAATCGAACCATAAACAGAGGGCTTTGATACTGGTAACTTCTCCTGTAAAGACAAACACGGAAACCTAGTGACGGATACTGAAACTGTAATGAGGACATGGAAGCAACATTTTTACAAGCTGTTGGTGACGAAGATACCCTTGAACCAATTATTGGTGTATGCCATCTAACCAAAATATGGTAGAGAAAGGAATATAACGGCTGAAGAATAATGAAGCTGTATGAGCTGTTTATAGCCGGAGGCGACGAGTTGTTAAGGACCATGCATCGACTTGGTAGAACCATTTGGCTGGAAGAACGCATGGAATCTAAGCATATTAATAGTATGAGTGAAAATTTATTAGTATGTGTGACACAGATGACGCTTGATGGAAAATATACTTGGTTTTGATTTATCGTCAAGCACACGTGTACGAATTTGACATCAAGCATTTTGATCGTGTCTAGAACCCTTTAGCGAAATATTTATTTGTATGTATTACAACGACGATGCTGGATAGAATATAAAAAATATTTGATTTAACGTCAAGCACAGCTGCACGAATTTGACACCAAGCATTTTGATCGTGTCTAGTCTTTTTAAAAGATTTATTATTTTGGGTCATTTGACAAGGACTTTAACGTCGACTATCTCTTATTAGGTGAAATATTTGAAAGAGCAGATATTTAAAATTTGGAAAACATTGTGAGTATTTTGCTAAAACATTTTTTGACAAACTTTTTTAAAAAAATTTGTTTTCTATTCAAAATTTTATGAACTCTCCTATAGGCTTACCAATCTAAAATTTTCTTAAAATGTTTTTACCTCTACTAATTTACCCTTCAGTTAAATGCTGTATGCCAAAAATTCTTAGAAATTAATTCTATATACAACATCCATCATACATTTAGATTTATGGAAAAGAAAAAAGGAAAAAGTTATTCATTAATTCAAGAAAGTTTATTTGGGATTTATCTTAAAGTCACTTAAAAAATTTCAGATAGTTGAGACATCAAGTTTCAAAGATCTAAAAATTCAGTGTTTTTTGTTTCTCCTAGTAGTGCATCACTTATCGCGTTTATGCGCAGCGTTTATTTGCAAATAAGAACGTAAAATGCTGCCAAATATTTGTTTATTGTAACTGAATATTCATCTATTTGTTAATAAATTTATCTATAATTATTTTTTATTAATAAATATATGTGAAGGTGGCACGTCAAACTTCTTATTTGCTAATAGCACGTTAATCAGCAATTGTTTTCGTGAGTTAGTAAGTTACAATAAAAACTCATATTTGGCAGCACTACATTTTTATTTGCAAATAACATGATACAATTAACAGGTACACGCAGTAGATCAGCTGACCTTACTCGCCTGAACGGCAAACTCAGTTGAGTGATGTAATTATCGTAATATCATCACTGCTATCAAACTGTCAAACTCTGTATAGAGATTCCTTTCTCTAAGCTATTTGACATTTCCTTATAAAGCTAGTTTCGCTAATAGTTCCATCCGTCTTTCAACGTTTTTTGACAACTAGTGAAGTATTTCTGCAACAAATTTTGTATTGTTATAGAACAGCGAGTACCTGTTAATTGTATCATTGCAAATAATACCTCGTTTATAAGAATTTTTTATTTGCAAATAAGAATGTAGTGCTGCCAAGTATGTATTTTTATTGTAACTTACTGACTCACGAAAACAATTGCTGATTAACGCACTATTTGCAAATAAGAAGTTTGAGATAAATATATTAATAAATAAATAAATAATCAGTGATGTAATAAATGACAATAAAAAAGTATTTGGCAGCATTTTACGCTCTGATTTGCAAATAGCCACTGAGAAAGAGAGAGAAACTTGTGTTCATTTCTCTGTCTTTCTCACAGCTGAATAAGAAGCTAAACGTAGTATGAGAAATTCTTATAAACGTGGTAGCTGAAAAATAACGTTCAAAAATCTCAACTTGGCATCACTGTTCTACAGCTTGTATGGTAATCATTTGCAGTGTTACCACAAACTTTACTGTAGCTTGAATGCAAGAACCTTTAAATACAAGGATGTAAATAAATTTGCCGAATTTAATTATTATTAGTTTTTCTTAAACTTATGAAAAAATAAAATCCCAACGTTTAAAAGGACTGTCTTGAAAGTATGAATAAATTTTAGTTCAATATTTTTTATTTATTTTATATTTTATATCGTTCTTAATTTATTTAAGCTGCTTGTACGCCTTAACTAAAGTTATAAAATTATTTACCACTCAAATTGTGTTTATTTTCAAATAATGACCAGCGTTACCATCATCGTTAAAAGACATACTAGGCTATAACAAAGTTGCCAATATTTTAAATTTATTTGCATTAAATATTTTATATTTTCTTGGTTTCTGTATTGCTATTTTATGTCACTGTACTTCTTTGTAGTTGATTTCATATAATTTAATTTTCATTTAATTTTTGAACATCCAATCAGGTAACGGTTGTGTTCAAAACCTATTTGTTCCTTTGTTTTTTATTTCTTAACATTTTAATTCTTAATATTTTTTGTTGCTGTAATTATTAATTGTTTAGAAAAAGCTTGTTATATTTCAATTAAAACAGAATTATTGTAGATTTATATTTTCGATTTTTCTTTTTGGAATATTTTTATGTGGCAGTGTAACCTATTTATTTTATTTTCTTGTATTAAACTTTTTTTCCATTCTTTATTTCTTCTTGAAATCGATTTTTGGGGTTTGTTTTTATTTTAAGCGAAAAATTACGTATTGTTAAAGATTTTTGTTTTAATAATTTAAGTATAATAATTTTCGTTTATTTAAAATATTTTTGTAGTTTACGTTCAATATAAAGAAATGCTTTAGATCAGTTTTTTTAATTTAATATTCTCGCAATTATGTTTTCTGTTTAATTTGTTAAAAAAAACTGTGCGTCATTGTACTTATTTAATTTTGAGATAAACTGTAAATGGATTTTCGAATATTTGAAAATGTAAAAAAGTTCGGGAAATGAAACGAAGAGTAAATAACAGGCCCAGTTAATCACTCCAGGCGAACTCATAACAGGTAGACTCGCCACAATCCGCTTTAAAGAATACCTGATTTCTTTGTCAAAAATTTACTGAAAAATGTGTCAACAAAGAATTTGACAATATAACCATATCAAAATTACAAGCAGAGAAAATGAGCAAACAATAAACGGCTGATCTGTAGAGTCCACCTGCTATGAATTCGCCTTGTTAAGCACTGTAGAAGCATAGGCGAATTTAATTCGCCTTAGTGTACTTGTCCTGCCAACTGCGCGTTATGAATTATGTTAGTTAGAACCGGTCTACACATGTAGTTTTTGTTATAATAATTAAATTTTTTTTAAGTAAAAAAGAGTGAGAGGAAACTTTCTTAAATTTTCTTTTGTGAATTGCATTTATTTGTGTCCACACGTTGAAACTTCGGTTCTGCAATTTTTATTTTGATTACATATAATTTGTTGTTGTTTAACATTACGAAATAAAGAACAAAAGAGATTTTCAGAGTACATGAAACGGAGTACCCCTCCCCACTCTTCTCCCCAGAAACAAAAAATGGCATGTTTAGACGGGCACTTATGGAGAAATGCCAACCCTAAAGCTAGAGTTGCCAGTTTTTTAATGAGAGAGATCTCTCGATTTATCTTGAGCTTAATCACATACTCTACGAGCTGTTATTCAACCCAGTCCTTCAAAGTCTATTTTGAAGTTAATCGGCGAAGAAGATCATCGGTGACAGAAGGGCAGCCAAATCAATTTACTGGCTAGAGCATCGACGCAATAATATGTTTCGCTGTTTTACCGTTACTATAATGGAATGCATTCTAATGAAATTGGGAAACGTTCTCAAAACTCTCTTTTTAAGAGCAATTCGTTCTTTAGACGAACAGTTCGTAAGTGAAATAAGGTCCATGCAGAGGTCTTTCCTGCCACTTTCAATGTGAGTAAATTCTAATCGAATGTTCACGAACACTACTCCCTTTATCTTCCCTCTCCTAAACAATACCGGCACATGAGTAGGGGTTATGCCCTGAGTGCCATACCTGAATTGCATTCATCGACTATTTATTTTCAATGCATTTTTGGTTCGATTAGTCGTATGGACAGATGATTAATTTTGTTTTTGCCATCACTAGCTGATACTAAATCTGGTGGTAGGCCATTGCTCACGACGATGAAACCACAGCTACAGCCTTATATTCGCAAACATCCAAATGCTTGATTTGTAGGCTTGATTCCTTTTTTTATTGGTACGGCAACTGTCTTTTCTCAGTCTTTACAGTTTCAACAGTAATCATTACTTTCGGCATGAACTACGAAGCATTGCGGCTTCGACATGTCTACATGCCTAGTGGCTATAGCCACGTGCGTTCTCTAAGACTTGCTCATCGGATCAAATCAAGACGACGGCAAATGGTCATTATTTAAGTTTTACCTGTATCACCTACGACTATTTAAACACTTTTTTCTGGAGGAACAAATGAGAGAAATTAATTTGAGAGTCCTATTTCACAGAACTCAAAATATAAGAGGTATTAAGGCGGACTAATAGCGGGCATGCATCGGTGTATTCAAACTAATTTGCCGTTTCTGTCACTATCAAACACTATATGTACTTAAAAAATAACAGTGTTGAACTGTCAACTTAAATACAAAATTTAATGATGGATTGCAAACGCTCAGAATAATCAGCCCCAAGGCTTAGTCAAGATATAGGCAGAGAAAGTGCCCTCTTCTCCTTGACAGTTCTCTAGTTCCTTTAACTAACATGTAAGTTGTCACTTGAATAGTACTTAAGTGATGCGGAAGATGGTCTAGAACATACATTATTTTTCTACTCTGCAACAGGTAACAGATCTAACCTAATGTGTTTGTTCAGTGCCGGTTGTTATAATATTAGTCCCATTCCTATTTATATTGTCTACTTTTCAATCTTTAAACCACCGAAATTTCATGATTAGTGTGGCTGAAGCAAAAAAAAAACACCTAACTGGCAGTGATCGTGATTGATCTGATTAAGGATTTCTAAAAATATAAAACAAAGTTATTTAATACGATTCATTCAAATTGGTTGGCACAGTTTTGTTTGCAACTGTTGGTTAGTGAGTATGAGTGTGATGCCATGTTTTGCAATGTTCTTCAAAATGTGTATTTTTTTTTGTAATACAAAATATTTAATTTTTCTTCATTCATATTATTTTTAAGGTAGCGCTTGTATTAATATTTATTGGTTTGTTCTTTTATTATTTTTTATGTATGTGGGTTTTTATTTATTTTTATACTTAAGAGAATTTTTAAATCGTAATTCAGTTTATTTATTTTTTCTGTATACATTTTTGGAATGTTGATGATGGCTTATTTATAACTTGTATGTTCACATTTTACAATATAATTTCTCGTGTGTGTTGTAATGCTTTATTTCAAAGTGATTTCTTTTATATTTTTTATATTTAGTTGTGTGTTTAATTATTTAAATATTATTTTTTTCAATCGATGAGGTAGCCATTATATTGGATTATTTACATTCAAAAGTATAAGAAAAGTTTTAAATTAAAAATAAATGAGAGGAGAATTCATTATACCAAATAAATAAGAGTAGAACTCATTATATGTATCATTAATGGGGAATAAATGATATAAAAATTCTTCTCGTAGCCTTGTTAGCCGTTGTAACTATTTTAACAAATTTGTTCAAAGCTAAAAGGGTTAAAGACAAAGATATCTTTAACCCTTTTACTACTCGTGGTGCCGATTGCCAAATAAAGGTTAATAAATATATAACTTCTAAACTTGTTTTCAGTGGCCCAATTTCGACCATTGCGGTAAGAAAGCTTTTTTAAACCAAATTTGTTCTTTCGTGATTTTAAAGTATAGGATTTCAGACAATTCGTTTAACTGTCTATCTATTTTCACGCAATAGAAAAGAAATGTGAATATACATATATGTGATAACAGGAAGCTGTATTACAAGACACAAGCAAAACGGATAGAAGTATGGTATAATAATCTCAGCCGAAGCTTTTAAAACAGAAGTGTAAGAAAGTACAGAACACTTCCTAAGCACCAGTGCTGCCAGGAGCTGGAGGAAAAAAGAAGCTAAATCGGTCTTTTTAAAACGCTAGAAAAGGCTAAATCGCACAAAAATGAAAGCTAAAAAAAGGCAAACTTTTGCTAAAAGCGCAATGTTTTCTGTCTTATTTAATAAGTAAAAATACGTAAAATATGTGATTGCTTTCATTTTACCGAACTTTGCCCAAAAAGTAAAGAAACACTCCGAATATCCACAAAAACCACAAGCACTTTGTTTTTGTAAAATCATTGCACGATGTCAAAAGCACAAAGCAAAAATAAAGAAATTTTGACATTCGACCATGATAATAACAGAAAAAAGTTATCAGCTGCGCTATCAACTTTACCTGTTAAGGATGTGCTTTGTCAAGTGCACATATATACTGAGCAACGGAACTATTGAAATAACTAAACTAAAAGGGCGTCCTAGTTAAGTAAAGTGAGTTGAGCTGAAAAGAGCGCTCACTCAAAAGAGCTGAGAAGCACAACGCTAGTTGATTTTATGCAGGACATAAATCTTTCTTTAAGACTTCATAACTAAATTAAAAGGAGTATACAAATAATTTTGTTGCCATTTTATAGAGAAGTCTCCAATTTAACAATAAATATTCTTACAACAGTTTTCATTAAAATGCCTTAAAATACAAAAAGAAAAAAAAAATAGAAATGAATTTTTATGGGAAGAAAAAATTTTGGCTTCTTGGGGCTAAATGAAGAATAGAAAAAGGCTAAAAAAGCCGCTAAGCTCAAACGCAAATTTCGAGGGTAAAAGACAAAATAAAAGGCTAAATCTAGCCTCAAAAAGACTAAACTGGCAACGCTGCTAAGCACCCATCCCGAATTAGACTGAAAATAAATGACTAACATGGGTTCCACTGCTGTCGATAGAAAATTCTTTCGATTGGAAATGTAACCAAAAAACGAGTTTGAATAGTTTTCTTTTTGAATCGAATTACAGAGTTTTTACACTGTAGTCGGGAACGTACTATGAGCTCAATAGCAATCTCTGAACAGAAAGTTATACCTAGCATTTCCATGTGGGAAAAAATGTCCGAGAATTCCCCGAAATTTTTTTAATTCTATTTAGTTTTCTTTTATATTGCTGTTAGTTCTTTTCAATGGATAGTTAGTTCATCATTGAGTGAATTGGTTATCTCCATTTGTATCTGTGGGGTTTAACCGCAGATTCCACTTAAGCTATTGTTGCGGGGAAGGTGGAAAATTTACAAATAATTACACAATTTTATTACTTCGTTCTTATTTTCGTTCGATATTTGTTAACGAACACAAACTGCGAAGACTTTTTGGTTTGTCTGCAGAAACTCGTACCGTCTAGGTATGAATCGAACCTGCATTGCAAGTAAGTGTGATAAGTTCCTGATTGTCACTTACTTGGGAGTGGTCTGAAATGTTCCTTTGTTGTAATGTGTCAATGCAGTTCACAAACTCCGGCCACGTACCTCCTCTGTAATGGCTTCCGAATGCCCGTTCAAAGCTAGCTAAAGTGAGAAGGTGGCTCAGTACCCTAATGGTTGAATAACTTAAAGTTACAGCCTGCTGGTAGACAGATGGCAGCCATAGTACCTGGATCGGATGCGGAAGTATAATCAGCTGTTTTGTCTTAAAACTAATTGATTATTAAAGCCGAAACAGATAAGACGCCATATGCTACTTCTAGGACTGAGGTGGATATACATAGGCTGACTTCATAAACGCCACAATGCATTGCAGTGATGCAAAGTCTTATGTGCTTTGTTGTTGTAAACAATGTAAAGTAGCATCACTGTAATGCATTGTGGCGTTTATGAAGCCGGCCATACATACATATGTATCTAAATCAAAATTCGTCTGCTCTTTTCTTAGCTTCTAAACACGGTTGTTGCTTTTTTTTACTCTACTCCAGTATAAGCTTTCCACGAAATTGGTTTAAAATCAATACGCGGAAAGCTTATACCACAGGAATCTATCGATATTTCTTTCCATTGAAATTTCCTTTCATGCGGAACCAATAATACGATTCAAAATGTTTTCCAATTGCCATATGAAAACATACCTATTCGAACCATTTTGTAAAGGTTTCCAATAAGGACTAATCGTTCGAGCAGAATGATCATTGCGGCAGCCGCTAAGTGGCGCCTAGCGCCGTTCTTTTGGAACCATATGACGTCCGCATTCAAATCGTTCCATTCATGCCAAGTCAGAAATTGGTAACCATAGGCCCACCACATCTTCGGATTCTCCTGCATACTTTCACAGACAGCTGCGATAGCCGAACCTTTGACGTATGGGTGCTGGCTGATTATTTAGCAACCTGTGGTCTATGACATTCGCCATAATCTTAAACTAAAGAAATCGATCAAATGAACACATCGAAAGCGATGAACAGGGTCTAGTTATCTCGAATTTCGTCACTAATCTTTGTGAGCACCGAGTTTTATCTTTGGGACTTGTCAGATACGGTCAAAACAAAATTCCCACAACACCGAGCTACCTTTATGTGAAAACCGTATATATGTATACGAATAGCATTACAGAGTAACGAAATTGCAGCTCAATTCCAATTATGAACGAGTTCATGAAAACGTATCGCAATTGATTTGTTCGAAAAGTTCAAAATTAAATAGGATGGGAACGAACATTTTCTAGCTTCCAAAAGGTGGAATGCAATAACGTTCATGGACGTTATTTCCACGTTGAAAAGGAAACAATGTCCAGGGACAGGGGTTACTCCGTATTGCGAATCGAAAGCAAATGCTTTCGAGTTCCAACTTAATAAGACACAAGAAGACTGTGTGACATACAGCGTTGCCATAGATTTTTTCAAAAACTTTCAAAATAAAAAACTAAAATATTATTTTTTCATGAAAAAGATCTTTAATAAATAGAAAATATGAAATTAAAAGGCGCGTAGTATTCACTATGGAAAAATAACTTATCAAAATGAAACACTGCTGAACTTTAAAGGCAGAAACTAAATACATACTCTTTTTTCTTAATATATTCGTAGATTTTGAGTTAGAAACTCAAAATTCGATATATTCAACGCACGAAAGTCAAAGCGATATAAAATAAATGTTGCTGACAGATGCTTATGATGTTTTTTTCAGAATACCAAGAAAACGTTACATTTGTCTACTCGTTGTTGACAAGAAACGCTATTTAAGTCTGTGAGTTGGCAACACTGTTTTGTTCAACAACCGCTTTGACAGCTGTTTGTCATTTTATAATAGACTAGAGGTGCCTGCCGCTTGGTGTTCTTAACTTTCATTTTATTGCTATGAGGTATCCGTAGAATATCTATACATATAATAAAACTGTAAAAGGGGCGTGTCTGTACATGAAATATTTTTGGAAAATTTTTATGGTGGCGTAAACAGTAATCGATGTAGAAGACAAAACAACACAACCTTTATAATTTTTGTCTGTCTACATCACGCAAAACAACTGAAGGGATTTTTATAAAGTCTGTTATGGAGCTACTTTAGAGTCCTTCTTCAAACTTAAGCGGCCCATACACTTGCAACATAATTGTGCAATTTTTCGTATTGTGCAATAATATTGCCAATATGTATGTCATATTTGAAGGTAGCACAATATATTGACAAAAATAAAAAGACCTTTTTATTTTTATTGTACAATACAGACAATTGTGTAATGTGGTGGCAACATTGTTCAGTGTTATGTTTACTTTTTCATTGTCAGCAAAATTAGGCAATATTTGTACAATAACATGTGGGCATTTCCATGAAAATGACAACCACAACTGAAAAACTTAAAACCCTTAAAACTTTTTTTAAGATATGGTAAAGAGGAAAAAAACGATAAAATTTTACTATGCAGAGGTATCTATACCTTACTACAATTTTTAAATATAAAAATAACACATTATTAAACTGAATATCGCTTTGAGTAATTTTAAGACGTTACAATAAACTATTTTCGCTCTTTTAGCGACTAAATTCAGTTAATTATAACATTGCAATTATACTTTAAAATTAATGTCCCAACATAAAAGAACAAGGTTCGCGAGGAAAGATAAAATATAGAGTTCGATTAGCTGTATATTTTTATTTTCTTTTGATGCTATTCTAATGTCACGTACGCAGTGCAAAAACATTATTTGTCTACATTATTTGAATTTGGTCGGTCGCAACTGTTTCAAAATAAAAGTTTAAAGCTAGATATTTTTTCCAAACAAATATTGATCGACATTTTTTTCAGCTTGGTGTAATAACAAATTTTATAAGCATTTAAAGTTCGTCACGTAGGCTATTGTAGTACTACAAATTGCAACTAAATGCAAATGAAAAATGGCTAAATTTCCATCAAATTTCAAAAATAAAAAAACTTCATCCGTTTTCATACTCGTATCATGATAGTCAGCATATACATATATGATTCTTGAACTGCGTATTCATTAAGCGAAAAAATTTCCAATTAATTAGTATGTACTAATCTGTAGTAGGCTAAGGTGGCGCCGTAAACTCAGCGCTCAAGTAAATGGTATGCAGTATGAAATGTATTTGAATTTTGATAGTTGTTATTGCTATTATCACCAAATACATGTTTTTTATTTGTTTTTAAGTTTTTCAGCCAATCCGAACGGAATCGGATTGGTTTTGATTCCGTAGTTGTCATTTCGAAAAAGCACATTTTTGGTGGTTTAGATTCTGTTTATTTTGTATTTCGTTTATACAACGATAAAGTTTTTATACCTTGGGGCGTTTGTTTACTCTTGTTTTTAGATGCAAAGCTCACATTAAGCTTTTTATTAACATGGAAAGCTCATGACCAAATATTTATTTGACGCTCCTAAAAGTATGCACTTTTTTAGTATTTACTGCAAATGAAGTCAGTAGAAAAGTGTTTTTCAATTCCACTTTGAAATTTAAAAGTGGTTTGATTACGAAGAAAGTTTTCGTTTTTCGTTTTCTGAAGAAGCAACTTACGGAATTGAAACCTCTTCCGATCGGAATGGTATTCTGTGACATGGCTGTTTGTTAACATATATTTACAAAACATATATTTCATTACTTAAGAATACTATAAGAGAAAAATGTGTCACGTACGCTATTACATTTTGTTCATTATTAAATCATCCAAAAGATTTTTCTATTTAAAATTTACAGATAATAAAGGAAAAATAGTTGGCTTCGCTTAAGAAATTAAAAAAAAGAGAAAAAAACTTCACAATTCGCAGATTTTCGCATATATTTACATGCACCTTAACATCACTTCCGTTTTATGTTACGTACGCTATGCCCTTACTTCCCTAGATATTTTGGACAACAGGGTTCCAAACGTAATTTTTTTTCACATAGTATCCTCTGACTGGAATATAACGACACATTTTTTCAGTTACTCCTATTTTTGCAAAATCTATTCGGCTTTGTAGGCGTACAAATATCACGTACGCTGACATGGAAATGCCCATATGCAATAATATTGTATTACTTGCAGTCTACACCTAACATAAATCGCCTAACTTTAACATTAACTTCAAGTTAATGTTAAGTGTAGACTGCTCAAGTTAATGCTTTTTTCATGTTATAACATAGTTGTTAGCACATTTGTTTTAACAACGCAGTCATAACTTTAGGTTATGAACTGTAATCACAGTTGTTAAAAGTACATTTTAAATAAACTTCGTCTTCTGTTTTTGACAGACACGGCCAACCAGGCGTATTAATATTGTGTTTGTTGTATTATTACCACCACCTGTAAAATTAATTCGCCTTGAATTAAAAGTTGCGCAAGAAAAATTGCCCTATGTGAAACTGGTCTATATTGTTTTGTATTACGGGATTTACGCGATGGCTTTTTTAGAGTTTTTAGACGAAAGGTGTGATAGCAACTTCAAGAGAAAAAACAAAAAAGCCAGCAAAAAAGCCATATGTAAGACTCCTATAACAGTTGTACAACTATCAACACTCTTCTAACAGAACAAGGCAGTGGGGCCAAAAAATACGATGGATGTAAAACTCCAAGCCGCGTTCAGTAGCCTCAATATCTCAGGTGGTTATTTTCGCCGTTTGTAATTTGAATCTCTCGCACATGTCAAAATGTCTGATGTTTTTTTCATTTCCAAAATTACTAGATTAAATTATGATTAAGAAAAAAACACCGTTTGAAATTTTTCATTTAAATCTTTTTTTTCAAATTATTTTTTGTTTATATATTTGCTTCCAGTTTTCACTTTAGGGTTATAGTATTCACATTTTTTCTGATAATTATAATTATGGTTTTAAGGTTTACAGGGTGACAAAATAATATAAAACAATAAAAACGGATATAGTTTTTATAAAAAATAAAAATAAAAAACATTTTTATATTTAGATAATAATAGTACGATTTACAGACAATATAAAAATAAAAAAGAACTCTGCGAACTTAATAAATGCTGCTTAACATACAGGGTGTGTATTATTTGTTTTAAGTTATTATATTTAAAATATTATTGTGGTTGTTGTAGGATTTAATTTAATTATTATTTCTCTGTTGCGGTTTAAATGTAAAAACTTACATAAATATGAATGAATTAAATTGCAATCAATTAATTATAATTTATTTTACATTTATAAATAGTTTTCTGTATTTTATTTACTGTTTCTTTTATTTCCTTTTTTTTTTAATAATATTTTTAACAAGTTTTTATTTTATTTCAATATATGATTCAGCTTAAATTTAAACAAAGAAAAACATTTGGGATTTTCATTTCAATTAAATAATTATTATTTTTCTTTTAAATATTTTACAGTAAATGTGTTTGTCGAGGAAAAACTTGTTTTTACTTGTTTTAAAACTGACTGGTTCTAGAACGCTAGAGATGTAGTATTCAATTTAATTAAGGCGTTGCTATCAATAATTTTTGTTTGAAATTTTCAACTTCGATACCAGTTTTATGACGATTGGTTACATATAAAAAATGATTCTGGCAAAAGAAAAAACCGACTTCAGTACAAAGAGCAATATACTTCATGGCATTTCATATAAATAATTTTGAAAATCGGTATGCAAAAGGAGAAATTGTACGCTAATAAATATTTTGGGTGGAGGCGGGCTATGCGATAATCAATATTTCGGGGTGAAGGGGAATCCAGCACTGATTTTGGAGAAAAATGTGGTACCAACCTGCAAGGATGGTTTGGAGCAAATTTCCCAACTGATTTTCGAAAAAAAAACTATGGAACAAAACTGAAGTCAAACCCTTTCACACAAAAAAAATTGAAAATCGTTTCACAAATGGCATAATTATGAGGGGGGGGGGGGGGGAATTTCCCCCTCCCATTTTCGAAAAGAATTCTGGGGCCAAACTACTAGCGAACCCTTGCAAACACAAGAATTTTGAAAATCGGTTCACAAATGACATAATTACGGATTGGGGAAAGGTGGGTAGCAAATTTGCCCCTCCCATTTTGGAAAAAAACTATGGGGCCAAACTGCTAGCAAATCCTTTCAAATAAAAACGAATTTTGAGAATCGGTTCACAAATGACAGAGTTATGGATTTAGGGGGGGGGGGGGAGAATTTCCCCCTCCGAATACGGAAAAAACTATGGAACTAACTTTTGGAAAACCCTTTCAGAGAAAACAAGAATTTTTTAAAATTGATTCACAAATGACACGAGTTATGCCTGGGGCGGGGGGACAAATTTTCCCCTCCAATTTTTGACAAACAAATTTTGGCACCAATTTTTTTCAAACCCTTTCATACAAAGCAAGAATTTTGAAAATCGGTTCACAAATGACAGAGTTATGCATCGGGATAGCAAATTTTACCCTTCGATTTTCGAAAAAAAAAATTATGGGACCAAACTGCAGGCAAACTCTTTCCAACAAAAATAAGAAATTTGAAAATCGGTTTACAAATGACAGAGTTATGCGTGTACAAACATAAGAAAAGTAAAACAAAAAACACACACGAATTGTTAACCTTCTCTTTTTTTGAAGTCGGTTAAAAAATAACAAGGTTATAATCACCGATTTTAACAGAAGAGAGAAGCAAATATGTACGTGTATTGGTGTTTTGAAAGTTTACGTCTGTCGTTCGATTCACTAGCTTATTTTAACGACAATCAAATCGTTTAGAAACATTAAATGTTTTTTTATTCAATATACTTTTTTCAAGTTTTTCAAGAGAAGTTAGTGAATCACATAATCGTTAATGCAAACAGTAGTTAGTGAATCGCATCAATGGCTCTTATTTTAGGGTGAGTTAAAATTCTCTCCTTTCCCCTTTTGAACATTGTTATAGGTATGAAGTATGTAAAATACTGAGAAGCATGTGTGACACATTTTAATCCTCTAACTCTTCGCTGTATGGGTATTTTTATCCCTTTCTTGAAAGAGGCAAAAACTCCCATTAAACAGCGATATAACAGGCTGAAATGTGCTACAACAATATTAGTCATACATATGTCTCAAAATTCAACGTAAGTGACAGAAATGAGGTTCAATTTTTTACTTAGTCCCAATTAGAGCTAAAATGTCCCACAAAACCTGGTTTTATGTTTGGGTATTTAAGAAACTTTACGCAATTCTTTATTGTTATCAAACAATATTCAGAATATTTCGGCAATAAGAATATTCTTGTTCACCATGTTCATAAAATTCTGTTGCTAGCTTGGTGCCCAAAGTAATCCAACGCTTTTCCATGCGGCCACCTCAATTGGTGAGAGTATTTGGTCAAACGCAGCGTTTTTATCTCAGGGCCAACAAAAGCACCTGTTGTAATGAAAAGATAACATTTTTTAAATTTATTTGATATGAAATAAATGACAAAATTGTACTTTCAAGCATTCATACCTTCTAATATCTTTGCTTCACTTTCGCCTCTGTAATTGTAGTTATGAACAGAGTGATTATTATTTATCAACTATTGATCTGATCACATAAATAGCCAAAGTGATCAACATTGAACAGTCCGTAGAATGTAGCTCTCCACTCTATCTAGCTTTCATAGATTTTGGAAAAGCTTTTGATACCTTGACACATTCCACAAAATGAACACCCTGCCTTGTAAAGGAGCACCCATCAAAATTATTGACATTATAAAAGATCTCTACACGAACGCATCTTAGTGAGTTAGACAAGGATGTGTGCTGTCGTCAATGTTTTTTAACATTTTCCTTGATTGTGTACTGTAAAAAACTCTGTTCAGAGACTGAGGGATAACCTGGGAACTAAACCTTGACTATGCAAATGAGATCTGTCTCTTATCACACAGATTCGATGGTATGCTGAAGAACTTTAGACGATATACAGTTAGAAGCAAGTATCTAGAGAAAATCTCAAGATAAACATCACCAAAATAAAGATCATGCGAATCAACGCAACAAACACACCCATAGTCTTCACATTAAAAACCAATATCTGGAAAACGTGGTATCATTCTACTCGTGGGAGGTAATTT
Source organism: Panzeria rudis (assembly GCA_956483635.1). Taxonomy (NCBI): domain Eukaryota; kingdom Metazoa; phylum Arthropoda; class Insecta; order Diptera; family Tachinidae; genus Panzeria; species Panzeria rudis. Next base: position 18,970,934 of record OY101450.1, on the reverse strand, counting down.
GACTTCATCCGGTGGCTCGAATGCAGACATAAGGAACAGAATAAATGCTTGAAACCAATTGTTTGGCCAACTGAATTTTGTGTGGAGATCTCAACACATTTCTGACAATATAAAATTTAAAATATTCAATTCTTGATGGAAAATCTTCATGGATGTAAATCATGGTATGCAGCAAACAAAGATATAAACGGAGTTCAGGCATTTACCAACTGATTGATGCTTGCAAAGTAATGTGAATTCCACCCATTTTGTCGGGACAAAAGTTTTTGACTGAGAGTTTTGTGCAGCACTATTTATGCTATAAACACAACTGGGTCGAACAACGAATTTTTCGTTACGAATATTCGTCGTAGGAAAAAATAAAACGCATTTGTGTATATGAAAATACTCATAATCGGTACGTTGGATGAAAGTTGCAGTGCGTAACGAACTTGGGATAGGTTTATTTCTATTTCTTACGTCCTCGAATGACGACTATTTGAATTTTTTTGTTTTTAATTCGAAAATATCAAAAAATTTCCATTGTGATGTGGTTTTATTAGCACATCAAAATTAAACAAAAACGTTTACTAGACATTGCAATTTCTGCGATGTTAGCAACGTTTTTTTTCGAAATTTCGAAATTTTTGCGATGTATTTAATTTTCTGATATTTTGTTATTCCTTGCAGTTTTAAGCGGCCCATCAATTATACAATATTATTGCATGTATTCCCCCTTGTTCCGTAACTATTTGTCGACGTCACGTCAAGACAATACCAAAAAATTGGCACTTGTCTAGTCGCTGTCGCCAAAAATTTACTACTATTAACAGCCTCTTCCCATTTTCTATGCCTTAGGGAGTAGAAAGTGGCTGTCAGTAATAGTAAATTGTTGTCGATGACGAGTAGAAATGAGCCAATTTTGTAGTATTGTTTTGACGTGACGTCGACAAATAGTTACGGAATAAGGGGAATTGTATATATTATTGTCCTTTTGGCCTATACTATGCAAAAAACGGCACAACATTTTCAAAGAAAATATTGCCCAATTTTCCTGATTGTGAATAGTAAACATAATACTGAACAATGTTGCCACCACATTACACAATTTTCTTGATAATATTGCCAATTGGCGATATTATTGTACAATAGGAAAAATTGCACAATTATATTGCAAGTGGGTGGGCCGGGCCACTTTAGTGATTTCTTCAATGCATTTAGAAATTTTTAACGAATTTGTGATTTTTTTCGTGTTCTTTCCGAGTTTATTTTATTTTTAACAGTTTTGGCGATTTCGATTAAAATTTTTGCAATGTTCACTATAAAAGCGATTTTTTGCCAGTATTCTGCTTCTTAACAGATTTCGCGAATTTTAAACAATAAAAGACTTTGCTTTCAGCAAGTTTTCGACATTTTTTTTACCGAATTTTTAGAATTCCTAAGAGTTCTACCGCTTTTTAATAAAAATTATGGCTGGTTTAAAATTATGCAATTTTCGCGAAAGATGTAATTTTTCCAAAGTTTTTGGCTTTCTTTTATTTATTTTTATTTAGGGACTTTAAAATTAAATTTAACATTTTAGCAAGCTTTGGCGATTTTTCATAATGTGTTGCGCGAGTTTAATAAATTTTAGCTTGTTTCCAATATTGCGATTTTATGTGAATTTTAAAAATTTTGCGATAGGTGCGATTTATTCCGAATTTCTGCCCTTTTTAGAGTTTAAGCGACTTTTAATTAATTTCAAGACTTGATATGGATTTTTGCATTTATTGTTTTTGCAAATAATCGTATTTTTTTTGTGTGGACATTTATGCAAGGGATTTTTACCGCAGTGGATATCTGTATATCTTGGTATCCATGGATTACAAAAATATTCAAGGCAAATTCAATTGTGTTTCAAATGACGAATTTACGCAACGTATTCTTGCCGACAAGTTCGTCGAGCTATGCGAAGATCGTCGTTCGTCCCAATTGTGTTTGTACTGGAAAAACAAAGCTACCATACTATAAAAAATACATAAAATACAAATGTTTATTATGTTAATAACTATTAAACTAACTAAAATTATATTTATTGCAAGGTAGAAATAAAACAAGAAATAAAAGAATTGCTATAAAAAAATTCTTTGATTTGGCAACTCAGTTCAACTTTGTCCGGGCCAAGGCGAACTCATAACAGGTGGAACCAAGGTGAATTAATTTTATCAGGTGGTGTTGATTCTAAAACAAATACAACATTACAATAACATTTGACATCTCAGCCCCTATATCAACGTATACAAATTTTGACATATGAGCCTCTAATTTGCGGAAAAAGTAGAACAGCTGTGCTTATAATATGACCTGTATAAATCCACCTTGGGTGGAACTGTGGAGCTGTTTATTTTTTTTTTTGCTAATTTTCTCCGCTTTTATTTTTGATCTGGTTATATTGTCAAATGCTTTGTTGACATAATTTTCAGTACATTTTTTGACAGAGCGAATTGAGGCGAGTCTACCTGTTATGAATTTGCCTTGGTCCGGACAAAAATTAACATCAAACCATTTCAAGTTGTCCGGATCATTTTTCTCTCACAAGAAGAGAGATCAAAATACATATAAAAAAATTTTCTGCTTGTTCATAGAACTTGATACGGAATTGGATTTTAAACGGAATTCCAATCAATTTCAATTATGAATGGGTTCATGAAAACGTAATGAAAATACTTTGTACAAAAGGTATTTTTGTTCAAAATTCAAAATGTTGTTTACAAAGTTGTGTATTTAATGATTAATGGCTAGGAAAAATTTTTAAATGCATAAATTAAAGTACAAACGGATTTTAGGAAAGCAATCAACCGGTTCTTTGGAGAAAATGATACCAAACCAGCTGTTTGTCTGGACAAAATGGGTGAATTCACCTTAACTCTTAATTACTTATTCACATTTCGTGTCTGAAGAACAATACATATATAAGGGGGTTAGAACACACCGGGTTCAAGTGCCAAAACTGATCAAATTGAGTTAGATGCTGGAATCAATCAGACCAATCACAAACAAAAATTCCCTTTTCTCCTATATATTATGAATAAAAATTCCCTCGAGAAAATTTGATAGGGAAAAAATTGCTATTCTAAATGCATTTGAACTTCCTTTTTTTCCCCCGAAATTTTTCACTTGAAAAACAGAAGGGAGTTTACATAAAAATCGAAGTAAAATTTAAATAAAACAAAATTTCTATCAATAAAATATTTTTTTTATTGTTCTTGTAGGTCGAATACGTCAAATAAAGCACAAACACAACATTTTTTAACTTAAATGCAGGCATTGCTTGTAGTTTCCATAAATGCAGCAAAGAGAAACTTGCAAGATACTTTTCTTCAACAGTACCAATTTCCTTCACAAATGCTCGTACCGTTACATATGTATGTTATTCATTTTTAATTCACTTATTAAGTTAATTTTACTTTTATTTAATTAAAACATTTATTTTATTTACTTTTGCACACACGAAAACTGAATAAATAAATATCAACAAGCAAAACAGCCGCCATTGATATTCAATGATGCCACTGTTTCCTATTTTTGTTCCCGCGGAATTTATGGTTGGAGGAATTTTTTTCTCGAGAAAGGTGATTTCCGTGGGAAAGAAATTTCTAGGGAATATTCATGATTGGGCTGAGTATATAATACTAATTCTATCACTTTTTGAAGTTGAATTACTAAGAATTTTCATTTTAGCACTTGAACCAGTTGTGTTTTATTTAAGCCTCTCATATGTATTTTTGGAATTTTTTTTTATGTTTGTTGAGCAGCTGCTTGTAGGAATTGTTCTGCCGAAATGATAATCATGGTACAATTGTACTCTTTTTGGAACTTGGTGGCGCCACAAGATAAAATAACCCATTTTCCATCGTTGTTTTACTGTATTTGATGATAGTGCCATATTTTTATGTCACTTAAATAGCAACAATCATTTAAGAACCATTATTACAACTCGGCAGTAAATTAGAAGTTAGTTACAGGCACCTTTAGCAAAAGTGAGCGTTAAACTGACTTTTAACAATTATTACAACTTTCCTGTAAAATAAAAGTTGTATTTTTCAAAGTATGGCTATACCAGACCATTAACCTACTATTGTGAATGGTTGAAGAGCCCAATGGTAACATCATACATATATATTTATTTGATTATGTAGAAAATATTGTATGCAGCCTATGAAAATGTAACAACTTCAAATGACATCCTGCCGATAAAAGTTATAGGTAGAATGAACTTGCCTTTTTTCACTTTTAGGTTAAAGTAAAGTGGTAATAATGCAAAACTGTTTATCCATCCAATGAAATCCTAACTTTAACTTAAGCCAAGTTGTAAAAATGGCTCTAATTGTAATAAAAAAGTTTCCATGTTTGTAGAAAGATTGTTATTGTTACTTAAACTTTTTCGATGGTTTTTTACAATAATTGACAGTTCTCTGAATTAATAAACTTAAAGCTGGTATAATGAATTACCCCAAAGAAGTTTTTAAACAAAAACAGTACCAAAGAACTACATCCTTTCGATCATTTTGGAAGTTACTGAGATTCATAACATTGTAAAAAAGAAAGCGTTTAAGAGGACTTTACCCCTTGCAACAATGTTGCAACCATTTTATAAAAGAATCTCAAGAAGTTATTATATCTTTTGACATTTTAGAACTAGTTATTTTCAAAACAAGTTAAAAACTTTTTCCTATTTTGTTTTTTATATAATATGTACATTAAAAAAATATGAAAAAATTTTTGTAATTTTTTTGAAATCTTTTATTTGACTCTTAAATTATTAATTAATATTCGTATGTAGGTTTTATTGATTAATTTTTTTAACTTAATGTTTCTGTTTTTTCTTTAATTATTGTTAATATTTATAGTTACATAGTTTAATTAAAATATATTTAAACAATTGCACAATTTCAAAATTGAAATAATTTTTTTTAGTATTCATTATTTTCATTTCATTTATTTATAAATTTAAAAAATAAAAAAATAAAATAACAAAAGCTTTTATTTTAGAAAAAAAATTGTTCTAAACAATTCATTTTAAATAAAATATAAATGTAATTTTGTTAAAAATAAAAGTTTTTTTAAATAAAATTTTGCATAAAAATTTTTTGTTATTTGCTTTACAATGTTTTTTGTTTTGTTTTTTTTTTTTATAAAAATAAGGCCTTGTTTTGGAAAAATAAAATAAAAAAAATTTTGGTTCATGTATAAAATTAAAAAAAAATATATATATTTATATATAAAATTGTATATAGAAAAAAATAATTGCCAAAGTTTTTGTGCCAAAATTTTTTTGGTCTTTTGTTTTTTTTTTCAAAGTAGATATTTAAAAAATTATGTATAAAAAAGTTTCTAGTCTTTATTTTCAAATAAAACGAAAATAAACATGTTTATAAAATATTTTTGTTTTTTACAGCTAAAAAATATATAAATTTTAAAAGATTATTTTATACAGAAAAATTAAAATTAATTTAAAATATATTTAATTTATAATTATATAATAAATTACTATCACTTGTTTTTTTTTTCTAAAATAAAAAAATGAATTTTCTCAAACGTTAATGGCTGGAAAATTTAATAAATCAGCAGTAAGTCGAAAGTTAGATGTTTTTAGTAAGTGCAATTGTGATTAAAACAATAACGAACTTTTATGGGCGTGTTTGCAATCACAATAGCAGGTTTTAAAAACGCTAAACCTTTTTTGAATATAAATATTTTATTTTAAAGTAGGGTATAGACAGACTATCGAATATGAGGGGCAGTTGTGCTCAAAGTTTGGCAGGCCGCTAAATTCGTCAGCCAACAAAAAAATTTTTGCGGTTGAGTGACAGTGAGCGGCCGTATTGGTTTTCGACTGCTAGTATGTAGGATAAACATCACAAATTGCTTTAAACATGGATGGGGAAAATGATTTTTGAAAATACTTTATCTTATGTTATGAAACGTAATGTTGTCTCTGGAATATAACAAGGTGTATGATGAGAGATGTTACAATGAAAGCAAACTACTAGTTGCTAAAAAAAATATTAAAAAAGTTCCTATAAAAAAATTCATTAAAAGTACATCTAATATTCTTACTTTCCATGTTTTTTAGTCAAAATTGTTTTCTTGTATGCCGGTTTGAGTGCCAAAAATGAATGATAGTCTGATGCTGAAGAATGCCTAATAAATATGGAAATAAAATTTTCTGTTTTAGAATTCGGAAACTTGCCACAGTTTGCTGAGAATTTTTGTTAAAATTTCTTTGAAGTGTTCTAAAACTTATAGGGGTTTTTTTAACCCTGGTTTTCTTTAAAACTTCATTTAATTGAAACAGGAAAAGAAGAAAGATTTGGGAAATTATTTTGAAAAGGCTTATACCACAAAAACTAAAAGTATTTTTTTGCTGGATTTCAAGGCGAATTCATACCGGAAACATATTTTAGTTCAAGCCAAAATCATATCACGGGGCTTGACAGTAAAGGTGATTATACTCGCCAATTTTCTCCGCTTGTATTTTTGATCTCACTCAGATGTCAAAATACCTTTAAAAAAATCTATTGAGATTATCAAAAGCAGCTCACTAACAGCTAAAAATTTTTAACACATTTTTCAGTACATTTTTTGACATCCCAATGCGAATTGAGGCGAATATAACTGGTTTAAATATGCCTTGCTACAATTATGTTTCACTTTTAACTGTAATCTATTATGAATTATGCTGCATAAATTTATTTAACAATTAAAAACTTAACAACAAATGTTGACTGTACAAATAGAGGCGAATTCGCCTTCACCTAAACTGTTGAGGACACTTGCTATGAATTCGCCTTGACGTTGATAACTCAGCTGACAAGGGGTATTCATACCACTTAGCAAGACGAATACATACAAGGTGATGTCAGTGGCGAATTCAATTCGTCGTAGTCAATTCGCTTAGACAGATACATGTAAATAAAACTTCATATAAAGAAATTTATTAAACAAACATTTTTTACAATTTTGTTGATATATAGTTTGGCATGTATGCGGTCCAAGCAGCACGAGCAAAAAATAATCAGCTGCCGTAGTAACGCCACCTGATTGTCAATTCGCACTGCCACTTGCCTCCAATTCGCCTCTACTTGGTCTTTGAAACTTTTTTAATAAAGTTTTAATTTTTTAAATAAATTCTGGAGGCATAATTTATGAATTGTTATCAAGATCCTTATATGCATTAGCTTTTTTCTTATATGCCTGATGTTTTTGTATTGTTGTATTTGTTGCTACTACCAAGGCAAATTCATAACAAGTAGACTCTTCTCAATTCACTTTGGAAAATACCCTGTTTCTTTGTCAAAAAATGTACTGAAAAATATGTCAACAAAGCATTTGAAATTCTAACTAGATCAAAAATAGAAGCGGAGAAGATAAGCAAATAATAAACAGCTGATCTGTAGAGTCCACTTGTTATGAATTCGCCTTGCCTGCTACCTAGTAAAATGAATTCGCCTTAGCACTTTACTGCAGACCAAGGTAGATCAACACCAGGTAGCCGCAAGAAAATTCGTCGTGGGGAATTTACATTTGGGCTATCAAAAAAGCTGATACATTAACACTGCTGACAGGTTAAATGTGTAAACATTTTCGTAAACAGCTGCTGGGCTCTTGCAGCCACCTAGTATGAATTCGCCTTGCTGCAGACTAAAATCCGCTATTGTGATTTAATAATGTGTGCAGTGTACAGAAATAGTACAGGGGTTAAGTCCTTTACATTGCTTTTCATTTGCTAAAATTATTTTAATCTACCAGCCATTTAACGTTTTAAGGCCAGCATTCAGTTTTGCTTAAATTTCAGGTTCTAAATTTAGTTTTATGTATATGGAAAAATAGTGCAGACTTGTGTAGAGAAATTTTAATTGCATACAAACAACTTTAAATATCCTGTATAAATTTTGTTCAAATTATTTTTTTTCGAACTTACAGTGAGCAACAAAAGAAGTAATGTCGCAAAGATTTCTCGACCAAACAATTGTCTGAACATTATACAGAAAAAATCATTTCTAATTGCTGTATTAGATAATAAAAGTGGCCCTGTATTAGATAATAAAAAAAATCAAACAAAACAATCAGATGACTTTTCTAAAGTTGTTGGAAAAGTTTTCAAAACTTTAATTTTTTTTTGCGAAATCTAAAACTTATCAAAACTGCATACTGGCCTTTACATGCTTTTTTTTGTCAATTGCCGCCATTTTTTAAAATTTGCTTTTCATAAAACAAAAAAATGTTAAATATAATTTATAAAAAAACCTAAACGTTTTTCAAAGGGAGGGAATTCTAAAAATGTATTTTTGTTTCTTAATTTATCCGTTACTTTTTTAAATTTAAATATTTTTGTTTCTTATATTCATTTTATTTTTTGTTTATTTTCCATTTCATGGTAGCTTATTGTGTAACTCGTAGATCTAAAAAATGTGAGAAATCAGTCCAAGTTTTTTTTCGTATTATCAATAATAAAAAAAAAATAATTATAATGTTTAATATTTATACATATTGTGTTTTATAATATTAATATTAAATAATTAAATGTTTCAACATTTATAACATTATTACTGTGTAGTATTTAATAGTAGTTTTTAAGCTTATAAGTTTTCTTAAAAGAAATATATGAGACAAATGTAAAAACCTAAAATTTTTCAGAATGAAAAAAAGCTTTAAAAAAGTGAAAGAATGTACAATTTTGTATTTGCTTGGATTTTGCTTTATAAATATTATTTTTCAAATATATATAAATGTTTTTAATGGTTTAATATATCTATATTGTAGAATATATGTATATATATATTTTAGTATAAGAAATATCGTTTTTTGTTTTAAAAATACAAGGGCTTTTGTTTTTTTTTTGTTTTTAATTTTCCTTTTTCTACATATAATTTGAAGTTATTAACATCATTATTTTCAATCTAAATACTAATGAAAAAACATTATGTTTTTGTTTAACAATCTTTACTCTCAGTTATTTTTTTTATTTAATATAGAAAAAATATTGTAAAAAATTAATGCATTTTAAAAATTTGTGTAAAAAATAACATACAGAGCGGAAATAGGCTATCTGGAGCTTCTGTTAACTAATGTGTCTACAAGGTAGATTTATATCATGATAAATGTCAAACTTCTTTGACCTCTTTTACTACGTGTAGACCATAGGTTAGGGAGAGATATCAGAAACTGAGAAAAACACAAATAAAAGCAAACCATTAAACTGTCATTCAAATTAACAATACCTTCACAATAATAATACATTCACAGTAGTGATACAAGCGAGTAGCTCATGTACATGCAAAATCTGTACTGGTCTCCCGGAAAAATTTTCCTGTTTATTTTATCAACAAAAATTTTTTGTGCCTACGTGTATGTATACTCCGGCAACCTGGTAACAATGTTGCCATGATCTAGGAAAAAATTATGAAAATACATTAAGCCTGTTGGACATTTTTGAAAAATTAAAAGCCACTTTAAAAAGTACACACGCTTATAGAAAAATTTCGAGGCTAAATGGCACATAAGGGGCCAAGTTTAGCCTAGAAAAGCTTAAAACGGTCACGCAGCTTTGGTAAAATTATACTGACAATGCAAACAAAACAACTGATTCGAACATAGTTTCGTTTATTATCGAATCAAGGCAAAACCAAGATGGTTTCACCAATTCAAATCAGAATCGATTTTCAATTCTGATAAATGACAAGTCTGACTTGGATTCCATCAATAGAGGAAAAAATACAGATTCCAACAGTATAAAAAAAACGTGTTTCGAGGAAAAATGTGACTTAGTGTAGTGTACCTCTTTTTTCGTTAAAATTTTCTTTATATGAAGTTTAGCACGTATGCGGTTCAAACGAATTGATAAATCGCATTGGCGCAATCTTCTTAAATATACAATCATGTTTAATGACTGTCAACAGTTTAATTTTTTATTTATTTCTTGAATTTTTCGTGTCTCTAAGCATATCTAACTTAGTTTCTCTTAAAAGAACTACTAAAGATGGCCTATTTCCGGTATAATTTCTTATTTTTGAAGATTAAACCATGCAAAACTAATTTAAAAATATTGTAAAAAAAATGTTCAAAAGATTGAAATAATAAAAACAAATGTCCCGGCTATTAAAACAATAAATTTTTGCTAAACAAAATTGAAACACGTAATATGAGTTGGTCTCTTGCAAAGCGAATTAATTTTACAGGTGAAGTTAAATCTACAACAAACACAAAATCAATTCGCCTGGTTGGCTAGAACTGTTAAAAACGGACGAATAAATTTTATTTACAATTTACTTTTAACAACAGTGATAACAATCCATATGTCTTAATATATGTATAAATAATTTGTTTTTTCAATGTCAAATATACTCGCAAGTGCATATGTCCATGAAATCTGTAGCGGAATTTAGAGTTTAGTGCAAATGGTTATGCGAAATAGCAAATGCAAAAATATCGAAGCTATTTCTTGAAACATAACGGCAACTCTGTGTATTTTGTTGTTGGATTTTACAAAAAAGTTACGATATTTTGCATTTGCTCTTTCGCAAGACTATTCACACCAAACACTGAATACCGCTACAAAGTTGCCGTTAGATTTCATTAAAAAACTACGATATTTTGCATTTGCTCTTCCGCAAGACCATTCGCACCAAACACTGAATACCGAAAATATTCAATACTTAAAATATTCAAAATTTTAAAAGAGGAGATTGCTTTCAAATAAATTGTATTTTCGAAATACTATCTTTAGACTTTGAAGACACTTTTTGTGAAGTTTAAGGTACATTAAGGTACTTTTCCATTACCAAGGCGAATTAATATTAGCTGGCCTTATTATTACACAACATATGTACATAATTTCTGCAATCAATGCATACATTGTTGTTGTATGATTATTTTTATCTGAACGTTAACAGTTCGGCTAAAAGTTGTATTCCATTTTATATGGAATTTGACGAATGGGATAAGTCAGCTGACGATCAGCTGTACTAATAAGGAAGGCAGCCTGTTATTGGATTCGCCTTGAACATAGGCTTTGGAAAATTGCTCCAGTATGCCTGACACGGCCAGGCATCAATTATATATTAATCGAAATAAATAAGCATTTGTTTTACTAAAATTTTAATACAAAAACCAGTTTTGAAAAAAATTTCAAGGGTTTATAAGACCTTTTAAAAGTAAAATTTTTAAGCATGCAATATTTTGTAAGAAATTGGTAAATTCACCCTTTGGCAGTTCTTCAAAACTCTCGAAAAAAAAGGAAAAATTAAATATTTCCAACTCATTTTACGCTTGGGGAAAAACGACACATTCGATATCAATCGAAATTTCCATTCAGTTTCGTGTTTTCAATAAATTGATCAACAATTAAAAAAAAGTATTGTATAAATAAAATGAATACATCAATATTTAAAATGCAATAAGATAATTTAAATTCTGGCCGAAAATCTTATTTTTCAATTAATTTTTTTGTTTGTTTGTAAATATTGTTAACATGCCTGCATTTCTGTATATACATTCTTTACATTTGTTTGCTTTTTGCTACGACCCTTTTCAAACTTAATAAAAGTTGCTTCTTTTTGTACTGCTTAACAATATTTGATCTGTATATAAGTATGAATCTGGTCTTTGTAACTTTCATTTCCATTTAACTAAACAACTTGCATGAATATCAACAGAGGAAAACATTTAAAATGTTTTCTTCCCATTAATTTGCTTTCACTTTGTCACTTTGCGGTTTCTGTCTCTCTTTCTCTTTCTCTTTTTTGTTTGTTTTTATTTTGCACTCACTACTCCAACTCATGATGATCACCAAATGCTATGGCGTTGGCAGCAGTCTCTAATAAAACTACTCCCTCATCATCGCCATTGCTGTTTGCCTGGGCATTAACATTGACAACTGGGCCGTTATCATTGGCAATAGTTAATAGCTATTGCTATGCTGTATCCGACGGTACCATACTCATACTTATATCAGTGCCAACATAATCGATTGCTCCGCCATTGGGCGTGGAAGCTGTTGATAATGAGACGGCTGAGGGCGATAACGATGATGAGGATGATGTCGCCATCGAGGTATTTATGGAGGAAGATGAGGTGGCGGCTGCTGTAATGGCCGTTGTTAGGCCCGATGTGGCCGCCTGAGCTTCTTGGGCGGCCTTTTCGGCCTGCGCGGCCTGAATGTGTGACTGCACCGAGGGTGGAATGGCATGAACATCCCAGATCTCTTCGAGGAATTTTGGCAGTTTGCGATTTTTCAATTTCAACGAGAAACACATTTCGGCATTTTGATTGCCCAAAGTTCGCAGTTCGGTTAGAATTGACAGAAGCTTGGCAAAGAATACGAGACTCATGGGATCGCCGCAATGACGATTAAGTATGTAAATGCGGAGTGTATCGATGTAGTAACTTTGTATCGCTTCGACTAGTTCGGCTTCTTCGAGACCCGGCCGATCGGAAAAGATCACAATGGCAGTGAGTAAAGCATATTCGACATTATCGACTTTCATCGAATACATTTGTCGACAGAAATGCAGCAGATCCTCAATATTATCAGCCATGCCAGCCATTTTATAAGAGTCACGCGTATACGATCGATTGTTGGCAAAGAATATCGAATCCGAATTGTGATCATAACGACGTGCCATACGTAACATCATAACTTCCGATGAGCAGGCCTAATGGGCAAATGAGACATTTACACAAAGAAAGATTACACTTTTTAGTGAAATATGTAAGGATTTGTTGATACTTACCTTTAATAGTGTAATTTGATCTTCTTGTGGTATTTTGGTAAACGCTGGCAAACCCTTGGCAAATTCCACAATTAATTGTACTGTTAGTATAGTGATTTCCGTTATATGACGAAACGATACATCATGTTGACTTTCATTTTCATCGGGTGAACTCTAAAGAAGGACGAACATTAATGAATGAATATGCCAATACAAATAAAATTGGTACATATCGCACCTGTTCATCAAAAGTAACACAACTCAAAAAATTATATTTTCCACTCTTTTGAAGGAAACAGTGTATGATTACCATATCTAACCACTGTAAAAATTTTGGTATTTTATTATTTTATTTAAATATTATTGAGTTTCCTTTACAACGGTATATTTGTTTATAACAATAATTCCATTATATTGGCGCAATTAGTTTTTTGCCTGTACTGAAAACTTGTAAATTTTGAGTTGTGTTACTTTTGATGAACAGGTGCGATATGTATGTATGTGCAAAATAAATTAAAATAAGTTTTCGCAAAAAAAAACAGAGACCGAAGCATAAAGGGATATATAGGTATAGTCCAAAATAAAAATACATAAATAAATTAAAGTTCGATGACTTGAGTAGAAAATTTTTATGGAAATCCCTCAGAAATTCCTTTCTGACAGCCCAGGAAGATGTCTTCCAGAGAAAATTCTCTTACAACTAGCAGTGATTAAGGTTCATACCAGGGGCTAGTTTCTCAAAACTACAAGTTACAAATCTACAAGTAAAATACACACAAAACAACAACACTTACACATTTTATTGTTGTTTTGTGTGTATTTTATTTGTAGGTAATTAACTTGTACTTTTTGAGAAACGGGCCGCAGATGGCGTCGACAGATGAAGCGATTATTTTCGCCGCTATAGTCCCAGCAAAAATGGGAGCTTGCAAATAAGCAGGTCTGTAAGGGAGAGAAGCAATACTTCTTCGTACAAACCTGCTTATAAGTGCCATGAAATCCCACTTGAAATCACCATAACTTGACAAATAAATATTTTGTTAGTGATTCGAAAGTCTTTGCAATATCTCGTGCTTCCCTGTAAGCGAAAGGTGTAAACACAAAAATTAAGAAAGGGCTTACACAAGCGCATCCGTTCGTTACATGCTTCGAAAAACCTAAAAATTTTTTAATGGCGTACGATCCCCGAGAAAGCTTGTTTAAATCAAAAGAAGCCATCACCGCTACTAAAAGCAACAAGTTTTGACAAAAGTGCACCATGCCACACTCTATCAAACGCCTCAGAAACATCTAGAGCTTCCACCTTGATTTCGCCGAAATGTTGTGTGGACTGATACCATTTTTCCGACAGGAAGGTCAGTACTGCGTGCGCTACAGGAGGCATACTGACGGTTGCTAAGTGGACTCTAGAACAGAATATAATAGAAGATAATAGGGGAAAGATCTATTCATAAGACCGGCACTGCGACACCTAGTGGATCTTTTGTGCCATAGATCTATAAATTAAATCAAGCTCTGCTTGTCTCTCCTTATGAAAGTCAGTACAGAGGTTTGGAGAAGCCCGCTTAATATCATCCGAACACAGAAACTCAGAATGAAAAACACACCTTCCACTAATACATCAGACAATGCACTCACAGAAAATGTGTGTCGTTGTGTAATCCTCTTCCAAGCATAAATGACACTAGGGTGAACGAACTTGGTTACTTTTCCACAGAGGATAGTTCAGTCCAAAGTGACCAGAGAGAAAACCAGTAACAAGCCGTAAATTATTCCTGTTGAAATTCAGAATGCCACTATGTGAAAATGACTGCATCAATGCATTGGCTTGCTTTAAACCAGAAGAAGCCAGACACACTTCCTTTGCGGTCGATATGTCATTTCCAGTTTATGCCACGAAAGGGCTCTGGTCCCATAAGCAGAGGCCCTCCTGGCGAATTCACCCAATTCCTCTTTAACCGGATGACCACTGTGAGCAGATATCCAGTAAATGGAAACCTTGTTCCGTATCGATAGCTTCTGTAGTGAGTCAACAAAGCACTCCAAAACAAGCTTAGGACGGAATTCCCAAAAGAGGAGGGGCTGCCTGACTATCGTAAAAGATAGCTATGAGTAGACTCTAAACACTTCACAAGATGGAAATTTCAGAGTTACTAACTAGTCTCTCCATTTTGGGTATTGGCGTTACATTGGCAACCTTCCAGCACGGTGGGAATTCACCAGCATGATAGAAAGTGCTAAAGAGCATTGCCAACGCAAATGCTAGCGTCCTTAGTAAAAATAAGGAAGCGCCGAGACGCCTATAACACGAAGCAACAAAATAAATTTTTTTTAATTATGTGATTTTACCGCGATGATTCTGGTAGAAGCCACAAAAAAGAATACACGTATATCAGCATTTTGAAAGTCTATATCTGGGACCAATTTTAGTGGGAGTTAAAGTTCCCCCCGTTTTGCACACAGTTATAATGACTCGACATAAGAAATCTTGTGAGCCTTAAGTTTAAGGTAGAAAATGTGTTCAGCACTTTTATGTAAAACATCATGAGGAAAATTTTTGTGGAATATTTTAACACTCTAACTCTTCGCTGTAGGTGTCTTTTTGCACCTTTCTTAAAAAAAGGATAAAAAATTACCCTTCAGCGGCAATATAGCGGGCTAAAATGTTTTACAAAAATCATTGCCATAAAATTCTACTAGAAGCCTTCAAAGACACCCAAGCTCTAGAATAAACTGGAACGTAAGAAATCATTTAAAACTTAAAATGGTATAAAGGTTAATTTCGTACTCATTCACAATTAGTACTCGGCATAGGAAACCTGGTAAGCCTTACGTTTAAAGTATGTTCAGTATTTTTATGTAAAACACCGCGAAACAAAATTTTAGTGGAACATTTTAACCTTCTAACTCTTCGTTGTATGGGTCTTTTTGTCACTTTCTTTAGCGGCCATATATCGGGCTGTAATGTTGTACAAAAATAATTGCTATAAAATTAAAGGTATAACCTACCATTATACGTTTGAGATCTTCCTCAGATGGCTGTTCGTAGCCATCTTGATACCATATTAATTTGTATATAACTGCCAATTGATTGTACGATAATGGAGGTATATTACGAGCTTGACATTTTGCCAAAATGTCTTCAGGTAACAGCTGCAAAGTAACGAATTAGAAAATAAATTTTGAAGTGAAAAAAAAGATCAAAAGTTCCTCTACATACCGGACACGTTGGATGCGTTGGCGGTTCACATGTCATTAAATCGAGTATTTCCTTTTTAATTTCCGTTGCGCAAACACTGGTTTGTATTTTATCTTTCTCTTTTTGCGCCTTCTTTTCACGTCGTTTCATTGCACACTGGTTTTCGGGCACCACACATTCCGGCCGCATGCCCACGGCTAAACATTTTTTTAGCCTACACTCCTGACACTTGCGTCGCATGTACATGTCCATTTCGCACGCATGACCAAATTTACAACAATAAACCGCATTTTTGGTAACACTCCGTCGAAAGAAACCCTTACAGCCTTCACAGGTGAGCGCATTGTAGTGATAACCGGACGCTCTATCGCCACACACCAGACACAGTTCCTCCTGTAAACGGGGCGCAGGACCTTTTTTGATTTTCTTAACATCACTAGCATCGCTGGTTGAGAAGCCATTAAGACTGCTCGAAGGTGAAAGATCATCACGACCTAAAATAGAAAAAGGAAAAAAGTTTGTGTTATCTGAGAAATTATTATTTTTTTTAATAAAATTTATTAGGCCAACGTTCAGAAAGAATTTAATGGGAATGGAACAATATTCCAAGGAATAAGAAAAAATTTAACACGAATTAATTCCAACCTACACCGCAGAACATAACTACGTTGTTTTCGGAGGCCGCTATACCCTCTCAAAAGTACTCATGAGTGTATTTCATGTATTTCACCACTTTTTAGGTGGATCTTGTTGTAAGTAAATTCAAGTCATATTTATATAAATTATAAATGAAGAAAAAATACGAGAATTATTAATTATTCCAGAACAGAAATAAATCCACAAATAATCGATGTTACCTCATGTGCGTTTTTATTTTATTTTGCCAGAATATTCCGCCTATTTTATTACTACTACTGAAACTATTTTGCAAATCTTTTTGTTTTATAACATTTATTTGCTGTTGATTTTATTTATGCGTGTTTCAACTTCTTATCCAGTTTTTTTTAAATCATTCCATTATTTATTTTTTTTATTTAACTTTGAAATAAATTTAACAAAAAGATACATGTTGAATTTTTTTGCAGCCGTAAATAAGAATTTCAATTAGATTTAACGACAAAAAATATGTATGTCGTCCAACAAAACATGACGTCAAATGCTAATATTAACATCACAATTTTCGAAACCAAATTTAGAATACAAAACAAGGGAATGAAATTACGATAAATTGATCTCTAGAAGAAAATAGTCTATAGTATGAAAAAATATATTTATATGCATAAATATGCAATTAGGCTTTATATAAATATCAGTTTGCTTAACGTCTTAAATTGATTTGCACAAATTTTACCAGTTGGGCAAGAGTTCGAGTATATTCATACATTTAGGTCTAGACATTTTAATGTCAATGTTACCATCAATTTGAAACAAGTCTAGTGTAGGTCATATTTGGAACATTTTTTTAATATTCTACTTATAATTAAATTTTTTACATATGTACATACCAAGCCGAATTCATAGCAGGTGGTCCCGACAGGCCAGGTGAGTATTTTCGACCCCCTTGTAATTTGATCCACCCTCAGATGTCAACAGTCATTTTTAGGTAAATTTTTTGCCATCCCAAGGAGGCCTTTTTCAAGGCAAATTGGCATAAGTATTCTAGATAAATATGCCTTGATACATACATAGTACATTTTATAAAATTATTTTAAAAGTATCCCACAATTGATACAAATAATCCCACCATGAGATATAAAAAATTTTATCATTTTATTTTCAAAATATTAAAGTAACTATAATTTTTTGTAGGCAAAGCTACAAAAAATTAAAGTTTTTAATTTCTTTTTTAATTCCCAAATCATTTATGAAAAATTCCCAACTGGGGAAGATAACAAAATAGGCCTTCAAGATTAAAAATGTATTTCGAAATCCCTCAAACCCCTACATTTCTAAATATTAGCTTCAAATTTTATTTTAAAGATTTCCCAAAATGTTTTCAAAAATCTCCTCTTTTAAACGAAACACCATTTCGAAAAATTTCTTTTAGAAATCAAATAGAAATGAGGTTTATTTTTTTTCCTTCTCCTAGATCCTCGCCTGGTTACAAGGGCATACAAAACTTTAGCATTTAATTTTGAAGAAATTAAAAGTAAAATTGTGCTCATTTTTCTACGCACTAAAACAACACAGTAATCTTTTTTTAATTCCCAAATAGTTCAAGAAAAATTACCAGCTGGGGAAGATAACATAATACGACTTTTACTTCAAAAGCCAAAAACTGTTTTGTTTTTTAAAATTGTACTATAAAATTTTCTGTTAAAAATTCCCAAAATGTCACAAAAAATCTCCCCATGAACAAAATCGGTATTATGTAAACTAGAAACTTATTTTTTAATTGATGAAATTTAAGTTATTAAAAGTGAAGTTCCTAACATGCTTGGCAATAATCCCCAAAGTGATCCAGATTTAGTTTCAGATATTATCACCAGGTGCAAATTTTTATTATTATTGCTATTATTTACAATCTAAAACATTTTTGTTGAAAATTTGGTCGATAATAGTCGGCAACACTTTACAGATTATTATCGACCTAAAATTACACATGCATTATTTTTCAACAAAATGTTTTTACTAAAAAAAGCGATTGGCTGCGTGCAGGTTTGAACCGCGACCTCCTGACTCATAGTCTGGCGTATCTACCATTCTGCCATAGCCGTATTATACTTTATGCTACATTTTTTCCACTTGGACTAAATATGTTTAATTTGGAAGGTTTTTTCTTTAATAAAATGACTACAAAATCGATGTAATTTTAGACAAGGAGAAATTTTCAACACAAATTTAGACAATATATGATCGTAAATTTGAATTAATATTTTAGAGTGTACTTATTATAGTTTTTTAGTAATAAATAACAAAGTGTTGCTCTTGTTGGGGCTGTCAGTAGCTTGTTATAAGGTATAAACAAATTTAAAATACATTTTTTTTCTAAAAAAAAATAATCACTCAAATAATACTTCTTTTTAATTCCAAAAATATTCAAGAAAAATTCCCACCTGGGGAAGATAACAAAATAATTGTTTTAATTAAAATTTATTTCCAATAACCAAAAATTGATATGTTTCTCAAAATTTTAGTATAAAATTTTATTTCAATAAATTCCCAAAATGTATTAAAAAAATCTCCTCACGTGCAAAAAGGAAAGTATATAAATTGAACCGCATATTTTGAATTTATGAAATTGAACTTACTTAAACTTATTCCTATCCCGCTGAAAAAAATCCCCCAAAAGGGGAAAGAAATTAGTTCATTTAAAAAAATCGGCTTATAGATTCGATACCTTGGCCCTGCATTGAAAACTTAATAAAAGTTTAAAATCAATTTAGTTCGAAAATAAGCACATTACAACAAATTTTTCAAAATTACACTGGTCTGTTTTCAGTTTTTTTCTATCACGTATAGATTTTTTTAATTAGCATGACTAATATTTCCACTGGGTATATCAGTAGATTTTACGCTAACTCGAGAACGATTTATCCGATTTGAATAAATAAACCACCAAAAGATGCGGAATAGAATGACCTTTAATTCATTCATTTCGGAGTTATGTATTCAGAAATTAGCGGCGAAATTTTTTTTTGCCAAAATTAATAATTTTTTATTGTTTTCAAAAAATCATAAAAGTTTTTAAAACTGCAAAAAATTTTACATTTTTAGTATTAATCTGAGAGCTAAGTGTACTAGAAATCGAATAGGCCACAAATCACGCAAATCGATGGACAAATGTTCATTTTATTCACAATTAAGTGAGAGAACTTAATTGACAAAAATGGGGATTTTCATACAACGCACCAAAAAAATTAATAACTCTTTGCTGTTGTATGAAAACGATGATTTTCTAAAATAACTTATGTTCTAAAATAACTTATTTTCGGTCACTGGTAAAAATTATCGGAAACAGTTATGAAATTAATTGAAACCAGTTTTAAATTTTTTTGATCAATAATTTTTGTATGTGTATTAATCGTATCTATTCAGTTTACACTTTCTGATTCACCTGTAAATGAGAATTTTGTGTTGAACATTTTTAGCCCACTTTTTTCTTACATAAAATCATTGGGTGTGGTTTGTTTGTCTATCTATCTATTTTAAAAATATTCTTTCAAGTGTACTTCTTTGTATTTTTCGTTGCACAAGTTGCTATTTTTTTCTGTTAAGTTTTTAATCTCCATACAAATCATATAAAAGCGGCGACAAGTGCATTAAATATCAATTCTTTAGGTAGAAAGAAATACTGTTTCCCTTTTGATTTTCTACCCACTTTTCCATTAAGAAAAAAAAGAAAGAAAAGAAATAAGAACGATGTAAAATCATACCAACTACAAATAAATAAATAAAAAAATGTAGATATTAAAAAATGAAAATTTTCCTCGTTTTTTTTGTCATTCTTTCAGATTCTTGTAGTTTTTTTTTGAGCTGATACACTTTGCTAAAGCTAAAAGTATACAAAAAAAAAATACTCTTAGAAAACAAACGCATAGAATTATAGATACTTGTACTCACACAATGATACCTATACACACACATACACACACGCATACATACATATACATAATTACTATGATGAGTGACTAGATAAATGTTACATCTAAAATATTCATACCCTGTAGTCCCAGTTGTTACCGATGACGTTATCACCGCTGTTGTCTGCAAGACATTCAACGATTTGTCGCCGTTTCTCAATTGTATTTTTGCCCCCTTTCGATTGCCATTAGCTCTTATTGCGCTCACCGATTTTTGAAAATTTTTAAAAAGCTTGTTGGGTATAATTTCTGAATGCAAGTATTTCAGAAAGTTTCAAACCCCTTTTTGAACTCTATTTTTGCCACCTATCGATTGTCATTAGATATTATTGCGGTCAACAAAGGTTTTTATTTTTATAAACGAAACAGTTTTCGGTGATGTTTGCCAATTTTGAAAAGTTTGCTGGGTATAACTTCTGAATGGATGAACGTATATGAATGTAGACAAAACAAAATACCTTGTTTTCATCTCTGAAAAATGGTTTAAGGTTTCACCAAAGTTTGTTTTCTTCTCATGCGTGCGAAAACAATAACATATTGCTCTGTTGTATTTTTTGGTAGTAAATACGTGTTCCTTTGTTGCGAGTTTAAATTTTTTATGAAAAATCGGTAAAAAATTTCATGTATGAAAAAAATGGTTAAAAAATTACTAGATTAAAAGAAAAGTGTCTAAAAAAATAGTTAATGGCTAAATAAAATTTTCTTCTGGCTAAACTGGATGAAAAATGGCTAAATTTAGCCAGAAAATGGCAGAAATTGGCATCACTGGTAGTGGCGCACCTATAAGTGGATTTGCATATAGTTAAACTGACTCGGCATAAGAAATCTTGAAAGCCTTACGTTTGAGGTATAAGATGTGTTCAACACTATTATGTAAAACACAACGATAAATATTTTTGTAGAACATTTTAACCCTCTAGCTCTACGTTGTATGGGTCTTTTTAGGCCTTTCTTAAAATAAGTCCGAAAAATCCTCTTCAGCGGAGGTATAGCGGGCTAAAATGTTTTATAAAAATGTTTGCCATAAAGTTCTACTATAGTAATTGAAGTTGTGTGTATTTAGTCGAACTATATGGGTTTTATCCAAAGAAATTTATTATTCAGGCTTAAGTTCGTTCAATTTAATTTTTACAATTAAATCATTTTTTATTGAGTTCTACTATAGTTTTTTTTGTTGCAAATTTACAGAAGTTTTCTATAGAAATGCTACCAAGTTTTTGTATTTTTGCTATGGCCTATAAACAGTAAGTCAACTTATTTGCAAATAATTTTATTTGCAAATAGTGCGCACATAAACGTAGTATACGAGTGTATAACAGAGGTGGCCAAACATACACTATCTTATTTTTTGTTTGTGTATGTGTTTCGCTGTTAAATAGATAAGCTGTGTGTCTCACTTGTGTTTATGGTAAAAAAAACAGCTTATACTCGCGAGTATAGGAAATTGAGAGAATGGCCACCACTGGTGTTGAATAATAAGAAAGAGTAGAACAACAACAACAGACATATAAAGCTATTTTCGTTGTTCGCTTTTGGCTGCCAACTGCTGAAATAAATAAGGGTTTATGTTTAAAAAAATATTTATGTGATTTAATTATTTCAAAAATCCAACGAAACTTTTCATCAAATCAATGAAATACATTTCATTGAAATTATGACATTCTAGAACATACAATTTAAAATTTAAAAAAATTTTTTTTAGCACATATTTAAAGAATTTTAAGTATCAGTTAAAATATTTTGTCTAAAATTAAAGGGTTTTCCATAAAACGGCAAAATGTTGTCATAAATCCAATGAAATTTTCTAACGAAACTCTAAAAGTTAATGAAGCAATTCCAATGAAATTCTTCCACAATATTCGTGAAATTTCATTAGAGTTGTGAAATATTTCATTAGATTTGTGAAAAAAAACTCCAACGAAATTGTTTCATTGGATTGATGAAGCGAAATTATTTCAGTGTATATATAAGTGTCTTATATTGCATTAGGATGTCTACGTGTTTTGTTGCTCGCTTTAGAACACCCTACAATTTTTAACTTTCATATATTTGTTGTTCTAACGACCATAGTTAAGATATTATCTAAAAATTTCATATCCATACCTTTTACGGTTCTCGAGAAAACAGCCTGACAGCGTAGCGAAAATAATAGGGTTCCTTTTCAGTTTTGGTGTACGGAACCCTAAAAAATGTGAACATTGGAAGCTTTGTAGACATAAACAGGGCTACCAACTGTCACATCTTTTCCAATTTTTTTCTTTCCTATATATTGGAAATTGAATCCTTTAAAAAATGTTTTTAAGTCTAAAGTTGAAATATTGACTTTTTGCCGCAAAATTTGGAAATTCGGCCATAGTGCAGTGAGGAGGTTGTGGGTTCCATGGGATTAACTATTACATTTTTGAATTTTGTTATTGTTCATTGACGACAACTTTAGTAGCAACGACTTTTTTGCCCTTTGTTCGAAAATGTCTTTAATAGTTGGCTTGGACCGTCGAACAGTGACGCCATTTGAGTTTTTTCGTTCCAAAAATCATAACTTTTGAACCAAATGAGATAATCAAAAACTTTAAAAGGCATATGATAGATAATTGACCAGCCTATAAAATGAGTGTTTGAAAAGTGTTATATAGGCATTTAGGTGTCTACTTATGGGCTAGCAAAGTTGAAATTTGTGGAAAAATAAATTTTATGGGAAGTAAAATAAAACAATTTTTAAAATTTTAGATTTTTTATGTTTCTTTTTAAAGGCTTTTTTGATTTAAAATTATGCCAGAAAAGATTTAAAAAAAATTTTTCATTTTTTTAAATATTGAGCAATATTAAAAAAAAAGTTTTAAAAAAATTTGTTTAAATCTTTTCTGGAATAATTTTAAATCATAAAAGACTTTAAAAAGAAACATAAAAAATCCAAAATTTAAAAAAAATGTTTTATTTTACTTCCGATAAAATTGATTTTTCCACAAATTTCAACTTTGCTAACCCATAAGTAGGCACTTAAAAGGCGTAGAACCCTTTTCAAATACTCATTTTATAGCCTGATCAGTTATCTATGATATGCTTTTTAAATTTTTTGATTATCTCAATTGGTACAAAAGTTATGATTTTTGGAACGAAAAAACTCAAATGGCGCCTCTATGCGTCGCCAGTGATACTAGATACTTGTTTCGCACATGAATCGATGATGTCTCGAAGACTTGGACTACGGGGTATAGACAATTTCGCTTACTTATAGATAAATAGATACATCTTCTAGTATTTATATTATCAAGGTATGTAAGAGTATCTTTTTTTTAGTGTGTGTCTAGTATATGTGTGTGCACTTGAACTGCATTCACATCTATAAATATACAACTTATTCGTATCATGCTGCCACTGAGACAACAAACAGAGAGATACAACAAAATAATTTCATACGTTTGTTTGATTGTGTCTTTACTAGTAGTCATCGCGGTGGTTGTTGCACTTGAAGGCAAACTACTCTCGTGCAAATGTCAGCCATGCAGCTAGTAGTCAGTGAGGCAGCCAACAAAACAGCCTTAGCTGGGATTATATGCCATCTCATGTACTTTAGTTACATATTCCACTACAAAAAGAAAAGCAAGAAAAACGAAAAAACAAATAGTTTGTATACCCAGTATTCTATAGATACATATTGTATATGTATGTTTGCCCTTCACCTCTGTTCGCTTGACTATGGCTGGTTAGGTTTTTATTTTTATATGTATATACAAAAATGTGCACGTGCATTGTTTCATAGTTATGCAAAAGTTTATTGACGTACATTTTTGTGTTTTATTTTTCCTTTTCTTTTCTGTTTTTTTCTTCTTTAGTGCTCCAAAAGTACGACCGAAAGACCAACAAACCCACCAAACATGGGAGCAACCACTATGACATTCACTCCCTTGCCCATTTTGTAGAGAATATCCGAGTACTATATACATAGTTATGTGCATTTATAGGTATATATTCAAGTATATGTATATAGTCTTAATATATAAATAAGTATATGAATGTATATGTAAAAATAAATAACAACAGCAAACAATAAATAAATCTATATGGAAAAACTTGGCTTAAGCACGTTTTTCCATTTAGATGGCATTATGCCACTTTCCATTCCTTAACTTGCAACATGCAGCAAAAAGTGAATAAAACAACAACAACAGCAACTACAACAACAACAATGAATGGTGTTTAGAGAATTTAGAAGGTATTAAATAATTTTACGCAGTCTATATTTTTTTCCAATAAAGAAAATGTGCATGTACACGAGAGTATTATTAAAGTAAAATAAAATTTTCCATTTAACAACATTAAAATTTAGTCTAAATTTTATTAGGGGCCCGCTGTTCACATGCATACATATTACGTAGTGGCATTCAGTGTGGTTTTAACTCCACTTCATAACGCATCTAGCACATTTTCAGTAGAAATTCAAAGTTTCCCAACAAAATTTGTATCCCCTACCCGCTACCTTTGAATTCATAGTTCACAGTAGAGTTTTGTGCTATATTTGAAAATTTCGAAATTAAATTCGATGAAAACCTCACACGCTTCTGCGTGAAAAACTCACACACTCTGCCCACACTAATGATTATTATTTGTTATACTGTATAATTAAAAATTTCGATTTTTAAATCGAATCTTCTCTCACGACAATCCATAATTTGAGTAGCGATATTTTTTAAGTTCAAATCTAAGATGGAATATTCAAGCGAATTCAATTAGAGTTTACGAACATATTTTTTACAAAAAAATTTTAGACTTTACTTACAATAGCTCACAGTATTATTTTTCGTATATTTCCAAGTTTCGAAATTAAATTCGAATTTCGAATATACTTCATCTTGGATAAAAAATTTGTAAACTTTGTCCACAACAATTCCTGGTTATTTTGGTCCTTTTTTTGGAAAGTTTGAAATTACAATTGAGTTTTCGAAATAAAATTCGAATTTCCAATATATGTATTTCTTTTTGGATAAAAACTTTGTAAGCTTTGTTCACAATAATTCGTCCTATTTTTTTGGTCCTATTTTTTGAACGTTTGAAATTACAATTGAGTTTTTGAGCATATTTTTCATGAAAGATTCCTAATTCCCAGTAATTTTTTGTTTTATTTTTCAAATATTTCGAAATAAAATTGGAGTTTTCGAACATACTTTTTTACAGATGAGAATTTCACAAGCTTTGCACACACTAATTAGCAGTTACTCTTTCCCATACACATAATTCAAAATTTCGAAATTTAAATCGAATTTTCGAACATACATTTTTTTTATTAAATAATTCATAAACCTTGCGCAAAATAATACATTATTATTTTTTATAATATTTCTTAAAAGTACAGAGTCAAAATCGATATTTCGAACATAAATTTTTTCGATGAAATAACTGTGCCTCGTTTCTATGACTTGTGCGAAGTTCTCACATCGAAAAAAAAAATTTTAAATTATACGTGTTATCCGTCTTTTATAGTGTAATTCATAGAATAATAGTTTGATTATTATATGAATCACCCTGCAAACCCAACAAAAGTACAAAAATATAAAAATTTTTTCTAACTCATCTTGTTTTTCATAGAATGATAATAATTTTTTCGATGCGAAAAACTCTCACATTAGTTACAGAAACGAGGCACTGTTAAACTTGCCCCCCACAAGTATATTACTGTTATTTTGGTATTATTTTGATAAAGCTCGAAATAAAGTTCGAATATTCGCGCGTACTTTATGGTTTCTCTTTTACTGAACTTCGAATTAAATTCAAGTTTTCTAATATATTCTTTTGAAAAAAATTTCAAAATTTACTGACAATAATTTACAATTATTTTTTGTCCTATATTTCAAAATTAAATTCGAGTTTTCGATCACAATTCTTTGATAATGAAATGATCGTAAACTTTGGTCACAATAATTAATTAATTGTTATACGAATTCTCGAACAAATTTTTTCTTGATGAAAAATTTCTAAACATCGCCTACAATAATCATTTGGTTTTTGGGATAGATTTTTAAAACTTCGAAATAAAACTCGAATGTTCGAACACATAGTTTTTTCTTGATAAAAACAAATCTTAACTGCCTAAATTAAATTTGAACAATATAATTTTCATTAATATGATTATTTCGAACGTATTTGCTTTGTGAATACAAATTAATTATTAGGCTAAGGTTCGTAACGTTATATTCAGAACCAGGGGAAAATTGGGGAAAAATAGAAAGTGGCGCTACTCTGTTCTGCTGTGTGCGTTGAAAAATTAAGTTGATGTTAATTTTTTCCTTGTTCCTTGGAATATTAATCATGCCCAATTCTTTCTGAATATAACGTTACGAACCTAAGCCTAATAATCAATATAATTTTCAGTTAATTTAAAATTTTCAATGTTTCGTAAGTTCAAAATCACCAATTTTTATTTTTTTTAGGAAATGCTGAAATACTGTTGTGATATTTGCAAATTAATTTAGAATTTTCGAACATAATAAAATACCAGTAATTTCGCTTTTTCTAATAAAGAACTTGATAAAGAACTCATAGTGTTAACGGGGCTTAACTCACAGCTATTATTATTTTTCCTGTATTTTCAAATTTCGAAACTAAATTCGAATATATTTCTTTCTGGATATAAACTTTGTAAACTTTGATCAAAACAATTCGTCCAATTTTTTTAGACCTATTTTTTGAAAGTTTAAAATTACAATTGAGTTTTCGAGCATATTTTTGTAATTTTTGGTTTTATTTTTCAAAATTTCGAAATTAAATTGGAGTTTTAGAACATGCTTCTTTACGGATGAGAAATTCACAGGCTCTGCCCACATTAATAGTTATTTTTGTCCCATACAATTAATTTCGAAATTGAAATCGAATTTTCAAACATAAATTTTTAGAAGGTAGGAATCTCATTATTCTATGAAAATGCGTTTATCAATACCGGTGTTCAAAGCTTAGTGGCCGCTCGCTTTTTCCGGTCTTAAGGTATTCGGGTGACGTAGGGCATGTGGGATACCAAGCAACCGTCTGATCGGTTTTAACCTGGCTAAGCCCAGTACCTCTTTCATAGGTTGTTTTTGCCTAAATCTTAGGAGACATGTAAGAAGCTGGACGTCAAAAAGCTGCGCGCACAACAACGTGCTACCGCCTATTCTACTCGACTAACACAAATGCTTCAAGAGAGCCCTTGTGCAACTGCAAAGAAAAACGCTACATATTTGGCAACACTCCGGAATAAAAGGAAAGACGAGAAGAAGACAAAGACGGAAACCTATTAACAGATATGTACTGAAAATGTACTGAGGGCATGGAAAGAAAAATTTTCCAAACTGTTGGTATCAGATGGTAGTGGCGACGAAGATATTCTCAAACCAATCATTGATGACGGTGTCGATTGTATATCGCCTAAAGAAAACCGACTTGTTTTGTTATTTGCATTTTTCAAGTATTTATAAATTATTTTAATATGGTCACACTTTGCACAAACAGTAAACAACTTTATCAATTATAACAGCTGTTATGTTTTCGTCGCTATTGTGCTCCATACGACGAATTTACGCACCGAATTTTTATCGACGAATTCGTCGTGTTGGGCGAAATTCGTCGTTCGTCCCAGTTGTGCTCCTAGCATTAGATTATTCTCCCGGTTCGCACCCATCAACTTTTCATGACAAACTTTTCACTCAGGTGGGAGAAAGACAGAGTATTTTGATTTTATTTTCAATTTATTTACTATATCTTCATAATAAATTGGACTAACAGTAAGTATGCATTCATATCTTAAGCATAAAATTATTAAATCAAATAATGATTGAATTATGTTCACGCTTAATATGTATATGTAATTTAATTTTTTATCTTGGTCTTTAATTAATTACTATATATTTTTTTCTTCTTCTAATAATGCACGTAATTTAATATTCCTTAAACATGTAGGGTATGCTGGGAAAACACCCAACAACAACAACAACAACAGCAAAATAGCATGCAATAGAAAGAAATACCAACTACAAGAGAATGTTTAAAGAAAATGGAAAGCAGCAGCAAAGCACACATTGAATGAGAATTTTATAACAAAAAAAAAAAAAAGCTTTTTCTATGTGTTCATTTGCAGTGTTGCCTAGTTTCACATTAATATAAGAAAAATAGCAACAAAACATTTTTCATAATAATGAAATTGTTTTGTTGTTGTTGTTGCTGCTGTGATGTTTAACTTTTTTTTCTTCTTCTTTTAACCAAATTGTAAATAGTATAAGGCTTAAACATGCATTTTTCTAAAGCCGTAAATGTTAATGACAGTGGTGGTTGCAGATGATGGTAAAGATGAGGCCGATGGTGATGATGATGGTGATGGGGATTTATTTCATATTAATTTCCACAGAAGAAAAAAAAAATGTAAAAAAGTGCATTTTCTCACTCTCGAAACTATGGTTGATTTTTAATGTTGCTGAACAAATTTATGCATTCGACTGCAACCGACCAACCAACCAACAACTTTCTCTTTGCAACACAAACCGATATTAAATATAATAGTACCAAAAACAACATTAAATAAGCAAAGAAGCAAATACAGTATGTAAAAAAAACATGTTAAAAGAAATCAAGTTTCTGCTTTTGCCTTCTGGTAACATTATATCTTTAGCCATTATCTCTTGCAAAAAAGAAGAAGAAGAAGAAAAATAAATGATTTGTTTTGCTTATGTGGGGAATGTTTGTTGTTAAGTTGTGGGTCTGTAAGTTTCACTACTTGCAGAATGCAACTCTAGCTGAAGCCACAACAACAATAACAACTTTTAACAACTACTGATCTCATGCCCCATGTACGACGCCAATGACAAGTAAAATGCAAAAAAATAAAATAAACTATTATAGACTATGTTGCCTATTTTCCTTTTTGTTGTTGTTGTTGCTGTTTTAGCACAACAACTTGGTGGCTTGAATGTCAAATCAAGTCAATAACAAGGTTTTAAGAAGAGAAACTTGCTTTTACATACAACAAATGCATTTACATACAAATTACATATGAATGTGTGTAGACAGTACCAACAAACACACTAGCAGGCATTAAAAAATCAACAACAATAATACTCTACACAAGTATACATACATACATCAAATGTACATACGAGTACAATGCAAGTCAAAGTGGTTTTATTTTCCACTTTTTTTTTCCTTTAATATTTTTTTGATAGTTGATTTTCCAAAAACCCACCCAATTAATTGTACTAGTTAAAGTTAAAGCAAATAATTAAAACAAATATATATCTACTTATCTACTACATGCAAACATGTTTATATACATATGTAAATATGTGCATGCCTATATACAGTATGCTTTTGTGTGTTTAATAGAGTGCTTTGTATTTCTTTATGCATTAACTCGTACTTGTACTTGCATGCCTTTACTTTATGCTGGTAACCTATTGTTTTTACATAGAAATACTTATAGGAGGGCAATAGCAAAAACTAATAAAAATAATAAAATAA
Organism: Panzeria rudis; assembly: GCA_956483635.1. Lineage (NCBI taxonomy): Eukaryota > Metazoa > Arthropoda > Insecta > Diptera > Tachinidae > Panzeria > Panzeria rudis. The sequence continues at coordinate 18,940,944 of OY101450.1, read as the reverse complement.
AAGTGGAATCAGAAAAAAATATGCAAAATAAAGGATTCCAAAGTTTAAGAAACTGACATAATACTCAAACAAATATAATCATCACTGTGTTAGTAATATGATTGCCCAGCAAATATTTTTAATACAAAACTAAGAACCTACCACAACATTATTTACGATTAATAAAGAATTTCAAGCTCAGCTCTATGGTTAAGGGGCAAGACGAGTTTTTGTTATCCTTTATATGTTCACATTTTACCACCGACTTAGACAAAAATTATACCATTTGAAAGGTATTTATTTGCATATATGCACAATCTAGATCTTATTGAAATCGGTTCGGTATTTTAAGAGGTATGAACATTTAAAACTTCCAATACCACTCTCCCTAGTCATGGGCCCAATTCACTGATCTTTTTGCAAATAAATCTCTCTCAGTTAATCAATTTAAATCACTTTAGTGAACTGTAGCTATAAAATTATAATTTTCAGCAGTGAGTTAAAACGATTGTAAAAAACAAGAGTAAATCTGCTTAAAGGGTAGTTTGGATAATTAAAATTTCAAAGGAAATGAATTTACATACGCATTCAAAATCTAACAATTAGGTGAAATGTGTAAAACTGTGCTTCTTAATCACGAAAATATACCTTCTTTGCAATGGATTTTGAACTAGAGGATACACTTAACCATGAAAGAGTTGATGGCATTCGTAGGTTTGTTCAGGGTCGGAAGGTGGATATAAGCCCTTTTGAAAATACAGCCAACAGCTGAACTTTTCTAAACAAAAATTTTTAATTTGGTATTACTTGTGTATAAATAAATGTTCACGGGTCTTTGATGTGAAAATTAAACTCATAAACAAATGTTATACCAAGCGTATTTTATTAATTATTAATGAAATTGTCATCAATTACAAGTTTATTTAATTAATTAATTGATTATTCAGGGAAACATTAATTTTGATGCACGAGTTTTATTGGTCAATTTTGATATTTATGTATATTAGAGTTCACAGCTCATAAATTACTTTTTTTCGAATTAGCTCCTGTTTACGAGATTAACAATTATCTACGAGTATATAAAGGGGGTTGAGCCCAAGAATTGTAATATAAAAATTATACTAACATTTGTATATAATACAATACAATAAAATAAATATATTATAATTAGTTTCCACCATAGAAGATAGGCCAACCTTACTATACATATCTACATATGTATGTATATGCATGTTTATTTATGTCCAGTCTGAGTACATACTTCGAAAATAGATATACGAGCACTTATCTAAATTAACTCCAAATAATTAGGTCACAGAAAAAAAATTATGCACCTGTTGTGTTATTGATTAAAAGGAAAAATAATATAAAATTATTATGACCAAAACACACTACTATACTTATTTTTAATCTCATATATGGTATGTATCCATATAATTAATAGGCAAGGCGATTATGTCGGCTCCGGTTTTACCGATTAAAACAAAAAGTATATCACTTTAAAGGTTTTTATTTGCAGATGAGTATAATCTTTATTTTATTAAAATCGGGTTAGTGTTTTAAAAGTTATAAGCATTTACAATTGATATACACAGAAAAAAATATCAATATAAAAACAACATGTCGTAATGTTGATTAGAAATCGTATTAATGAGCCTATTATGAGCAACTTTCGATTTTCGATTGTGGTCATATTAACTAAACCAACGAATTTTCATTTGGTATTATGGCGCACATTCTATAAAAATAACGCTATTGTGATTTTTTCTTATTTTGATTGTTCACAATAGTACGTATTTATCAGTTGGCACTATAAATTTGTTTACAAATTTATAAAAGAAAAAATTGAAAAGCAAAATTGTGTTCGATTGAAAATTCGCAATACAACGAAATTTTCGATATTGCTGCCACCTCATAATACGAATTTAACATTCGATACTTGAGTAGTCCACTTGCAAACACCGCTATGTTAAAATATCGAAATTTCTAGAAAATCGATTAAAACTTCAAACAACAAATAAAATGGTGGCTTTTAGCGAATTTTTAATATTTTTCGACTTAGCGGTGTTTGCAAGTGGACTACTCACTTGATGTTTGATAGCCAGCGAAGATCGAACATCGAATGCAACTCATAATAGGGGCCTAAATCAGGTAAATGATGTAAAATGATTTTGAAAACCAACGAAGCAATTTTGTAGTCCATTTTTAATACACTTTCCATCCAATTTTAATAATTTTTGTGATAAAATTCTTTTTAATAAAAAAGTATTTTTATAATATTTGTGGTAAAGTTTTTTTTTAAATAAAGTAATATTTGCTTAATTCACAACAATTTGTATCACCTTTCTTGTATCAAATACACTTTTTGTTTATTTGTTTGTGAACACCTAGTGTAATTTGTATCGGCTTGTAATATTGTATTGATGGACAAAAGAAGAACAAGATACATACAAAAACTCTCAGAGAGTACACACAAATGCTCTCTGAGTATCGGAATAAATACGACTTTTTCAAAACATATAAAATAAAAGTTTATTGAATACACTAATTTGTATATGAAAATTATCAACAACAAGTTTACACTATTGTATTCAATACAATATTACACTAAATACAAAGATACAAGAAGTTTTGTGAATTAAGCAAGTATTAAAAAACGCTTTTTAAAATGGCCTCGTTTTCGAAATCTATTTCCAGCACATACCTGAATATTTTCCAAAAGTACAGACTTTATTTAAAATTATCGCTGTTTCATATTAATTTTAAACGGAAAGTTAATAATCTTTAATCTTAATATTTTTCACTATTAAAACAACAATGTTCAGTATTGAATCCATGAAATCCTGTTTTATACTAAAATCAATTTTTATCACGTTAAATTACAGTTGGATCTCTATTAGAGAATCAATGAAAAATCAATGCTAGATTTCATTTTAAGGCAAAATGACTACATGCCTGTTCTGTAAACCGAGTCGATTTAAAAACGCTCGGTTTGAAAAAATTAAATCCGCTAATAGCAAAATTTTTTAATACTTTTTGCAGTTTTCTATACATTAGAGCTTAAAATATCATATCTGAAATTAGTTTACTTTATATGATTTAAATTACATGAATGGTTGCATAATTTATTTTTGGAAAACGAGAAATTTACTCGGATTCGGTTTACAGAAGAGAGCCGTATAACTTTAATTTTCAATAAATGTTATTTTAGATTATATCGAATTAAAATAAAATTGTTGATGGTATTTATATTTAAGAATATCTAAGGAATATTTGCAGCTGTTGTTGCTAAGTGGTTAGCGCATTGACTACCAAGCATGTGATGATAGATGAATTCGACAAGTTTTTCTGATACCTATGTATGCTAACATACATCACGGTGCCTTGCTTAGCAGGTAATTAAGTAAAAAATAATTCATAAAATAGCTGCAATAAATTCATATTGTTTCAACTTGAAATAACTTTGAGGCAACATGATTCTTCGTGTTATTTCAGTATCAAATCCATGTTGTTTCAAATTCAAATAACTTTGATTCAACATGACTCTTTGTGATATTTCTGTATCAACTTTATTTTGCTTTAATTGTCCTGGAATATTAAATCAACATGAAATATAGTTATTTCAAAAGGAAAAATGTTCTTTGAAGGTTATTGCAAAATCATGATCAATTAACACCAAATACCTATGAAGCTAAATCATTATCGACAAATGTAAAATTAACCTTGCTTTCGACGATTTTATCATGAAATTTTTTCTGGGTGCACTAATAATAAATAACGAACCATGAATGTATTTTTTTGCCAAATTTCGACCACTGTTCATAGAATGAAAGTTACTATAAAAGATAACAGTATAATAAAATTCATAAATCCAATGAAACAATTTCGTTAGATTTTTCACATTTGTAATGAATTATTTCACAATTCTAATGAAATTGCACGAATATTGTAAAATAATGCCATTGCAATTGCTTTATTAGCTTTCATAGTTTCGTTAGAAAATTTCATTGGATTTATGGCAACAACATTTTGTCATTTTATGCAAAGGCTTGTAAGTTTTGACAAAAGGTTTTAATCGATATTTAAAATGCTTGAAATTCTTAAAATTCTTGAAAAAATTTTTCATTGTATGTCCTTGAAAGTAATAATTTAAAAAAAATGTATTTCATTGTTTTGATGAAAAGTTTCACTGAATTTATGAAAGAGCGATCAAATAAATCACGTCCGCTTATTTAAGAAAAAAAACATAACCTTTATTTATTTCCACAACCAAAAGCGAACAACAAAAGTAAATTTATAAATTTGTTGTTGCCGTACTCTTTCTTATTATTATACGCTCATAAACACTTCGTTTTGACAGTGCTGTTGGCGGAAGTAGTTAAGACGTTGTTGTCTATAAAGCAAATTATGAGAATCAAGAGTCTGAGTACGAAATTTCGTATCATGGAATTATCAATAAAATAAAATAGTCCATAAAAGATAAGCTAATGAGGCTACTGAGTAATGTAATAATTTCATTACAACAATGAAATAATTTCATTACAACACTGACAGAATATCATTAAAATACTGACAGAATATCATTAAAATAATGAAATAATTTTATTAAAATAATGAAATAATTTTATTAAAATAATGAAATAATTTTATTGAAATAATGAAATAATTTTATTAAAATAATGAAATAATTTCATTAAAATAATTAAACAATTTCATTACAACGATGAAATAATTTCATTAAAATAATGAAATATGTTCCTTAACTTAGCAAAATTATTAATTATATCGGATCAATGAAATTATTTCATATATTTAATGAAATTTTCATTTAAATAATTTTAACGCAATAATTTCATTAAAATAATGAAATATGTTCCTTAACTTAGCAAAATTATTAATTATATCGGATCAATGAAATTATTTCATATATTTAATGAAATTTTCATTTAAATAATTTTAACGCAACTTGTTTCATTAATCCAATGAAGCGTAAGTTTTCAAGCAGTTTTTCGAAATTCACAGAATTTATGAACAAAATTATATCAGTGTAGAGAACCAAGGGGATGTCACCCTTCAACAGGTCCACTAAATATGTTATGTCCTGCGGCCGCAATGCTTTCTAAGCTATTCGAAATTGCTGCCTGGGCTAAATCGCATATATTATGTGTAAATATCCCTTTGCATACACATATAAATATGTACATATTTTTGTACATACTACTTATGTACACATGTATGTAAGTAAATATTATCCTTTTAATTTATATTTGCATGTATTTGTTGATTCATTCATACATGTTTTCGCCAGCATTGCATCATGGCTATTCATACATATTTGTTCATGTCAGCCTGCCTAGGCTAACATTTTTTTTTTCAAAGTTTCTGCAATGCATGCAAAAGCATGCGCAGTCTAGGGTTTGAGAGGAAAAAACAAACAACCCAGTCCCTCCAAAGAAATCGATATTTTTTTTTTGTTATTTCCTTTTCTATTTTATATAGTTTTGCTTTTATACGTTTTTTTTGTAAAAAGGGATAAAGTACACATAAAAGCGGCTTTAACGAATTTTACAAATAAGAATAAACATGAGTTTATAGCTCTTTATGTCTTTAGGGTGCGCTTTTTAGAGTTTGGTTTTTAATTAAAAGAAAAAAGAAGAGGATTTGAAAATGTATGAGAGAAACTTTATTAAGTGTTTTACAAATTTTTATTATAGGTATTGCAAAAAAAATTCTTTACAATGTACGATGCATTTACTATAAAAAGTTTTTGTTGCGAGAAAATAAACATACACGAAATTAATGAACTATCAATTGTGACTGTATCATAAATGGCTTGCACAAAATTCTACGCCGAATGGTCGGTCAATCTACCAGCTTTGCTTTGAGACGAGAACCTTATGAAAAACACCTTTAAAAAAATAATAGTTTTTTGTATACAACGCGCTCAATAACAAATTATTGTTGTTTCAAATCGATACATTTACTTAAGATTTTATATTTGTTTAGTTTTTCGTCAGCCCTTTAAAAAAACGTATTAAGCCCATTTATCATAAATAATTCTTGACTCATAACTTGCTATACGTCGTATTTTTTAAACTATAAAACATAAAATTAGCGATTTGAAATAATTATACACCAACCATTCATACCAATTGCTTGAAAATATAATCAGGTTTAAATTGATATTTTTTTCCTTTTACCTTCAAAAATCCACCTTCACACAATTTTTTAGTTAATTGTTAAAAATATTGTTTTTTTATGTTTTTGTTTTTTGTGTACATAAATTCAATTGATTACTGTAGACAAATTTTATAAAGTGTTTTAAAATAAAAAAAAGTATGTCAAGAAACAATTTTGCAATAAATATTTTTTTTTAAATATCAAAATGCTGAAACACATCAATATATGTACTACCAACCATAATTACAATTATAATTGTAACAAATTCCATTATTTAAACAATTATAAAACTTTTTCTTTTATATTTGTAAATTTTACGTATGCAGTAATTGATAATTGAGCATTAGTACGAATTTGGACACTCCAATTTAAAACTAAAATGACACTTCGTTTCGCCCACACTAAAGAGAAAGTTAATGTTAGGATAAACAAATTTAGTAAACTTATAATCCAAAACTTTTCTATATAAAAAATTTTGTTCCCACAAAATTTTGCTCCCAAAAATGTTCCTATATAGAAAATGTTGTTCCCAAAAATTTTCTATAGAAAAATTCTTGGACACGGAATTATTTAATTTAAAATTTGAGTTTTAAAGCTTGTATTTTCCAGCTTTTTTCTATATGTAACTTGTGTCCCAAAACTTTTCAAAACTTTACAATATGTCTTACTATTCTTAAAAAACTTTCCTATGTTTTTCAAAACTACTCTATAGAAAAATGGCGTCCCAAAATTTGTTTATAAAAATATTTTTTACCAAATCTTTTGCACAAAGAACACATATCCAAGCTTTTTTCAGAGTAAAACATAAGTGTCCCAAAAATTTTCTGTGAAGAAACCTAAGTAAAAAGATTTTTCCGCAAGGAAAACTAAAGGCCAAAATTTTCACACATAAAAATTTGTCCCAAAATCATTTCTATACAGAAAACTTTTGTCCTAAAACGTTTCTATGCAGAAATATTGTGTGCCAAAACTTTTCTATACTTGAAAGACAAAACTTTTCTGAACAGTTAACTATATCCCAAAAATGTTCTGTGAAAAACTCATGTCCCAAAAATGTTCTATGTAGAAAATTTGTGTCCCCAAACTTTTTCATACAGAAATTTTTGGTCCCAAAACTTTTCCATATGGACAACTTGTGTCCCAAATTTTTTCCATACATAAAACTTTTCAATTTAGAAAATAAATATCCAAAAACTTCCATATAGTAAACTTATATCTCCTTGACAGCAAGTTAACATGGACAGACAATCTTCATGCAAGAGCAGCTAAAGCCTTAACGGCAATTTATGTTTGCAGAAACGCCATTGGCCCCTCCTGGGGCATATATCCCAAAGGTGTCAATTAGATATTAGAGACAGTGATCAAGCCTATACTTTTTTTACGGCATATCCGTCTGGTGGAAAGCACTGGACTTGGCGAGCAATCGATCTCGCATAGAGAGGGTTCTTAGCATAATGGCAATCATGATAACTGGTGCCCTAAGATCCACACCAACAAAGGCTATTTTCGCTGCGTTGTGCTGGCTACCAGTGGATCTGCTGGCCAGAAAGCAAGCACTACGTACAGCAATTAGGCTTAACGCAATCGGCGCATGGAACCATCTACCGTGGGGTCATGCTAGCATTCTAGAGACTACTGATACCATTCCGGATCTCATTGACTACTGCACTCCGAAGCCCTCCTTCAGGAAAGAATTCCGATACTCCTTGACGGGGGACTTTTCCCCAAAACCACACGGTGCCATACACATTTATACCGATGGCTCCGAATGGGGAACGAGAGTTGGTGGGGGTGTCTATATCGCTGAGTTCGGGATCAAAATGTCTTTCAGACTCCCGGACGAATGTAGCATCCTACAAGCAGAAATATCTGCCATCAAACGAGCAATATACTGGCTAAGGTTTTACCGGATATCAAATGCCGATGTTCAGATCATAACCGACAGTCAACCGGCGATTAAAGCACTCACTGGTGTGTACACCACATCCAGCCTAGTCCTGGAATGCCGCACAGCACTTAACACGATGGCGAGCAATCTAGGTATCACCCTCAGATGGGTACGAGGGCACGAGTCCGTTTCAGGCAACATCATTGCGGATGATCTGGCTAAGAGGCGAACCTTGCTTCGGGATGTCGATATTGACAATCTCTGCGGGCTCCCACTCTCATCTTGCTGGAGACGAATTGACGCTGCCTTCTTGCAGTTGGCTCAAACCAGATGGTACAATGAAGCAACTTGCTCTACTGCGAGAACAATATGGCCTCGCCTTGACTCAAACAGAACTAAATAACTTCTAGATTTCACGAAACCACACCTGCGCAACCTCATGGCCACGGTCACGGGGCACTGCACCTTTGGAACCCACGCTAGACGTATGGGTCTCCCATACAATGACTACTGCACAAGCTGTAATGACGTAGAAGAAGAAGAGAATATAATGCACCTTTTATGCCTTTGTCCAGCTCTGGAGGACCACCGCCTTCGCCTACTGGGCAAAAGACTCTTCGGTAGCCTCTCCGAGTTCTCAGAAATAGAACTCAAGAACATAAGTTCCTTCATTAGGAGCAGCGGGTGGTTCACTCGCTGACTACCCAAATGGCGTTTTTAAAACACGAACGACCCTTCCTGCACGGAACTCCGTACGCCTTACCTCTTTCCCTCTTCTCTTCGAACTAACTTCTAATACCTCTATTAACTCCTCTCCTTTCACTCTATTTGATACACTGTCCTGTTCTCTCTCCCCTTTCCTTTCCTTTACAGGTATCACAAAGGGACCATTATTATTGGACCCAAGTGGGCTGGAACCCTTTCTTTATAATTTTCACCAGCGACCTGATAACCTAACCTAACCTAAACTTATATCTCAAAATTGCTCCATTCAAAAATTTCTGTCCCAAAACATTTTCATGAAAAAAACTTGTATCTCCAAACATCTTCATATATCAAATTGGTAACTAAAAACTTTCCCATAGAGAAAAGAAAAACTTCTGTTCCAAATCTACTCCGTAGAAAAACGGCGTCCCAAAATTGTTTCATAAGTGTCCCACAGCTTTTCTATAAAGAGAATTAGGCAAAAAAAAAAAAACGTTTCCGCATAGAAAGCTAGAGACCACAATTTTCCACATAAAAATTTATATCGCAAAAATTTTACATATAGAAAACATTTTGTTCCAAAACATGTCTATGCAGAAAACTAAACGGTAAACTAAAGTCCCAAAAATGATCTATAAAAAATTAAATCCCAAAATATTTCAATGCAGAAAACTTGTATCCCAAATATTTTCTGTACAGGAATCTTGGTCCCAAAACTTTACTGTGCAGATAATTTGTGCCCCAAACTTTTTCTTATGGAAAACTTATGTCCCCAAACTTTTCATATAGAAAACTTTGCCATATTGGAAATGTTTGTCCCAAATTAGTTTCATACATAAAACTTTTCAAAATACAAAACTAGTATTCCAAAACTTTTCCATATAGTAAACTTATAACTCAAAATTTTTCCATTCAGAAAACTTCTGTCCCAAAACATATCCATGAGCAAAACTTGTGTGTTAAAACTTTTCCATATAGAAAAGTGGTGACCGAAAACTTTCCCATACGGAAAAGAAAAATTTGTTACTAAAACTGCTCTGCAGAAAAACGGCGTCCCAAAATTTTTTATAAAAATATATTTTTTACCAAATCTTTTGCATAAAGAGAGCTTATATCCAAACTTTTTTCTGAGTAGAAAATAAGTGTCCCAAAGCTTTTCTATAAAGAAACCTAGTCAAAATCTTTTGTCCCAAAATCCTTGTATGCAGAAAACTTTTGTCTTAAAAGTTTTCTATACTTGAAAGTTACGAACCAAACTTTTCTGAACAGTAAACTTATGTCCCAAAAATGTTCTATAAAAAACTTAAGTCAAAAAATTTTCTCTACAGAAAACTTGTGTCTCAGAAATTTTCTTTGCAGAAAACTTGTGTCCGAAAACTTTTCTATACAGAAAATTTTAATCCCTAAAATTTTCTATCTGAGTTCCAAAAGTTTTCTACACAGGAAACTTACGTCACCAAAGTTTCTCATCTGGTAAACTTATGTCCCAAAACTTGGCATTATGAAAATTTGTGTCCCAATTTTTTCCATTAGAAAAACTTTCCAATTTAGGAAACTAGTGTTCCAAAACTTTTCCATATTTGTAGTAAACTTGTATCCTATTCAGTAAACTTCTGTCCCAAAACATTTCCATATAGAAAACTTGTGTCTCAAAACTTTTCCATATAGAAAAGTTGAGACCGAAAACTTTTCCGTACGGACAACTTGTGTCCCACAACTTTTCCATATAGAAAACTTGTGTCCCAAAACTTTTTCATATAGAAAATTTGTATTCCTTAATCTTTCCACATAGAAAACTTTTGTCTCCAAACTTTTTCATATACAAACTTGTACCACAGAAATTTTTTATATAGAGAATCAAATCCCTAAAGAAAAGCTCCCTACGGTGAATGGAAGTGACACAAAACAAGTCATGTGACCGGTCCCCAGTTGGTAGCGAGTGATCCGAATTCTAGGAATTCCTATGCATTCGTTTTTAAGAAAAGGCAACAGAGACCTACACAACAAAGAGTTAGAGGGTTGAGATATTCCACAAAAAGGTTTATCGTGGTGTTTTGTTTTACATGACAGTGCTGAGCACATCTTATACCTTACTGGGGGTCTCATTAGCCATGAAGTTGGTATGAACATCATGTCGAACATCGTATATGGGTAATGTAGACCGCTCATGTCCATGTTTCGTCCATGATCTAACTTCGATGCCCGAACATATGTCGCAGCACCAATGTTCGCCATGAGATTCGCCGTCACCAACCATTTTCAATAGAAAAAAAAGAGGCCAAGCAAAATTGGTAAATATTCCATCTCTATTGTACAGCGATGCTATTTTAGCCATTTTTTACGATATGACAAAAAACGATATGACGTACTATGTTGTCATATCGTACGTTTTTTACGATATGACAACACTGAGAAAGCCATGAACTGAGAAGCCATGGCTTTCTCAGTGTTTTCATATCGTAAATTGCTTACGATATGACAACACAGTATGTCATATCGTTTTTTGTTATATCGTAAAAAATCGTCATACTTTACACCGCTGTTGATAAGGCAGAACATGGACATTGTACGTATTCACCACAACAAAGAAGTTGATGAATTTTTTACAGTTGCTCTGCCGGCGTCATGTTCATGTCATGTTCAAGTCGTTGGCTCGTGAAGACGTAGGGTTAAACGTAAGTCTTACAAGATTTCCTAGCCGAGTCACTATAACTAAATAGTATGTGCAAAATGGGGGAACTTAATCCCAGATGGAAACTTTCAAAACGCCGATACACGTGTATATATTTTTTTTTTGATGCCATGTGACAGAATCAGTCATTAGATCTTGTTTAATTTTATTCTTAAAAATTGTTTAAAAGCGGTACAAGGGGTTTAAAAATGACGTTATATAATTTGTGAACAGCCTCTAAAAAGTTTTTTTTAAGAAAACTTGTGTCCTTTCATTAAAAAATGTTTTCAAAATATTTTCGTTCATAAGAATTACTTTTTCTTTTTAATTTCCCATAAAGTTTCTTAACAATAACGTAATTAGCAAATGTTTTTGAGACAAACCTCCAATTTTATCTTTTTAAATCTTTTAGCTTTTTTTTTATTCTCTTCATGCTGTTCAATTCTATACCGGAAATAACTCACACACATATGTATATGTACGCCTTAAGTTTTATATTTAAGGCGTTAAAAACAATCTCATGCTAAAAGGACAGTTACAATTTTTCTTTTAAGTTTCCTAGTAAAATACTAGTGAACATTTTTTTAGATGACCCAAGTAATTTGACCCCTTTTTTGCTATAAATATGTACTTAAAACTTAAACAACGAAAAGCCCTTTTAAATTTCAAGTACTTACTTCGCTTTTTGGTCATAAAATATAACCATTATGGAAATTTTTCTTGTGTTAAATTAAATGTTGTTATTATAAAGCATTTTTTATAATTAATTTCCCAAGAAATAGAACTCAAACTTATGAACTTGTGTGTATATGAATAATTTTTGCAAGTCTATATTTCCTCGTCTTTAGTTACACCACAAGCGAATTTAAAACGTATTTTCAAGGTTTTAATACCGAGTAAACACACATGTTAACTAACATAAATATGTATAAATATGTATGCAATCGTACATAAAGTATCTAGATAAACATATTATATTAGTTTATATGTATGTATGTAGTGTGTTTGTTTGCATGTATGGATATAAGCTTGTAAAAACTTAGAAGGCAAATAAATGTTGAACAGTAGTGCCTTGAAAGAAATAAACTTAAAAAGGTAACAAACATATTGTTAAATCTTTCTGGCAAATAAGCACATTTTAAAAACAACATTGTACTTAATTTTTTAATTTTTTTTTAGTTCTTGCTTATGCACTACCCTCTGTATATTATAGTATATGTTGGTTGTACTGTCTGCATGTCAAGCTAGCAATGTGTTCCTTAACAACAATTTTTTGCTGTTGCTTTTTTTCTGTTGTCATAATTGTTTTTGCTGCTGTCTTCAAGAGTATTAAGGTTCTCACATTTTCTAATTCAGTTAAAATAGAATAAAAGAAAAATAAATTAATTAAAATCGCAACTTAAAGGGAAAAAATAAAATCAAACAAAATCATATTAGTGCTACATATGTTGTGTTGTTAGTCTGTCTACTACAGGCTTTTATCTTGTTTTATCATTTGTTGTACATGTATAATACATCAGTTTGTGTTTTTTAATTGCTTATTTTCTTTTGGAACTCCTACGTGAAACAAATAATAAGATTTAAAGGTTTTGAAAACAACTTGGTGTGAGAAAAAGCATTTTAGAATGTGGAAGAATTTAATGAAACTATCAGGCAGTCCTATTTCGACCGGTTACGAACGCACTAATTACGCCATATTCGTGATGCTTTAGGTTAGATGAACAAAATAGTTTAGTTTTATCGAAGTTAGAGCCGTAGTCCGACTGCGATAAAACGTAACCTCCTAATCCGACCACGATAGATATTGTCGAAGTAAAGATGACCAGTGGAGGCAATTTACGTCCTCTATCTTTGCTCTACATTAAATAACAACAACTCTTGCGATATCAGTAATTTATGGACTAACTAACTATTCGGCATAGATGAGTGTAGTGCACTAATTTTGCAGTTTCCAATAATACTTAGTGATAGAGCAAAATTATTGCACTAATTTTGTTGTTATTTAGTGGTGAATTGAAAATTAGCAGCCTGAATAAATAAAATTGAAAAAAATTTATTTTGCACTATTTTTCACCTGCTTAGTGATAATAGTTTTCTTTTCACTAACAATAAAAAAAAATTTTATGGTAGTGCTAATTTTTTCACTAAAAGCAGATTTAGCGCCAAATCTGCACTACACTGAATTACTGCAAAATTTTAGCCAGCACTAAAAAAAGCTGTATTTCAACATACTCTCACTAAACTTTCAAATATTATACCTTAAATTTAATTCTTAATTTCTATGCTGAAAATTAAATTAATAAGAATAAACAAAGTTCCAACAAGCTGAATATTGCTTTTTTAACTCAAATAATTTAATTTTAGTGCAAAATTTTTTAACCTCACTATCACAATATACAAAATTGTAATTGTAAAATTCTGCACTTAAATGAAATTATTTAAATTAAATATAAGCAATCTTCAGTATATTGCGATTTTTTTTCTTCGCTAATTTAAATTCAATGTAGACATTTTGCACTAAATTTAAGATAAAATCTTTGAAAGTTTAGTGAGAGTATGTTTAAATGCAGATTTTTTTAGTGCTGGTTAAAATTTCGCACTAGTTGAGTGTAGTGCACATTTTAGCACTAAATCTGCGTTTAGTGACAGTTCAAAAATTAGGACTACCACAAAAAATGTTTTTAGTGTTATTGAAGAAAAACCCTTATAACGGGTTTTTCTTCAATAAGCAGGTGAAAAATAGTGCAAAACAATTTTTTAAATTTTATTTAGTGGTAGTGCAATGCATATTTTAAACAATATTTAGTGCATTAATCGAAACTATGCTGTTCGGATTAGTGTTTAGTTAAGATAAGGGATACAGAACTAGAGGTTTTGAAAATGTGAACTTATTAAGTTGAAAAAGCTCGGAAAATGATAAAACGAACAACATTAGTCCCCGAACTTGTTGAAAGGAGAATACGTTTTGGTTCAAATATAGCGTTTCTTCAATGATCGTTTAAGGCTTAAATATAAAGTTAGTGTATATTAAAAAAAATATCTTTTTACAGAAAACTTATTACCCAAAAATTTTCATATAAAGAATTTTAATTCAAAAGCTTTTCTAAGAGAAAACTTATGTTCCGCAGCTTTTTAATGCAACAAATTTGTGTTTTTAAACGATCCTTTATAAGAATCTCATCAGCATGGGGAAGATTGTGTCAAAAAATCATTCTTACAAAAATATTCAAAACCTTTTCTCAATAAAAAATTCTGACGTAAAACCTTTTATAAACAGAAAATTTTTGTCCCAAAACTTATCGTTATAAAAAATTTTTTCGTATATACATTAGGGTGGATCAATTTGCATAGATGCAAAAAAAATAATATAATCGAATGATTCTGCGAAGAATTCTAAGCAACTTCCCCTAGAAACGCCCTAGAAAATATGATGTGACTTAGTTCGTATAAGACAAATCAGTGATTTGGCTAGACTACCACCGAATAGAATAAAAATTAGCATGACAGTTCAACCTTGTGCTACTAACATTTGACCAATAAAATCAATAGCTAGCGCCAGTAGCGTATGACTATCATTATTGAATGTATTAATAAAATATTAAGTATACGCCAACCTGCTTCAAACTATTTTGTAATTTGTTATATAATAGAGTCGCCATAAAATAGAAAACTAGTTCGTGTTCCAAATCTTTAATTTAAGAAAATCGCGTGCTTGAACGTTTTCTGTATAGAAAAATAGTGTCCCAGGACTTTTTCTATGCAGATCATTTGCGTCGCAAAGCCTAGCCATGCAGAAAAATTACGTCCAAAGCTTAACTGTGTAGAACACTTTCATTTCCAGATTAAAAAACTTGTAGCCCAAAACTTTTCCATGTATAAAATATCTGTCCCAAAATCCTTCCATATAAAATTTTTTTATCTCAAAACGTTTCTGTAAAGAAAATATTGGTCTCAAAAATATAACATTATTTATGTTCCAAAATTGTTTATACAAACTATTGTCTCAAGACTTTTAGTATGGATAGCCAGTTTCCCTTAAGCTTGTATGTATTTGTATACACAAAATTTTGTCCCAAACGCACTCTATACGGAAAATTCTGTTCCAAAAATAATATCTATAAAAAGCTTATGTCGCAAAACCTTTCTGTTAAGAAAGATTGCGTCCCTAATATATCACATAAGGAAACCATGCGTCACAAATTTTTTTTTATATAAAAAGAGATTGTCCTAAGAATTTTCTCTGTATATTAACTATATTTTAAAGCTTTTATAAAACTTTTCTTTCTACACAAAAAAAATTTTGTCTCAAAAATATTCCATATAGGAAACCGGCATTCATAAAGGGCCATTCACATATTACGTAACGCTCCAGGGGGGTTAAAGATTTGTTACGAATTAGATACTTTATAAATGTTGTAAAAAGCGTTACGAAGGGGGGGGGGGGGGGGGAGTTATAAAGACTCCGAAAATAGCGTTACGTAATATGTGAATAGGCCCTAACCCCTTCTTGTAAGAAAACTTTTGTACTTTATTTTCTCTCTGCTGAAAACGTGTTTTCCTTCTGAAGGTAACACCTTAACTGATTTAAAAATTATAGTATAGAAAGAAATTTAGATCCGACACTCTTCTATATAGAAAACTTCTATTTCGGTATACAAAAACTTGTGTCACAAAAGTTTCCTATATAAAAAAAATTTGTCCCAAAAGTTTTCCATATGAGAAACATGTGTCACAAAACATTTTTGTAAGAAAAATATGCAATATAAAAAAAAATTCTGTGTCCCAAAATTTTCCCAACAGAAAACGGTGTCCCAAAATTTATATATAGATAGCCAATTTCATATATTCCATATAGAAAACTTGAGTCCGCAACTTTCTATAAAAAACCAGTGTTTGTACATACATACATATATGCAAAATTTTGTCCCAAAGGTGTTCCGCATGGAAAACTTCCGTTCAAATAATTGTCTCCATATGAAGCTAGTTCCCGAAAACCTTTCTGTAAAAGAAGCTAGCACAGGCTTATTTTACCGTAAGATTTGGGACAGATGTTTCTTATATGTAACATAATAAAAAATTGCTTCCCAGAATTCCAAAACTGTTTTATATAAAAAAAAAACTTGTACCTCTAAACTTTCCTGTGAAGAAATCTGATATAACAAACCCTTTTTGTAACAAAACACGTGCACAAAATTTTTCTATTGAAAACGTGCTTCCCTCTCCTCAAACTAATTTCACTTTAATTAAGTAAGAGTAATTTTCCAATAAATTTTTCGAAATTAGCAAAGCTTACTTATATGTAATATGATGTGTTAGAACGCAGTTTGTATAGTCAAAAGGTCAAAAAACATGTTCTGTAGCAATTCACCTAAATATAATTCGTCGTCCTCTTATTAAAAATGGTTTGTTGACAGCGTTTCCAATTGTAATTGGCTTGTTAAGCTAATTTTCTTTCAAAATAATTGTAACAATTAATATAATATTTTAAGTGTATTATTCCTATTCCTACCACTTGCCCAAATTCACCACGGCATACTGACTGTTGAATTTAAGTGCAATAAGTGCTGCCAAGTTATTATGTTTGAAATACTTTTTGTGGAACATTTTAACCCTCTAACTCACAGGTTTTTGTCCCTTTTTAAAGAAAGGGTCAAAAAGACCCTTACAACGAAGAGTTAGAGGGTTAAAATGTTCCATAGAAATGGTTCTTTTGTGCTGAAAACATCTTATACTTTAAACGTAAAACTACCAAGATTTTCTATGCAAAGTTCCTATAACTATGTGCAAAAGGAGGGGAAATTTACCTCCCCGCTAAAATGAGTCCCAGATGTAAGCTTTCAAAACGCTTAAGCACGTATATATTATTTTGGTGCCCTCTACCAGAATCAGTCGTTAGAACCTTATTATGTTGATTTGATTTTGTTGTACAGTGTAATTCACAATAGAAAGTT
The DNA here is from genome assembly GCA_956483635.1 of Panzeria rudis. NCBI lineage: Eukaryota > Metazoa > Arthropoda > Insecta > Diptera > Tachinidae > Panzeria > Panzeria rudis. The sequence continues at coordinate 18,923,570 of OY101450.1, read as the reverse complement.
TTACTCCTAAAATAATTCACAATAGAAAGTTTCACTGGGAATGGGAATATAGAGGTTTCCTCCCAAACATCTTATTCCCATAATATTTGCGATAGCGGTGAATAAGATGTTAGTAGAGTATTCTATGTATGTGGTCGACCATTGATATTTAAAAATGTTGTTAATTGTTATTTTTATTACGTTTCTTTTTTTATTAGTACTGCTTCCTGGTAGGTAATAAATACTATACACTATTATTTTCTATATAGCAACTTTGTATATATTTATGTATGTATTTTTAAATAACAGCACCCGGTTGGCCATGTCTTTCAGACATCATGCAAGACAGATGCACGACAATGTCGAAAGTGTCGATGATCTGTTGGTGACAGCTCACACAGATCGGTGAGGACATATTCGAACAAATGACCGCTAAGTTCATACATGACAGCAAGAGCGACTCTGTCACCCATCGTTTGTTTCTTCTTTACTCGAGTTCTAAATGTGAGAAGTTTTAATAGACATTGTATTAGAACTTATCATCCGCTCAATTTTAGCAAGCAAAAATGTATCAAAATGATTCAAACTGGTGATAGACTAAGCGATAATGTCCGCAAGAAGTTCATTTGCTGGTATACGAAGAGTAGTGTTTTTTGTTGTAACGACAAAATGTTAAATTGAACGTTGAAAAACTAGCTGGCGAACAACCAGTTGGCATGGCCTAGTTGAGTAGTTTTTCTTTTACCCATTCTTTGAGTACGGTTTCTTTTAGATTGTCCTAAAAGAAACTGTAAACGACAAATATCGTGCATGACAAAAGTCGAAATTTCCTTAAGTGGTCGTTAATGAAAATATCCTCTACGACAAGTTGGCCAACCGGGCAACCAAGATCATTCATACATGTACATAATTAACTTGTACTGTATTTCAATTCACTACTTTTTATTTCTTTTTGCTTAAAACTTTTTATTTTACTTAATGATTTCGTTTCAACTTGTATTTCTTTAGCGTATATAATTGTTGTTCTAACTGACAACAAAGGGAATGAAGCCAATAAAAAAAAGGAATTATTATGTGTTAAAAGTTCTGTCAATTCGTATTTGATAATGTTAGATGCAACCCTGGAAATGAAGGTATTTTAGTTTATCGAGCATGTCACCCAACCATTCCAATCGGAATGGTTTTACTTCCGTACTTGCATTCCGATCGGTTTTCGTTCTGCTGTCTTCAGATTCCGTTTATTTTGTATTTCGATTTTGCAATGATAAAGTTTTTATACCTTGAGGCGTTTGTTTACTCTTGTTTTTAAAAGCAAAGCCCACATTAAGCTTTTTATTAACATGAAAAGCTTATGCCCACAAAATTTATTTGACGCTCCTAAAAGTATGCACGTTTCTTAGTATTTACTGTAAATGAATATACAGCCCAATAATGAATATTCCGTAGGAATTTCTTTCCGCCGGAAAACGCTTTTCTCGAGAAAGAATTCCTCCAATCATAAACTTTTCGGGAACAAAAATATGAAACAGTGGCATCATTGAATAACAATGGCAGCTGTTTTGCCTGTTGACATTTATTTATTCAGTGTTTTTGTGCCCAAAAATAAATAAAATTGATGTTTTAATTAAATTTAAAGTAAAATTAATTAAAAAGTGAATAAAAAGTAATAACATAGCCTGTACAAGCATTTGTGTAGGATATTGGTGCTGTAGATGTAAAAAATCGTGCAAATTACTCTCTGCTGCATTTGTGGTATTCGACCTACAAGAACAATAAAATATTTTTTTATTGATAGAAATTTTGTTTTATTTAAATATTACATCGATTTTTATGCAAACTCCCTTCTGTTTTGCAAGTGCAAAAATTCCGGGGAAAAAAACGAAGTTCAAATGCATTGAGAAGAGTTACTTTTTTCTCCCATCGAATTTTTTCCGATGGAATTTTTATTCATTATATGTACATAGAAGAAAAGGGAAAAGTGAAAAAACTCTCACGGAATTTTTGTTTGCGATTGGGCTGATAGTAGAAAAAGTCTTTGTCAATTCCATTTTGAAATTTAATAGTGATTTGATTACGAAAAAAACATTTCGTTTTTCGTTTTCTAAAGAACCAACTTACGGACTTGCAACCACTTTCGATCATGGTATTCTATGACAACATGGCTATATATTAAACCTCCTTATCTCTCTTAGGCTTCTTTCCCTATTTCAAGTGTGACCTATCACCATCATCATCATAATTTTGGCCATGTAGATTTTATCTTGCTGATTTCTGACAAGTCATTGTAATTAAGCCTCGACTTTATATGATCTCGTGTTTATATTAAAAAAAAAGAAAAAACAAAATAAATAAATAAAAAGCCTTTTTTACTTTCTATGATTAATTACATTTTTTTGGCTGCTATTCTTATTTTTGTTAGCTATTTTATTTTTATTTAATTTAAAAGTTAGAATTTTGTATCTGTTATTATTATTATTATTATTGTTTGGTGGCAAAGAAAGGGATGTATGATTTTAATATAATTTTTGAAATGAACAAACATTTTTAAAGATGATGATGATGATGTCATGCGACAAGTGAACTGTAGTAAAATTTTTCCACATAAAAATACACAATCATATTGTTCTAAACGTGTTTTCTTAACAGCCTATAAAATGTAGTGTTGTGCTGCCTGCCTGGTTATTATATTAAAAGCATTTAAAAAAAATTAAAATATAAAAGGTGGTTAAAAAAGCAAAAAAAAAAGACTATTAAAAACTAGCAACGAAAATGATTTAGTAAAAAGGTTATTAAAAAAACAAACATGACAGCCTAATAAATCACATTCATTTAGTATAGTAGTTGGTAACGCATAAGTCAAGACTTCTTGAAAGTGGTATTATATTTTTATTTATATGTAACACTACTTTCAGCGTTGTGTTTTTCTTCCGAGGGGTTTTTTTTTTAATTTGGAACGATTTTCCGCCATCCCACGTCAAATTTGGTTTGTAAACAGACCGGTTTCGGTTATGTGCCATCTTCAGTGTTCTATTGAGTATTCAATAGAACACTGAAGATGGCACATAGCCGAAACCGGTCTGTTTTCAAACCAAATTTGACGTGGGATGACGGAAAATCGTTCCAAACTACTTTCAGCCTTAGAAATGTAGAAAATAATTTTTAGAAAATTCGCAATGAATTTAAAATATTTTCCCAAATGTAGTTGGTAACGCATAAAAGAAAAATCCCTTTAAAACCTAAAAAAATATAATTTATATAAATAATGATAAAAGTGTAATAAATCTGTATCTTTGAAACTTGCGATCCGATTACAAAACGATGTATATGAAAATCATAGAGGAGGACCTACGCTTTAAGAATATGGAAATTTGGACCACACTGCTTAAATGCACGTTGAGCTACAGGGTGTCAAATTTGACTAACTCGGGCATGAAAAACCTAGCCGGCCTCATAATTTTTACAAATATCATCCGATTTTAAATAAATTTAAACTCGTTGCAAAGTTTATAAACATATAAAGAAAATGCAGTTTATTTCAGTAAGATATCTTTATTATTTTCAAAGATATTTGGCTTTGAATTTTAAAAGTTTGGGGTTTGACCTCGACTTTGTTCTCTATTTCGTTAATAGCACAGCCAAAATTAAAAAAAAATATTTTATGATTTTTAGCACAATCCTTGATAACATACAGAAAAAACTTTTTATTTATTCTAATTCATGTAGTCGTGAATAGGAATCAAAATCAAGACTTTGAAATGAGAGTGAAAAATTGCAAAATTTAAAAAAAGAGAGCTTAATTTTGTTCGACGTTATTCTCAAAAATTTTTTAAAACTAAAATTTTTTATTTTTAGTATTTGAAAAGAATAGACTTCAAAAATGATGCCAGTTGCAATTTTAAGCTGATTATAGCATGCACGCTACATCCAGCATTGGGCGAAAGTAGTGAATTTTGTTAGGAAATTCAAAATTAATCACTTAAGAAAAAACGCCCATTGAGGTTTTACAATTTCTCTAAAAATTATATTAGATTTAATATAATTAATCTGGCTTTTCATTGTTACCCGCTCCGGCCAAAAATTTGGCCAGGAGAGCAGATTTTCTCAAAATGGTCAGGTATTCATTCAACTACAATTAATTTTTTATTTTTTTTCTTTATTATTTATTAAAAAACATATCAACTCTCTTATGTTAAAAAAATTCAACGATATATTAAATTTTCTTATGAATTTTTAAATAAAAAAATATATGTGAAGAAAATGCGAATATCCAATATTTTTAGGGTAAAAGGATACGATGGTACCATCAAATTCCTCATGCGCGCTACAGTTTAAATTTATTAAAATCTGATATTTGTAAAAGTTATGAGGCCGACCAAATTTTTCATGCCCGAGGTAGTCAACTTTGACACCCTGTAGCTCAACGTATATTTCAACAGGGTGGTCCAAAATTCAACATTCTTAAAGCTTAAGTCCTCCTCTATGATTGTTACATATGTACATCGTTTTGTAAACGGATCGCAAGTTTCAAAAATACAGATTTATTACCCTTTTTCAACAATTGGAAGCACTGTGCGACGTGCGATAGTTCGAATCTGGATTTGGAAGAACTGGTAATGCTGACTTTAGACGACATGTTTTTTACATATGGCTTGCTGGGTGTGTGAGACATATGTAACTTCGCATGTTTGTCAAAATTGTCAATTTACAGACGGTTTATAATATTTGCTTTCACACGTACATGTGCAATTACATCTGACATAACCTCTGAGTGTTCACAACAGCTGAGTTTTTGCACAATTTTCGTAAATATATAAAGCGCTCTTTGCTTTTTAATGTTTTTTCAGCCAAACCATACTTTTGATAATTTAATACAGCTGATGTCAGATGGCTTGTCAGATGAAAATAGAACACGCTCTAATTGAAAAGTTTTCATCTGACTTTGCTTCTGTAAATGTCATCTGACAATGTTTCATATGTTTCACACGGCATGTATAACTTTTGCAGTGGGAAATTTGACAAGTGACATGTAAAATACATGCCGTCTAAAGTCAGCATAAGGAGGTTCAGTTGCGAGGCCTCCAAGCTAAAGCAACTGAGAAAAGGAGAGAGCTTATGCAAGAAACTAAGGCCAAGCTCATATCTAAAAATTGCGGCCATTAAAAGTAATGAGAACAAAATGAGGACCAAGTTCTTGATAGGTAAGACAACATGTAATTTCTAGGCAACCTGCTAACTTGGCATCATTTTTCCTCCACAATTCTTTCCCATTTATTTATTTATTTATTAGAAAGGTAAAAATAGTGTCAAGTTAGCAGGTTGCCTAGACATGAGATGGTATTTTGCCTGTCAAGAACTTGATGTCAGTACTTTTAACGGCCGAGGTTTTTGAATAGGAGCTTGACCATATTTTCACATTTATGTTTTTGTGCGACTATAATTTACATTCAGAGATTATATTCTTTTGGATTTTTGACAGCTTTCTTTTAAAATATAAGACAATAAAGCAAAACCAGCGATTTGAATATAAAAACTATAAGTATGTAAAAGCTAAAACAAGGCGAATTCATACTAGGTGGACGCAAGAGCCCAGCTGTTTAAGTAAATGTTTACACATTTAACCTGTCAGCAGTATTAATGTATCTGCTTTTTTGACAGCCCAAATGTAAATTCTAAATGGTGAATTCTCTTGCCACTAGCTGGTGTTGATCTACCTTGAGCAAAAAGTATGCATACCAAGGTGTACTCAACCACGTGTCATTGCCACGGCAGCTTTTTCCCCCTACTTTTTTCGTGCTAGAGACTGTAAAAACCCATAAATAAAACTCGCTGCTCAAATTTTTAAAAATATTCTTCAGTTTTCATATAGAGTTTGACAGCGTCAACACCAGCGGTGTTAAGTATGACGATTTTTTACGATATGACAAAAAACGATATGACATACTACGTTGTCATATCGTAAGTTTTTTACGATATGACAACACTGAGAAAGCCATGAACGGTGTATGGCTTCAGCGGTGTTAAGTATGAAGATTTTTTACGATATAACAAAAAACGATATGACATATTGTGTTGTCATATCGTAAGATATTTACGATATGAAAACACTGAGAAAGCTATACACCGTTCATGGCTTTCTCAGTGTTGTCATATCGTAAAAAACTTACGATAAGACAACATAGTATGTCATATCGTTTTTGGTCATATCGTAAAAATCGTCATATTTAACACCGCTGTATGGCTTTCTCAGTGTTTTCATATCGTAAATAGCTTACGATATGACAACACAATATGTCATATCGTTTTTTGTTATATCGTAAAAAATCGTCATACTTAACACCGCTGGTCAACACAAAAAAATTTCACGTTTTTTTTTGGTATTGTTGTATTTGTTGCCCTAGCGCTGCCACCGTGTAATGTTAATACGCCTTGATACATACTGTGGTGAATTCTTAAGTGGTGAAACCACACTGAGCAAAATATATGTATACAGCGATGCCAACGTTTGGGACCCAAAACGCGTAAAAATTTTTGGAAAAGGTGCTAAAAAGGGCTAAATTGAAAAAGATACGAATAAAGCCATATTGAAAGAAAATTTTCGAAAAAGCGCAAAAAGGGCGAAATTATAAAGTGTTTCTTCTTGTGAAACACGTTTAAGTTTTAGAAGAACTAACTATCACAGCCAAATTTCAAAGAAATTGAAGATTATTCTAGACTCTTGCTCTTTTTTTATTGATAGTAAGCAAACTAACAAAAATAAATGAGTAAAAACAATGTTGCCACGTTAATTCACAAGTCCCTATTGCTAGAATAAAGAAAGAAGTAGTTCACAAAATTAAAAAATGTACCCATATTTATCAAAAAGTAAAAAGGGGCTAAAAAAGGGCTTAAAGATTACTGTAAAAAGTGATAGATTTGGGGGTTTTTTGTTTGTGACTAAAAATTTTTTTCGCGTTTTGAGTAACTAAAAATGGGGCTTAATCTAGCCCGAAAAGGGCTAAGTTGGCATTCCTGTATGTATATGTAGTCTTCTTTGCATAATTGCAAAATATTAAATAATATTTAAAAGGATTCAGCATACAAGAGGTTTTAATCATAGTTTTAAAAGATTTAAAAGTGTGGTTAAATAAAAGCATAAATGAATTATAAAAGTTTTTATCAATTTCATGATATCTTTTTGATTTTCGAGTGATTTATTTAAGAAACATCAGATATTTATTATTTTTCCTTAACATTTAGGTCAACTTGATTACAATTTTAAGATCACAAGGAATTTCTCTGTAATTTTATTGCATTGACAAGAAAAAAGTTCGCAGTTTAAAAATAGTATTGTTGCTGTTTTTTTGCGAACAATTTTATCTACAATTTAAACATGTTGTGTATTTTTATTTAATTTAATTTTTTTTTCAGCTTAACAAGGTTAAAACGATATGCGAAATGTAAAATGAACAGAAAAAAATAAATAAAATTAACAATCAAAAGGTAGGTCTAGGTCTTATTACTTGTTTGTACTTGCAAAAAATAAATATCAATTCATTGTATCGTTCGTTTAAAGTGCGTTTTTTTTCGTTTGGGCTGCTTGCTAAAAGTTTTTGTTGCCGTCTGTTTTTATTTTCACCGTTTTTTTTGCTTCTTGTTATTAAATATTCATGTCAGTAAGTTTAATGGATTCCCAAAATTTATAATTTTTTTTAAGTATACATATGTTTATTTATGGGTGTGTTGACTGATTTCGTTTTTATTTCTTTAAATTTTTGTAAAAAGTTTAAAATTTTATTCATAATACATGAGGTTTTAAAAAAATATGAAGGCATTTTTGATTTTTTGCGACTTATTTTTTAGGCTACTGTTTAATAAAGAATTAAGGAAATGCGAAATTATTTGGATAATTCCATAACGTTCTCTTCCTCTATGATGAATTCTGTGTGTAATTGCAGGAATGTTATCAAGAAATAAACGAAAATCGCAAGTGGATTAGGGAATTCGAAATTCAGGCGTCCCACCCATTAGCAATATAATTGTGCGATTTTTCCTATTGTACAATAATATCGCCACTGTGTATGTCATATTCAAAGGTGGCACAATATATTGGGAAAAATCAAAAGACTTTTGATTTTTATTGTACAATCAAGAAAATTTATTAATCTGGTGGCAACATTGTTCATTGTTACTTTTTCATTGTCAGACAAATTGGGCAATATTATCTTTGTAAATATTGTGCCATTTATTGCATAGTATAGGTCAAAACGACAATAATATGTACAATAACATATGCAATAATATTGCATTATGGATGGGCCGCTTTAGACTCCTACATGTACTTGAGATATCTGTGATTGAGAACAGATGTTATTTGTGTACAAATCAAACAGTGCAAATGCTGGAAATTCTGAAATGAGATGACACAATAAGCGGTTATGGTAACTTGACACAGACATTTCGGTATGAGCGCAAGCAGACTGGGTTTATATTAAGTTTAGAAGGATGGTACATATTCGATATATTATGACGATAACAACCAAAATATTAATCCTTGATATATCACGATGACCAAAAGACGATCATCCATTTTCTAATATGTAATGCGCTTTGGCTGTGGAGCAAAATAAAATTAGTTCCTCAATAGGGAGTATTGTATGGGTTAAACATTAACTCGCGCAAAGCCCATCCAGGAATGTAACGCAGTCCTAATCTCACCATATATGAGAAAGAGGACCTGCGCAATACCTGACTGTTTGATACATGGTAGATTCTTATTTCATTCACTTCATGAAAAAATTAAATCGAAGTCGAGAGAATTAGGTCATAACCGAAAAACTATCAGAACTTTGTGGTCGAATAAAAGTCAGAAGAGAACGGAGAAATTTTCAGCCTTCGGCAAAAAGTCATTAAGCATTGTCAAAGGGAGTTTAACTGGAAGTAAGCGATAGGACTTGTAGTCCCGCGTATGGGCATCAACACGCGAGTTGTTTGGATGAGAATGCCGAGGAATCAGTGAATCACTTGCTATGTACTTTGCCAGGGCTTCAAGAGTATAAACTCTTCATCTTTGGCAGGCGCCTCAAGCTTAAAATTTTTTTGCAGAATTTTCAAGGCTAAGCAATGAAAATAATAGACATTTTGATTGTTTCCGGAGGGAAGTGTGTTTTTCCATTTCCCATATCCGTTCCTGCTCTAAATAAATCCTTCAGAAAACTGGGCAGACCTGGCACTCTTGGCTTCGAAAATAATAAAGTTAGTTCAAATTGTAAAAGGTACTGTCATATACCACTGGCATACAAAGATGTTTTTCCCTTCCACATTCCCGGGAATTAAAATATATTAGAAAATCAAACAGTTGGCAGCACTGTTAGGTTAGGTGAGTTGGACAGGCTGTCAGCTTATAAAGTCAAAACCAGCTCGCTTTGGTCCTAGGAGACGTGTAGAGAGATAAGGTCACTTCTACATTTAGCTTTTCGGTTCAGTGTTAAACCATCACGACGATCGGATAAACAAATTTATCCTTCTAACAACGATGTCTGATCTTGCAGCAGCGGACCTTCTATAGAGGTGTTCTGCAGTACTTACGTTTGTTATAGAAACTACCATAACAGTTGCCAAGAAAGAAAAACTTTGAAATACGAGCGAAATTACCAGCACAGATAAGTTATGAAGAAAACTTCAAATACCATATAGAAGAAAATCTGTCTACGGTGTTTGATAGTTTAAAGGAAGTGGTGATATTATGAGCATTTCATCACATCCACTAAATTTGACGTTTAATCCGACTACTCAGCTGTACTAGTACTGTCATCTTATTCATGGGCCTTGGCAGTACTGTTAATATACAAAGAAACTTGAGAGTAGTGAGTTTAAAAAACAATTTATAGAAAAAATGTTAAACTTTATACTAAACAAAATAAGCTGTTCGATAAATTTTACTTCAACTGAACATTCCACCCCAGAGACGATATCGTGGAGTCACAAACTATAAATTTTATCGTATTTTTGTATGCCGCCATTTTCTTATCATTTCTTCGCTTTTGAATGGTCACAAAAATAAAGGATATTCCTGTATATATTTTTTTTTCTACGTTTAAGTAATATGAAAACATTGAAATGTATAAAAAAGAAAAAGCTTTCCATACGATTTAATGCCAAAAATTCATTCAAAATATTTTTCAACTTTTCACATAGAATAATTTCAGTTCAAACATTTGGCAGCACTTAAGGAACGTCAATGAGGAGTACTTAGCGGCGAATTAATATAACAAAATTGCTTAGGAAAATATTGAAGCGATATATAAAATGTGCGTGGATTGTTAAAATATAATATAAAAAAAACGAAGTATGCATGTATCGTTTAGCTATCACCTGGCAAGCGGCCTTGTCAGCACTGTAAGAATACAGTTAAAGAAAGTAGAAATTAAACAGAGTGGTGAGTTGAAAAAAACGTTTATATAAAATAGCAGGGATGGAAATCATGTTACAATTGTTTTATTTTTGTATTGAACATTTTGGAGTTTCTTCGCAACATGGTACTACCTTGACTTATTTGGTAGAAATTCCCTTGTATTTCTTGTTGTTTTTCAATGTTAAACGTGAAGAAGACAATTTCAAAGGTTGGTTGTTCGTAAAATTGCAATAGATGCATGAAAATGCCAAAAAATAATGAAAATTTTAACTAGACCAGAAGCAACATGATCCATTTAAAATTTTCGAAAAAATAATTACTACATCTTCATTATCGTGAATGATTTTTGTGTATGGTTCAGCCTAAGAACTCTACCACTAAGAAGGTTCTTTCCGGCAATGCTGCAAGTTCCTTCAGAATACAGCTTGTTCCAAACAGGTCACTTTAATAAGTAAAATAAACGAGTTAATGTACTTAATTTTTGGAATAACAATGATTTTAAGAATATTGGTAACGACATAGTCTAAAAAATATATTTTGTTTTTATAATTTTAAATGAAAAATTATATATTTTATTTTTCAAATTGTAAATGAAATTTATTTGCTGATAGTTAAGCATTGTCTATATGCATTTCATTGGTGCTTTAACAAATCGTCAGTAGATTTCAACCATATTTTTGAACAGTTACAACCCTCTTATCTTATGTACAGACTTTCAAACACCATTTGAGAATTTACAAATAAATGATTTTCAAAAATAAGCATAGTAGGCTTTGATACAAAACCCAGTAAATAGTTTTTTATTCGATGTGAATTTATTTTATTTTTCTACACCTATATACAATTAGAAATCCATCGGATAACAATAAAAGTATTTATAAGCCAAATTGAAAAATAAAATCCAAATTAAACCTTTAAGAAATTTATTCTCAGAATTTTATTTTAAATGAACTTTAAACCACCAATGAAATGCATATAGACAATGCTTAACCATCAACAAATAAATTTCATTTAAAATAAAATTATGACAATATGTCAAATAATAAATTTCTTAAATATTTTTATAATTGTTATAAAATCAAAAACCCATTTTCCATCCCTGTGCATTAAAATGCAAACAGTGTGGTAAATTGTTTTGAAAAGTAAATACATTAAGCCCTTATGACACTACATTTTTCTTGCATTGTTTGGCTATAGCATTGAAAGAAAGAAATAGTAAATGATAGAAAGAAACAACTATACAAAATGTAAACAAAACGTAATGGCTTCTCTAAGTGCTGTAATAAAACGAAAAAAAAAGTTGAAAAAAAAGAGGCGCTAAATAGCTGAATTCGTGAATAAACCGCTTACTTGGCAACACTTTAATGTTTCAAGCTTGAAATGTCAATTTTAAGTTGAACATTTTTACATTTTTTTTGACAGGCCCCCATTTTTTATCGATAACATTAGGAAAAGCTTTGACAATTTGGTATTTATCTTAATATAGCTGAACTCTTTGCACCTGGTAAAATTTTCCATTATATTCTATTTGCACTGTTCTCCAAAACTTGAAATATGAAGAAAAAATGTAGTGTCATAAGGGCTTTAGCGCTGCTTAGGGTTTGATGCAAATCTTGTTGCAAAAGTGCAAATGCAAAATTTTTTAGATTTTTTATATAATTTTGCGTATTTTGTTGTTGGATTTCATAAACAAGCTGCAATATATTGAATTTGCACTTTTGTAAGACCATTTGCATCAAAGAGTGAACTCTGCTATTTTATTAATGAAATAACATGTGGAACTTTTATATAAAATTGTAGTTTATGCAAAATTTTTAATGAAAAAGCTAAACTTTCGACCAAGGCGAATTAATTTTATAAGCTGGCAGCAGGGGCGAATTTAATTCGTCTTGTGGTGTACGATGGCTGTCAAACTTTAAGTGTAGTATACGAAAGTTTTGTTCATATTTCGCTTCATATTTTATATGGAGTTTGACATCCATCGTACATCAACAATGACTATTGTTCCTATTGTTATATTTGTTGCCGCCGCGCGGCTTTGTATAAACAAAATAAACAAGCGAGTTAATATCTGTCTATGCAAAAATATTTAAAAGATCTGGACAACAAACTTTGTTTAAAATAGTTTATTTCGGTAAAACTAAAAAAAAAAACACGAACATAAATAACACAAATTTATTATGTATAAACAAAACCATTAGCTTAACTTTTAGTTTTGCTGAAGCGTAACAATAACACAATCATAATAATTGTCATACCTGTGTAGTGGTTAAAAAATATCATCCATTAAACTTAAATCTTTCTACACGATTCTCTTTCTAATATTGTTTTTAACGAAATTTTATTTATAATATTATTGTGAGTACATATTTAAATTTTATAAAATACTACAGAGCAGCACGTACAATTCTTTTTTTTTTTAATTTTATCTGCCTTTTAGGCTGGCAATACATATTAAGTGAATTGTTTTGTTGGTTTATTTTGGTGGTGTTTGTGTATTTAACGCCGTTCAGCAGGCGTGTGGTTTTTTAATGGGGGTTTCTTAGCTGTTTTATGTTTCTAACTAATTTTAATAATAAAATCATTTTTACATTTTATTTGTACGTATTTTGCTAAAACGTTCGTTGATCCTAAACTCAAGTCAAGGTTAACAATATAACAATTAAAAAGAACCAACGTGGATTAAACAAAAAAAAAAAAAAAGGTACTTAAATAAAGTAAAAGGTAAAGTATAATAGAACCCGCATGAAAAAAACAATTCATTATTATTAATTTATGTTGGAATATTTATAATTGAGTTCTAGAAAAATGGCTCCCTTTTTTAGCAACTTTGGTTAAAATAAAATGAAGGGAAATAGCGTTTTTAATGTTACTTTAGTTAATATAGCTTTGTACGTTCATCATAGATAATTTCGAACAAGTTAATTTTTTAAGTACATGTGTTTATAAGTATGTAAATATTTTGTAACACACTAACAGCTTTAGCAGAATTGGAGCCGCTATCGATAAACCACATCAAAAGACAAGCGCCTGCTCAGGAAACACATTTTTCAAATGTGCATACAGCCAGCGTTGTTAGCTTGGTGCATTTAGCACTGTTTTTTTTAGTGCTTTTTACTTTTTTTCGAAGGCACTAATTCTTAATTTAAAATAATAGCAATGAACTGGTTAAACATCATAATTTTTGTAAGTATAAATTTGAAATCAGTTGAGATTTGCGAAAGTTACAAGACGCGAAAAGCTTTTCTAGTATTACCCTAGTTTATCGCTCTCTGGGTGCCCAACGTGGGGCCTGAATTTAATTTTGCAAGTGAAGTTGGCTGACCAAAATCATACTATGACTCCACCGACTTAAAATCAACCAGATTTAAGTAAATTACTACGAAGTGTTTCCACCGACCTTGTAAGTGATTTGGTGTTCGATTTTTCGTGGTCAAATAATGCACCTATTTTATAAGGTGTGAGCTGGAGCTAGAATTGAACTTTTTTCATGTAAAATTAATTAAAAACTCTTTAATATAATTTTTTCGAAATTGTCAATCAGTATTCGTGCGTGCCCCAGGGATGGATTTTGTAATTTTAAAGGCAACGCAGGATTGCATACATAAATCGAGTTAAAAACATATTTTCGACATGATTTAAAATAAATCAACTCCTTTGAGGTGATTTGGCCTTACGAAAAATATATTTGGTAAATCAGATATAATCAACATGATTTGCTTAAATCAATATGATTTCATGAAATCATGCAGGTGGAAACTTAGTAAAAATGTATAATTTTAAAAGTAGGTTTTTACTTTCACACAGTGTTATAAATAATTTTCAAATCTTTTCTATTAATTTTTATTTGCATTGAATTATATGTATGTAAAAAATAAAAACGATTTTTGAATTTAGCGCTTTTTTGAAAAATTACACGCTTTTTCTTGGTTTTAGTGCTTTTTTAAGTTTAAAGTTGACAACTCTGCATAAGCTTACCTTTGAAATTACAAAAATATACAGTTTTACAGCTCTGCATGAAAAACTAACGTTATTTTAAAATTTACAAACTTTATTCTTCACATATGGCAGCATTGATGAGAAACTTTCTACATGCGCTTGTGATGCTGCCAGATAGCTACAAAATGCTTAATGATTTTGAAAAATGCGGCTTGTATTTTATGCATGCCAATCTAATACTGAATTAAAATTTTGAGCTGAAATGTGGAGAATAAATTTAAAAGTTTTTTAAATATTTCTCTGGTGTGACTCGTATTGATTGTGAAGCATAAATAATAATTTTCTTTCAGATATGATGTGATAGGCTCTAAATGATAGAAAATTTTAAAATAGAATGAAAAAATTTGCTATCAGCAGAATTAGTTTTCTAAAATTAAGTCGTTTTAAATCGACTCGATTTACAAAACAGAATCGACTAATTCGCCTTACTCAAATCAGCTATCACAGAATACGCTGTTGTTAACAAGGCCGGTTAATAAGGTCATGTTGAAATCACATCTGACTATTTCGCCGCGATCGCTGTATCTGTCAATTGTTTTTTAATTCTGTGTTTTTAAATGATTAACTGGGCATAGACACTTATATTTGGCAATAAACAAAAGAAGGTAGATATATATTTTAGATATATGAATTGTAATCATAATTGTTAAAAGTACATTTTAAATAAATTTTCTTTTATTTTTTACAGCTGCGGACAACCAGGCGAATTGATATTGAATTTGTTGTATTATTACCACCACCTGTAAAATTAATTCGCCTTGGTTATTAATAACTTTAAAAAACAGCTGAATTTAGTTTAGATTTTTTTAAAAGTGTGCTTTTGCCAAGTTATATTCATACCAGCAATCACAATAATATTCGCCTTGAAAAATGTCTATTGAGACAGTTCATCAAGGCCAATTTACGAGAAAAAATATAATCAAATAAAGCACAAGAACTGTGAAAATAAAAATCTAATAACATTATTATGTTTTAGTTTTAAATTTTTTCCAACTATAAATGATGCCGCCTGAACGTCTTTAAACAATTAAGAATGTATAAACAAATTTTGACAGCCTACATAGAGGCGAATTCGTAGTCACCTGAACCGTCGAAGTCACTTCGTATGAACTCGCCCTAGTTTTTACCTTATAATCTAAAACGAACTATGCTTACAAACTGGCAGCGCAGCGGCAATAAATACTACAATATAAAAACAACAGGAATATATAAATAACACAAGCAGTGATTTTTAAATATGCATTGTTTCAGTACAGCGAAAAAAATCAGCTGCGTCAGCGTTGCCACCTTGTAAAATTAATTCGCCTGGTTATTACACTGTCACAACTCGACAGTAAAGAAGCAGAACCTTTAGCAAAAACAGCGATAAACTGATATTTAACAATATTTTATTATTACAAGTTGCCTGTAAAATAAAAAGTATCTTTTTCAGAGTATATCTATATCAGAGCATTGACCGACTATTGTGAATTGTGAAAGAACACAGTGCTAACGTCACATATATGTATTTACTTGATAAAGTAGAACGTTTGGCAGCCTGTGAAAATGTGGCAACTTCAAAATACTAAACTTGCCGATAAAAGTTATAGGTATAATAAGTTTGCCTGTAAATTATCGCACACTCTTAGGTTTAAGTAAAGTTGTAATAATGAAAAACTGGTTACCCGTCCGACAAAATCGTAACTATAAATAAAGCCAAGTTGTAATAATGGTCCTAAATTATAAATAAGATATTAAGAAAAATCCACAAATAACACCAAAGCAATAATTCTGACATTCCTCATTTCAACAGCCTCAATTTTAAGGTACAATAAACTAAAAAACCAAAAGTAAGTCGTAGCAGTAGTTTGGCAAAAAAGAAATATTCGTTACTGACATTTATTTCATTTTAAATATTCAAGGTAGTTTGACTTTTTAAGTTTTTTTTATATTTCATATTCTCAGGCAGTTTTTTGTTTTCAAGTTAAAACAATTTTGCACGAATATTTACTTTTTGTTTTATATTGTATACAAGTGTGTACTTGAAATTTCGAATTTATTGTCAAAAATCAACACTGAATGGACTTGAAATAATTTTTTAATGTTTTTTCTTTAAACCTATTTATGTATGTATGAATATTTTCAATTTTTTGTGGCTTTCTTAATGAATGCATTTTATTTATGGTTTTAATAGCCAACAATTTATTTAAGTACAATAATGGTTTTTACTTTTCAAATTTTGCAACTAATGTTTGTTATTTTGCCTCATCATTATTTGCTATTGTAAAGAAATATTATTATTTTTTTGTTTTGGTAACAATAATATGGCAAATATAATTTATAGTTCAATGATAAATATATTTTAGAAATCATTATGATTTTTTTGTTAGATATTTTTTTGTAGGATATGTTAAGACATTTAAATAGTTCGTTTATTCTATTTCTGCCACAAAACTAGGAAGGTCATTTGAATAGATTGTTTGTCAAAAACTTGCGAGTAGAAGAAATATTAGGTACTTTTTCAAATTTAAAAAAAAGTTTGAAAAATAAAAGAAATATTTTCCAAACACTGTTTTCTTTGTTGGCTTTAAGTAGTGGAAAACCCCACCTGGTATTTAAACTCACCACAATAATAACTCGTTCACATTTGCCGTTCATTTTTAACAGTGCTGCCACTGAATAATAATTAACTAAGCGAATTCTCTTAGAAATCATTAAAACTAGTAAAACTTTAAATAAAATGAATTTCAAGAATATTTAGCAACCGCATACATCTAAGAAAGGTTCTACAAGTTTTATTTAATTTAAGAAACATATAACTTAAATTTGGATTCTTCGAAACACTACAAATCTTTGGGAATTCTTAAACATTTCAGCAATATTCACTTAAATTTGCTTTTATATATGTGCAAGCATATGTTTGGACTTTTAATGCTTTTCTAACATCAGGAAGTAGTCACGCTGTGTTTTCCTTTACTAAGATCTTTTTGTCACGTGTTTTTATGTTTATAGCCTTTCAAAAATACTACCACCACCCGTGGAGTTACCCTCACCATTAATCTTTTAGCTCATTTAGCAAATATTTAGAGCTTTTTGTTCTTACCTATTTAGTATTATTTGTTAAAATGTTTCAATATGTATAGCATTTTGAGACGAATATTTTTTACAGTGCACAGAGATATTTTAGTGGCAAAAATACAATTCCTCGACAATTACTTTTCAAAAATCTAATGATGTAGTTCGAAAGAACTGTTTCACTAAGAAAAATCTATAATTTGTTTTTGTAAAAAGCGATATTTTGTGCTAGAAAAATATCTAGTGATATTATTCAAATATGTTCCAAAAATTTAATTTATTTGTTGTGGTTAGCTAATCTTTCTAAAAGATCTTTTAAAGATCTACTGACGAGTTGGCATTAGATTAACATCACAATCACAACAATTAAATTAAATTTTTGGAACATAAATTCTTGAGAATATCTGAAATAAATTAATATATTTGTTACTTAAATATTTTACAATGGAAAGTGATGAACATTTTCATGCAATTCAGTAGGTTATGCATATGGGCATTTCCACAGGAAAGTCCACTTTCTGTCACGTTCGTCACCAAGAAAGTAAGCTTGTTTTTCAGAATCAAATGGTTAAATTTTTCCTAAACTTTTACTAACTGTAGAGCTACTTATGGGCTACACAAATATATGAAGAATTAAAAAAAACTTACGTTGCTTTTAAAATATCAACATAATTGCTTGGCGTCGAGCGTGACAGAAAGTGGACTTTCCTGTGGGAATACCCATATGCTATTTTCACTGCTAACATTTTAGTAGAGTTTTTATTGAAATACAGTTTTTTTAATACAAGAAAATATATTTGAATAACAGTTCGCCGTCTTAAATTGGTAAATTTGATTGCCTGATTCATAATCCTAGACTTCAAAACCCCCAAAAATTCCTCTTTCACGGGCTCCCATAGTTTCCTTTGTCTTTTTTAAAAAATTAAGTGTGATGTTTTAACAATTTTGACCGCCATATTGGATCCAACATCTTAAGTTTTTAAATTTAAGTTTCAGATTCGTAATCCGCGACTCTAAAACCCTCCATATGACTGATCGCTAACCTCTGTCGCTCCTCGACTTAAAGTAATTAGAAAATTATGATCTCTTAAAAATGTATCAATATTGTACAATTTCAAATTGCAAATATGTATCTGTTTGTAAAATATCTATTATGGGCTCCCATAGTTTCCTTTGTCTTTTTTAAAAACTTAAAAGGATGATGTTTTAAAAATTGTTGGCCGGCATATTGGATTTGTAAATATTACTATCGGATTAGCAATCCGCGACTCTAAAAACCTCCATATGGTCGATCTCTAACATCTGTCGCTCCTAGTCTTAAAGTAGTTAGAAAATAATGGTGATATCTTAAAAAGTATCAGTATTGATTTCACCACTGTGAATTTGAAATTTTTTAAATAATATCTATCACAAGTCCCCAGAGTTTCTTTTGCATTTTAAAAAAAAATAAAATGTTGATTTTTTAAAAATTTTGACTGCCATATTGGATCCACCATCTTCAATTTTAAAACTAAAATTTCATATTTGAAATCAGTGGTGCCATAAACACCCAATGCAATATTTGTTAAAACCACTAAATCAATATTCTATTTATAGCCAAAATTCTGGGCTCCTCATATCAATCATATTTGTTTTTAGATGGGCAAATGGCAAGATCTAAAAGATAAACATTAATTTTTTTTAATTGGTACAAAATTAAAAAAGCTCATTTCCATCCCTGCCCTTTATCGTATGGTGTGGTGAGTTTGAGAGTTTGTTACCTTTCTATGGGAAACACAAGGTACATCATTGATGTATCTTGTGTTTCCCCAATTAGATACAGCCATTTCTACTACAATAAGAAGATTATTCTAGAAACTACTATAGCAGTTGTTATAAAACATTTAAAGGCGAGTGGAGTTATCATATAGAACCAAATCTGCATATGATGTTTGACAGTTTGAAGGAAGTGATGATATCATGAGCATTTTAAGGCCATGATTTATTAACAAACTCAACAGTTACAGCTGTCAAAAACATCATGTGCGTTAAAAAAGTATGATAGTCTGGCCTAAAAGTGCCTATGTGTTGCAAATATTTTGGCAAGTCTGTCCAATTCGCAATTTTTTTTAAATTTCATTACCCAATTCTTTCTATACGATCAGAGTTGCATTTTTCGGTGCAGTTGCAAAAAAACAGCAATGTGACATAACATACATAAATATTTCCGAAACATGTGTTTTTGCATCTTTTTTGTGTGACAGTGTGGCACCGGCAGGAAACACATTTATTGCGATTTTTTAAGTCGGATAGAATTCTGTAAGATTTCTTTTTGACTAATCGTGCGATTGTGCAGGATAGTCAATCATGGCCTTCATCAACATCCACTAAGTTTGACGTTTAATCTAGTAAAGAGCAGCTAGTCAACTGTGCTAGTAGTGCCACCTTATTGATGCGTCTAGGGATACAATTGTTTGCTGACGTTGGCCACCTTATTGATGTGTCTAGGGATACAATTGTTTGCTGACGCTGGGATTTTCAAAGCAACATAGAACACCTTTTACTTCGCAGTCTTGAATTTATACAAGAGATACATAAGGTACAAAATTATAAGGTATGTACAAAAATGGGGTAAATAATTTTATTTTTCTTATATGAGCTTTGACATTTATCAAGACAAACATTTGTCTCGTATAGACAACACATTAAATCTAATTGCATAGCTAGAAATTAATCAGTCAATTCCGCAAAAAAAAAACCCTTTCTGTAAGAGAGTTTATTAAAATATTTTTAATGCAAAATAAAACATTTTCAGAACACTGTGCATCAGTTATTACAACTGTATGTGCGTAGGTTTTGTGACTGACCATTCCAAACACATTTGCGGCAAAATAATAAACGGTAACAGGCAAAAAGAAAACATAATTTTTAGCGAAAGTTAATGATTTTCAACCCACCCATTGCGTTTAATGATCCATTAACAAAACAAAAAATGACACTTAAATGTATTTCTTTCTTAGTCATTAAAATGGTCTATAAATACCCTTAATTATAAAGGCATGTAGTGCGTAAGAAATTTACTTTTTTTGCACAATATTAATTGACCTATTGGGATATTAAAAGGTTTTGCTTTTGGTTTTAATTTGAAAAAAAAAAATTCGATACAAATGAAGGGCAAATGAATTGAATTTGGAACAAAAGAGATAGCATTTTTGTTAGAATTGGAAAAAAATTGCAATAAAATAACTGCCGTATTCATGAAAGATACATTAGAGTAGAAATATGTATGTGTGTATATAAAATAATCCATAGATAGTTTTTTCTCACACAGAAAAAACTTATTATTCACTTCAAATACCAAATTCCCTGAATCAAATGTAAATTTGTTCAATTTAGGTCCTATAAAGAAATTTGTAAATTCAAATGCAAAAATTTGTAATAATTTGTTTGAAGAAAATTCTGATTTTTTCAATAAACATATTGTTTCAATCAAAAAATGTTTTAGAGAAATATAAAAAATAAATCAAAGAATTTCATCATTTAATCAGCTTGCCAACATTGGCGGTAGGTAAATGAAATTAAATAATAAGTCAAACAAAATTATTTATCAAACTAAATAGAGACAATAATAAAGATTTAAAATCAGTTTCAAAAACATGTTTGTTTAAAAAAAAACTATCATAATTTTTTCTGTGTACAATACATTTCAAATTTAAATTAATTTTTTATGAATATTAAGTCTTTCTAAACTCTATTTATTATGTGTCCTTATATTTTAATATTCTTTAACGTTTAAACGTAGCATTTTATTTGTTATCTGGCATCGCCGGCTCCAAGTACAACATTGTTTAGTAAAAGTGTTACCAGCTGTTTTGCGAAAAATAGCTAATATTGCAATTACGAAATGTGGTGAATTATTAAGTTAACGTTTTTATAGAAAATTTTATCGCTTTAATAAAATTGAAGCTTAAAAATTATTTATATCCACATTTTAGGTCTACTTGGCATATTTGTTAACATTTTACCTAAAATTTAAAGAAAGTTCTATCAAATCAGAGCACTGATTTAGTATGTACTGTTTAGTTAGAGCAATATTTAAATTTTAGTTTAAACTAGGGATGTAACCGATACCGATACCGATATATCGGCGATATTTCAGATTTTCCGATATATCGGTATCGGCGATATTTTACTGTCGATACGACGATACTTTTTACATTTTTTTTCAGAGTTTATTTTTTAACAAATAATTTATTTTTGAATTAAATTCAATTCGTTGCTTTTTAATCTTATTAATATAAATTTTAAATATTAATAATAGTTTACGCTGTTATTTTGTAAAAAGCATAATTTATTTTGAAAGTTTTATTATTTCGGCTTTCTAGTTCAATATTTTTGAATTAATGTAAATTCAAATTATTTTTATTAAGAGTGGAGTGTTGGAATATTTAAATTAGATTAGCAGAACGGATCAGTACTACTGATTTCGACAGGCCGCTACACCGTCTCATCAGCGTTCTTGTTCACTTTTACCACCTATGAAGGTGGATGCTTTTTATAAGGAATCATCAGCTATTTAACTAATGTTTCGGCAAATACTAAAAATTGAGTCACAATAGAAAAGAATGCATGGCACGGGTTTAAATAAAATTCTGGTATTCTATTTGCTGACAAAAATTAGTTAAATAGCTGATGTTTCCCTGTAAAAAGCATCCAACTTCATAGCTAGTAAAAGTGAACAAGAACGCTGATGAGACGGTGTAGCGGCCTGTCGAAATCAGTAGTACTGATCCGTTATGGCAATCTGATTTGAATATACCAACACTCCACTCTTAATAAAAATAATTTGAATTTACATTAATTCAAAAATATTGAACTAGAAAGCCGAAATAATAAAACTTTCAGACTTATACCTATTCAGCTAAAAAAATAAAAATTTACCTAAAAATAAATAATTTATTTTTTATTAATTTTACTATGAATTCGAATTCAATTCGTTGTTTTTTAAATTTTGTTCCCAGAAAAAAAAGACACTCCAAAGAAGTCCTGAAAATGTAGAATTCGCATTCCGGAAATATTTCAAATTTGGATAATTTTTAATTAATTTTATGTCCTTGTCATTGCAAGAAGTTCTCTTTTTTGATTACCAATCACCAGCGTTGTCATATCGTTCGCGATTTTACGATATGACAAAACGGAAATATCCATACAGTCATAGCTGCCAGAAATGAAGATTTTTTACGATATGGCAAAATACGATATGACATACTGTGTTGACATATCGTAAGTTTTGTACGATATGAGAACACTGAGGAAGCAATACACCTTGCACGACTTTCTCAGTGTTTTCATATCGTAAAAAACTTACGATATGAGAACACAGTATGTCATATCGTAAAAAATCGGCATTTCTGGCAGCTATGCATACAGTGTCGTCACATCGTAAGTTTTTTACGATATGACAACACTGAGATATCAGTACACGGTGTATGGATATCTCAGTGTTGTTACACCGTAAAAAACTTACAATATGACGACGCCGTATGAATATTTCCGTTTTGTCACATCGTAAAAATGCGTACGATATGTACGAGATGTTAAGAAAAATTTCTTTTCCGGTGTTCTATAATGACTTTTCCTCAAGGAAAATATGATGAAAAATTACTCATTTTCGCAACTTGTTTCTTAAATTTAAGTGAATAAATATAAACTTTTAGACGAATTTGAACAATTAAGCTATTAAGTTATTTGATAAATGTCCTTTATAAAATCGATTTAAAATTTAAACGGAATTAAACATTTTTATATAACTTAAATGAACTTTTACTTGCTTTGTTCCTACTAATTATCTGCATATTTTTAATAGATTCTTTTGAAGCAAAGACAATATAGTTCCTTCAAAATTACTTCCAATTTTTTTTTATACTGGGTTAATTCAATTTTAAATATTAATAGTCCCTTACAGTGTAATTTAGTATAATAAAAATTGCCCTGCTTTAGTTTTGTTAATATAGACTTGAGCTCAATTTTAATATGCGTATCGGTATCGGTATCGCCGATATTTCATTTTGAGTATCGGTATCGGATCGGCAAAACGGTGTATCGTTACTCCGTAGTTTAAACGTTCACTAGACTTGGGTCCAACTCGTTCAGCAGCTCGTTTTAGACACAAACCTATAAGCAAAGCTATTTAAAATACATGTGTTTAATCATAGGTTTGTGTCTAAAACGATCTGCTGAACGAGTTGGACCCAAGTCTAACGTTCACCGATTTATTAGCCATAATAAATACAGGATGATTAAGAACAAATTTTAATATTTCTCCACTTTTATTAGTTTTGTAGGGTGATTCATATAATAATCAAACTGCTCCTAAGTAACAGAAACCCAAGCACAGATTTTACTTATGTATAAAATATTTAAATTTTACTTGCACGTTTTTGTCTAGTGCCTTTATTTATTTATTTTTTTTGTATCCCTGAACTTGAGTTTAGTTTTACACAAACAACGTCATCATCATCATCACCATCATTTTAGGTTGACTGTAAATTTTGTTTTGTTTCCTGTATATCTTTTTCTCTTTTTCGTACAATACTATATAATAATAGTTTTAGTGTTATATTTTGGCATTGATTTTCGAAAGAAAAATAGGAAAACAAAAATACCACCCAACAGCAAAAAGAAGTACAAAAGTTCACGAACTTTATTTAAATCTTTTTTTCGCAAAATTTATGAAGGTTAAACTATGTAGCTATAATCACAACAACAAAAAAGACATTTATTATATATTTTTGTGTTTTGTTGAAAAAAAAAGTTATGTAAAATTTTTGCGGAAATCAAAACAAAAATAAAAATATAACCAGTTTCGGTTACTAAATATGTGCATAAATTAATTTAGCTATTTGTCTGGAAAGTGAATTTAAATAAAGATTTGAGCTAAAAAAATTCGTTTTATGTATATTCCAGTATATTCCTTCTCTTCATTTGGACAACTTCTATAGAAATCATTGTGTGGAAGATTTAGTTTCCTAGCATGAGCACCAAAAAGACAGTGCTTCCTTACTATCGCCACAAGTATGCATAGCTGTTGACGGTGGGTCACCACTATGGTTGCAGATATTGCGAGGTTATACTGTGGCGTCATTGGTTCTTACATGTGGCGTCATTGCTCCATCTGGCTTGTGCTTTCCTAAATAGTTGCTTCTGAATTTGTTCTTTGCAGATTTTCAATAGGACTCCTAATAGCCAATCGATGTCTTGCTTTTGCATGCGGGTAACCGTCTTAGCTAGCTCGTCCGCAATTATGTTACTGGGAACGTCTGCATTGCTTGGCACCCACAGAAGCTTCAGTTTGGAATGTCCTCATTTAAGAATGTGCGGCATTTCTAAACCAGCTTGGATGTTGCGTAGACAGCAAACGGAGCATATAACCCAGCCTTACTATCGGTACCCTATTGTCCGTTAACCAACCCCAGAGGTCACGGTTCTGTATCTTGGTGACTAACCATACATTGGTGCAGCGCTTTCTGGGAAAATGGGTAATTCGATTCTTCCAGACATTGATCCTTAGGCAATTACCCATAAAACTTATGTGCAAGAGACGTGCATATATTAAACTAAGTAACCAAAGGAAATAGGATAACCTACGCTAGTTTGACAGGTGAACAACCACCTAAAGTCACGCCCAATGTCAAAGTCTACAGAAAGACATTCTCCAGCGGAATACTTTCGAGGGTTGACCAGTAACTTAATAATGGTAGCACGGGTTCCGGCAGCCCCACAGATGACCTGCCTTTTAGAGGGCTAAGGAGATGTAGCTCGCCATTAGACATGCTCTCCTCCCGTAGGAATGGATGTGCTGGGCGACATCATTTTAGTAAAGCTCTCATAAGGCATACTGTCTTCCGATGGGAATGAATATGATGGCCAACTTCGTCTTATCCTCAACATAAAGGATGATTCTGTGTCCGGATATTGGTGGGGTCTCCTTCCGGAGTTTACGTGGTGGCTACAGTTGCTACAAAAATCGCAGGTACAGATGTTGGTTTAATGATGATGCTTAATCGGAGCTAGTGGCAAATCGGGGCTGCTTAATAAACAGAAGGTGCATACAGCAGCATCAGGTGCTGGGGAAGGCCAGTATAGCTATTGTCTATCTTGTAGTAGACTTCTAGCTGGCTGCTTATTCCTTTGTGTTGGAAGGTTGCCATTGTAACGCGAATCCCCAAAAAGGAATGCGCTAGAACTCTGAAAATTACCGCCCAATCGCAATATGTTCTGCACTTTCCAAAGTGATGGAAAGTATGGTGAATTTCCAAGTTGGGAGATATTTGAATTTCAACAGTTTACTTAGCGACCGACAGCTTGGCTTTCGTAGAGCACGCTCTACGAGCTACTTACTTGGCTTCTTTTCGAAAAAAAGGGGTGACCTCAAAAATCATTTTGGTGCGGCATTATGCACTTTTGCAAAAACTTGTTGCTTTTGGTGTCGATAATGACTGATCTCGTTTTATATCGAGCTTTCTCAGGGATTCGCACTATACGAGTTGTTATAGACGGGATCTCATCAAAACATCTCAAGATTAATTCAGGGAGCGCAAGACTCCGTTCTTTCTCCTACCCTATTTCGCATATTTCTTTATGACCTTCTCTCTCAAACTTCCAATCCTATCTACTCCTTTCCAGATTATAGCTGCATCTGCCATATTCATATTCATTTAGTAATAGGCCAAGCGTGTCGGATATTGAGGCCTTGGGGCAAAAAATTAATGATATAATTAATCACGATCTTGTAATATTTTAATGCTCGCAAGACCCAACGATGTATTCTCACGCACACACTCATGACCGAACTCCTGCTTCATCTCTTGTTGCTGTTGTAACAGCTCTGCTGTTGTCAGCAGTTATTTCCTGAAATTATTGGAGCTTTCAAATTACTATTAACAGATTGTGTCATCGGGTGAAGGTTGGAGCTGGAGAAACCTTACCACTTCAGTAGGTCTTAGCCATAGGTCGAAGAGATGTGGACCTATTAGGTCATTTGAATAGATGCTCAGTATCGTTTGGAGACAATTGGTTCCTGGTAGCAGTTTAGAATACTGCTCTATCCGCCTCTTAACTGTGCCAGGATGGAGCGAGATTGTATGGGCAGTTGCCGCTAGCCGTTCGAAATCGCGGAAGGTCGGGTATTGAGAACCATGTTGCTTCTATAACCATTTACATTTTCAGTGACCGACTGCTAATGCAACATTTTCATGGCGTTCGCTAGGATTTGTCTTAGGTCCTGCATCACAATTTGATGACTGGGGTGGTTTGGCAGGTGACATGCCATCAGTAACTGCTTTGTTAGCAGTATATTATGCTGTTACAATTCGGAGGGCATTGTTTTCTGTCGTTTGCAATGCTCACCATTGGTTGTCACTGACAAACAAGGTCCATATTGGCACAGCCTAATTTAAGAGGGAGCGACCAATGGCCTTACATGTCGCTACTATGACCTCGTGGTTCATGCCCCAGTAGGTGCCTGTGAGAGCTTTCAGGATCTTGTTTCTTAGATTTCACATTTTATTTTGGACAGAAATGTCTAATTGCTCTTTACTTCTTTAGTCCAAGAAATGAAAAGTGACCCTGACGATTTTGAGGATGATAATTCAAGTTACGTTCTGGATAGTTTTGGCACTTATGTCAGGGATGTTTACACCGGATGATATGATGGTGCAGTCAGCGCCGCATGAGACCAGCGAGACTTTCTCAGGTGGTGTGGGAAGACAAATATTGAAGAACATAGGTGACAGTACTCTTTCTTGTGGCATACACATTTTATCTTGCGGTAACTTGATTTTAGGACCCTGAACTGCACAAGCGCTTGCCTTCAATTAATATAGTTAGCAATCCTGCGTTTAATATCGTTAATCAACTGCAAGTGATCCACCTTGTCAAATGCCTTGAATATGACCAATGCTATCAGTATTGTGCGTTTACACGATCTACGCTGATTAATGTCACTAGCAATCTGTAGTTATGAATATTGTATACATTGGGAAATCAGAAGCTCTTGATGTTCTTGGCATGAGGATCCAGTGTGACGTTCCATTTAATGACCTCATTCTTCATGTCTCAAGAGCAGCATTCAAGTACCTAGGTTTCTTAAGACAGTGTAAAAGATAGTTCCTCCATCTGATTTCCTTGCTATTTATACCACCTACATCCGACCGAAAATGTAATGTATGGGCGGGAGCTTCAATGTCTATTTTAAAGTTAACGTAAAGGTCGGTATCTTGTATTTTCTTGTGAAGAGCACAATAACCGTCTTCTGAAGGTTAGCGATGGTCCATCTACTGATGAACCCCAGTGCCGATTGAAGACGCTAGTGTTGTAAAAGTATTGAGTATTTGAGTACCGGGTACTCAATACCGAACATATTTTTCGGTACTCGATACCCAAAAGTAGCTATTCAATACTTTCAGAGTTGTATTTTCTAGTGTAAAAATTAAGCTTTTGCTTTGAAATATATTACAGTAATAGAACTCTGTTAAAAACACGCTTTTAAATAATTTTAAATCTCATGGAGGCTAGCGAACCATCAGTAGCGAAATAATAGCAAGCATCCATTAGATAGTTTAGTTGACGGCAAAAAACCTCCATGTGGGATACCTCGCATATCATTTTTTTACTTGTACTTCACCCTATTTGTTAAAACTCCGCAGATAAAGCCAATTTTTGTCCGATTTACAAAATTCCGATGTACACAATATAACAAGATGTATACAATATAACAAGACCTTTAGAGTTTCCCAGAAAAAATAAAAGCGCCAATTTTCTCAATTAAAAAGTGTCAATTATTTTTTATGATTTCAAGAAATTAAAAATTTAATTTCCTAAATTAAAAATTTAATTACTTAAATTAAAATTCATTTCAAGTGCTGCCATAAATTATAATAAATTTTCTTTAATAGCTTTTTTACAATTACAATTATTCGTTTGAAATGTACTCTCGTAGATGTCGAGTAGTTTTTGCTTTTGCAAAATTTTTCAAATTGTTCTTTTTAAAAAAATTTTCTTTCTGACATTTAATTGAAAATATTGACGACTGGTCGGTCGGTCGGTCGGTCGTTCGTTTCTCTCGTTCTCTGTATAGAAATGTGTATATTGATTGCACAATGACCCCAATTTTATTTTGTTTTCATTTCATTTTAATTTGCTGCTGCTGCTCTTTCTATAATTTTGCTGCTCTTTCTATAATTGACGTTGTTTTCTGCAAGAGGTTTAGTTGTTGTTATTGGTCATGTATAAGTGAGTGTCCCCTTAATTCCCCACTAAACTTTTGAGACTAAATAAAATAATAACAAAAATAAAAACACCAAAAATTATTATACATGTGTATGCACAAACGAACACATGTAAACGAATTGTTGTACATATTCATTTTATTATAAATGTCTAGTTCTAGTTCTAGAGATCATGGTGAGAGAAGAGAAAATAGTTTTAGTTTTTTTTTTGTTTTGTTTTGTTTTGTTTTGTAGACAATGTAGGTGAATTTTGTTAATAATTTATACGTTTGTTTAAATGTGTGCTAAACATTTTGAAGTACTCATGAATTTTGTATTTTTTTTTTGTTTGACCTAAAAAACTAAAAAACAATAAACTTAAGTGTTGCAATACAAATTGTATATGAAATATAGAAAAAAAAAATAGCTCAAATAAAATACCATCCACCCACAACTTCTTACTGAATATAAACAAAGAGAAAAAAATGAGATAAAAAAAAATTTAAAATATTTAAAATATTTTAATAAATATGTTTCTATTAAATTTAGAACAAGCTATGACGTTTATGTTTAGATTGTAAACTTTAGAACAATCAAAACAAAAAATGATAATACAGAACACAAAGAGTAGAAATTTTGGTTTTGTTCACAGAAATAGGTGCAATATAATCATTTTGTTAATGTTATCAATTAAATATTTTTTGTTGTTGTATGAATTAAAAATTAAAAATATTAATGAAACAATATGCTACAAAGTTTATAATTTTTTAACATCACACTTATGTGCAGGCGCGAATACAAAGGGCGGGGGACGAGATATCCCCCCAACACACACACACACAAAACGAGTAAAATATTCTCAATTTCTATTGAGTTTCTAAAAAAATTTTACAAAATAGTATGTTTTGGTTAGAAGTCCCCACCACAAGCTCAAGATGGATCCGCGCCTGCTTGTGTGTTTGCATATGTAGTATGTACATATGTACGTCTGTTTATCTGGTAAAACATCTAAACAGTTTTATTTGAGACCTTTTCTCCTTGATTTTGGATTACATTATAATCAATTCGGAGATAAAAGTATGAATTTTGAAACGCTATAAAAACATTCCAGTTAAAAAAAAAATTATTTTTAAAAATATAAAATTCAGAATTAATAACACTGCGCAACAAAAAAAAAAAAGCACGGTGTACATCGGGTTGGAACGAAGTTCCTGTCGCCTCCGGCTTATCTCCTATCGGCGTAGACCATCATATTACTCATACGTAATATACTTTTTCTATGAAAATATTGGAATTAAACATTTTTTCACATATTTTTTTTTTATAAAATAAATTATCGTTTAATCAGCCGTGTCACAGATCCCGTTCCGATTGGTTTTGATTCCGTAGTTGTCATTCCGAAAAAGTACATTTTTGGTGCTTTAGATTCCGTTTATTTTTTATTTCATTTTCACAATGATAAATTTTTTATACCTTGAGGTGCTTGCTTACTCCTGTTTTTAGATGCAAAGCTCACATTGAGCTTTTTATTAACATGGAAAGCTCATGACCAAATATTTATTTGACGCCCCTGAAAGTATGCACGTTTTTTAGTATTTACTGCAAAAGAAGCAAGTAGAAAAGTGTTTTTCAATTCCACTTTGAAATTTAAAAGTGGTTTTATTACGAAGAAAATGTTCGTTTTCCGAAGAAGCAACTTACGGAATAGAAACCACTTCCGATCGGAATGGTATTCTGTGACATGGCTAAATATTCTTTTTAACAACGATATTGAGATAACTAAAATTTTCTTTCTGCGTGTTATCAAGGATTGTGTTAAAAATCATAAAATATTTTTTCTGAAAATCTTGGCTATGCTATTACTGGAGATATTGAAATAGCGAACAAAATCGAGGCCAAAAACCAAAATTTTCAAATTCAAAGGAAAATATCTTTGAAAATATTAAAGATATTTCAATGAAATAATGTATTTTCTTTATATATTTATAAACTTTACACCAAGTTTCATTAAAATCGGGTAATATTTGTAAAAGTTATGAGACCAACAAGGTTTTTCAACTTTGACACCCTGTACCTTAACGTGTATTTCAACAGGGTGATCCAAAGTTCAACACTCTTAAAGCTTAAGTCGTCTTCTTTCATTTTTATAAAAATCGTTTTGTAATCGGATCGCAAGTTTCAAAGATACAGATTTATTACCCTTTTTTCCAATTGGAGCCACTGTGCATCTTCGGCCTTGTACTTTCGGCATAGTCACCGGACCTGGCACAATGTACCCACCAAAAATAAAAGTTACAATTAAAAAAACAAAAATTTCTCTATATGGAAAAAGAAGATAATTCGTCAACAAGAAACAATTGAGGGGATTAAAAGCAAAGAGGTACAATTCAAAAAAATTAAATTGTGAGTAATTAAGCTTCAAAGTTTTTTGTTCCCATGCATTTCATACATAATATTTTTGATTTCTAGTACATACCATCTTTTGTGGACATCGATCGTACAGATCTGAATTTTTGTAGAGTGATGGATATTAGTATTAACTGTTGATTCCTGCATAAAACTCAATATTTTTAGTTTTGGCATTTGTACCCCTTTGCTTTTTTCACCCCGTCCATTATCGCCTAAAATATACTCAGGCGATACGTCTCAAGAAATTAGCCGAGACACATTCATTTAGTAAGGGCACCAACCATTAGCCAAGACACAAACCTGGTCCAGCGATTCCCAACAAATTGGATAAAAATCTCCCAAAAATCACAAAAGTTTCCTGGATTCCAAGAAACTAGGACAAAAATCTCCTCAAAATCACAGAAGATCCCCGGATTCCATAAAACTAGGAAAAAATCTCCTTAACATCCGAGAACTTCTCCGGAAAACAACGCATTACCGAAAACCGCTAAAATACCAGCAGCAATACTGCTTTAAGATATTTAGTAGGGTACTCATTCGGTTAACCGTTAATCGGTTAACCCGTTAACTGCTACCCCATTAACCTAGTAAAGACTCTGCTTGAGGGAATTATGA
Source organism: Panzeria rudis (assembly GCA_956483635.1). NCBI lineage: Eukaryota > Metazoa > Arthropoda > Insecta > Diptera > Tachinidae > Panzeria > Panzeria rudis. The sequence continues at coordinate 18,891,878 of OY101450.1, read as the reverse complement.
AGTTTTTGTTTAATAATTTAATAAAAGCCAATAATACTGTTGCCAACGATTTAAATAAAAATCTAAGGATTAGATGTAATGAGTGACGAATTCAATTATTTTATACCACCACTCAGGAATATTTCCTTCTAGCAGCAGTATTTTAAAATACAGTAAAGAAACGGCAACTAAGGAATTCGGAAAAAAAAAATTTGCTAAATGTTCGGTTCTGAGCGCTGCCATGCCAGTATGAGTCAGATAATGACTTGACAACAAAAGAAACAATTAAGTGTTAAGAATTAAAAAAAAATTATATCAATGCTCTAATGGCATAATAAAAGATTTTATATGTTTAGAGAAAAATATAAAAATTACTGAGAAACTAGATATTCTGCATTATGGATTGCTTTCGATTTCTTCGACATCTACGATAAATGAAAGGATTTTTTCAAGTCAAGTTTTATCAAAACTAAAGAAAAGAATCGCCTAAGACCTAAACATTTTAACCAAGTTATTTTTCTGAAAGATTGTTTTAGAATATCTTCCTAAACTATTGAAATAACTAATAAAAGGATCTCACTAACTTGTTGATTTTTTAAAGAATATATATTTATGAATTTGTTTTTGCTTGATTTAGTTCAGAAATTGTTATGTTTGTTATGTTATTGGCCTTTTTTTACTACTAAGCTCAAAAAAATAAATAATTTATCTGTTGAAATTACTTGATTTATAAAAAAAAAACTTTATTAATCGGTTAACCGATTAATACCGAAATTAACGGATTATTAACCGATTAAGCCAAAACCTCGATAAATTAAGGAAGCGATTAACCGATTAAAGCAGAAGCCCGATTAAATGAATACCCTAATCTCAACCCACTGCAAAAAGCAGTCATAGTTATGTTTTCCCTTCCGCAAAAACAAAATTCCTATTACGACGTATTCGGTGTTATTAAAATTGCTTTCTTCCTTTTAAGTTTTGCCGGTTTCTATTCGCCCACAGCATACACTCTATTTTTTTACTAAATAAATTTCATTCTAATAAATTATTTCCTAAACTAATTACATATTATTACTACTGCTCCAACTACAGCTGTGCTCTCGCATTAAAACCAGCTATTTGCAATAAAAACAAATTTCCTTTCCCGTTCTCCCATTCCCGTCATGTCACTCACTCTCTTTCAAAATGTTCCCATATCGGTGATATCAATATGTCCTACATTTTGTTGTTTCTTTTTATACGTGATTAAGAAACAATAACAACTTAACACTATCTCAAAATGAAAAAAAAAAATAAATAAAATAGAGCGGGCCCCACTTTAAATTGTTTTTTTTTTGTCTATGTTTACATTTTAGGCAGCATAGCAGCAGGGGTGAAAAACAAGTTTTTTTTAAATTAAAATAAATAGAACAAGAATATACAAAAATAAATGTAAATGTTTAGTTTGTTTATTTATTTAATATTTTTTTTTGGTGATGAAGACCAGCGGCCAAAAATGTAAACAAAAAAAAAAATCGTGGGTGTACAAAACAATTGAAAAGCAGTAAATTTGTGTTGTTTTCTGTCCACCTAAAATAAAACTGTTAAAAATTCTGGTGTTGCCAGCAGTGATGTCGACTGTTAATAAAGAGAAAACGCTAAAACCTGTTATTATTAATTGGCTCATTATATTTATAAACTTTCTTACAAGTTTTCCAAATTTCCCATTTTATTCTGCAATAGAAAACTATTACAAAATTAGTAAAACTACCCAGCAAACAAGTTTTGCCGATTTCGGTCCGAAGTCGGTCAGAAAGTCTGCACAAGATGCCGAATTCGTATCCGATGTCGGTCAGAAAACGTACCGAAAATAATATGAGTGGTTGACAAGAAACCGGATCTCCTTGTCTGAGGAAATTCTAAAAACTATACCGAAAGGTCTAACAGAATTCTTCTCTACGATTGCCGAAGAATTTCCTAAAGAAATTCTAAAGGAATTTTCGACATGTCTTGTAAATGTCGGCAAAATGTCTGACAAAACATCAGAAAATTTTCCGATTTATCTGATACATTTTACGTCCTGGCGTATTAATATCAGAGAAAAGACGGAGCTAAAATTAGACATTTAGCAGAAATGTCGATTAAAATTTTCTATGCATTGTTGTGCTGCTTATGCCAGCTCATCAGCAAACATTTACCCATATTTTATAAGTTTAAAAACTCAAATATTTATGCGTATAAACTCAAAAGATAAATGAGAGTTGTATTTAAAACTAAAATCAGACAATGTGCAGAAGTGAATGCTAAAAGTCGTAAGACGTAGCTCAGAAAATGTGCAGACTACTCTGTTAAATGCCTTAAAGGAAATTAAATTGCCTTCGGATAATGTGCAGACTATTCTGATATTAATCGGATAATATTTCAGACAATGTGCAGAAACGTCATACCAGAAAACTACCTGCTGTTCCGCCAAATGTCTGAGGGAATTTTAGACAACTCGGCTGATTGTCTAATAAAGTCTCAGAGTTTTTCTGATATTAGACATGTCGGCTAAATTGTTTCCTGGGTTAAAAAACATCCTGTGGCTGTGTTGGTTATACTTAGGGATGCCAGCCCCGAAATCCCGATCCCGAAAATCCCGGGATTTTTCGGCATTGATAAATCCCGAATCCCGGAGAATCTCGAAATATTGAAATTACGCTTTTTAAGTAAAATTCTTATACTAAAAACTCGTAATGAAAAGTAACAATTGTAACACTAATTTATGAATTTAAATGTATTGTGGTTGTCAAAGGGTATCGTCCATCATTACTCCCCTGGTCGGTGGTGATAGACGAACTCCCTCCACGTTCGCAGTGAAAGTGGGCCTGAACTGACTGGATACGCCGATTATGGTAACTGAAAAAATTCGGCTATGTTCTCTCAGGCGTCATGAATGATGACAAATATATGACAGTTAAAAACTAAAGGGTGTTCTAAAGCGAGCAATGAAAAATCTGGAAATACTAATGTAATATACAGACACTTACATATAGACACTTTAAATTTTCAAAGCTATTCTACAGACTACACCAATTAGCATTGATATTTAAAAAAAATAAAAATTAAAGGGTGTTCTATCAGTTAATGTATTTTTGACTATGCAATTTAGACAATTTGCTGTATCTTGGAAACCGTAAGAGGCAAAGTCTTGAAATTTTTAAAAATGCTAAAACTAAAAAAAACCAAAATTAAAAAATGTCAAAACGAAAAATCGCCAAAATTAAAAAAGCGCTTAAATAAAAAAAAGCACCAAAATAAAAAAATCGCTCAAACGCAAAAATTCTCCAAAACAAAAAACATCGACAAAAAAACGAAAAAAAAACGGCAAAAAACCGAAAAAAGTCGTCAAAATGAAAAAAACCTAAACCTAAAAATATCACTAAAACTAAAAATGTCGTCAAAAACTAAACAACGTTCCCAAAAATGAAGAAAAATTACCAAAACGGAAAAAAGCGTTAAAAAATCCCAACTAAAAAACAAATCGCAAAAAACCGAAAAATTGCCAAAACGCAAAAAATGTAACACAAAAAAAATTTCTAAAAACAAAAAAATCACCAGAAACCGAAAAAAGCGTCAAAACTGAAAAAAGCGCCAAAACTAAAATAAGTCGCTAAAACTAAAAATATCGTCAAAAAGCGTAAGAACCGTTAAAACAAAAACAAGCTAAAACCAAAAAATCGCCAAAACTAAAAAAATCGGCAAAAAAACAAAAAAAAAAAGTGCAAAAAACGAAAAATCGTCAAAAAAATTACGAAAATGAAAATATCGCCAAAACAAAAAAATAAACAAAATCGCTAAATCAAAAAAAAAAAAAACTTAAAAAATAAAACTATTAAATCAAACGAAAAAGCAAAACGAAAAAGCAAAATGAAAAATTGCCAAAATGAAAAAAATGGGGAAAAAAGGAAAAGGGATATATGTATGAATGTATGTGTATTCGGAACTCTACGTGTGCGGGCTAAAGTCGCACTTTACGTAATTTTTTTATAGTTATTATCAAGAATACACATAATGAAAATATTTTACTCTATAAATTAAGTGTTTTATTAAAAAATAAAAATTCCGGAATCCCGGGATTTGAAATTCTGAATCCCGGGATTTACAAAAATAAGTCCCGTTTGTCTTCCCTAGTCATACTACGTTATTAAGTAAAAGCCATAATATATTTAGGTAATAATTGTAAGCAATTATTTATTATAAAAAGTTTTTGTTCCAAATAAATCACAGGAAACAAATTTCAGCAAACGAATGTGCTTAAAAATATAATAGCAAGTGATATCACATACTAAAAACAATTATTTGCTTACCCAGCTTTAATTGAACCATATTTTTTTAAGGTGAATTTTAAATTTAGTTCATTTGTAAATGACGAAAACATACCTGAAAGTAAAGTAATTAAATTCAAAATTATTAATTTATTATACAAATTCATGTTAAAGCAATATTATACTATACATAATATAAAATTATTTGTATTGAATTAAAAAACTTGACACCTATTTTATTATAAAGTCAAAGAAAAACACAACTCTTAAAAAAAATCGACTCAACTTTTAACACGTAAACAAAAAGCAACTGACAGGAGTGTTAACCCTTAATTACTCGCTTGGGGTCAAATCACTTTATTGTAAAAAAAACAGATACATGCCGTGTTCCAGAATTTATCCTGCCCTTGGTAGCTTTCTAACTTTCATTAAAGTTTAGATTTTAATAACGATCAAGTCACGGACAAATAAAGCTATATCGCTGCTCTCTTAAGCTGTGACCCTATGCGAGTAATTAAGCAAGTTTTTGTTTAATAAAGAAACTGGATTTGGAGATGTATGCAAAATGCAAAAAATCTGCAAACTTTGTATGCAGCGGGCAGTCTAAGAGATATTGCCAACAGTGTAAGGCCCCAGAGATCCCAAAAGTTCCTAAAAAGATCCAACATATAGAACTTTCATCTCACCATGAGACTAAAATGTTAATTTCTAAAGTTATTCTAACTTTGTTTAATTTTTGTATAATTGAATATTAATTCATTTTGTTTCCTGATATATACAGCCCAGTCACAAACAAAAAATTCCGTGCGGGTTTTCTCACTTTTCCTTTTTCTCCTATTATGAATAAAAATTCCCTCGGAAAAAATTCTATGGGGAAAAAAGTAGCTATTCTCAATGCATTTGAACTTCGTTTTTTCTCCCGAAATTTTTCACTTGCAAAACAGAAGGGAGTTTGCATAAAAATCGAAGTAATATTTAAATAAAACAAAATTTCTATCAATATTATTGTTCTTGTAGGTCGAACAGCACAAATAAAGCACAAACACAACATTTTTTTAACTTTAATCGATCCATTGGTTGTGGTTTCCATAAATGCAGCAAAGATAAACTTGCACGATATTTTTTCTTCTACAGCACCAATTTTCTTCACATATGCTTGTACAGGCCATGTTATTAATTTTTTATTCACTTATTTATTTAATTTTACTTTAAATTTAACTAAAACATCAATTTCATTTATTTTTGCACACAAAAAACAATGAATAAATAAATGTCAACAAGCAAAACAGCCGCCATTGATATTCAATGATGCCACGGTTTCATATTTTTGTTCCCGCGGAGTTTATGATTGGATGAATTTATTATAGGGAAAAGTGTTTTCCGTGGGAAAGAACTTTCTAGGGAATATTCATGATTAAGCTGATAATATTTTAAATAAACAGATTAAAAATAAAAAATGTTTTACTGAATTAATTATACACTATCCCCCATATTCATAAATAAATAAAATGTATTTGAAATCTATTTTAAGAAATTTTTGTATAAAAAATTTGACATAAAATACATTTCAAACTCATTTTAAGTTCTATGAATATAGGGGGTATATGTATATTAAAAACAATGAGAATAGTCTGCGAGCAGTTATGCAATTTTCTTAGTGCGAGTAATTAAGGGTTAAACCACAATGTATTCAATTTTTACACAAAAAAAAATTTGTTTTCATTATTCCGTTTTGAATGAATCCGAAACCGTTGAATATATAAAATAATGATATGGGAAAAATTTTCCAAGTTAGTATTTAATAAATGTTAAAGGATAGCACCTTAACTATTGACATTTCATGATTTGACAGTCAATTTTCTTCATAAGATAAAATTAGCCCATCCTTTATGTGTATATAATTCTATGTGCGTACACATGTGTGGATGTACATACCCTGAAGGAAGCCTGGGGCCAAGTGTCTCCAAGTCACCACTTTTATCGACAAGTTTGGTGACGTTTTGATGAAATTGTCTACACTTTTTATTTTGCCTTTAATGGAAAGATACATACGTTTTTAACAGCTACAAAACGATTTTTGGAACTTTAGTTCCTTATGGCGCACCATGCGCATCAACGCTTGTTTAGGAGTAAAATGAAAATTTTTGAAAAAACAATTTTTCGGTTATTTTTATTTATTGTATTTTCAATAAATATGAACTAAAAATAAGTAATCAAATTTTAACTCTAAGATTATAATTTTTAAGTCCAGCGAATGCCAGACAAAAATATTTGTTTCGGCGGTTGGTTCTTAGGTTGTCTTACGTCTCTCTTGTTCGGCTGAGAGCAGCAGTGTTCCTTCTTCTCAGCCGAGTGTGGCCTCTAAAGTTAATGATGTTGCGAGCTAGGGAATTTGGGTGTAACTCAAGTTTTGTTAAGTTACAGGACCGAGGATGCTGCTTTGAGGAACTCCTCCTTCAATCTGCTGCGGAGGGTTTAGAAAATTACCTTCCTTAACAACAAAATTTCGTTTCCTTAAGTAGCTTTATAAAAGCTTAAGGGTGTTTGCGGGTAGGTTTTGCTTTAGTTTATGTATTAAATCTTCGTGCCATACTTTATCAAATGCCTGAGAAACGTCGATGAAGAGCGCAGAACAATATTCCTTTTCCTCGAAAATTTTTTTAGCCACGTTCACGAGTCTATGTGCTTGTTCGATCGTGCTATGTTGTAACCTAAAATCGAATTGCTGGTCTGGAAGGCATCCAGTACTATTCAGTATGGGTGTTAGCTTACTCATAAGTAGCTTTTCAAATAGTTTTGACATGTTAGATAATAGGCTTATAGGGCTATAGTATTCCACCTTTGTATGATCTTTGCCTGGCCTAGGTATCATGGTATTTGAGGCGCAAAATGAAAAAAGTACTGGTCGCGAATACTGGTCCGAAATACTGGTCATAGCTACATAGCATAATAGTATTGCCGCTGCGAATTTTTTAGATTTTCAGTGTTGCCGTAATTTTCCGGCGAATTGCCGGGGAACTCCTGATATTATGGGAATGTTTGGCATAGTCTTTGGGAATCTCCAATATGTCTCTGCTAAATGGTTTGTAACTTAACTTAGTGGTTCGTGGCGGTGCTAGCTGGAGGTGTCTCCGCTAATTATATCAATTCTTGTAAATGATATGAATTTTTTTTTAAAATGACAAACCATATAACATAATGGTGTTGCCCAGCGATGCCATTTTTAGTATTTTTTTACGATATGACATACTGTGTTGTCACATCGTAAGTTTTTTACGATGTGACAACACTAAGATAGCCATGCATGGTGTTGTCATATCATGGTGTTATCATATCGTACAAAGCTTACGATATGACAACACAGTATGTCATATCGTTTTTTGTTATATCGTAAAAAAGGATAAAAATGGCATCACTGGTGATGCCGCTGCAATTTTTTTAGATTTTAAGTGTTGCCATAATTTTCCCAGGTAGTGCCTGGGAGCTCCCGGGGTTTTGGGGATTTTCGGCCTAGTTATTGGGAATCTCTTATAAGTTTTGTGTCTTTGCTAAAATGGTTTATGACTTGACTAAGTGGTTCGTGGTAGTGATAGAGGAAGGTGTCTCTGCTAACTATCCTTAGTGCCTATTTCACCAATTTATTTAAATATCACTTCATATTTAAAAGTAATTTCTCCATACAAAAATGAATGAAAATCGAAAATGATATTTATTTAAATAGCTTTGGTGAAATAGGCTCTTATTAATATTATAAATGCGAAAGTAAGTTTGTTTGTTTAAACAATAACAATTGTATTAAAATACAAACTACAAACATTATCTGGTATGTGATGGAAATCGATCGATTTAAATCGGCGCCGATTTTAGAAACAAATTCTACTGGAAGGTGACTTATTTACGATTTTTATTGTTTTGTATCGGAAAATAAATATTCGAATAAAATATTCTAAGCCTTGAATACAGTAAAAGGGATTAAAAAATGTCATCTTTCAGCAGAATATGTTTTTGAAATCGGTGCCGATTTAAATCGAACGATTTCCATCACATACCAGTATAACATTTTTCACTTATTTCTTTTATACATGTTTTACACTTTAATAATATATAATAAGTGGCATCGTATTGATGTCACTCTAGTCATAGCATTGATGACACTTAAACTATGACAAAAATCTATGATAACGTTTGTCATCAGATTGATGCCTGTTTTCGTTTTATTACGACATTTGTCATCGCATTGATGTCAGAATTCTGATGTGACGATACATTTTTCTATGACTATAGTCAATAGGTAGTCAGTAGTTCTCAGGTCACTAGTGGAATCTTTATAGAATGTCTATAGCATAGAGCATTGCCTGGGGTATAATTTAGTCAGTATGTAGTACTGGTGACAAAGTAAGTATTGAATCAGTATAATTTTACTATGAACATTTCCTGCAGGGTAGATACGAGTACATATCTGCATACAAACAAAAAGTATTTACCAAAATGTACGTTTACTTTGTTTATCGACTGTTTAAAAGAATACGGCAGAAACGAAAAGCCTTTTATTATTTCAAAAAGGGGGAAAATATGGATTTCAAAAGAAATGTGGAAGTGTTAAACATGAGGTACACACTTCCTTTACGTTTTAGTTCTTATTCCTATTTTACTGTTGTTTTTCTTGTCTTTTCGCTTTCTGCACTAAACAAACATTTAACTGTTCTTCTCTTCACCCCAAACCACCCACCATTTTGTGTTAAGAATTCTTGTGTTGCTTAATGTTTTCTAGTGGATACATAAATATCTCTTCCTCCCTCTCTCTCTTCTCTCCCAATCACTTTTAAAATACTCTATTGCTCTTAAGCACCTTGCATTATAAAATGCACTGTGAAAATTGTTGGTAGGTAATTTCTTTTGAATAAAAATAGAAAAACATGTTCCCGTCATATTTTGGTGTTATAAATACATATCAAATAATTATACATATGTATGTACACACACATGTACATATGGATATAGAATTATTATATATACATATGTACAAACATACATGCATATAAACGTATGTATGAATGTTGCACATAGATACAAAAGAACGGCAACAGATTTGGAAACAAGCTGAAAAATGCAAAAGAAAAATAATAAGAATAAAAAAAACTGCACCATTAGCACACGTTTTATAGGTTAATGACACAAAACTATATGAAATAATACTCTACAATATTAATAACAAAATTGTTTTCATGTGAAAAGGCCACAACAAAAAAAAAATAGATTTACAGCTTAGCCGTTTAGTAATACATTAACAGGTAACATGCAAGTGCCCAGTGAACATTTTTTGTGGACATATCCGAAGTCAGAAAAAGTCTGAGAATTTACCAGACAATCAAGGTTCAATAAACTATGCCTCTCTCTCCCACATACGTTCTGACCAGCTGCAGAATGGTTAAAGTAGTTTTCATCCCAAAAAACCTTTCATCTTTCCTCAAAGCCTTGACGACCAGCGCGCTGAAAGACTCATAGACTCTAATATTAGTCAAGGTCCACAGATTGGCGAATCTTCTAACTATAGGCGTACCTCTGTGGCTGAGTGGTAGCGATGCTAGTCTGTTAGTCCAGAGGTCGTGGGTTCGATTCCCGCCATCGACCCTGGGTATTTTTCCGCAGACAAACCAATCGCTCCGCGGGTTGTGTTTGTTCTTAAAAAAATAAAAAAAATGAGGTCATGTCCAACCTTGGCCAATGGAGTCTTAAATGGATTAACACCAATACAAATTTTCATAAGATCCTCAGCGTCAATGGCTACTTATAGGATGGATCTCGGGAACTCTGCCGTTGTGGTGGCAGCGAACGCTCATCCATCATGAGTAGAATGACCTGCAGAGAGCTGCCAAGTGTCAGGATAAGCCGAAAACTGAGAATCGACAAAAAATTCAATGTTACAATTCCGTTTAGGGCTATGTGTAGGGAAAACGATTCTATTGTGGATTCCCGCAGTTCACGTGGGTATACGGATGGATCCAAAGCGAAAGATGGAGTTGGCGTTGGCATCTGTAGATCCAACGTTAAAATCTCTGAGCCCATGGTCATTAAAGGCGCGCATATAGCTATCTTTTCCGATAGTCAGGCAGCACTAGAGTCCCTACTTTTATGGGAATTTCATTCCAAACTTGTTTTAGCGATCATCTGGGTAATAAGGAAGCGGAGTAACGAGAAGGCAGTGTAACGAGGAAGCGGTGTAATGATTAAGCGGATAAATTAGCCAGAAAGGCTTCTGCTGCTCCCCTTATGAGTCCACATATCTTCTGTGGCATAAATTGAATGAAATTTCGAGCGCAAAAGCAGGTGTAGCTTGCTTCTTCGGGCTTAAGGCAAACCAAATTATTGATGAAGTAATTTTCATACAATAACATCCAAGATTTCAACTAGATTTATGGGGGTGGTTACTGGTTTTCTTTCTTGTCGCTTTAGACTGAACTATCCTTTGTGGAAAAGTAAATAGGTTCGTTCACCCTTCTCCGTTCAGCCTTGTGTCGTTTATGCCCTTCATTCACCTTTGTGTTGTTCATGCCTTGGAAGAGGATGAGAGACGGAGGCACACATTCTCTGTGAGTGTATTGTTGTATGTAATAGTGGAAGGGGTGTTTTTCACTACGAATTTCTGTGTTCGAATGATATTAGGCGGAACTCTCCAACCTCTGTGCTAACTTTCATTAGGAGAGTCATACTAAGCTTGAGTTAATTTAGAGATTTATGGCACAAAAGATTCACTAGGTTTCGGAGTGTCGGTCTTTGGACAAGATCATTTTCCATTTCCTATTCCATTTCATAAAACACACTATACAGAAAGCGCCCTACACGAGGTGGTAAGGTTTATAGAGAGATCCCTTGAACAAAAAAAAATGCTTTGGCTACCTTCTTAGACATAGAAGATGCCCTAAATAATATAACAGTGGCAGCCATCCAACATGCTCTCTGGAATGTTGAGGCTAAGAAATATATCAGTAACTGGATAATAACCCCATGTTGGAGGCGAGAAACGTCAATACAAAACTAGGCTCCTCTCTCTGCTTTGCTCTGGCTTTTCGTTGTTAACTTGATTCTTTTTAGACTAGACTTTGGGGGTGTTAAGGTTGTGGCATATGTGGGTGACGTGGTACTAATGGTTGGATTACAGGTTGTTTACGTTCTAGCATTTCAGATTCAGCTACATACATTGGCTGTGTCCTCATAGAGTGCGACAAGACTGGGTGCATCTAGGTGGTGGAGATCCGTAGCTTATGTCATTCCAGGATCTAGGATCCATTACCACCGATACTGACAGCGCACCTTCCGTTTATATGGTACCTCATCTGGACTTTGGCGGTACTTTAAAAGTCTTACTTCCATCCAGACGGGAGTGGAAAGGAGGTAATATAGAAAGAAACTACGATTTAAGAGGGTATACTGTTGGATCAAGAATGATCTGGGGTGTTGGCTCTGGAGTTGTTTCGAATGATCTTGAGGTAAGACACTTCTTCCTATTTCCTGATGTAGCTAGTGTAATTTAGTCTGAAATATTGGCTATAACAGAAGCGGGTGAAGAAGGGTGTTAATTGACAGAAGGGTTCAAGGGAGAAGTGGCATTTTGATCGACAGCCAGGCGATACTTCTGTCTTATCCAACTTCTGCTACTCTAGTGAGTCAGGGCAAGGATGTACTATCTAAGTTACGTGATCAGCAGGATCCACGGGAGGGGAAAAAGGGATATTTCCCCCTCCAAAATGAATAAAATATATCAAATTTCTATGAAGTTCCTAAACGAAATTTTAAAAAATGGTACGTTTAATTTAAAAGTTCCCCTCCAAAAAAGCTTAAGCTGGATCCGCGCCTGGTGGTCAGAGTGACATTGCTCTCATCTGGATTACCGCGCAAAGCAACTTCTCTGGCAACGAACAGGTGGATGAGCTGGCCAAGGCCGGGCTCTATTGCCGAAAATTCCCTTAGATATTTAGCGAATATTCGACAGTTTTCTGATATGAGGTTTCTGCACATTTGCTGGAATATTATGCGGTTAATATCAAACTACTCTGCACATTATCTGAAGGCAAATTAATTTCCTTTAAGACATTTCACAGAATAGTCTGCACAGTTTTCTGACCTACATCTTACGAATTTTACCTGTCGCTTCTGCATATTGTCTGATTACACTGTAGAAGAAAATATCAAAATATTTTTAAAAGAAAGAAGAAGAAGGTTCACATCTGAGATTCATTTAGTGGGATTTAAAATTCCCCCCTTTAGCACATAATTATAGTAACTTGGCATAGGAAATCTTGTAAGCATTATATTTAAGTTATAAAATGTTTTCAGCACTTTTATGTAAAACACCACGACTAACATTTTTGTGGAACATTTTAACCCTCAAACTCTTCGTGGCATGGGTCTTTTTGTCCCTTTCTTAGAAAAGGGGCAAGAAACTCCCCTTCAGCGGAAATATACCGAGCTGAAATACTCTACCAAAATATTTGTCATAAATTCCTCTATAGGTCTTTAAACACACCCAAGTTACAGACTCAACTTGAACGCCAGAAATCATTAAAAATTTTAAATGTGTTTAAAGGTTAATTTCATACTAATTCGCAATTATTACTCGGCGTAGGAAATCTTGTAAGCCTTACGTTTAAGGTATTAGATGTGTTCAACACTTTTATGTAAAACACCACAAGGCACATTTTTGTTGAATATTTTAACCCTCTAGCTCCTTGTTGTATGGTTCTTTGTGTCACGTTTTTAAAAACGGGGCCGAAATCCCCGCTACAGCGACGATAAAGCGGTCTGAAATATTCTACAAAAATGTTCCTCATGGTGTTTTATATAAAAGTGCTGAATATATGTAACACCTTAAGCGTAAGGCTTACAAGATTTCTTATGCCGAGTAATAATTGTAAATAAGTACAAAATTAACCTTTAAACATATTTTGAGTTTTGAATGTTTTTTGGCGTTCAAGTTGAGTCAGGAGCTTGGATGTGTTTAAAGACCTATAGTAGAATTTTATGATAAATATTTTGTTGGAGTATTTCAGCCCGCTATACCGCCGCTGAAGGGGAGTTTTTTGCCCCTTTTTTAAGAAAGGGACAAAAAGACCCATAGTACGAAGAGGTAGAGGGTTAAAATGTTCTACAAAAATGTTCTTCGTGGTGTTTAGCATAAAAGTGCTGAACACATTTTATACCTTAAACGTAAGGCTTATAAGATATCTACCTCAGACAAAGAATTTCGATTTCGAATTGAAATCGGCAAAAAAATGTTTGCTGGGTACATTCATATGCATGTGCGGCACAATGACGATACTTGTAACAAATTATAAATATGAGTAGAATAAATAGTTTTGAATTTATTACAAATGCAACAACACAAGAACATTTTAGTTCAAGTGCACGTGAATTTTCATGTTTGACTCGGTATTTTGTGGAAATCAAAAATATAAAGTTTAACTTAACAAATAATGAACATGAATTTTTGTTTAGCAGAAATCGTAATAAAATATTTATAAAAAATAGTATTCTTCATTGAAGTTTAAATGAAAATTGTTACCTTGTTATAAAAACAAAGTAAATAAATAAAATATTTAAGTAAATAATAAATATTTCAAGAACAAAATATTAAGCAAGCATGAGAACAAAGTGTTTATGGGGAGTTCAAATAAATTCTAATCTAAGAAGATAAAATAAGTAGAAAATGTTATGCTTAAAAATTTACTACACATAAATTGTAGCATAAAAGATTGTTGAAAGTCATCATAACTAGTAGGTATAACTTAAACGTAAGAACACTTCTATAAATGCTATCAGTTATATTCATAAAATGAGCAATTTACGGAATTATAACTTTTCCTAATCTATGAATAGACACTAATAGTGGCTTAAGTACTTTTAGCGTTTTGACGCAACTACCAAAATTAAATATGTATTTAATTTTATGAAAAAAACATATCATAAAATAGTTTTTAAATTATTTCATGAACATTTGAGAATATCAAAGATAAAAGTTATAAAGTTGTGGAAATATGTAGCCGGTAGTAACGTGATTTAATATGCTAAATAACAATGAAAAAAGGCTAACTAATACTGTGAAAAAATAACATGGTTCTAACGAATGATTCTGGTAGAGGGAACCAAAAAAATTTATACATCTATCGGCGTTTCGTTAGAGAGTTAAAGTCCCCCTTTTTGCCTTACGTTTAGGGCATAAACTTTGTTCAGCTTTTTTGTGTAAAACACTACTAGGAACATTTTCGGAGAACATTTTAACCCTCTAACTCTTCGTTGTATATGTCTTTTTGCCCCTTTCTTGAAAATTTTTCAAAAAAACTCCGCTTTAGTGGAGCTACAGCGGTATAAAATGTTCTACAAAATTATTTGCCATAAAATTCTACTAAAAGTCTTCAAAGACACCCAAGCTCTTGACTCAACATCAACGCTAGACATCACTCAAAACTCAAAATATGTTTAAGGGTTAATTTCGTAATTCTTCACACGTAGTACTCGACATAGGAAATGTTATAAGCGTGACGTTTCAGGTATAAGCTGTCTTCAGCTATGTTATGTAAAACACTACTAGGTATATTTTTGTGTAACATTTTAACCCTATAACTCTGCGTTGTATAGGTCTTTTTGTACCCTTCTCAAAAAAAAGGCGAAAAACTTCCCTTCAGCGGCGATATAACGGTATGAAATGTTCTACAAAAATATTTGTCATAAAATTCTACTATAAGTCCTTAAATACACCCAAGCTCTAGACTCAACTTGAAGGCCAGAAAACATTCAAAACTTAAAATGTGTTGAAGGGTTAATTACGTACTTCTTCACAATTAGTGCTCGGCATAAGAAATCTTGCAAGCCTTCCGTTTAAGGTATAAGATGTGTTCAGCTTTTTTTATATAAAACACCAAGAGAAACATTTTTGTGGAACATTTTAATCCTCTAACTCTTCGTGGTATGGGTCTTTTTGTGCCTTTCTTGAAGAATGGACAAAAAACTCCCCTTCAGCGGCAATAGAGGGTTATGAAATGTTCTACAAAAGTATTTGTCCTAAAATTCTACTATAGGTCTTCAAAGACACCCAAGCTCTAGATTCAACTTGAACGCCAGAAATCGTTCAGAACTGAATATGTGTTAAAGGGTTAATTTTGTACTTATACGAGGAACATTTTTGTAGAATCTTTCAGCCCAGGTGCTTTTTTTACAAAGTGACAAAAAGACCCATACAGCACACAGAAAAAACTAAATTTCATTTTCCGTAAACGAATTCAATAAAATAGTAAATACTTTGTCTAGGGACGGACCTACAAACAAATTTGTAAATATAGACAAAAATATCTCAACAATTTCATTGAAAAAAAACGTGTTTTTTTTCAGCGAACAGGTTTAAATCTATAAAACAATATGTCTAAAAATATTTACAAATTGTAAACAAAACAATTTACTAAATCAAACAAAAAGATTTACTGGATTTTCTGAAATATATCAAACAATATTTTTGTCTAAATTTATAAAACAATTTGTCTAAAAATACTAGCAGATATTAAACAAAATAGTTTATGTAATCAAACAAAAATATTTACTGGATTTTTTGTAATCTATCAAACAACATTTTTGTCCGGGTCATCATCATCATCATCATTGAATAAACATTTATAAAATTTCACTTTATCAAATGTGTGCAAGTCTGAATGTTTATCCAAAGAATGTAAAAAAATGAATGAGAATAAATGCAACGACAGTAACGAATTGATTCACACAAAAATCTTCAGCAAACGAACTTGGTACAATAGCATTCCTTTTGCTATCATTGTTGTTGTTGTTATTTGTTGTTGTTGTTGTTGTTATTTGTCTGTATGTCCTCATCGGGGTTCTTTTTTTATGACACAGTTTTTTTTTTGTTTTTGATGTTTGCGTCCTAAATAAGAGTCAAACAAACAGTTCATTGATTATGTAAAAAACATTTACTGAAAATGAAATTTATTTTTAGACAAACTTTTGTTTGTCAATTTTTTGGTAAAATTTTTTCAGTGCAAAGAGTTAGAGGGTTAAAATGTTCCAAGTAGTTTTTTACATAAAAAAGTATTGGATCTTTTGTTGACATTAAACGAAATTCACCCTTATCGAGAATAAAAGATCACGTGAAATAGGGAACACATTCCCTAAAATTGTGTTCGCCAATTTTGTGTTGTTGTTGTTGTGTTATTGTACTAATTTATTGGGTTTGTTCACCATTTTTTGTTCATGGGAAATATTTCACGTCAAGAATATGTTCGCGCCTTTTATTCCCGATAAGGGTGATTATGTGGCTCAAAAGTCTTACTGAAAATAGAATAGTAGTCTTACAGGGTTGCTTTTGTTACGTTGCTCTAATACAGACTCATGGCGAATTGACAACCAGGTGGCATTACCACGGCAGCTGATTATTTTTTGCTTGTCTTGTTTGGACCGCATAAATGTTTCCATATAAAAAGATTGTAAACCATTTTTGTTTAAATTTTTTCATAATAAGTTTATCAGGTATGCGGTCCAGGCGAATTGACAATGTCAAATCAAATTCGCCACTGAAATAACCCTTGTTATAAACTTGCCAGACTGTTAAACTAAGAAATTCTTGAAGAGTTAATTTCTTTCTCACGTTTTAAATGCGATTTTGTAATCTTTCGAATTAAAACTAAATTATGGGTTCCTGAAAAATAAAGAACTTATTTGTTTGCAAAATGGTAGTTTTATAATGCCATTAAAGTCAACTTTAATAAATAACTAGCAAAAAGCATGATTCTATATATGTATGTATGTATGTAAGTATGTATGTATGTATGTATGTATGTATGTATGTATGTATGTATGTATGTATGCAATATGCCTTTCCATTAAATCCATTAAATTATTTAAGTTCGTGTTTTTAATGAATTTCCTCAAAAACTAAAAATAAAAAACAGAAATTAATAGTTAAACATGCAAGAATTTTTTAGTTCTTCTTCTACTTTTTTTTTTGCTCCCAGAAATAATAACATATGTGATTTTTTATTAAAGTGGACAGCAGCGGAACACAACGTAGCCAGTAACCATAATAAATTCAAGAAATAAAAATAAAATAAAGCAAGAAGTAGACGAAAGGAACAACAACAACAACAACAACAATAGCAGCTACAAAAATGTAATAAATATGATTAACTTTCTCCAAGTAAAGAGCACACACAGCACGTTTTAACCCACAACGAGGAGCAGCAGAGTATAGAAAACAAAACTAGTTATGGATGGCAAAACAGCACAGCAAAATTACACTAGTGAATAGTAACAACAACTGTAACAACAACAACTGTAACAATAAACAACATGGAGAATACAACACAACAAATCGACAGCAACTAATATTGAAACTGATTGCAAACGGCGTGACCGTTTTGCGACTAAAGTGGCAATTTGCCACTTTTTCAACTGTCTTGCCACTTTTAGTGCCTCTTTTTTAAAATTAACTAAATCTGCCACCTTTTGTAATATTATGCCCCTTTTTGCCCCTTTTTTATGAAGTGATACTTTCTGATTTAATATGCGTTTTTTACGGCACGACTCTGATTTTATAAAAAAAATCTCAAGACAAAAATGTGTTTTGAGTCCATTATTTACAGTCTTATGAAAAAAACTATTTTGAAATAGACAATTAAGTGCACAACCTAAATCAGAGCATCAAGCGTCACGTAAGCAGCAGGGTACGTATTTTCAATACATTCAAAGTAAATATTTTGTGAGTGTTGTGTTTTTCTTCCGACGGGGTTTTTTTTGAATTTGGAACGATTTTCCGTCATTCTATTGAATTCAATAGAACACTGAAGATGGCACATAGCCGAAACCGGTCTGTTTACAAACCAAATTTGACGTGGGATGACGGAAAATCGTTCCAAATTTAATATTTTGTGGTAGCTTGTACCGTAAATACGTACCCTGTTGCTTACGCGACGCTCAACGCTCTGATTTAGGTTGATCTGTAAGTTGAGCTTTAGTCGAACTGTATGGGTTTATATCCAAAGAATTTTAATTATTTTAATTATTTTATATTAAAACCGAACTCAAGCTCAAATAATTAAAAATAGTTGAACATGCTAAAGATAAGACAGTTAGTGAAGTTCCGAACATTTAGAAAAAGTTCATTAATAATAGGTACGACTTGCCACGTGGCGGTGACAAAATCTGTTAACTGAGCTTACTAAAATAAGTAGGATTTTCGCTAGGATGTTGTTGCTGCCGTCGCTGGTAGTGTAGGTAAAGGGCTCTGATGAGAAGACTGTGGTGGTCTCGAAACATCTGATGTTAGTTCAACCTTCCGTACATCCAAATTTTTCTTTGAATGTTTAATATTTACATGCTTTAGAATTTCTCTCTTAAATAAAGAAAAAAATTTTATCGAAAGATTAAATTTAAAACGAACTTAAGCCTAACTAATTAAATACCTTTGGATAAAAACCATACAGTTCGACAAAAAATTCATAACTCAATTATCAAAAAATTTCTTTGGATATTGAAATAGTTTAAGAGTTCGGATCTATAGATATTCATTATTGTACTAAAATTATTAGAAACTAACACCCTGATTCACTAGCACGAGCAAGCACGTCTTGTTAAAAACTTGTATGAAAAGCACGCTATTTTAAATATTTTAAAAGTGATTTTCATGCAAATTTTTGAGTGAACGTTAGATTTAGTTTTACTAAATCAACCCCTAAGACAAAAATAATATTAACGTTTTGAAATGAAATATGTACGCAATTTGAAAAATTGGTTCGGCGAATATTTATAAGGAAACTAATGTGTGCCGTTTCTCTTACATATATCTTTGGTTTTCGTAAATAATCACGCATTTTACAAAATACATTGTTTGTAGGATATTCAAGAAAGATTTTTATTTAAAACCATGGTATTTTTTTACATTCGCACGAATATTAGTGCTATAACTTAAAAAACACTAAAAGTGTGAAATGGCAACATTTCTTATAAGAGCAGAACTTATTTTTGACCGATATCAACAAAGGCAGAATACTGAACTCCTTAATATTTTTTAAGTTTGCTCCCTCAGAACTCTGCCATTTATAGGCCATATTGGTCCACTATTTAATATTTTTACATTGAACTTGTTATCTGGCTGACTGTCTCTTTGTTTTGGAGTCAGGTATAATAACGCATGTATGCATCTGTTGCTTAAATAACTCGTTAGAAAGTGGCGTACTTCTTTGGTGCAGAAAACTTTCTTTTGTAGATAGAAAAAACATCAAAATTTATTCATTTTATTTCAAGAACATTATATGCCATAGAAATTCATTAAATACTAGAATTTGGGTCAATTATTCCCTTTTTAAAAAAGTGGCGCCTTTTTTTTTTAAATCCCCTTTTTGTTGCCACTTTTTTCCTCAAAATCCCCTTTATGTGCCACTTTTTAAAAATTTTCAACGGTCACCCTGATTGCAAAGAAATCTTCGTTCGTTCGGTAGTTTTGGAGCTGGGTTGCTGTTGCTGTCGTTGTTGTTGATTAGTAACGATTGCTGTTGTAGATGGTGGCATGATTTTGGTACAATTACAATACAACCAAAAGTAAAATAAAGAAAAGATATAAATAAAAAGTAAAAGAGAAGGTAAATATACTTGTACACAAATGATTGCCTAAGAAAGTACGAGGCAGGTGCCAAAAGTAACTTAACTACCGTAGAGATAGCGGATGAAAAAAAGCGTGAAATCAATAGCCATCCCAGGAACTTCTAGCTAATTTCAAGCTCAAAATTCTATCTAATAAAAATTTGTGACATTCGAAGCAATTATTCTATTTGAAACGATTTCACGTGGGATGACGGAGATTCGTTCCAAATTTAAAGAAACCCGGTCGGCAGAAAAATACAACACTCACTTATTCAGTTCTTAAAACAGATCAAGTAAAGAAAAGCAATTTGACAAGAACTATTAGGGTAACTAAAATAAAAACTTTATTTGAAAATTTTCCTTAATGATCTCTTGCAGGGATGCAAAAGTTGGTACCATTGTAGTTTTTTTTTAGCACTATTTCAAAGTCAAAAGTACAATAGCAGCCCAATGACTAATTTAGAAGTATTTCAAAGTTTTCCCTATTTACTTCAAATTCTCTGAAATCTTAAAAGCAAAAGTTGATTTTAATAATGAAATGTTATTAGGGTTTACCAAGTTTACGTCAGCAAATGTTTTTTTTCCGGGCAAACTTCTAGCATCGTACCATTAATATTAAAAATGCCTTCAATTGAGAGCGCTGATGGATGTAGAGATTATTAAGTTGAGTATTGTGTTTTTTTCCGACGGGGTTTGTTTGAATTTGGAACGATTTTCCGTTATCCCACGTCAAATTTGGTTGATAAACAGACCGATTTCGGCTATGTGCCATCTTCAGTGTACTCTTGACTATTCAAGAGACAGAATGTCTTCAATATAATCCAAGCAAAGGATTTGCTGCTACAATTTGGCAATGACAAAGATGTTGTTTGTATGGCCACATTGAAACGATGGAAATAAATATATTAGAGCTTTTAGCAACAAGTATATCATGATCGTTTTATATGCAGATCTCAACAACTTACAGTCTTTTGTGTACGTTTTGAAAATAAACATTGATATTAATTGTTAAGTTTATCTACATATCTAGTGATCCTGATGAAAGAACGAAGAGTTAATCTTGCCAGCAACAATTTTCAGTAGAGCCAAAAATAGATCTTTGGATAAATTTAGTCGATTTTGAGATTATGGTTGGTATCACCACTGCTCAGGCATGTTCCCCCACTTTACAAGTGGAATTATCCCTATATTCACTTCCGAAACGAATCAAAAAGAGATTTTTCCCGAACTCTACATTTAGAGAGAAAGGAACCTTAACTTTCCTCCTATGAACTGCATTGGAGAAGTTAGGGTCCCTTTTCCGAAATGCTATTCTTATACAGAAGATTTTACGATTTACTTCAGTCTTTCACTCGTAGAAAAAAAAACGGAACATTAAAGAGAAAAATGCATTGCAGATTTGAAAACTAGATAAAAAATGCAAAAAGATAGAACTAGCTTAGAATTTATTACGTGGTTTTATTATTGCGGAAAATATTCCACAATATTGCCAAACTTTATTTATATAGTTTTAGGAAATGTAACGAAATCAATTTCGATATCCGGAAAATGAGGTCTCTTCTTATCAGAATCATCATATATAAGTACTTGGTGCAAATGAACGTCAATGTGCATTTTTGTTAATTGTTAACTTATGTACATATTTTGGCTAATTTTGAATAAAAAATATAATAAAAAAAACTGCTACAATCGGACTGAAAAAAGTACACTTTTTCCTGAAAATTAGTACAACTTGTAAAATCTGATTTTGCAGCCCTGACCTCTCGAACGAATCAATCGAGTTTAGTGATATTTCAAATTTCTCTTTAAAGCTTAACTCATACTCTTAATTAGGTTAGAGAAGTTGTAATCAACAATTGCAAACATTGTCTCTGTTTGGTCCAATTTTGAGGAACCCAATTTGCGGCATCAGACGTTTAGTATAGTTTAGAGAGAAATCCTTAACGTTGAAGTTGTTGTTGTAACATCTCTTTTATTGGCGCGAGTTCTTTCCTGAAAGTGTTAAGAGATTTATTATTAACAGAGTATGTATGTCTTCGAGTGGAGTCGGAAGCTGAAGAAACCTTGCCACCTCAGTAGGTCTTAGGCAATTGGGCAAAGAGATGTGGACCTATTAGGGCAGTTTGCCAGATTTGCAGTATCGTAAGGGCTTTGGAGACAATCTGGCCACCTGTTTAAGTCACGGGGAACTATTCTTGCATGCTAGCAGTTTAGATTACCGCTCCATCCGGCTCGTAATTATGACAGAATTGAGCAAGATTTTCTGGGTAGTTAGCGCTCACTGCCCGAAATCGCGAGAGGTCGGGTATTCATAACCTTCTTGCATATAGCTATAGTTTTATCGACCGATTAACGTGGAAGTGGAATGACGTTTGTAACGCCCTGGCGGTATCGGTGAAAATATAAGCGGATATATCTTGGAAGAGGGTGCTGCATCAGGATTGTATGATTCGGATGATTTGGCAGGTGATATAATATCAGCATTAATGTCTCCTCATGCAGGTGGTCAATATTCCTGTTACGATTCGGAGTGCACGGTTTTGTGTTGCCATTGGCTGTCACTAAGGAAAGGGGTCTATATTGGTTCAGTGTAATTTAGGAACAAGCCAACTCAACTTACGTTCTTTTAGGAAGTCTGTAATGGTGGTCAGGTATTGTAATATTTTGGCACTTATGTCAGGGATGTTTGCAGCGAATGATATGATAGTACATTGTCACCGGCGTATGATACCAGCCAGACTTCCTGAAATGGAGTGGAAATTTAGGCAAGATATATATTGGAGAGTATTGTAGAACTCCACAAATAGTTGCCTTCCATTAAATAGTTGGCAATCAAGCGTTTTTAACCTTTGGTAAGGGATGAGCTCATCAACCATCCTTTGGACAGGTCCAGTACCGTTACTATTGTGCGTTGACAAGGTTTATGCTGATTAAGGCTGATTAAGCGATCTGGTAAGTTACAAAATTTAAAGCCGTTATGGAGCTATGGGCTTCCCTGAAGCCATGCTGACGTGTGGCAAGCGGGAAATGCTCATTCAGGCTACTAAAACCTTTGCTACAGGTGATACTAGAGAAATTGGATGGTAGGTGTCCCCTTGGGTAGCGCGCTTATCGGGTTTCAAAGCTTTCCAACTTGCCAGACATCCAGAATTACCAATTGGCGAATCGAGGGAGGTTTAGAATGCGTGTAAGAAGCTCCACTACTACTTTGCCGAGTTCTTTAGAGATACCGCCAGCTCTAGGAGCTTTAGAGGGTTTCGCTTTGGAGATTATGCTCTCAACTGCACTGGGCGGTGAAGGAGTGGGACTCAGAATCTTTTTTGAGGTTCTTGGCTCCCCGGATTATAGCTCTGTTGTGGCGGTTCACTGAGATGGGATTTTCGACAAATTGTCGGCAGAATAAAGTGGCATATTTTGTTTTTGCAAATGCATATTATATGTTGCTAAATGGATTCTTTTATTTATTCGTTCCCGATAGACTTTTCACTGTTGACCATAGCTTTTAAGAGTTCGTAGAACATTGGCTGAGGTCAGCTAACCATTTGCTACGACGACGTTCATTCACGAAATTTGTATGTTGGAGCCGTAAGCTGTTCTATTCGCTCATCTGCCAGGTTTGCAGATGAGAAATGTGGTTGGATATTGGGATAAAACGATTAGCTGCCCTAAGAATGGTGAGTCTCAAGGTTGTCTGCCAAGAAGAGAGTGGAAGATAACGAAGAGAATCCTCAATGGAACTTTCAAATCTATGCCAGTTGGTATTGTTATAGTTCACAAACGATCATTTATCCGATTCCACAAAGTCGCTAAATTTCTCTACGCTGACTAGGATGGAAATGTGGTCTGAGCTAAAAGCTGTGTGAGTTTGCCAGGTAATAGTAGTACAGCAGCGATGAAGAGGCAACAGAGATGTCCGGGCAGCGTCTAGCTGCAACTATCGTAGAGAAATTTTCAACACTTGCAACCAAAACCCGGTTCGAAGGACCATAAGCAATAATTACAATCACTCTTTTTGGCTTTGCCAAAGAACAGGTTTTGAACTATAATTAGACACCAGAAGAAGAATGGTATACATATTTTCTGCGCCGCTACGTACATTCGCAGTATTCTCAGTGTCTTTTTTACATATGTGTGGCTTTCATTGAGATGCAACAGAGATTCGTTGCCATTACACGTCTCTAAAAGAAGTCATGCGAGCAAGTTTGGTTGGAATACCATTAAAATTCGATATTGTTTTATTTGGCAGTTGTGAATGAAATAAAAACAAGGAGATCGGAAGCTCTTGATGCTATTGGACTGAACAGGGTTTTTCACGTCATTAAAGAATCATTAAAGAAAGTGCTTTGGTTTTTTTTATCTAAAAATAGATATTTCGGATTTTTTCTTTCGGTGCCTTTATTTCTTTCTTCTGAAAGTATTTGTATGGGGTGCTGCTTCAATGTTGACTTTGAGCTTCTCGATCCATTATAGAAAAGGACCAACTGACTATTCCATCGTTGATATGAAGAAATTGGAAGAAATTCGTAAAGCAGTTCCGGGCGAGTAAACATCACACGTCACTGCTAATTATTTCTTAAGTGTAATTAAGTTGCTGTCTCTTTATTGGCCTCCGAAAGATTTCTGTCTAACCCTATTGTACAGGATTGACGGCTGTTTGGTCGGATAATAGTGGAGAGACTGGAAGATAAAAAAATTCGTAAAGCAGTACTTGGGGAGTAAACATCACACGCCACTGCCAATTATTTCTTAAGTGCAATTAGGCTTCTGTCTCTTTATTGGCCTCGGAAAGATTTATGTCTCATCTATATCGCAAGGGACTACCACCGGCTGGTTGGTCGGGTAAATATATCGCTTTACAGTTTTTCATGGAGGGACTGGAAGTGACTGTAAAGAGGGTATTAAAATACAGTTCTGAAAATTTTAGGACTACCCTCGTTAAACTACCAAGTGTACCCGTATGTGTTTAAGCAGCAAAAACAAGATTTCAAAGCTAAGTTTTATTTTCTTTTCTGTTTTTGGTAAAACAAACATTAAATCAAGAAGAAAGTGATATTGCTTACACGATAGACACACAGACCAATAAATAAAAGAAAGAAGAAAAGAAAACCAAACTAAGTGAGCTGAGTCGTTAGTGAGAGTAAAAGAAAAGAAATGTGAATGAAAGTTTATTTTGTGGAAAGAAAAAAATAATATATATAAAAAAATATAACCACTGATTGGAGGCTTAAGAAAGAACAGCATTTTGATAATAAAACGTGTTTTTGTTGTTGTTGTTGTTGTTGTTGTTTCTTTTCTTCTTTTAATTTTATTTTGGAAAAAAGAACATTTTCTTTTAAAAACGTTTTGGGTGAAAGTATTGTAGGCTTTAATTTATCGAGTGAATGAAAGTAAGTCGAAGTCAGTCGATAAGGTGAAATGTTTATTTGCTTAGAATAGTTTTCGTGGAATTTTATCACACATATTTCCTTAATTTAGGGAGATTATTTTTGATAGAGAAATGAAATTTGATAAAAAAAAATTGTATTTACAGTTTAATGACGTTTAAAGTCTGAAAATAAAAACTTTCTTTTAAATAAGCTCTTAATCATGTCAAAATCGAAATGTCAAGCAACAAGAGACGGTGAAAAAAGAAAAGAGAATGGAGTTAAGAAAAAAAGTCCCGGAAGACAAGCAAATGGCTGAACATAAAGGTTAGCCTAGACTATGGGAGAAGTTTGACATACACTAAAGCGAGCACATTATTTATGCGAACTGGCCAAATTTATTATTTCTAATCTTTCCAAAAACTCAAAATTTATATTTTTAAATTTTCAACGGCATTTAAAACATGCAAAAAGGCCTGCGCAGCATCTTCAATTGTAGTTGTAAATAAGAATTGAAAAAGTAATAATGAAAAATTGTCCATCTCTTGCTTATACCATACAAAATGTGCACTCAGTCTGAAAAAATATCGAATCGTTTTGACTTTTGTAAAACATGTGTGATCAAAGAAAATAAAAAAAGGTACACATCTCTCTATCGGAAAATGTGTGCAACACGTGACTATCATGTGTGTCATAGCCGAAAGTACCCTCTTAATCTGCTTCAAAGTAAACAGGATCGTTTATTTAAAAAAAAAACTGTAAGGAAGTTATTAAGGAAAAACATAAAAATATATAGAATATTCTTAAAAAGTTTTTTACCTTTTACAATAAATCTCTTTAGTTTGTTTCCCTTAAACAAACGGGGGTTCTTTTAATTGCAAGAAAAATTTATTTATTTTTTAATGCAGATACATCGGACACTCATTGCGGATGGTAACATACACAATGAGTGTATGGAGAGTGACATCAGCATTTTTACTGATAGATCTCTTATGGGCGGAAGAGCAGGAGCAGGTGTTTACTCATGTGAGTTAGGCCTCTCCTGTGTCTTGTGTTTAGGGAAGCACGTGTCAGTTTATCAGGCAGAAATACTTGGACTGATACATGCATTGGATCACCTGATTGAGAGTCAGGTGGAAGAGAAGAGAATTCTCATAGCTCTGGATAATTAGTCGGTGTTTAGATGCATGCAGCAAGCGAACGTGTACTCCAAACTGGTGCTAGAATGTGTTTCAAAACTCAATAGGTGTGACTGTGTCAATGAGGTAACACTGATGTGGGTTAAGGGTAGCGATGCCATTTTTAGCCATTTTTTACGATATGACAAAAAACGATATGACATACTGTGTTCTTATATCGTAAGTTTTTTTACGATATGACAACACTGCGATATGACAACACCGTGTATGGCTGTCTTAGTGTTGTCATATCGTAAAAAACTTACGATATGACAACACAGTATGTCATATCGTTTTTTGTCGTATCGTATAAAATGGCTAAAAATGGCATCGCTGGTTAAGCAACACATCGATATAACGGGAAACGAAGCAGCAGATGAATTTGCACAACAGGAACCTGCTGTGACCAGGATTGCATTGGGTTATGGTACGGGGAGAGCTATGATTCTACAGTGGTTGAATTTCAAAAACCTGGAAATACTACATTTAGAAGGGCTCGTATGGTGCTCAAGGAACTCATAGGCAGAACAGCGGATAAGGTTCTTAGGTATAACGGGAAAACCTTAAGCTGGTTAACTGCATTAATTACAGGACATTGAAACTTCAGGTACCATCTGGCTAAGATGAAAAGCGTACCGGATGATACTTGTAGACTA
The DNA here is from genome assembly GCA_956483635.1 of Panzeria rudis. Lineage (NCBI taxonomy): Eukaryota > Metazoa > Arthropoda > Insecta > Diptera > Tachinidae > Panzeria > Panzeria rudis. The sequence goes on along the minus strand of OY101450.1, from coordinate 18,864,783 downwards.
TGCCTGGAAGAAGCTGAGACAGCAGCGCACATTTTGTATGAATGTCCAGCTTTGGCTAGTATTAGACTGAGAACCGCCAGCCAACACATGTTATGGAGGCTATGCGGCAACTCACTCTAAGTCAGATGTTAGCAATTACTAAGGACTCCGAGATGGAAGAATGGAAGTCGATAATTACCAGTCGACTTCCAGAAATCACTAAAGTCCAGAGCAAGCGGTATTGTTGGCGCAGCCAATGGTGGAGTGAACAATCAACTACTGAGACACACAGTTGTGATCTGCTTCGATATTCCCCCTAAATGTATAAGACAAATGATCATAAGAGCAACTAGAGGCTGTCCACAAGGTGGCGTAAGGTGGGAAGATGGAACCATATCGGAAAGAATGCAACAAGCCCTAAATTTACCTGAGAAATGGTGCACAGACAGATGGTTACCCATTAGCCCAGACGAAGAAAACTAAGACCCATGGAAACAACCTTAAATGGTTCAATTATCAGGTTCTCCAGCGAAGTTAAATACGTTGCGGTAATTCTTAAAAAGTCATTCACTTGGAACCAACATGTTTCCTATACGTCCAATAAAGCTACAGGGTACTAAATGCCTGCCAATGCCTATTTGCAAAAATGTGGTGACCAAAAAAAAAATATATACATATATATTAGTCATTTGTCACTATATAACAAAACTGACATACGCAGTGCTAGTGTGGTGGACAAAAACTGATGTAATTACTATTAGGGCTCTACTATACAAGATATACCGGCTAAGATATATTTCGATTACCAGGGCAATGAAACACTGTCTTATATTTTTATGCCCGCAGGCACGCACTTCGGTTACCAGATATCTCCAATATAAACACCAGGGATCTGATCAGGCACATAAAATTAATAGGACAGTTTATGAACGACCCATATATCAGGATGAATTATCAAAAACGTTAACGTTCTAGTTAGTGAAAGAAGCCAATAACTGAACCACACTACATGGCACAAAGATGCTAACCAGATTTGATTCACTGGCGGCCCCAAACAGGAAAATCGAGAAACGTGGACAAGAATATACTGCCCTAACTTCCGAAGACCTATTACTATGACTAAATACTCTCCGATTTTCCAGGCGGAAGCCAAAACCATTCTTATTTGTGCTAGAGAATTTTTGAGTAGAAAATGTGAAAATGTGTATTCCAATCTATTTGATGTTAGATAGCTAGACTGCAATCCAGAAACTAATCTCTTATGAGATAAGACTGTGTTTCAGCTCATAATGAACTTGACACTCATAATAACCTGATGTTATGCTGAGTGCCTGGCCACGAAGGCTACGTTGGCAACGAACAGGTGGAGTGTCTAGCTAATAAAGGATCCCAACTTAGGTTTAAAGCACAGAAACCCTTACTTGGCACCACATATGGATATATCAAGGAGAATAATAGATGCAAAGGTCAGATGGAGTTTGCTCGCCAGTTGGAAGCTCTTCACGCTCTAAGACAACGGTTTATTACGTTCTACCAAAATAAATCTCAAAAATTACTGCTGATGGACAAAAATTACCTCAGACTATTAACGAGGTGTTTTACCGGATACTGCGGTCTTAGATAGGATATTATTTCCTTTTTGGCTACGCAGAGTACAGATTTCCTGCCTACGTGCTACTGTTTTATTTATTTATTTTTTTGTATAATTTTCCATTAACGTGTGCAACTGTTTTTGATACTGCTGGAAACTACGAAAAACTCTGGAAGTGGATGTTAGGAATGCCTTCTTCCCACACGCAGCTATAGGTAGCTTGGCATTTTCTGGTGGAAGCAACTACCTGTGGCATATTCGGACACAATGCGTATTGCAATCGCCGTTGAAATACAAAAATAGAAAGGTTAGATTAGGTTGCACAGGCTGCCGGTAGATGGCAACCAGCCAACTCAGGTTCTTTGTGTTGCTTGAAAAAGCGACAAGAACGTATTGAACCAACCTAAGTAACGAATAAATGAATTTATTCCTGAAAGTTCGCTCAGGCAGTTTCGAATTTCCCAAGTTTATCGCCATGTTTCTTGATAGAGCTGGACAACGGCAGAGAAGGTGTTTGACAGTTTCTTCCTCCTCTTCATTTTGACAACTTCTACAGAAGTCATTGTATGGGTGGTTTCATGTCTCTTTACACACATCAGTGCCGTATCAGTTCAATATCAGTGCAAATCAGTGATGATCATTGATAGTAATTCACAGACATCCGTTGAACGTCTGGTTATTGATTAACTTTCCATATCAAACAGAATTTGCAATAGAATAACTTCAGCTCGTCATTAAAAAACACAAAAATATTTTTGTCAACTTATTTAAATAACACGGAACGGATACTGAACCATTTGAAACTAATGGGTCGATTATGGATTGCAGCCGAACTTCCGTTGCCATCCGCGATTCTGTATCTTGGTGACTAACTACATCTTAATGCTGTGCTTCGTGGCGAAAAGGGTAATCGATTTTTCGAGGCATTACCTTTGGTCAATTATCCATAAATCTTATGTGTTACTACCCAATCTCTGAAGTATTCAAAGGATGTAGGTTAACCTATGCGGGTCTTTTAGAAGATGGTCAGGCACCTAAGGTCTTCCGCCCAAGACCAAAGTCGATAGAAGTTAACTTCGCGGGGTTTTCTTTGGAGTCCCAACCAGTAGCCCTGCACTGGTACTACGGGAACCGGTAGCTCCACAGATTACCTGCCTTCGAGAGGGTTAAAGAGATAATGCTCGCCATAATGCGAGTTTTGTTCCATGGGAACAAATATGTTCTTGTGGAATGAATGTGCTGGCCGACTTCGTCTTACCCTCAACATTAAGCTCGATTCTGTGATCGGGAATTCACGTGGTAGCTGCGGTTACTACCAAAATCGTTGAGAGAGGTGTTGGTTCAATGATCAATGCTCGACCAGTGCTAGTGGCTGGTTCGTTTTCGGCCAACCAATAAAAGCCTCTTTCCGCTGTTGCTAAATAAACCAACAAAGGCTGCATCGGTGGTGTTTTGTGGTCGGGTGCTGTGGAAGGCCAGTATAGCTGTCAACTGCCTTAGTAGTAGACTTCTACCTTGCTGTTTAAGTCACATTAGCTGCTTCTGTAGTAAAAGTTTATGTAGCTCAAACACTCTAACAAGGTGTATAGGCATGGTGGGCATGCACAAGAAGTAGCTACCCTTGTGTTCCTGGCAAGTTACACAGGTGCTTTCGGAGAAACTCGGGAATGGTAATGAACACTCAAATTCACAAGGTGTTAATTAAGAGCACCATCAGATTAGATCGCAACGCAGAAACCAACATTAATCTTGAACACACTCTGTACTTTAACCAATTGACTGCCTAAGACTATTCAGTACTAAAGAGAAGTTGGCAGCACTGTTTCGAAATGTTCTCTTTTACGTTTTCTCACACGTAAAACTTGCACGATCATGCTTACGAAGTCCAATTGCCTTAAATAAAATTAAAGCTCCCTCCGGAAAATGTAAAGCCAAGAGACAAGAGCTTCAAAACAACAATAGACCCTGTTATTCGGACAAACTCATTTTGAGTGCTGGCGCTTTATATAAACTTAAAATATGTATCTACTTTATGAATAAATTCAAAAAATTTCAGATTTAAAGCTGCTTCTTGTGTGAATTTCACGGTACTTTTCATATAATTTCATGTTTCACAAAAATGTATGTATGCACTAAATAAATGCCAGATTTCTTTAAAAGTCTGAAATATTATCTGTTCAATCTTAATAGCGTGACGCAATTTGAAGCTTTCCCAACAGCATAAAACACAATTTCCATTGTTCCTTGCAACAAATCATTATTTCTTCCCTTTTTTTTCCTCAAAAGAAATCTTCTTAATCATTGTTTTGCCATATAAAAGCTCTAAAGCATGCATGAATATGCGTTTTAAACTATTTAAATATGCTCTCCTCCCCACCCTTAGCTCTCTTCTTTCGACTAGCATTATTGTTCTCTTTTTTATTATATCAATGAAATGCATATTTATTTGTCATTTGGTTGTTCTTTCTGCTGTATGCATTTATCGCATACTACTATGAAAAAAGTACAACAACAACAACGATTACAAGTACAATAATAGCAGCAAGAGAAGAAGAAAAAAATGACATAATAAAAATAAAACTGCCGCAACTACACAAAAATTCGTGGGGTAGGTTTTGGAATTTTATTTCTACTTGACTTTTTTTCTGTTGTTGTACTCATTACAAAAGAAAATAATATAAAATAATAATAAAACCAACAACCACCAACTGCTGCTGCTTCTGCTGCAGTTGTGTTGTTGCATTTGTAATTTTAGTAACATCATCTTTCACACAACTCTGTGTAGCAACAGCTACAATAACAACGTCAACAAAATAAAAACAACAACAACTTTAAATTCAATTGCAAATGTCGTCTATAATCATGATATTACAAGTTCATGTATGCAGCTCAATAATGCACATACACACGTAAACTATTTTATTATATTGATGCATGCACTTTTTTTTATACACATGTTCATACATATGCACATACATATGTATGTATGTATGCATGCGAAAATAAATAAAGAAAACGGCATATAAATAAATGAAATGCATGTAAATGCAAGCCTGTATGCAGGGCTGTTCACACACATTTTTCACAGCCAGGTATGGAAATGTGTTATTTCTTTTCAAATGTGAAGGCAGCAATATTTATTAAAAACAAATGAGCTTATTTGATAAAAATAAAAAGTATTAGAATGTGTTTCAGAAATGTTGGGTAAGTAATACTGGTATCTACTACGTCTGTAATGTGATGTATGAACAAGAAAATCCCGCAAATTACATTGACAACTGTATACGACTTTGTTCGGGCTACAATGTTCGGAATATTCATATATAATGGTGATATTTCTCCAAGATATAACAATAAAGTACACAAAAGGATTATTGATAACGTAACATCAAATGCTGCGGGAAAAAGTCCTATAATAAAAGCTAAGCCAGGATAACTTTGACGATGTTAATAATAACACCTTTAGATTGGCATACAACAAATTTCCCAGAAAAAAAATTTATCGAGATTTTCAACGCAGTACAGACTTTTCCTATTATACAAATGCGCTTCATACACTCTGAAACATTACTTCAAATTTGCGATCATATATTCGGCTGATTCACAGAGTTCAATTCCGTTCGGAAACGGAATTCAACCTACCGCATTTTTGTAGCAGCTGGTGTCTAAAAAAGAAAACTAAAATACGCAAATTTGTCAGGTGTGTCCAGACTGTTGGCAGCGCTATTATGGTGCGGTATGCTCCAGCTAGGGCTTGACATATTAGGGTTGATTGAATTCCGTTTCCGAACGGAATTGAACTCTGTGACATGGCCGATTGTCTGAATTTGTGTTGAAAATTTCTCCTTGTGTAAAATCACATCGATTTTGTAGTTATTTTATTAAAGAAAAAAAAAACACTTCATAATAAACATATTTAGTCCAAGTGGAAAAAATTCAACATAAAGTATAATACGGCTATGGCTGAATGGTAGATACGTCAGACTATCAGTCAGGAAGTCGTGGTTCCAACCTGCACGCACCCAATCGCTTTTTTTAGTAAAAACATTTTGTTCAAAAATAATGCGTGTATAATTTTAGGTCGAAAGTAGTCTGTAAAGTGTTGCCTACTATTATCGACCTAATTTTTAACAAAAGTGTTTTAGAGTGTAGTAGCAAAAAAGGTATTGCCTGAGTATGTGCAATAATGTATAGCAAGAAATGCAATTTTTCTTTCTCGCCCACTTAAAAAACTAATTTTTGCACATCCACTTACACACTCCAAAACATTACTTCAAATTTACGATCATATATTGTCTAGATTTGTGTTGAAAATTTCTCCTTGTCTAAAATTACATCGATTTTGTAGTTATTTTATTAAAGAAAAAACCTTTCAAATGAAACATATTTAGTCCAAGTGGAAAAAATGTAACATAAAGTATAATACGGCTAGGTCTGAATGGTAGATACGTCAGACTATTAGTCAGGAGGTCGCGGTACAAACCTGTACGCAGCCAATCGCTTTTTTTTAGTAGAAACATTTTGTTCAAAAATAAAGCGTGTGTAATTTTAGGTCGATAATAATCTGTAAAGTGTTGCCGACTATTATCGACCTAATTTTCAACAAAGTGTTTTAGAGTGCAGTGTTGCATACAAGAATGCGATACTGTAAGGCAGAGATTATAAAAATAAAAATTTTACGATGAATAACGACGAGTTACGATCTTAAAACAGCAAATCAATAGTATGATTTTATTATGTACCAAATGCGCTGAAATAAATGTTCGACAATAAATGCTCCTAAGTTGGACATGGCAAACATATATCATGCAATACGTTAGCAGGTTCTGCGTTCCCAGTTTTGGGGATTTGTTCCCAAATAGGGGATTTGTTTTCGTGATCGGGAATAAAAATTTTGTAAAAATCTCCAGGGGATTTTTTGGGGAAACCCACTTTTTTTGCTGGGGATTTTTGGGGATTTGAAATCTATTTGTTCTGCATCAAAATTTTTTTAAGATACCAATGACCCAACAGCTATGTATGGTCTGGTTTGTGTCTTACTTCTTTAAAGATGCATAGTGAATCATTCACTAAACAGGCTTTTTTAAAGGCCTTCAATAAGATCAAAATTAATAATTTTGACAATTAAGCTAAGCTCTTGACGGCAAACACCCGACTTTGGTCGAGTGGTCTAAGCGGTAAAAAACTCAGAGATTAGTGGGAGCTATCGAAACGTCAGTGCAACCTTCCGCGCAGTCAAAAATTTCTTTGGATTAATTCTTTTGTTTTGGAACTTTGCCGACGAGAGGTAATACGTAGAAGAATTTAAACAAAAGCTGAGGTTTATACCTTCCTGCCCTGTGACGAAATAGTTTTGCGATGGTTCGGCAGGTCTTGTGGATTTGTGTTTCGAGTTTGTTGTAGCGTGTTAAAGACTCGCACTTCTGGTTGTGGAGGACGGAGTCTTTCGATGATTTTTTCCCCAACTCAGAGAAATAAAAATGTATAGACATCGAACATCATCGTAAAAATAGTCAGAATAGCTTCATAGAACAAACAAGAAAAAAAACGTCGAGATCTGATGAAAACTTGATTTTCGAAAATCAGGCTGAAACCATAAAGTATATAGATTTATTTACTTTACATCAAATCTGATATCCTATAGTACCTCAATGATCTAGCCATCCGCGTGATAATAGCAGCGGTTTTCGCCTGACGTTTGCTGCCATTGTCCGGCAATCTAAATGGAAATTTCACATTAAAAAAAACTTTCCTTTCAGATTTTTTTCTCCTCTAAATATTTTCGTTTTTTCCAGAGAATTTATTTTAACGAATAAACTATTTCAATACTCTGTGTGCTATAGAATAATTGCCAGCAAACAATCAAAATAAATAATGAACGAAACGAACGAACGAACGAACGAGCCAACCAACAACATGTGCATGAGAGTGCAATGACTACTAAATTAATAATAAAAAAATAAAATGGCAAAAAAAGAAACAAATTAAATTTTTCTGTTTATTAAAAAAAAAATTTATATAAACGAAAACAAAATAGTATGGATGGAGGTAATAGTTCGTCCACCCCTTTTATTGCTAGAATAAAACTTGTTGTACAGTTGTTTGTTTTAACTCACCGTTTGCATATTCAATGTAAATTTAGTATATGAATTATAAAATAAATAAACAAATAATTTAATTAATTAAATATTATAATTGGGTTAACACACACAGTCTTTGGCTAAAACTATTTTAGAGCGATAATTCTTATGAAATTTTACAGAAATATTCCCTCCCTGCGACAGCGCAATATAGTGACGAAAAAGTGGGCAGTGCCACGCCCATTCAAAGTAAATATTCTTTTTAAATTACTTTTTTACTTAAGCGAATCTTATGAAACTTGGCACACACATTAAACTCCGCTATAAGTACAATATCGTAACTAGAAAAGTGGGCTGTGCCACGCCCATTCAGAGTAAATATATTTTTAAAATACTTCTACTTTCAAAGTAAATATTCTTTTTAAATTACTTTTTTACTTAAGCGAATCTTATGAAACTTGGCACACACATTAAACTCCGCTATAAGTACAATATCGTAACTAGAAAAGTGGGCTGTGCCACGCCCATTCAGAGTAAATATATTTTTAAAATACTTCTACTTTCAAAGTAAATATTCTTTTTAAATTACTTTTTTACTTAAGCGAATCTTATGAAACTTGGCACACACATTAAACTCCGCTATAAGTGCAATATCGTAACTAGAAAAGTGGGCTGTACCACGCCCATTTAGAGTAAATATATTTTTAAAATACTTCTACTTAACCGAATCTAATGAAACTTGACACACACATTAAGCTCACGCATAAATGAAATTTTATGATTAAAAAAGTGGGCAGTGCCACGCCCATTCAAAGAAATGATTATTTTTAGCTAGTTCTACTCAGCCGAATCTTAAGAGACTTTACAAAAACATTAAACTCCGCGGAAAGTTCAATATAATGACAAGAAAAATGTGCTGTGCCACGCCCATTCTTTATTACTATCATTACTTTTTTCTTCCTTAGGGGCTATTCACATATTACGTAACGCTATTTTCGGCTTCAAAAAATCTTATTTTCCAATTACAATTATGTATAACTTTTTAGAAAATGTCAAACTTTGATGGCTTATAATTAAACTGTTAATTAAGAATCTATGTGTGTTAATTAATGTAAAAAAATAAAATGCATTTCTAGTTGGTCTAAAGTGGGACCTACTAGATTGCAATAACAATTGCATCAGAAGAGAACATAAATAGTTCTGGCAAAAAAAAAACCGACTTCAGTACAAAGAGCAATATACATACTTCATGGCCTTTCATATTGAAAATCGGTATGCAAAAGGAGGAATTGTGCGGTAATAAATATTTTGGGTGGAGGCGGGGAAGACTTGCCCCACCGATTTTCGTAGAAAAATGGTGGGACCAAACTCTAAGGAAACCATTAAAAAAAATTTGGAAGTCGGTCCATAAATGGAGGAGCTATGCGATAGTCAATATTTCGGGGGGAAGGGGGAATCCTGCACAGATTTTTGTGAAAAATTATTTTACCAAGAGGGCTTTGCAACAAATTTCCCAACTGATTTTGGAAAAAAAACTATGGAACAAAAATGCAGTCAACCCCTTTCAAACAAAAAAAAAACAATTTTGAAAATCGGTTCAAAAATGGCATAGTTATGCATGTGGTGGGGGGACGCGGGTGGAGCAAGTTTCCCCCTCCCATTTTCGAAAAGAATTATGGGGCCAAACTACTAGCGAACCCTTGCAAACAGCACACGAATTATGAAAATCGGTTAGGGGGGGGGCAGAACTTCCCCCTCCGAAAATGGAAAAAATATGGAACCAGCTTTTGAAAACCCTTTCAGACAAAAAAAGAATTTTGAAAATCGGTTCGCAAATGTCGAAGTTATGGATTTGGGGTAGGGGGGTGGGGGCAGCATTTCCCCCTCCGAATACGGAAAAAATATGGAACCAACTTTTGTCAAACCCTTTCAAACAAAACCAGAATTTTGAAAATCGGTTCACAAATGGCAAAGCTATGCAATGGGGGGGCGGATCAACTTTCCCCCTCCGATTTTAGAAAAAAAAAATTTGGGACCAATTTTTCAACAAACCAAAAAACCAGAGTTTTGAAAATCGGTTCACAAATGACAGAGTTATGCATGGGGGGAGTAAATTTCCTCCCTCCGATTTTCAAAAAAAAAATATGGGACCAAACTGCAGGCAAACCACAAAAAACACAAGATGTACGTTTATTTCGAACATATCCTTAACAAAATTACGCCCTAAAATATTACCGTTACTTAAAAAATAGGACTTGGTGTTATTTACCTCCCAGATGGTTTTGAGCAGTACTTCGTTCCTTGATATATTTTTTTATTTCTTTTTAAAAAAAGAAACGTTTTTTGAAAAAAAAATGTGACTTGATGTAGTTTACCTCCCACCTACACATTTATAAAAGTTTTCTTTTTAGCTTCAAAGAATTGGTTTCCTTCGTTTTAGTACAAGTGTGTTGAAAAAGGTAACTCTGTTGGCGATTTACTGCATAGTTGTAAAAAAAGTAAGTGTAAACAGAGTTGTTTGTAGTTGGCATGAATACTGCGACAAAAAGGGTATGGAAAAATGGTAAAATGTTGTTATTTTAAGTTAAATTTCAATAAAACCAAAGCAAAGGATTTTCTATTATTTTTTGAAAATATATGTAATTCTTTCAAAATTTCTTTTTGTTAAACCAAAAATGTTTGTAGCCTCTTATGCATTTTGAAGTGCGTGTGTTAACACTAGCAACAATTACAATAAAATTACCCAAGTGCTAAAAATGTCCTTCACATAAAGTTAATTTGCCAGCACAATAACAAAAATATGCATTTTTGTGTATTACAAAAAAAAAACGAGTCAAACACATGATGACTTTGACCGCTTGTTTGTAATATTTTGTTGTTTTTAAACGACTGCACTTCGTGTCCATGTTTAGTATTTGTTGTTGGTTTGGCTGCATTTCATTACGTTACAGAAAATGAAGCAGAACAAAAAAAAAAAAAAAGAAGTATTCCAACAACAACAACACCAACAAGCAAATGTAAACATAACAAATAATTTATTGATGCATGCCTGCATTTTTATATGCATTGCTCTCTCTCTCTCTCTCTCTAGTCACCCCTTCTCTTTTGTTGTTTTTACATTTATGCTCTTACTTTATGTCTCTTATTTTCATTTAACGAATTTAGGTTACGAGTGTAATATTTGACCTAACGTAAGTGCATCATTGTCACGGAGGACAAGGTAAGTTATGTACTCCTACATACATACAGATTTATTTTGCATTAGATTTTTGATTTTTTTAAAAAATTACAACATGATTTATTTAAAATTAATTTGCAGAAAAGATTTTTTAAATTCTTTACAACTTCTTCTAAACAAAATAAATATGTAGATGAGAATTTATTAATAACTGCCAGTTTTACTGGCATATAGAAAATATGCACGTTTTTTTTTATTATATGACCCTGTCCTAAATTTCACGTTGCTTGTATGTATTGTAAGTATATACACACAATTATTACTTGAATCTAGGTAAAGTACATATTGCAATGGGTCAAGGACTCAATATCAAGGTTAGTTTAATGTCAGAACATTAAATCGATATGCAAATTAGCTAGAATGAATGGAATATTTTTTGAGATGGCTAATATTAAAAATCATAATAAGTCTGAATTAAAATGATTTAAAAAAAATGAATGAATTAGTTTTTATTTCAAATTTGGCTTGACCATAATTAGCACGAAGGCAATCCCTAATACAATATTAATGATTTTAAAACTTTTAACTTTTACGTAAAAAATAAAAAAAGAGCTTAAATTTCTTATTTGTATAAAAATTTTTTCAGATGAAAAAATGTAAATCGGCAACACTGTTTGTTCTGACAGCTGATTTGATTCACAGAACTTGTTGATGTAATTTATCATGAATAGGTTTACATCGTACAGTGGTTCCAATTGAAAAAAACAGGATCATCAGCCATGTCACAGAATACCATTCCGATGGGAAATGGTTTCAATTCCGTAAGTTGCTTCTTCAGAAAACGAAAAACGAAATTTTTTCGTAATCAAACCACTTTTAATTTCAAAATGGAATTGCAAAACACTTTTCTACTGACTTCATTTGCAGTAAATATTTAAAAAACGTGCATACTTCTAGGAGCGTCAAATAAATATTTGGTCATGGGCTTTCCATGTTAATAAAAAGCTTAATGTGAGCTTTGCATCTAAAAACAAGAGCAAACAAACGCCTCAAGGTATAAAAACGTTATCATTGTAAAACCTAAATACAAAATAAACGGTATCTAAAGCACGAAAAATATACTTTTTCGGAATGACAACAACGGAATCAAAACCAATCCGAACGGAGTCTGTGACACGGCTGATTAAATCTGTATCTTTGAAACTTGCAATCCGATTACAAAACGACGCAAAATGTTTCCAATTGAAAAAAACACGATTTCTATAAAATTCATAGAGCACGGCGGAAGCTTGAAGAATATGGAAATTTGGACCATCCTGTTGAAACAGGGTGCAAAAGTTAGCCTCTGGTATAAAATACTTTGTCAGCCTCATAACTTTTACAAATACAATCCTATTTTAATAAATTTAACTCTGGTGCAAAGTTTATAAATAGATAAAGAAAATACAGTTTATTTTATTAAGATATCTTTAATATTTTCAAAGATATTTGGCTTTGAATTTTAAAAAACGTTGGTTTTTGGCCTCCACTTTATTCCCTATTTCGTTAATATCTTCGATAGTAGCATAGCCAAAATTTTCCGAAATTTTTTTACGATTTCTAATACAATTCTTGATAAGATGCCGAAAACAGTTTTAGGTTATCTCAATTCATGTAGTCGTGAAAAATAATCAAAGTCAAGACTTTGAAATGAGAGTAAAAAATTGCTAAATTTTGACAAAAATAAAACTTAATTATTCGAAATTTTTCTCAATAATTTTTCAAAACCACAATTTTTTATTTTCAATATTCCAAAAGAATAGTGTTAAAAAATATGACCGCAGTTGAAATTTTAAATCGATTAAAGCTTGCACGCTACATCCAGCATTGGACGAAAATAAAATGCTTCTGAAAATTTTATTATTTTTAGAAAATCTGCTCCCCTGGCCACATTTTTGAGCGGGCGGGTTTGTAAAGAAACATGAAAAATTGGATGGTCGGTTTTTCTTCTTAAGCGATTAATTTAGAATTTCTTGGAAAAATTCACTATCTTTGTCCAATGCTGAATGTAGCGTGCATGCCTTAATCGATTTAAAATTTCAACTGCAATCATTTTTAAAGTCTATTCTTTTGAAAGATTGAATATAAAAAATTTTAGTTTTGAAATATTTTTTGAGAAAAACATCGAACAATTAATTTCTATTTTTTGTAAAATTTAGTAATTTTATTCTCATTTCAAAATGTTGACTTTGATTCATTTTCCCGACTACATGAATTGAGATAACTAAAAAAAATGTTCTGCGTGTTATCAAGGATCTTGTAAAAAATTGTAAAATATTTGTTGGAAAATTTTGGTAATATTATTACAAAAGATATTGACGAAATAGAGAATAAAGTCGAGGTAAGAAACCAAAATTTTTAAATTCAAAGCCAAATATCTTTGAAAGTATTCAAGATATTTTAATTAAATAAACTGTATTTTCTTTATCTGTTTATAAACTTTCCACAAAGTTTAAATTTATTAAAATCGGATAATATTTATAAAAGTTATGAGGCCAACAAGGTTTTTCATGCCTAACGTAGTCGAATTTGACACCCTGTAGCTTAGCATGTGTTTTAATAGGGTCGTCCAAATTTCAAGATTCTTATAGCTTAGATCATCCCCTATGATTTTTGCATACATCGTTTTGTAATCCGATCGGAAGTTTCAAAGATACAGATTTATTAATATATTTTTCCAATTGGAACCACTGTGCGACACTAGGCTTGAACAAAAACGATGATGTTCTAATTACTGGAATGAGGCAATGGTTGATCCACACTCCATGGCATCAAAATGCTGACCAGATTTGATACACTGACGGCTCCAAACAGAAAAATGGATATACGGCAAATGACAAATTCAAAATGGCGGCCATGGAATAGAATAAAGTCAGGGACTAAGAATTAAAAATCAATAAAAGCTATTGTGAGGGGTATCATATTAAAAAGCATGGAAATAATAACCTAATCATATAAAAGAAATTCAAAATGGCGGCCATGAAACAATATAAAGTCAGATACCAATATTTTAAAATTATCAAAACTTATCGGCATGGTTATCATATTAAAGAGCATAGAAATACTAATCTAAACAAATTCAAAATGGCGGCCATGGAACAATATAGCAAGGAACAAAATTTTTTTTAAATTATCACAACTTATCGTCATGGATATCATATTAAAGAGCATAAAAATACTAATCTAACCATATATAAGAAATTCAACATGGCGGCCATGGAACAATATAGTTAGACCAAAATTTTAAAATTATCAAAACTTATCGTCATGGATATCATATTAAAGAGCATAAAAATACTAATCTAGCAATATATAACAAATTTAAAATGGCGGCCAAGAACAATATAGTCAGGAAAATTTTTTTTTTTAATTATCAAAACTACTCGTCATGGATATCATATTAAAGAGCATAGAAATACTAATCTAACAATATATAACAAATTCAAAATGGCGGCCATGGAAGAATATAGCAAGGAACAAAAAATTTTTTAAATTATCACAACTTATCGTCATGGATATAATATTAAAGAGCATAAAAATACTAATCTAGCAATATATAACAAATTCAAAATGGCGGCCATAGAACAATATAAAGTCAGGAACAAAATTTTTTTTTAAATTATCAAAACTAATCGTCATGGGTATCATATTAAAAAGGATAGAAATACTAATCTAACAATATATAACAAATTCAAAATGGCGGCCATGGAACAATATAAAGCCAGAAACAAAAAATTTTTTAAATTATCAAAACTTATGGTCATGGTTATCATATTAAAGAGCATGGAAATAATAATCTACCAATATATAACAAATTCAAAATGGCCGTTATGGAACCATTGTAGTCAGGGACCAAAAATTTTTAAAATATCAAAACTTATCGTGATGGTTAACATAGAAAAGAGCATATAGATGTCATTCTAAAAAAATATATAGCAAGCTCAAAATGGCGGACATGGAACAAGACAAGGAACGAGAATATAAATTTATCAAAATCTATTTTCTTAAAGCGCATCATAAAGGCACCGCCTAAGAATAAAAAATTATTAAAATAGATCATGTTGGGTACTATATTACAGAGCAGAAAAAAATCCATTCTAATGATTTAGAACTTTAGGAAATTTCTATTTTAGTGGGGCTTTAGTTTATAATTTTTTTTTATTTAAAATTTAGTTTTCAAATTTAAATAGTTTTATTTTTTTTTTTTTTGAAATTCCTTTAACTCACCTGATGATATGGAATTAGCTGATTCAGATCTGGGTGTATGAAGGTGTTGCATCATATTGCTATTGTTCATATGATGGTGATTGTGATGATTTAATCCGTTACTGATTATACTGTGAATGGCAATATTGGCATGTATAACCTGACCATTCTGTGAGGTCTGCAGCGAATTCAGTTGTTGGGCATTGGTCACAATATTGGGACCATTCATATTTACAGGCATACCACCAATTCCACCACCACCACCTCCGCTACTACCTCCGCCACCACCACCACCACCACCACCTCCACCACCAATACCCATGTGACCATTTGTTAGATGACTGGTATTATTATTATTAGGATTACTGTTACTGTGGTGGTGACTACTGAGATTGTGACTGTGACTGTGACTCTGACTGTGATTATTCATTTGATTCAAACTGCCGCCACCTAGTCCCAGACCATTAAGTGACGTCATACCTGGCACATTTCCGCCACCATTTCCACCACTCGATAAATTTGTATTTAACGAACCGTTTGTATAATTTTGATTAACATTTAAGGAGGCATTATTAGAGTTGGGTAAATTAGACAAGGGTATGATGGTAGTTTGTGCTGGCAATGATGAGGCACAACCCTGCAGAGATGTTATAACACTGTGCTGATGACTATTATTGTAATTAGCTGAATCGTTGCACATCCACATTTCTTGATCACCATATACGGGCGAGTCCAAAGATGAAGGCGACATATTTATATCTGATGACAAAACAAGACCATTTGAAGAGGACGTTACTTCGGAAGAGGATTCTTCTAACATTTTTAAAGCGGCAAAACCGCCATTATTGGACCAACGTCGTTTCATCATTTGGAACAAGATATTTGGAAATAAATAGTTCACCCTTTTCGCCCGAAAGAATTTCTTTGCAAAAAGGCGCTCTAAAAGTTGGGTAAAAATTAAAATAATTTTTTTTTTTGGTTTTGCTTAAATATTTTGTTTTTGGTTTTAAATAACTTTTGGCCACAATTTACCCATACTTGTTTTTTTTTGTTGTTGTTTTTTTTAAATTAATTTCTTTAACGTTTCTTATTTCTTTTATTTTTTTCACGTTTTCTAAAGAAGTTTTGTTAACAAAAAATTCCTGTTACGTTTTTTATATTGAAAATTGAAGAGTTTTATAATGATGATTAAGCAAAGTGTATTTTTAATTCTTTTTGTATTTCGTAAAAATGTGTACAAAAAAAAAACAAAAGTTTATAACAATAAGAATCTATAGTTAAGAGTTTAAACCGGTCTTAAAACAAAACAGGTTAAGCTTTAATTTTTATCATGAGACAGAAAAGTCAAGCAAAAATAAAAACACGAAAAAAAAGTTCAATACAAATAACAAACAACTTATTCAAAGCGTGATTTCTGAGACTCAAATTCTTTGTACGCGACTTTAAAATACTCAAATATCAACACAGGCACACACACACACGCTTACATTCGTATTCACAATACTAGTACAACCTTTAATAAAAAGCGCTTATAAAGCCAAGTTAACAGACACTTGATAGAAGAACATAAAAAAACAAGACAACAAACAATCAACTAAATTTAAGTGGACAACAAAAACATATTGCACACATATTTCTTTCCCCGCTGCGATGTATTCTTGAGCAGTAATGCCAATTTAGTGCTTTTTATAAATTAGTAAAATGTAATTTAGCATACAAATAAATCAATAATTTCGCAGAACTGTTATCATTGCTTATGGTTTCAAATACCGGTAGCATATGCAATAAATGTAATGAGAATGTCGTATATAGGGCATTATTTTTGAAAAGGACAACCCAAAATATTTTTTTCTCCGAAATTCCTAGATATTTGGCATAACTCATAATTCTAGTAGTTATAAATGTGTATGCAAAAAAAATTTTATAATATTTATTTTTCGATTTCAGGGGTGCGAAAGTGTTGCCGTTTTTTTTTAATATTTTAAACTTTTGTTTGAACTAGAAAAAAATTAATATAAGTGATTCTTATATGAAATCGTATGATCTTTAAAAACAAATTTAATTTAAAAAAGAAATAATTTTTTTCAGGCTCAAAGCCGGAAAACCCCAATTGAAATTAAATTTTTTCTAACTTCGACATGAGTTAGGATCTATTTTATTTTGAGAACGTTTTTTCTCATGCTCTCAGTTTTAGCAACTCATTCTCTCAACAATGTTGCCGTGTTTTAATAAAATTTCATACATTTTTCATACGAAATATAAGAACAAAAGAAAATAAACAATAATGTGAAAGAATTTTGAAGCTACTGCCGTCGATTTAGTTTTGGGCCTGTTTATTTTTGCAGCGTTTTTGTCTGAAGTTGCAGACTTGTTCTGTTTCATCATTAAAAGTTATAAAAATTTCTTTACATGTCCCCCACCTTTTGCTCATTGTTATAAAGAGTCTGTATAAGATATCGCGTAAACCTTACGTTTAATGTATTAGGTGTGTTTAGCACTTTTATGTAAAACTTCATGAGAAATAATTTCATGGAACATTTTAACCCTCTAGTGCTTCGCTGTAAAGGTCTTTTTCTACCCTTTCGTAGAAATGGCCAAAAAAACTCCACTTCGACGGCGAGATAGCGGGTTGAAATATCCTACAAAAAAATTCCTCATAAAGTTTTATTATCAGTCTTAGAAGACAATAAATTTCTAAACTTAACTGGAACGAAAGAAATCATTAAAAACTAATTGGGAGATAGTACGAAATAGAGGGCTGCACGAATGTATTCGAAAGTACTCATAAGTATGTTTGTGTGTGTATGAATGTATGTTTTTTGTATATATGTGTGTATATATGTATGTTTATATGTATATTTGGTCGTGGGTATGTATGTACACACATATACATGCATGTATACATAAGTATATACATAAGAACATACATCTATGCACACACGAAATTCTTACGAGTACATTCTACGAATACATTTGAGTACACTTTGCAGCCCTCTAGTACGAAATTAACCCTCAAGCACATTTTAAGTTTTTACTGATTTCTGGCATTCCAGTTAAGTTTAGAAATTTATTGCCTTCAAAGACTTAAAATAAAATTTTATGAGGAATTTTTTTGTAGGATATTTTAGCCCGCTATCTCGCCGTAGAAGGGGAAATTTTTTGTCCCTTTTTAAGAAAGTGTCAAAAAAGACCCATAAAGCGAAACGCTAGAGGGTTAAAATATTCCATAAAATTATTTCTTGTGAAGTTTTGCGTAAAAGTGCTGAATACACCTAAAACATTAAACATAAGATTTACACGATATCTCATACCGATTCTCTATAACAGTGAGCAAAAGGTGGGGGGCATGTAAAGAAATTTGCATAACTTTTGAACTTGTGGAAATACCACTATCATACTTTTACAGTATAAGGAGGACACCGAAGGCTAATTTTGGTAAAAAGAAATAAAGAAATAAAACATGTCGAAGTATGAAAAATTTTAATTTCAAATGGTCATTTCCGGTTTTGAACATGAAATTTTTTTTTAATTAAGTCTTTTTTTAAAGATCCAACAATTTCCTATAAGAATCACTTGTTTTAATTTTTTTTAAATTTATTTTTTCTAGTAAGAAAGGCTTAAAAATAATTTTTTTTAATGGGAACACTTTCGCACCCCATAACTCGACAAATAAACATCATACAAAAAAATTTGCATACACATTTATATCTAATCTACTAGAACTATAGTTATGCCAAATATCAAGGAATTTCGGAAAAAGTGTTTTGGGTTGTCCGCTTTAAAAATAATGCCCCATATAACAGACAGTTGATTGAAAACCATAAAACAAGATAAAATAAACTTCGTTAACTTGGAGAAAACCTACCACCATTCGCATATACTAGAAGGTATTGGAAAACAGTAAAGCTAATTGAGTGCTTTCTTGTTTGTTATTTATATGAAAGAAAAAGTCACTGACTGGCCGGCCCATCATCGCCCAGTCCAAACGACTATAGCTAGAGACTTAAAATTTATTATATACTCAGTTTCATCTCTCGATGTTTTTTTTTTTTGTAAATTTAAATAACACTGTACAACACAAAAAAGAAATTTCATGCTTCTGGCGACTGATTCAGGCAGAGGACACAAAAAAAAACATACCCTGCAAAAAAATATCATGTTTCTGGAAGCAGTAAATAACTTTCATGCCTTCCATATGCGATCTTTTGAAGCGCTTCCGAGGATGCTCAAAAAGAATGCAGAGATCTCTCACTGTTCATAATGTTTAAATTACGAAGTTAGTCAGCATTTTACATTTCTTTAACACGAACTCCAAAATAAGCAAAATCATATTCAGTAGCTTTCAACAATAAAGGTTCTAAAGCAGTGGTGAGCATTATCTCAATATTCTATGCAGGCGAGCATAGGCTGTTCTTTTGCCGTCAACACACGTATACTGTGAATGAGACTCACAGCCTATCTATTTAACCGCGAAGCATATACACAAACAAAGAATAAAATGGTGTATGTTTGCCCACCACTGTTCTAAAGAATTTGTCGTACGCATTGTTTCAAATAAACAATAACACATTTGAAAACTTAAAACCCATTTAGAGTACGCTCTCTTTCTACATTTCCCACCTATTGCATGGAAGAGAGAAATTTATAATAAAACACGATTTGTTTTGTCTGTAGTTTAACAATGATAAAATGAGACATGATTTTAGAGCATTTTCGATGCTTCGAAAGAAGCGCTGTTTTATATAAAAAAACAAGAGCAAGCCATAGAAACAACAAAACTAGCTTCTCTCGCTTATAAACCTGCTTCGGCCGAAGCAGTAGTTTTTGCTGGGTATATGTGTAGCGCCATTTTGATAGTTTACATCTGGGACTAGTTTTAGGGGAAGTTTAAGCAACTTCCCGCTTTTCTCATATAGTTATACAGTACTTTTCGTTTATAGTCACATTATCGATATAGTCTATTTTATCTGTATTTATTGCTTACAATACCAAATTTCATAGCAAATATTCACGTTATAGTCCAATTAACAATATAAGCACATTTCGCATATATGCCATCTATCTTCGGTTCACAAAGACATACAATTTGCGTTATAGTCACAATCGAAAAATTTACTAAATTGTTTAGTTATTGAAGCCACAAACCATTTCAAAAATTACTATGAAAGCATTGAATCGTTTAGTATTCCCGTCACCAACTCTCCACTAGAAGCAAATATTACTTTTAATCTTTTGTATCAGGGATGAAATATCTTGTTATTAACTTTTCTATGCGAATTTTGTTATATGCCTCCGAATGGCATATATGAAAATTAGGCTTATAGTCACATTAGCGATATAGTCCACAGTTTGCGTGCAACTAAAAGTTGTAACTATGAGCGAAAAGTACTGTAGTGACTTCACATAGGAAATCTTGTAATCCTTACAATTAACGTATAAAATGTGTTCAGCTTTTTTATGAAAAACACCAAGAGAAAAATGTTTGTGGAACATTTGAACTCTCTAACTCTTCGCTGTATGGGTCTTTTTGTCCCTTTATTAAAAAATGGGCAACAAACTCCCCTTCAACGGCGATATAGCGGCCGGATATGTTCTACAAAATTATTTGCCATAAAGTTCTATTATAAGTCTTCAAAAAGTCACCGAAGCTCCAGACTCAACTTAAACACCAGATATCATGTAAAACTTAAAATGTGTCTAAGGCTTAATTTAGTACTTATTCCCAATTAGTACACGGCATACGAAATTTTGCAAGCCTTACGTTTAAGGTATAAAATGTGTTCAGCACTTTTATCTAAAACACCACGAGGAAAATTTTTGGAAAACATATTAGCCCGCTAAATTGCCGCTGAATGGGAGTTTTTGCTCCCTTTTTAAGAAAGGGACAAAAAGACCCACAAAACGAAGATTAAGAGGGTTAAAAAATGTACGCACCCCTGCATTGCTATTAAAATTACAAACACTATCCCTGGGTCATCCATCGATAATGGTTGGCAATTTCGAAAAAAAATTATGCGGAGTATTTAATTAATTTTATATGGCAAACTATACATGGAAAAAGTATAATTCTAGCTCCAGCCGACGACACCTTATAAAAGGTGCATCATTGCACTACGAAAGTTCGAACAACAAATCCATTACAAGCTCGTCGGAAACACTTCGAAGTAATTTACTTAAGTATAGTTGATTTTAAATCCGTGGAATCACTATTATTATTTTGCCCCACGTTGGGCGCATTATCGCTGCACCGAAAGTAGCAGGTCTTACCTTGCCGGACATCCCCGACTTAGTGGGGAAATGGTTTTCTAACAACTTTATAGTGGCTAAAGTTAGTCCTTGTTTATAAAATCCACTACGAATATGTAAAGTTAAAATTGCAAATAGTAGTACACTCATTCTGCAATGTGAACCCGATACCAATATAAACTAGATATATAAAACTTATAGTTCTCTGTGCATGTTCTCTTGAAAATTGATATACTTATAAATAAATGTAGAGATAGTTTTTAGAATATGGTCTGCAAAAATGTGCAGTTTAAGCCCAGAGAGCGATAAACTAGGATAAAACTAAAATGTGAAAAACTTTTCGCGTCTTAGAACTTTCGCAAATTTCGACTGATTTTAAATTTAGGCCCCTATTATGATTCACAACTAAATTGATAGTTGAGTCGTAGTTGGCAAATTCTTATTATGGAATACAACTTCATCAAAACAGTTGTCTCAGTTTTTTATCAGTTGTGTTTTGGTTTTTATTTCGACTATTGTGTTACTTTTAAATAATTTTAAAATGGTACTTTTAGGCGCCAATCTATCCCATTTGTCAACCCATATTGTTGCCATATCCATAAAAAATAAAATCTCAAGAAAAAATAGTAAGGCCAAAACTAAAAATATTTAAAATATTTTGTAATGGCTGCTATGGTTCAAACAACAGGGAGTATAGATAAGAACCTTTTTTCGAACATTTTTTCGAAGACAACTGAAATTAGTTGTCAATTATAATACAAAAAAAAAATGGTTGAGTTCGGTCGTAGCATTCACAACTCAACCTAGTTGAGTTGTGAATCATAAGAGGGGCCTTATACTTACAAAAATTATTATGTTTGAGCAATCCATTTCTCTCTGGGGTTTCTCTACTATAAACTAATTACATCAGGGTTGCATTTTCTACAGAAGTCGAAAGGTTTGTGAGATAGTTTAAAAAACCATATAAGCGGATGTTTCAGAAAATGTGTCGAAGAAGCGGCGTTCTAATTTGACAACTATTTTGCTAAATATCTAGAGATAATTCGCTTGCTTTTGTCTGGTGAAGTTTCGAGTTTGTTCTCTTTACTGTATTTTTATTGTATTTGTTACATACAACAAATAAAAATCATAATTTCACACAATAATAAAAAATAGACTATAAACATTAAAGAGCAAAAAAAAATTTAATGTAAAAGGGCGGAAGAAGAGAGATCGATTGATGAAATGTAAAACAGAAAATACGTACACACCATAAATACAACGCTGTTTAACAATGGAGCCAATGTAAACACTGACTAAAAAGAACAAGATTAAGACATCCAAATAATAAATATGAGTAACAAACGATAACACATACATAAAAACTACCACCACACAGGAAAAACTGACTAGTAAAAATAGTACATTTCCGTTAGAGCTGACAAAGTGCTGGGTAGTGGGTATTGAGTATTCGCCCTTATTTTTGGTTATTTAAGACACAAAAGTAATATATTTGAGACAAATCATTTGCAAAATTTAATTTGTGTAAGTAAATTGAAAGGAAAACTTATATGATAAGATACAACTCTGTCTAAGAACTAAAATTTATATAAAAGCATGTCTGTGCATGATGTTCAAATATGATCAGTTTCAGGTTTCATTTACGCCCTAAAGGCTCTATGTAGGTAGTGAAAAACTATACAAAGAGAAATATTTGGCTATTGTAGTAATGTTAGTGTTAAAATAAAGACTGTTTTCTTAGGTTATCGAACTGAACCATTGCTTTAAATTATGTAACAAGAATCCGTTAAAAGTTTTGAGTACCCAAATGTAATATATGGAGCACATTGAGTTATTACAAATAAATGAAATTACCAGCACTAATTTCCATTCATACACACACACACACATGCACACGTTAACATACCCACCCAGTTGGCCACGTCTTTAAGCCATCTTTAACGATGCATGGTGACTCAGAAATTGAAAACCCTAACTTTTTCGCTGTCACCGATTTTAAAAATTTTAACGCCATTTAATAGTAAACATATAAAAATTGGGTCACAATATTTATAATTGTGGGCGTGGCATGCTGTTAAACACAAATATTTTATATAATTTTAGAAAAAAATTATTAACTTATATTTGACCAGAAAGAAATTATTATTTCTTGCATACTATCATCGATAAGGCGATGCGGTCTTTTTTGCAAAGTTAAGAGGATTGTAGTCTTTAAGAAGTGGTATGGGTGGCCACCGTATTGTTTATATTTAAGGGGTTATAAAATATTTTTTTGACAACTATATTTTTGGCAACTTTAAATTTTAGAGCAATATAACTTTTAAATATCAAGAGATAAAAAACAGTAAATGGCCCAGAGAAAGGTCAAAGTGTGCTTTTACACTTTTGTACCCGTCCGTAGAACACTTTTTTAATTTTAATGAAATTACTCAAAAATTATTATTCCAAGAACGCCAATTTTCTCGCTATTGGTACAAAATGGCATAATAATTTTTCACCAACTTCTAGACGTCCGATAAACTTGAAACTTTGCACACACATTAAGATTCCATGACAGCACAATCTGATGGAAATATCTTATATTATAAAAGCTATAGCAGTCAGAGTATTCATATACATATATTATGGGATATTTTGAGAGCAAAATGCTAAGTTTGTCGAAAAATCGTCAGTATAGGACCGGAGGAAGGGGTACTCCCCAATCACAAAGTAATTAATAACTCTTTATAATATCTGGAAAGCTATAACAGTAACAGTCTTCAAACTTGGTATGAACAAATTTGAATATAAGTTACGAAATTATGTAGGTGCGAGGGAAGGGGTACTCCCCATACAAAGTAATCTATAATTGCCTGGTAACTGGAAAGATAGAACACTAAGAGTCTTCAAAGTTGGTATGAGTTAATTCGAAGACATGGCACGAAGTAAGGTAAAAAACACTGACGGAGTAGGTGTGGGGGAAGGGCTACCCCTATATAAAGTAATTAATGATTACCTGCTATCTGGAAAGTTATAACCGTAAGGCTTTAAATTTGGTATGACTTAATTTGAAGACAAGGCACGAAGTTACGTAAAATACTTGCGGCGTAGGTGCGAGGGAAGGGGTACTCCCCATACAAAGTAATCATAAATTGCATGCTACCAGGAAAGATAGAACAGTAAGAGTTTTAAAAATTTGGTATGAACTAATTTGATCACAAGATACAAAGTTGGGTAAAAACTGTGGATGCGGTGGAAGGGGTACTCCCCAACCTTCCATATCTTTGCGATTGATTGATCTATTATCTACAGTTTTTGGAAATGACATATTTTAACCTGATCAAAAACTTATCCTGGGTATTATTAAAATGGTTTATTTATCCACATATGCCCTTTTTTAATAAGCAAATGGGTTCAAAAATTAAAAAACCCACATTTTTATGTAAAATGTTAAAAAATTCTAAAGTTTAATTTTGGGCCTGAATATCTCAACAACTGCTACACCGATTTTAATAAAAGCAAAAACCTGCTAAAAGTTCAAGGAGTTATCTGTCCGTAAAAAAAAAAGTTATTAAAATATCTCAAACGGTTAAAAAGTTACAGAATTTTGGCCAACGAAAAAGGATTATGAAGAACTGTGCGACGGGTACAAGACAATGCTAAGTGGTAGAAGACATACTGAAGACAGGTCCATAGAAATCGTCGATGAAATTTTTATACAAATTACGGTGTTCTTGTATGCCACAAATCATTGAAAATTTACACAATATTTAAGGATTAATTTAATACTTATTCTCAATTAGTATTCGGCATGGGAAGTCTTGTAAGTCTTACGTTTAAGGTATAAGATGTGTTCAGTACTTTTTATATAAAATACCACGGACAACATTTTTGTAAAACATTTCAGCCCGCTAAGTCAATGCTTAAAGGGAGCTTTCTTCCCCTGATTTAAGAAAGGGACAAAAAGACCCACACCACGAAGAGGTAGAGGGTTAAAATGTTCCACAAAAACGTTTTTCATAGTGTTTTACATAAAAGTGCTTAACATATCTTACACCTTAGACGTAAGGCTTACAAGATTTCCTATGCCGAATACCAATTGTGAATAAGTACGAAATTAACCCTTAAACACAGTTTAAGTTTTCAATGATTTCTGGCGGCGTACAAGTTAAGTCTGGAGCTTGGTTGTCTTTAAAGACCTATAGTAAAATTATATGGCCAACATTTTTGTAGAACATTTCATCCCCCGACCTCTTCCTTTTTAGGGATGTTTTTCAAGATTTGTTAGAATAGAACCAAAAATTACCATTATGTGGGGCACTTAGAGTGTTAATATCTATCACAAAAATATTTGCCTTAATATGTCTAATTAAATTTATTGAACTTCAGCAATCTAGCCAACAAGGCCATAATCGATCACAAATTTTGTACAAAGTTGCTGAACATACCCTACACCTCAGATGTAAAGAACACATAGCTTCATATACCGATATGCTGCTCGAACAGGCTTAATCTGGGGAAAATTTACTCCGATATGATCTTCCAAAACGACGATATACAAATATTTTTCATTTTATTTTTTTGGTCTCCTATATTAGAATCGGTTGTCAGAGCCCCATAATTTTGAAAACAAAAATCGAAATTGTTGTATAGTGTTATTGATGTTGAGAACTGACTTGGCTTGGGTTTCGAACTGAGGCTACATGTTTATAAGTTATTGCGCTTACCTCCTTGCTGTAGCACCACCTAATCATCGATAGCAAAAAGTTAACATATTAATTTGTTTGATAGAAGACTAAACGTGCGACTTTGTAGCTCATATTAGCATCAACAAAGCTGTATTAAAGATGAAGAATGGGACATTGTCGTTAAGATTGTCCTTAACAAAGTTTTATTAAAGAAAAAATGTAAGACCTTGTTGCTCAGATTATCCTCAACGAAATTTTATTACAGACAAAACGTGGGACTTGGGCGCTTATTTTGTCCCCAACAAAATTTTATTAAAGGCAAAACGTCGGACCTTGTCGCTCAGATTGTCCCCAACAAAGTTTTCTTAGACAAAATGTGGGACATTGTCGTTTAGATTGTCCTCAAGAAAGTTTTATTAAAGACAAAACTTTGGACCTTGTCGTTCAGATTGTCCTCAAGAAAGTTTTATTAAAGACAAAAATGTGGGACATTGTCATTCAGATTGTCGTCAATAAAGTTTTATTAAAGTCAAAAAGTGGGATCTTATCGCTCAGATTGTCCTCAACAAATGTTTTTTTAAGGGACAAAAAGTGGGACATTGTCGCTCAGGTAGTCCCCAACAAAGTTTTATTCAAGATAAAACGTGGGACCTTGTTTCTCAAACTGTCCCCAACAAAGTTTTAGTAAAAGGACAAAATGTGGGACATTGTCGCTCAGATTGTCCCCAGCAAAGTTTTATTAAAGACAAACCGTATGACATTGTCACTCCGTTTGTCATGAACGACGATTTCCTTTAAATTTTCGACTAGAAAATCTAATCAATAAACGATGTGCCGTACATCAATCGTCGAAGACAATGTCGTATACAATGATTTGGCCAAGTGGGGTAGTTTGACAATTCATGATGGTCATTAACGATGACAGACACACACATAATTATTATTATAATTTACTCTACACAACGATGAAACGACAAGCGACAAATGATTTAAATTTAGTCAACCAACCAAAAAATGTTTTTAGATGAAATAACAACATAAACTACTTGTTCATGGTACGAAAATAAATATACACAAAATTAAATAAATTAAAAAAAAACCAAAACATGAATACATGTTATTTAGAATGAAAAGTAAGAATAAAGAGGAAAAAAAACAAATAATATATTACGAACTAAACAACCACCATGTTCTTTTTTTATTTATTTATAATTTTTTATTTATTTCTTTTTTTTTTTTACAAACAAGTTTTTCAGGCGGCAAATCACGACACGTCAGGTTGCGTTCTACTCTTTAACAACAACACGAAGAAGAAAAAAACAAAATTTTTTGCTTGTTAAGTCAAAAAGAAAATAGCAGCAGCAACAACAACAGAGTTTTGACCAATAACACTAATAATAAAGGCTAAAATTATATAAAAACCCGACTACTGTTCATTTAAAATTTAGATGCAATGCGTATACATTGAGAAAATTATTTTACATAATTTGAATGAATAACATTCATTGATATTGATTCATTAATTTTATGAAAATATACATTGATTCAATGTACGCATACGTTGCTTCAATGAAAGTATTCATTAAAGTCCAATCTAAGAAAATAGCAGCAACAACAGCAACAACAACACAGTTTTGACCAATAACACTAATAATAAAGGCAAAAAATTATATAAAAGCCCAACTACTCTTCATTTAAGATTTAGATGCAATGCGCATACATTGAGAAAATTATTTTACATAATTTCAATGAATGACATTCACTGATATTGATTCATTAATTTTATAAAAAAAATACATTGATTCAATGTACGCATACGTTGCTTCAATGAAAATATTCATTAAAGTTTCATGTAAAATGGCTCATTGAAAACATTCGTTATTGTTATTTTTTTTAGCAAAATTAACTAAATAATTCATTCATTTAACGTACTAGTACATTAGGTCAAAATTAATGAACAATTCGTTGAAACAATGAACTTTTTTTAGTTTTTGGTTCAGTGTACTTTTAATAGAAAGCCAAACTCATAAAACAATCCATCTGCGGAGTAATGATGTCCTGTCATCATAATTATGACATCACTGTTATGACAAATATAATCAATAAAGCATAAATTGACATCAATCTGATGACAAATGTCATAACATTTTCTCACATTTAAGTGTCATCTATGCTATGACCGCAAATACATAAATTTGATGCTACATTTTATATCATCTTTTCTGTTTAAAAATATTTTATTGCCAGAGGATCTCAATCGGCTAAGTAGAAGTAGATAAAAACAAATATGTTACATACTTTTTGTGGGCATGACACTGCTCTCTTTTCCAATCACAAAATTGTATTGTCGGAGAAATTTTACGTACATTTGTAGAAAGTTTCATAAAAATCCTTTAAGTAAAAGTAGATGAAAAATCATACTTTTTTAACCAACATTTTTTTTTGTCGGAGAAACTTAATGTCTGTGCTAAATTTCGTAAAATTCTCTTGATATAAAAGTAGATGAAGAAGAATATTTATTTTAAATGAGCCCACTTTTCTAATAAAAAAATTTTATTGTAAGAGAAGTTCAATATGTGCGCAAAGTTTTATAAGAAGTAAAAAAACATTAACTTTGTATAGGCGTGGCACCGCCAACATTTCTTATCATTTAACTATATTGCCAGGGTAACTAAACAAGTGTACAAAATTTCATAAAAAGCAGTTTAGTAGAAGTGGGTAAAATTGAATACTTATTTTGTGTGGGCGTGGCAGTGCCCACTTTTCTAATCATGAAATTGTATTATCGGAGAAACTCAATGTGTGAGAAAAATTTCATTAGAATCGGTTAAGTAGAAATAGATGACAAGCCACACATTTATTTTGAGTGGGAGTGGCTCTGCCTACTCTTCTTATCATTATATTGTATTGCCATGATTGCTCAATATTTTTGTAAAGTTTCATAAGAATCGGCTAACAAAGAATATTTACTATGTATAGGCGTGGCACTGCCCACTTTTATAATCTTAAAATTGTATTGTCAGAGATCCCCAATGTAAGTCCTGAGTTTTATAAAAGTCGCTTAAGTAGAAGTACATGAAAACTAATATATATTTGATATGGGCATGGCTCTCCCCACTTTTCTCATCACGAAATTCTATTGTTGAAGGAACTTAAATTGTGGCTAAAGTTCATAAGAATCGGTTGATTAGAACTATATAAAATCCTATATTTATTTTGTGTGGGTGCGGTTCTGCCCATTTTTCTAATCATGAAATTGTATTATGGAAAAAACTCAGTGTGTACGCTAAGTTTGATAAGAATCGGTTAAACGAAAAAGAACATTATATTTGAGTGGGCGTGGTACTGCCCACTTTTCGTATCATTAAAATTATATTGTCAGGGTAACTAAATATATATGTGCAAAGTTTCCAAAGAGCCCTTGAACTAAAAATAAATAAAACACAATATTTACTTTTATGGGCGTGGCAGTGTCCACTTTTTAATCACAAAATTATATATTGTCAACGAAACCACATGTGGGTGCAGTGGCAAAAGGAACTTCAACTTGATTAAAATTATTGTACTTAAAAAAACCCCGCAAGGTACAGCGAAATATATTTCATAGGCAACACTTGGTTTGATTACACTAGGCGCAGTGATAATTTTTTATCGACATGTCTGAAGTCAGAAAAAATCTGAAACTTTGTCAGAAAATCAAGCAATTTGTCCGAAATTCCATTAGACGTTTCTAAAAATTTTCTAAAATATTAATATCACAGAAGTCTGGAGGCAATTTAATTTCCCTTAAGACATTTAATAGACTAGTCTGCGCATTTTCTTATCTACGACTTACGACTTTTAGCATTCACTTCTGCATATTGTCTGACTGTAGTTTTCATAATAATTCTCATTTATTTCTTGTGAGTTTATGCATAAATGTGCGAGTTTTTAAGCAGAAAAATGCATGCCACAAGAAGAGTCACAGAAGTCTTAAAACAATTAGATTCTCTGTGCTAATTTTCTAACTTCTAAATTTCTAAACATTAATACGATAATTATCCAAAGCTTATGCATCCAAATGTTAAATGAACAGTTTTCTTCAACTAACAACGTTTTAAACTTAAATAACTTTAGTGGGGCTGCTGTTGCTGCTGTTGTAGTACTTTAATAAAATTGTTAAAATTTATTCAATTTTAGTCAAGCTGAAATTTGTATTGAAAAAAAAAGAAAATTAAAAAATCAAGCCTGTTTAAAAAATTCTACATGTATAATTAAACTTAGAGTGCAAAAGTTTAATGTTGGTTTTTTATTACTTGATCTTTGTTTAAAAATTAAAACATCAATCATAATTATTTAGTTTTTTTTAAACAAAATTAATCACAGGTACAAATTCTAGATTATGATTTCAAAATTAAATGGAAAAAAAAATCTGTTAATTTTCTTAAATATTTTTAAAATAAATAAATTTTAATTAATGGACCCTATTTCTCTTTCCAGCGAAAATCTAAGAAATGTTTGCCCTAAATATAGTGAGTGACAGATGAAAAATTTACTGCCATTTATATAAAATTTATAATTTTGAGTTAAATCGGATGGATTCATATTATTATTTTGGTCGGATAACTTCTTATGAAAAATTAAATTCAGGCCCCACGTTGGGCGCCATATCAGAAAAATCTTTTCTTGCACCGGAAGTAGCGGGTTTTACCTTTCCTGACACTCCTGAGCTAGTTGCGAAAGAGTTTGCTAACAACTTAATAGTGGTTTAAGTTAGTCCTTGTTTATAAAATCCACTACGAATTGGTAAAGTTAAATTATTTTTGAAAAAGGTGTTATTATGAAATACTGTTACACTCCTTCTGCAATGTGGAGCTCATACCAATATAAACTGTATGTATAAAACTTCTAATTCTCTGTTCAGATTCACTTGAAACTTGATTATAAAAAAATGTAGACTTAGTTTTTAGAATATGGTCTGCAAAAATATTTAGGTTAAGCCTAGAGAGCGATAAACTAGGCTAAAATAAACTGTGAAAATCTTTTCGCGTCTTGTAACTTTCGCAAATCTCGACTGATTTTAAATTTATACTTACAAAATTGTGATGTTTGAGCAGTCCATTTCTATTTATCGTAAATTAAGATTTGGAGCCACCGCGCAAAAAAGCGAAAAGCCCTAAAAGTGAAAATTAAAAGCACCCAGCACCAACTCGAAAATTTTCCACCTTGAAAATTAAAAAACAAAACACTAAAAACAGTGCTAAAAGCATCGAGTTGACAACGACGATTTTAATGAACATTTCATCAAATATATGAAATAATTTCATTGATTCAATGCAATCATTTCGCAAATGAATGAAAATATTTCATTATTTTGATGAAAATATTTCATTATTTTGATGAAATTATTTCATTATTTCAATGAAATTATTTCATTATTTTAACGAAATGATTTCAAAACTTAAATGAAATTATTTCATCATTTTAATTAGATTATTTAGTTCGTTGAATGAATTATGTCATTAATTTAATGAAATTATATCATTGTTTTAATGAAATTATTTTAATGTTTTAATGAAAATATTGCATCATTAAGTAAGATCATAAATTTAAACTGGTTTTTTACTATTAATTTAAAGACAATTCCATACTACAAATACGTAAGATAGAAACTTGTGATATTGATGACTGATCACCAGTATCAAACTCAGTGTCTTGATTCTTATGATTTGTTTCATAGGCAACATCTTGACTAGTTTAGCTAACAGCACTCTCAAAACAAAATAAAAATATTATTATTGTTCGCTTTTGGTTGACAACTATTGAAATAAATAAGGGTTCACTTTTTATAAAAGAAAAATATGTATATGCGTTTTATTTTATCGGTCTTTCATAAATGCAATGACATTTTTCATTAAAACTATGAAATAATTCATTGAAAGTATGAAAATGAAGAACTTAACATTTTCTATTTATTTTCGATTTTTTAAAGTATATATTTCAAGATTTTTAAGCATCAATGAAAACATTTTGTCAAAACCTAGAGTTTTCCATAAAATGAAAAATCGGTCTCGTTATAAATGCAATGAAATTTTCTAAGGCAACTATAAGAGCTAATGAAGCAATTCGTCCCTTGTATTTTGATTTCCCTCAGAAGTCAAAACTCTTTTTTACACTCTTTTTGGAACATTTTTTAACATCCCAAAAAGGCGAATTGGGTGACAAAACACCACCCCTTTAACAGGGTGACCCGGTACCACATTTATACATAAATAACATGCATGTAAATCGTACACATCTTTCGTATTTTTTATATGCACTAAAAGAGACCCCTGATGATCACCTCCACTGATAATGTAAATGAGTGATTCATTTCAATATTTTTATTTAAGATCAATATTTATTTAATTTTTTCTAATAATAAATTCTTGTTCGATTTTTTCTTTGTTGTGGCAAATATTTAAAAAATATGAAATAATATAAAAAAACACTGACATTGACGTTTTTTTAGTAAAGTCCACAGTCCAAAATATATTTCAGTTCTAACATTAAGGATCTAATTTTGTAAAACGCTACACTTGGCGTTGACAGATTTTTATTTAAAACTTTTTTCATATACAATTTCAAAATGTTTAGCGATGGCTTTTAGAATAGAAGTTCTCCAAAACATTGATGATTTTAGAGGTAACAAACATGGAACAAAAATGTTAAAAGTCTTTTGTGTTCAGCGGAATAATAATTATTTGAGATAATTTCCCAATTTGATTTTAAATAAGTTTTCATTTGAAGTCTACCCATGATTTGCACCCATGACAAAAAACTTAACCCACAACAAATGAAAACGTTTTTGGAACGATTTTCCGTCATTCCACGTCAAATTTGGTTTGTACACAGACCGGTTTCGGCTACGTGCCATCTTCAGTGTTCTATTGAATAGTATTCAATAGAACACTGAATAGAACACTAAAGATGGCACATAGCCGAAACCGGTCTGTTTACAAACCAAATTTGACGTGGGATGACGGAAAATCGTTCCAAATTCAAATAAACCCCGTCGGAAGAAAAACACAACACTCAAATGTGTGTTTAGTGTTCTTTAATGAATACAAAGAAATTTAATTATTCTGGCTTAAGTTCTTCTTTTAATTTAATTTTTTAATTAAATTATATTTTTATTTAAAGAAAATTGTACTGCACGTAGACAAAGAAAACAATTTTGCCTACATTGGAGGTTAAACTCACGACATGTTTCGAGAACACCCGGTCTACTCATCAGAGTTCTTTACCGCCTAATCCACATGACCAATGTCGATATTTTGCAGTCAAGTAGTTAATTATCATTTACTCTGAATCAATTCATGCTCAGTCACTCTTAGAGTCGTTTTAAGCTTTTCATTTGATAGTTCACTATTTCACTTTATGTCCTGTATCCGCTACACTAAGCCTGGATTGTAAACTTCTGCTATACAACTCTATTCTTCCTATGGTATGGTATGGTATCCAGAAAAGCAGAGGCCACAAAATAAAATCTTCCGTACGATTACAGCAGCCCTCTGATATGTCAGAAATCTCCGTATTCATAAAGATCTAGGTTTTCCGATTTTTAAAATTGTGTTTTAAAAACATGTCACAATATGCACCCTAATCCCCTAGCCCGCATTATTGTTAACTTTAGAGGCCATACTCGGCTGAGGAGGAGAGACACTCTTGCTCTCAGCCGAACACGAGAGACGTATGACAACCAAAGAAGAAACCGTTGAACATAATATTTTGTCTAGCACTCTCCGAACTTATTATTAATAACTTTAGATTTAAGACTTGAATATTTATTTATATTTAGTTCAATTTATTATTGAAGATTCAACAAATAATTTAACCGTAAAAAATATGTCCTGTGTAAAGCTGACGGCAAACATAATTATGTTTCACGAATACTAGCATGTGAATGTTTCTTTTATTCATTTATTTCAATTGAACAGTCTACATGCTTCATAATTTTCTCAAAATAAAAATGTAATTTAACTGAAAATTTAAATTTAAAAAAAGACCGAATAATTACATTTCTTTGGATTACGCCCTTAAAGTTCGTCTAAAATTCATAATTAATTGTTCTCTAATAAACAAAATATAAAAAATAATAATTGTTTTTATAATCCGATTTTGGTCAGAAAGTCTACACAAGATACCGAATTCGTATTCCAAATCGGTCCGAAAATGTTGCGAAAATCATATAAGTTTTTGGCAAGAAAGCAGACGGTCTCTTTCTCTGAGGAAGTTCTGAAAACTTTGCCAAAATGTCTTAACGCATTCTGAGAGACTTTCCTGGGAAAATTCTAAAGAAATTTTCGACATATCTGAACAATATCGGAAAGAGTTCTAAGAAAACGTCAGAAAAATTTCCGATTTTTCTCATAATTTTTCCCCTCTAATTCTTCGTTGTATGGATCTTTTTGTAACTTTCCTAAGAAAGGCGCGAAAAAATCCTATTCAGTGACGCTTTAGCGGGCAGAAATGTTCTACAAAAATGTTACTCATGAAGTTTTGCATAAAAGTGGTGAACACATCGTAGACCTAAAACGTTAGGCTTACAAGATTTCTTATGCTGAGTAATTATTGTGAATAATTACGAAATTAACCCGTAAACACATTTTAAGGTTTGAATGATTTCTGGCGTTCAAATTGAGTTTGAAAGTTTTGTGTCTTGGAAATCTATAGCAGAATTTTATGTCCAAAGATATTTAATTATTTTGGCTTGAGTTCGGCGGTTTTAACTATCAAACGAAATACAGCTCTAAGAGTGACAGTATAAATTGATTAAAGTTAAATGATATTCAGCTCTTGACTGCAAATCACCGACTTTGGTCGAGTGGTCTACGCGGTAAAGAACTCTGACGAGAAGAGCGGTAGCTCTCGAAACATGTCAGTTCAACCCTCGGCGCAGTCAAATCTTTCTTTGTCTACATGCTTCACATTTATCTCTAAATAAAAATATAATTTAATAGAAAAATTAAAACAGACCCAAGCCAAAATAAATACATTTCCTTGGATATAAGCCCATATACACTCTAAAACACTTTTGTTGAAAATTAGGTCGATAATAGTCGGCAACACTTTACCGATTATTATCGACCTAAAATTACACACGCATTATTTTTGAACATAATGGTTTTACTAAAAAAAGCAATAGGCTGCGTGCAGGTTTGAACCGCGACCTCCTGACTGAGAGTCTGACGTATCCACCATTGAGCCATAGCCGTATTATACTTTATGTTAAATTTTTTCCACTTGGACTAAATACGAGTATGTTTAATTGGAAAGGTTTTTTCTTTAATAAAATAACTACAAAATCGATGTAACTTAAGACAAGGAGAAATTTTCAACACAAATTTAGACAATATATGATTCTAAATTTGAAGTAATGTTTTAGAGTGTAGTTCGCTTAAAATTCATAATTTAATTGCAGAATTTTATGCCAAATATTTTTGTAGATCATTTCAGTCCGCTATGTCACCGCTGAAGGGGAGTTTTTTTGCTAATTTTTTAAGAAAGCGCCAAAAAGACCCATACAACGAAGAGTTAGAGGGTTAAAACTCTCTATGAAAAGGTTTCTTATGGTATTTTACATAAAAGTGCTGAATACTTATTATATCTTAAAAGTCAGGCTTACAAGATTTCTTATGCCGAGTACTAATTGTGATTAAGTATGAAATTAACCTTAAATACATTTTAAGTTTTGAAGGATTTCTAGCGTTCAAGTTGAGTTTCGAAGATTTGTGTCTTTGAAATCAATAGTAGAATTTTATGACAAATATCTTTGTAGAACATTTTAGCCCACTATATCGCCTCTGCAGAGGAGTTTTTTCCCCTTTTTCAAGAAAGGGGCAAAAAGACGCATACAACGAAGAGTTAGAGGGTTAAAATGTTGTACAAAAATCTTGCTCATGATGTTTTACAGAAAACAACTTAACACATCTTATACCTTAACGAGGAGACTTACAAGATTTCCTATGCCGAGTCCTTATTGAGTACAAGTACGAAGTTAACCCATAAACACATTTTATGTTTTGTATGATTTCTGGCGTTCAAGTTGACTTTTGAACATTTCTGTAAATTTCGTAAATTTAGTAGAATTTTATAGCAAATATCTTTGTAGAGCATTTTAGTAGCCCGCTATGTTGCCGCTGAAGAGGAGTGTTTTGCCCATCTTTTAGGAAAGAATCGTGAATATGTATGAAATTAAACCTTAAACGCATTTTAAACTTTGATTGATTTTAGACGTTAAGGTTGAAGCTGCCGCTTCGGTAATTTTAAAGAGCCGTAGCAAAATTGTATGGCAAATATTTTTGTAGAATATTTCAGCTCGCTATATCGCCGCTGAAGGGAACTTTTTCGCCTCTTTTTTAAGAAAGGTACAAAAAGACCCATACAACTAAGAGTTAGAGGGTTAAAATGTTCCTCAAAAATATTTGCCTCATGATGTTTACCATAAAACAACTGCCTTAAACACACCTGCAAGACATCTTGTGCAACCCTTTAATATGTACTATGGGTTGCACAAAATGTCTTGAAGATCGGTTTAAGACATTTGTTTTCTTTCAAACACTTTCACAACAGTGATGTTGTGGCGAGCATGTATTGCAAAGGGCTTTTTAAAATACGTTTTTAATGAACTTGTAGGTTGCGAAGATGGTTGCCATACAATTGCACTTTCTAGTACTACATGTTACTCGCAACATTATTGTTGCGAAAGTGTTCGAACCAAACCAAAAATGTATTAAACACACCTTCAAGACATCTTGCAACCCTCTAGTATTTACTTACATATGTATGTATGTTGTATCTTAACCCAAAAAATACCAAATATATAAAAAACTGCGTATCGATTCATTAGCAAATAACCGGTTATATGTTTCATACTTCAGCACTTACTGAATCTAGTATTTTGAATGTCAAATTCAAATTAAATGCCATAAATTTTTTTTAACATTAAAAATTCATCATACCTCAAAAGTCAACATTTCTTTATAGTTTCTTCTGACACAACACACAAGTGACAATGACCCCAACACACAACATTCGACGAATATATGCGTTCAGGTAGTTTTACTAATGTGATTTGTCATAAAATGACAAAAACAAATGAACAACAAAATAAATCCATCCAAACTTTTAACTTTGGCCACCAACAGCAACAGCAACAGCAACGACAACAGCACAACTCAATGTTTGATTATATTTTATTGCTGTGTTTGTTGTTCTTGTTGTTCGAAATGCGTCATATTAATGTTTTTTCTAGAGAAAGATTGCAAAATGTTGTTGTGTTGTTCTTGCTGTTGTTGTTGTTGTCTTGCATTAACTGCGTCGTATGTTTTGTTTTAAATGACTTTTTGTTGGAGATAAAACAAAAAACAAAAAAAAAAAAAAGATTGTCAAATAAAAATTAATGAAGTATTTGTTGTTGTTCCTTTTTGTTTTATTGTTTTACTTTCTTGTGCATATGTATTATTTTTTTATATTTAATTAACAATCAAGGTCGGTCGGTGTTATAGATAAAGTTTGTTGACAGAGAGAAGCAAGCAATAGAAGAGGGGAGAAAAAGAAATGTTGCCGAATTTTATTAAACAGCGATTTGAAAGCTGCGTGCAGCTCATAAAATTTTTTTTTAATTTTCACACACCCAGTGAACCTTTTTTGCCAACATGTCTGACGAGTTGTCTGAAACTCCCTTAAGGGTTTTGGCAACGTATCAAACTGTTTGATCAAATTCATGTACATATCTGTGGTCACAAGCCTTAATCGCCTAAGTCGTTTTCAAAATTGTTCGGGAGAGCTGCTTAAAGTATCAAAAACTCGCTTCCAATCAGTCGTTAGTTTGCCTTTCATTAGCTTATTTATAGATAATTGTCGTCTTAAAAAGTTACATACTTAAAAAATTGGTAACAATTTGATTTAGACACGAATGGAGTCCATCACACCACAAATTAAATTTTATCCTATCTCGACTTAGGCGATTAAAGGTTGTGACCACAGATATGTAAAGGGTGGTTAAATTTTAAGGGCCGATGTTGAATGTAAGCCACACCTAAACGTCAAGTTTGTTTCTGCATTTCATTTGACATTTCTCAATTTCAGACTAACTCAATTTAAACCATGGAAAGATACACAATCGAGCAACGCGTTAAAGTTATTCCGGCTTATTATGAAAATGGGCGAACAAATCAAAATGCATATCGTGCACTTCATAATTTTTTTCGGTAAATTTAATCGTCCAAATGTGCGTACAACCGAAAAAATCGTGCAAAAATTTTAGCAAACCGGGTCTGTAGGAGATGCGAAAACACCAGTGCATGCTCGTATGGGCGTTTATGGGCTGGCGGCATCATCGGGCCGGGCCGTATTTTTTCCATAATAAGGCCGGTCAGGCAGTTACTGTGAATGGTGTTCGCTATCGTGAGATGATAGCGAACTTTTTATGGCCCGAATTGGAAGCTATGGATGTGGACGATATGTGGTTTTAAAAGGACGGTGCCACTTGCCACACAGCTAACGAAACAATGACTCTTTTGCGCGACAAATTCAATGGCCGTGTTATTTCACGTGGTGGCGGTGTCAATTGGCCGCCAAGATCATTGTGATTGGACTTTTTTCTTTGTTGTTATTTGAAAGAAAAGGTGTACGTCGATAAGCCAGCATCAATTCAAGACCTAAAGGATGAGATAATTTGGCACATTAACGGCATAGAACCTCAATTATGCCTGAGCGTCATCGAAAATTTGGACCATCGGATGGAGGTGTGCCGCCGAAATCGCGCCCACCATTTGGCCGATATTTTGTTCCATACATAATTGAACCATACCATATTATCATAATGAAAAAGATGACTATAATTTCCTAAATAATTTGTGTTTTATTCAATCAAAATCAACATCGGCCCTTAAAATTTAACCACCCTTTTTATGTTGAGATGAGTTTTTACTTAGTGTGGCACTTTCGGTACGAATTCGGCATCTTGTGCAGACTTTCTTATCGACTTCGGATCGAGATGGTAAAAAATGTTTGCTGGGTATGAATGCATGTATACATACATGTGTGTATGCATGTATCCAAATTATTTATTATGTGTTTGTATGCACATATTAAATCTACTTTAATTTTTCTCTGCAAACACACTGCGAATAAAAAAAAAACAATTTAACAATCAAATAAAAATATAAGAAAAGTTTTATAAAAAATTGCTTTATGCAAATGACATTTGTTTGTTTTTGTTGTTGTATATGTCAAAAATTATAAAGAAAACACAAAAAAGAAAACAAAATAATGTCATTCAACTGTGGTGTTGTTTTGCTGTTTTTGTTTGAAACATGCCCCATGCCTGCCTCCCTGCCCGCCAGCATACTACACAATATTTTGCACATGCATATACAAACAAATATGCACAAACTACGCCATTTTTTTCGCCCATTTTATAAAAATCACTGACTGTCTTCTTATAATATATTTCTCTTTGAGAATGTAGAGATTAAATTTTGAAACATGTTTTGTCTTGTCTAAAGTATTGATTTTTATTGTGTTTTGAATAAGAAAAAAAAAGTAAAGACAGATTTTTATTATTTTCTTAGATTTATTCTCTGCGAACAATAATTGTATTTAAATCAAACCACCATGGGAAATATTTTTGTGGGACATTCGAACCATCTAACTCTTCGTTGTATGGGCCTCTTTGTCTCTTTATTTTAAAATGGGGCAAAAGACTCCGTCCCCTTCACCTGCGAAATAGCGGGCTGATGAAATGTTCTACAAAAATATTTGGCATAAAATTCTACCATAAGTCTTTTAACACATCCCAGCTCCAGACTCAACTTGAACGCCAGAAATCATTCAAAACTTAAAACGTGTGTAAGGGTTAATTTCGCACTTATTCCCAATTAGTACTCAGCACAGGAAATCTTGTAAGCCTTACGTTTAAGTTAAAAGATGATTTCAGCACTTTCGTATAAAACACTACATTTTACCCCAGTAACTCTTCGTTATATTGGTCTTTTTGTCTCATTCCTAAAAAAAAACAAAAATCTCCCCTTCAGCGAGGATATAGCGGACTGAAATGTTCTACAAAAATATTTGTCATAAAATTCTACTGTAGTTCTGTGAAGACACACTAGCTGTAGACTCAACTTTAACATTAGAAATTATTCAAAATTTAAAATGTGTTTAAGGGTTAATTTCGTACTTACTCCCTATTAGAGCTCAGCACAGGAAATCTTGTAAGCCTTACGTTTAAGTTAACAGATGTGTTCAGTACTTTTGTATAAAACACTACGAGGAACACATTTGTGGTACATTTTAACCCTGTAACTCTTCGTTATATTTGTCTTTTTTTCTCATTCCTAAAAAAGGAAAAAAATCTCCTCTTCAGCGAAGACATAGCGGACTGAAATGCTCTACAAAAATATTTGTCATAAAATTCCACTGTAGATGTGTGAAGACACACTAGATCTAGACTAAACTTGAACGCCAGAAATCATTCAAAACTTAAAATGTGTTTAAGGGTTAATTTCGTACTTATTACCAATTAGACCACGGCACAGGAAATCTTGTAAGCCTTACGTTTAAGGTAAAAGATGTGTTCAGCACTTTTGTATAAAACACTGCGAGGTACACTTTTATGGAACATTTCAACCCTGTAACACTTCGTTATATGGGTCTTTTTGTCTCATTCCTAAAAAAGGAGCAAGAAACTCCCCTTCAGCGACGATATAGCGGACTGAAACGTTCTACAAAAATATTTGTCGTATAACTCTGTTTAAGATACATTTTTGGCTCTTTTTTAAAGAATGGGTCGAAAAAGCCCATACAACGAAGAGTTAGAGGGTTAAAATGTTCCACAAAAATGTTTTTCGTGGTGTTTTACATAAAAACTCTAAACACATTTTATACCTTAAACGCACGGCTTTCCAGATTTCCTATGTCGAGTACTAATTGTAAGTAAGTACAAAATTAACCCTTAAACACATTTTAGGTTTTGACTTATTCCTGGCGTTCAAGTTGAATTTTGAACTTTGATGTCTTTAAAAACTTATAGTAGAATTTTATGCCAAATATTTTTGTAGAACATTAAACCGCTCCCCCCAAGTGTGTTACGTAATATGTGAATACCCCTTAACCCTTCATATTTTACAACGAATTTTCAAGAGCTTAGCAAAAAATATTATTTTTTTATTTAATCCTTTATACCACCCAAAATAAAACTGCATTCCTTAAACTTTGATACTGATGATGGCTTGCCGGTATGGGTGTGTTTGATTCATTTCTTCAAACAAATAATGAAAAAAAAGAAGTTCATTTGATTTGTAGCCGTTTTAAAGGAAATATATGAAGTTTTTTCTTTTGGAAATTTTATGTTTTTAATATCTGAAATATGTGAAATATGACTAACATGACTTTTAAATGCGCATTTGTTGCGCTTAACAAATAAATAAGGATGTCATTTAATAGTCGACACATAAGATAAGCAAGGTTTGGTTAATTGTTTGTCTGTCTCTCGGTCTGTGTGGTGTAAAAACACAAAGGTGGGGTCAACTTTACAGAAATAATAAAAATAAAATGAACATAAAAAGTTTATTAAAATTAAAAAAAAAAAAAAAGATTTATTTGCTTTTAAAAACATTTATGCAAAATAAATTTCCGCTTAAAAAATACTTTGTAAAATGAATGAAACATTGAAATGCAAAATAAAGTGGAAGAAAATGTTGCTTAATTTCCATTAGATCATACCAATAATTCTGGCAGCCAGCGATGCCATTTTTGGCGTTTTTACGATATAACCAAAAAAAAACGATATGACATACTGTGTTGTCATATCGTAAGTTTTTTACGATATGACAAAACTAAGATAGTCATATACGGTGTTGTCATATCGCAATGTTGTCATATCGTAAAAATCTTACGATATGACAACACAGTATGTCATATCGTTTTTTTGTTATATCGTAAAAGCCCCAAAAATGGCATCGCTGCTGGCAGCACTAAAATACGATCATATTTAATGTATTGAAACATTTTATGTACACAATTCCGGTAACTTTTTATCTATAAACATTTTGATATGACATTTTTATTTAATTGCATTAGCAACATTGTTACAATTTTCATTTTATTACAGAACAAATTTTGTTGTTTAAAAGCAATTTAAAATACAACATTTTTATTTTTACTTCTGTGTTTAACAATGTATTTTATCTACACCTGTCTTTTGTTTAATTATTACTATTCTTTATTATTACTATATTATTGTCAATTTCAATGTTGTACACAGGGAAGACATTATTGGCAAATGTTTTATTAGTGAAGTTCGAACAAAATGTTTAAATAAAATTTAATTATCTTTTAAAAAACTAATTAAAATAATGTTTGAATGGAAATTTCCTTTATACTCGTATAATATGACAGTGGTATAAAAAAAAGAACGCACGGTGTCGCATGGAACGAAGTTCCTGTCGCCTTCGGCCTAGCCCGTATCGGCGGAGCCCATCATATTACTCATACATAGCGCAAAAAATTGTCACTTGCCTACTCGTTGTCGAGAACAATTGACTACTACTAACAGTCTCTAAAGCGGCTATTAAACATCGAGCATGTTGGCGAACATTTATGTTCGACCAACCGATTCGCTCGTGTAATAAGGCAAAAATACGTGTTGTCGAACATGCTCGCGTATTTTCGAAAATTTTTGGATATTTTGGTTCGCCATCAAGCCATCCAACGTGTGTAATCGCTAGTTCGTGCAACACGTATTCAAATCATCATTTCATAAAAAGTTTTAAGCAGAAAAGATGACAACTGGTGAGCGTAAGTTCTTAAAAGAATTTATAGAATTGTATGAAAAAAATTTGAAAAATAAGAAATAGACAATTAATAAAATATAAAATTTATTTTATTAAATTTAATAAAGGGTGGTTAAAATTGAAGGGCCGATGTTGAATGTGAACCACACCTAAACGTCAAGTTTTTTTCTGCATTTCATTTGACATTTCTCAATTTCAGACTAACCCAATCTGAACCATCGAAAGATACACAATCAAGCAACGCGTTAAAGTTATTCAGGCTTATTATGAAAATGGGCGTTCAAAACAAAATGCATATCGTGCACTTCGTGATTTTTTCGGTACCAATTTAATCGTCCAAATGTGCGTAGAGTCGGAAAAATCGGGCAAAAATTTGAGCAAAACGGGTCTGTAGATGTGAAAACACCAGTGCATGGTCGTACACCTCGTATTGCGGTTAATGGGCTGACGGTCAGGCAGTTACTGTCAATGGTGTTCACTATCGTGAGATGATAACGAACTTTTTATGGCCCAAATTGGAAGATATGGATGTGGACGATATGTGGTTTTAACAGGGCGGTGCCACTTGCCACACAGCTAACGAAACAATGGCTCTTTTGCGCGACAAATTCAATGGCCGTGTTATTTCACGTGGTGGCGGTGTCAATTGGCCGCCAAGATTATGTGATTTGACACCGTTGGACTTCCTTCCTTCCGTCGATCAGCCAGTAATAATTCAATAGCTAAAGGATGAGACAATTCGGCACATTAACGGCATAGAACTTCAATTATGCCTCAGTGTCATCGAAAATTTGGACCATAGGATGGAGGTGTGCCGCTGAGGTCGGGGCGGCCATTTGACCGATATTTTGTTTCATACATAATTCAACCATACCATATTATCATAATAAGAAGAAATGACAATAATTTCCTAAATAATTTGTGTTTTATTCAAAATCAACATCGTCCCTTAAAATTTAACCACCCTTTATAATAGAAATGTAATATCTAGAAACAGAAATTTTATAAATAAATAAAATTTATATTAAAAATTTTATATAAAGGATTTAATTTACAAATTTAACTTTAAAATAAAAAATTTCGAAAATTAAGCAGAAATAGAATTTTAACAAATTAGAAACTTAAATTACTGGAATAGAAATTAAAAAAAATCTAAATTATCGTTTTCTTTTCGGGTTTTCTTGTTTACACTAATTACACAAATTCATGCGTTACTTCGAAGCGTCTTCTTTGAAAATTAATTTATACTGTTGCTCGCTAACATGTTCTACAGTGTAATAGTTCACGGACGACCAACATGCTCGACAACATGTTCGCTGTGTAATAGCTACTTAACAATTTTCTGAGGCTTATGAAATTAGCGAGACGTCGCCATTCATGATAAGGGGATTAATTATATTTAAAATAAAATTTATTTGCTGGTGTTTAAGCATTGTCTATATGCAGCATTTCATTGGTACTTTACCAAATCGTCAG
This sequence comes from Panzeria rudis, assembly GCA_956483635.1. NCBI lineage: Eukaryota > Metazoa > Arthropoda > Insecta > Diptera > Tachinidae > Panzeria > Panzeria rudis. The sequence continues at coordinate 18,820,501 of OY101450.1, read as the reverse complement.
CAGACTTCAAGCACAATTTTGAACAGCTACAGACTTTCAAAAACCATTAGAGAATTCTCTAATGGTTTTTTTTTCTTGTTGTTGAGGGGAGGTTATATTTATTAATCAGCTTTTATTTTATTTATTTCTATTTTTTATTATTAAATTGTTTTAAAGAAGTTTTTATGGTTTTAATTAAAAAGAAACTCTCGGCTTCTTTTAGTTCTAGACCTTTTTAAGTGTTAATAAGATGAACTAAAATTAAGCAAAATATTTATTTCTTTAGTTGTTGGTTGTTGCGTCAGTGTGTGCGTGTGTGTGATGTTATTTTTTTTTGCTTTGCGGACTTCTAAGTAAAACATACTATTTTTCCAAACTTCTTTTAGAAACTCTATAGAAATTTACTCGAATTGGGGGGGGGGGGGGAATAACCCCTCCCCCCTTGTATCCGCGCCTGTATCAATCAGTATATTATTTTAGAAAATATCGATATTTTTGCCCATTGCTAGTTTGCAGTATCATCGATCAAAAACAATTTTGTATGGAAAATAAAATCGGGTTTTTTCATTTAATTGTTTATAACTTTCTTATTTTTTGTCGGATCTCCAAGATCTGAAGCTTCATTTATTAAACACAAAATTACCTTTTACTTGTAGGCTTAAAAAACTATTAAAACTTTGTTTCCATATTAATGAAACAACTTAAAATAGAATTCACAAATTTATTTCAACTTCCAGCTGAGGTAGAGAACCAAAGTTACACATATTCTGTGAAAATTTTAGGTCTGTAGCTCTTATGGTTCTCGTTCTGTCTGTGACAGACAGACAGAGGAACGGGCGGACAGACAGAGGAACGGACGATAGGGTTTGGTGTACGGAACCCTGAAAAAGATTTTTTTTCACATTTGAAAAAAGTGATTTTTTTAAAGTTTTTTTTTCATAAATTCTCATTTTAAGTTGCCTCCATTAAGATGGAAAAAATATTTTATAGTTTCTTATGCCTTCTGGTTCAGACTAATTTTGTTGGGACCACATAAAGCATAAAATTTTGTATGGAAAATAAAATCGGCCTTTTTCACTTAATGGCTTATAGCTCTCTTATTTTTTGTCGGATCTCCATGATTTTAGGCTTTATTTATTAGGTACAAAATTGCCTTTCCTTTGCAGGCTTAAGAAACTATAAAAACTTTTCCCCCATATTAATGAAGCAACTGAAAATAGAATTCACAATATTATTCCAACTTCCAGCTTTTGTGAAAATTTCAGATCTTACGGTTATCGAGATAGAAGACTGTGTCTAACATGCAGGCAGAGGAAGGATTTGGTGTATGGAACCCTGAAAAAGATATTTTTCCAAATTTGAAAAAGCGATTTTTTAGAATTGCTTTTTATAAGTTGTCATTTTAAGTTGCCTCCATTAGGATGGAAAAACTATTTTATATTTTTTTATGCCTTCTGGTTCAGACTAATTTTGTTGGGACCACATAAAACTACTAAGCTGCGGCGAAAAATACGAAAATTATAAAATATTAAGTGGAAAACGTTGCTTTTATTTTCGATTAAAAGCAATTTTGTATGGAAAATAAAATCGGCCTTTTTTACTTAATGGCTTATAACTTTCTTATTTTTTGTCGCATCTCCACGATTTTAGGCTTCATTTATTAGGTAAAAAATTGCCTTTCTTTTGTTGGCTTACAAACTATTTGTTAAAACGTTTTCCCCATCATAATAATTAAACAGGTTAAAATTAAATTCACAAAATTATTTCAACTTTCAGCTGAGATAGAGAGCTAAAAGATACGTTGAAAAAAATTTAAAAATATATAATTTTCTATATAATTTAGCAACATGTAACTTTCTGAAGATAGGGTGAATGCGAAAATGTAATAGATTTGTGCAACCGGTCGGCAAACTATTGCAACAGTAATAAAAATGCTGACGTTGTCGCAGCAATCTATAGCAGCAATGTCAATTGCTTATATAAAGAAAGTTTTGACGAAAAAAAGTACTCCCAAGCATTTGTTTTTGAGCGCAGAACTTTGATTATTGCACAATTACTGAATCTACGAACGTACCCATATTCAAAATAGATTGGATGCGTTTTTTCCTTCATATTCATACATCGACTATCTGCCCTATTGACTAGTCCTGCAAAAAAATCAGACTCTTTATTTCTTCTAATTTTTCTACACTTTGCTAGTTTTTTTATACCTCTTCATTTCTCATAAATTTTTCCAGCAAAAACAAAATTTAGTTTCTGCTTAAAGTTATTTTCTTAAGTATGAGTAACTTGTGGCTTACATGTTTTTTCAATTATGTTTGAATAGGTTGTTTTTAATATTCACCTTTTTTTATAGGGGTTTTAAACAGCAATTAAAAAAATATTTCTGGTATTTAAAATTGTAAAATCCAAAAATTTTATTTTTCTTTAATCCATTTGACAGGTAAATAATTGCAATTGTTGTAATTTGTTCGTTTAGAGCTGCTGGGGTAGCTTAACTGCTTTAAGTTGTTAATTTTTTTTTATTTTTGTTTTTTATTTTATTAATTTTGTTTTTATTATTTTATTTTAATAAAATAATCCAATTTGTGGTTGTTTTTGTTTTTTTTTGTTTCGTATCACAATTTTTCCAGGTCAACGTGTTTACACAGCAACAAATATTTTAACGACTTTTTTTGTATCCAATAAATTTTATTTAAAGATGATCAACAGGTTGTTTAAAAAAACACAAAATAAAATTAAGAGCGTGTTTAGTTAAAAAGGTAATTTTTAAGGTAATTTTTTTGTTTAATTTTGCACTTTTTTCTTGTTGTTGAGGGGAGGTTATATTTATTAATCAGCTTTTATTTTATTTATTTCTATTTTTTATTATTAAATTGTTTTAAAGAAGTTTTTATGGTTTTAATTAAAAAGAAACTCTCGGCTTCTTTTAGTTCTAGACCTTTTTAAGTGTTAATAAGATGAACTAAAATGAAGCAAAATATTTATTTCTTTAGTTGTTGGTTGTTGCGTCAGTGTGTGCGTGTGTGTGTGATGTTATTTTTTTGCTTTTCCTTTTTTTCAATATTTATTAGAGTCGTTGTTTTTGTTTTCCATTTTTTTTCCATCAAGCAGACACATAAATTTATAACCAGACTACTACAAATTCCTTCAGGATTTCACTAATACATACTTTGACTGTTTGTTACACACCCATACATAGTTACACACAAACACAATATTTTTGTTTTTCTGTTTAATTTTAGTTGCTTTTGCTTGGTTTTGTTTTTTTTTTTTTTGATAATAATGAAGTTACTAAAACCTCATTTAAGAAGAAAACCACACGAGCAACAACAACACTATTCCTAAACAAAAGGCCAGTCTGTCTTAACACGCACGCATTTTCGCCTCAATGTTGTTCTTTTTCTTTTTTTGCTTTAACACACACTTTCATACGCACTCTTAAAGAATTACATACATATATAGAACGAACAGAAACTCACTCACGACCATTTACAATTGTCTGTACGAAGAAAAAACGAAGTTTTTATTATGGTGTTACTGATGTTGTTGCTGTTGTTTGTAATAGACGAAGGAAGAATGTGGGTATGTGTGGTTTGTATGTACGAGTATGTAGTCTTTTGTACATTCATGTTGTGTATTTTATTAACATTACATTACATTACATTACACTACAGTACATTGTTGTTGCTGCTGTTGGGTGTTTAAATATATTTTATAGAGGCGTCGGCGTAGCTGCCAGCCTGCTGCCTGTTTAGAATAACGTCTGAGCAGAGGCGTAAAGACAACTATGTATCTTAATTTTTTTTTAAATGATGGTCTGCCTAAAAGGATTTTTTTTTAAATGTTTTGTTTAGATTCTTTTGATTTTCTTGACACCCTTAAAATGTTTTATTAAATAAAAGTTGCTTGAAATTAAAGCAAATTTTTCATTTAAAAAACTTTAACAATTTATAAAATGTTACATTCTTAATTTTTCACTTGTGTAAATTTTTTCTTTAACATAATTTCAAGCTAATTTTATCCAACTCTATAGATATTTTCACATCTTAGTGTTAATTAAACAAGCACGTTTTTTTTATACGAGTATCTCTTATTTTGAAAAACATAGAAATTAGTCTTCTTCTTCTTCTTACGTTTAGTTTTTAAATAACAATAAAAAAGCTGACAAAAAGAAACATATTAAAGCCGTATGATGTATGTATGTTCGCTATGTGTTCGAGAAATTTTATGTACATAAATAACTTTACTTTCAATGCACGTACAATTCCGTCTTAACTTTAAGTTAAAAAAATTGTTCATGTGTTTTGATTTCTTTTTTTTTTACTTTAAATTTCTTTATAAGAAAAATAATAATTTTTTTAGAAAACTTTTTGTTTTATAACTATACAACAAAATATATTTTTGAATGTTTTTCTTCTTTTCTATTCTCACTACGTTCCGTCACTTATCATCATCATCTGTTTTTGCTTCATTTTGTTTAAGCGTTTTTCTTTTTGATTTTATATTAATTAGAGTGTAGTTTTTTTTCGCTTCACATTAAATAAAGAAAAATTACTCCGCCAACGACGATGTCCAAACAAATACTAAATCAATGATTTGTCAGTCATTGCCAGAGTCGTGAACTCAGTTTTTGTTTATAAGATACAAAAACAACAGCAAGAGCAACACCAAGAGCAGCAGTTAGAATAGCAAAAACAATTTTGTTTTTTCATATAGAAAAGAAATAATACACACTCACCCAAATTAAAAAGGCAAAAGCAAAGTCACACAGATACAAAACAAATACAGAAAAAATTCATTCATTTGCTCTCTCCATAAAGTACAATTTATTTTGATGAGAGTCAGTGTTACCATATGTGAAAATTTATCTTATTTTTGAAGTTTTTTTGCTGGGTCGAAAAGATAAACAGATTTTTGCCCTTAAAAAAAGATTTTTATATACCTACATATTTAAAATATTTTACTTTTTCTTTCTTAATTGGAGTTACTTTCAGAAAAAACATATTTTTTAGCTAAAATATTTATTTTTACAACACCAAGGAGAGGATGGCGTCGACAGCTAAACTCAGGTGATTGTTCGCTGCTTGTATATTTGACCTCCTTCAGATGTCAAATGCCTTTTTGAAATATTTTCGCTACATTTTTTGGCATCTCAAGACAGCGATGCCATTTTTGGGGTTTTTATGATATAACAAAAAAACGATATGACATACTGTGTAAGTTTTTTACGATATGACAACACTAAGATAGTCATATACGGTGTTGTCATAACGCACTGTTGTCATATCGTAAAAACCTTACGATATGACAACACAGTATGTCATATCCCCAAAAATTACATCGCTGTCCCAAGAACGTATTGAAACATCTATGCCTTGGTTAACCCTTTCGCTACAAGTTTTCCAATTCAGGCATTAAAAATCCAATTTTGTTGCTATTCGGCCTTAAATATTTTTAATAAGTTTTAATTTTTCTATTTTTTCCAAAAAGTTTACTCTAGGGTGGTTTTTTTGGATGATGCCATATGGATACATTTGTACTCAATGTTGTATAAAAAACACATGGGCGGACAAAAGTAAATGGAATTGGAGGATGAGGTGGTTCTATATTTTAGCTATGGTGGGCTTAATTAACAGTCTGAGTTGAAACGAGCCATTTTCCAACTTTCCAAGTTGACCAAAAGAGGAATTCTCTGAGGGATGAGTCCATTATTTTATGGAACGACCCAAGAAGAGGGAAAGAGGAGGAATTGCATTTTTTAAACATGGTAATCTCTTACTATTATCTATAGTTATATTTTATTTGGAACCAGTTACCCCAAAACTTTCAAATTGTGCGAAATTTTGAATCTTTTAAAGATGAGTCCATTTTTTAGAAAAGGGAAAACGCACTTAGGTTGAACATTTTTTAGAACAAATTACTGATTATTGTTTCTAAGGCCAGCCAATTGACATTTTTATTTCAAAATATGAATCGGTAAAGCATAAAAATTAAAACTACTTTGATCTAGTGGTGTATACAATAAGAGTTACAATAAAAACTTTACCACATCTTACGTTTGTATCCATATGGATACATGCATAATTTAAAAAAATCGTCGGTGCTTTTTTAATTGTTTACACAAAAAAAAATTTTAAGCAAAATATTAAATTAGTCTTTTTGACTTATTTCATTTAATTTTACATATTAAAAAAAGTCAATATGTTTGTTTTATAAGTAAAATAAAAAACTCAGTTTTGACCAAAAATATAATATTTAAAACATGTTTTTTTAAATTCACATTTTTTTAAGAAAATAAAACCAAAAAATTTTCCAAAAGTGACTTAAATTAAGAAATAAGACCTGGAAATTCTATAATCCGTTAGCAATCCAAAGGTAAAATTAATGCGGTTCTTGTTCTTACGTGTATCCATATGGATACAATATAGCGAAAGGGTTAACACTATAAAGAGCACGCTGACAAATACTTTAGATCAGTCCTCGGCAATTTAGGATGAGTTAATTTGTCTCTATATGCCTGGCACTGCTTTCGATTGTTTTGCACGTCTTTCAGCAATATTTATTTGCTTTATATCGCTTTGAATTTTGTACGCACGTTTTGAATATGTCGAATTTTGAATTAAGCAGCTGCAGCAACTGTATTAGCAGTAATATTTTCTGTCGTATAAAAATTTAACTAAAAACATTTTGCAATCAATCTAGCCTCAAGTGATTTGTGGTCCATAAAAAAATTTTTATGAGATTTCCGCAGATTCTAAGCTAGAAATAACAGTTTTAGGACAAAGTGTGACCATGTTTTCGGAAGGTATTATACTCAAATTATCGTTCATACAAAATTATTTTTTTTGAACATTTTACCTTTTTTAATTTACTAGATTTTTTTCATTAAAAAAGATCAAAATATTCAAATTGCACGAACGTGTAAGTCAAGGAAAATGGGTATTTAAGTTCTTCCTTTAAAGTCCAGCGGGGTTTAAACTTGATAAACTGCTTCCGCAATGTAAATACTTCATGCCTTTTAGTTTTTCATGTTTATGTATTTCTCGCGTTGTGCTTTAAATGAAATAAATTTTAGCTAAAAGAAGATTTTTAAAGGAAAAATAAGAGTTTTATTCTGTATTTTGAAGATTTTCGATAAAAAAATATGGCAACATTGATCAGAGTAAACAATAAAGTGCTGTCGATTGGGTGATTTTAGCTCTGTCTTTAGTGCTTTTTTAAACTTTCGACGCGGAAAATTTTCGAGTTGGTGCTTGGTGCTTTTATTTTTAATTTTTAGCTCTTTTTACTTTTTCGCCGGTAGAACCAATTCTTGATTTAAAATTTGTACGTAGTTAAGCCGAATAATAATAATTTGCGACTTAAACCTTAATTTAAAATAATAGAAATGGAGTGCTTAAACATCACAATTTTTGTAAGTATAAATTTTAAATTCTTCGAGATTTGCGAAGGTTAAAAAACGCGTAAGCTTTTCTTTACAGTTTATTTTAAAGGCTAGTTTATCGCTCATTGTGCTTAACCTGTATATTTCCGCCGACCATATTTTAAGAACTAACTCTACATTTATTTATATAGTTTCAAGTGAACCTGAACAGAAAATTAGAACTTTTATACATCCAACTTATACTGGTATTATCTCCACATTGCAGAAGGAGTAGTAGTACAACATATTTGATATTAAAATTTTTTCTAAAATATTTTAAGTCTAAAAACTCGTAATGGTTTTTTATAAACAAGGGCTAACTTTAACCACTATAAAGTTGTTACAAAACTCTTTGTTCCAAACACTAGCTCAGGGATCTTAGGAGATGTAAGATCCGCTACTTCCTGTGCAAGCAAAGGGTTTGTGACAATATGTCGCCCAACGTGGGGCCCGAATTTAATTTTGAATGCGAAGTTGTCTGAGCAAAATAATGTTAACAATTACAACACGTTTCAACGCTACAAAGTGCGATTTCGAAATAGTTAAAAAAATAAGTGGATTTCAAACAAATGGATGCAAGAAAATGCCGCTAAAAATTAAACAAGCTTAAATAATTAAAAAGCAAGTGATAAGTCAATCATCAAAGAAACTATTCATTCATTCATTCGTTCGTATAGTTATTCGTAGTTTTACTAAAGTCAGATCAAATCGTAAATATGAAATATACCTGTGTAAAATTTATGCATATAAATTATGAGCCAATTCAAACTGAATATCAGCCATATTGTTTATTTTGAAAAATCAAAAAAAAATTTCCATACATTTTATTGTTCTAAAATTTTAAAACTTAAGGTTTTGAAATTGAAATGAGTGGAAATTTGTATGATTTTGCAAATTAAACCATATGATATTCACTTTACATTGTCTCTATATAATTTTGGATCATCAAGCTGATCAAGGCCTTCATTTGATTGCAAGATCTGAAGAAACTAATTTTACGGTGGAACAAAGAAATCAGATACATGAAAACTAAGAACATTGAATTTTCTGACAGTTGTGTAAATATTTGTATAGCTGCAGATATTTTGGATACTATAAGTAATTTTAAAAGCTGATTTTCACTGTCGCACAACGTTTTTAATAATTTCCATATCTTTTCATTAATTTTTATTTGCCTTGAATTATAAATAAAACAAATAAATACAGTTTTTAAGTTTTGTGTGTTTTTTAAAAATTACGCTTGATTTTCTTTGCTTTAGTGCTTTTTTAAATGCCAAAGTTGACTGCACTGGTACACAACATTAAGGGCAGAGTTGTCGCTTTGCAACAAGTTTAGTAGATTTTTTCACTAATGTCAGAATTGGTATTTTGATTGGTTTGTCGCAACTTTAGGAATTTTGTTGGTTGGGTAAAATAATTCTTTTTGCTGAATTCTTCCGACCGATCCGAAAGATTAAAGGAACTAGGTCGTTTATTTCGTTCCTTTTTTTTACTTTGAAAAGTGAATGCACTCTTCCACTCTTCTTGGGTTTTAGTTAGTACCCTTGTATTACGTGAAGAGGAGATATATAACTACATATCTGTATATAGAAAGATAAGGTCACATGTAACTACATATTATGTACACTCTAAAACATTACTTCAAATTTAGAATCATATATTGTCTAAATTTGTGTTGAAAATTTCTTCTTGTCTAAGATTACATCGATTTTGTAGTTATTTGATTAAAGAAAAAACCTTTCATATTAAACATATTTAGTCCAAGTGGAAAAAATTTAACATAAAGTATAATACGGCTATAGCTGAATGGTAGATACGTCTTACTATCAGTCAGGAGGATTAGTAAAAACATTTTGTTCAAAAATAATGTGTGTGTAATTTTAGGTCGATAATAATCGGTAAAGTGTTGCCGACTATCATCGACCTAATTTTCAACAAAAGTGTTTTAGAGTGTCACTTCTATAACTTTCTGTTCGGTATGATGCTAAACTATCGCGATGACCCCGATAAACGAGTTTATTCTGCTGATTTCATAATCCGATAAATCTTGTAGCTGCGAGCCTGGTTAGGCTATCTAGTCTCCGCTATCCCAAATGTTTTTAAGCATTTCAACGTTACGTCAACCATTGGATTCATATAACGAAAGTGCATTCGGGTTCCTGATTCGACAAGTTCGTCAGCAATAGTATTTTGGGACATGTTATTAGAGTCCGCAGTTTAAATCTATCAACATCTAGTTTGGAGCCATCCCGCATTCATACAGCAATCTGGATGCTGCATATACACCCGAGAGAGACTTCCATATAGACGTCCATATAAAACCGATTGGATCTGTCCATACAAACCTCAAGCACATTTTCACGATGATCAGATACCGTAGAGGCCGTGCTCGGGAACATTTTATCGTATTTCTTATAGGGCAAAGGTATGGGCGAGAAGTAATTAATGTGTTCCGGGATCTTTGTTAGGAATCTCGATTCTGATCGCACAGTTCATGAGAAATTGCTTGCAGCCAATGCATCATGAAGAAGAGTACTTTTGATAGGTTGGCATGGGGAGCATCTGTTATCATTAAAGCAGATGTTCACAGGATCCCCTCTATGACCTGATAGCACATAACTTTATCTAGTGCACCCTCACTGTAATAGCGCACCATACGTAAGTATAGGCTTTATTACAATGTTGAAGAGCCACTTATAAATATATAATATATATATAGTCCTTTAATTTCTTGTGGATCATAGGGCCGCAACAAATGTTTCCACTTTTTTTATCAATCGCCATTCGTTTCACCTCCTTCCAAGATACACCATGTTCTTGCAGCTCGTTCTCCATTTTACGTCTCCACGTGTTGGCAAGTCTGCCAGATCTTCTGGAGCCTTAGGGGTTAAATGCGATGAACTGCGTAGTTATGTCGTTCGCAACCAAATTTGCACCTCTGGCTGAGTTTTAGCGATGTTAGCCTGTCAGTCCAGAAGTCGTGGGTTCAATTCCCGCCATAAACCCTGGGTGTTTTCGCCACACAATCTAATAGCTTCGCGAATAGAGTTCCCGCCATAAACCCTGAGTGTTTTCGGCAGACAAGCTAATCGTTTCGCGAATTACATTTGTTTAAAAAAAACATCTTGATAAGTTTGATTAGTTCGTATCCACTGATCTTGGTTTGAGATCGTAGATGGCCAGAATATTTTAAGTATGCGGCTGAGGCAGCGATTTACAAGTGCTTGCATACTATTCATTTCGTGACTGGATATATTCCATGTTTCACAACCATAGAGAAGCTCGGATTTCAAGTTGCTGTTGAACACATTGACTTTGAAGTGCGTAGAGATATTATGTGACCTCCAAAATTTATTAAGAGTTTCACAAGCCTGCTTTGCCTTCCTAAATCTGCTTTGTATATCTTGCTTGCTCCTTCCACTTTGCGAAATAGTAATTCCCAGACAACAAAAGCTTTCAACGCCGTCAATAGGTTGCTCTGCTAGGTGGAAAATCGTACGGCTGGATTTGTATAAGCGCATTGACTTCATTTTGCTGATGTTGATTTTTAAGCCAGCTTAGCCGCATAAATAGCAAAGGATTGGATCTGGGATTGCATGCTGGAGAATCGCTTAGTCCGCTTGGTCTATATCATTTAAATGATCATGGAGAGCCATACTGACTCGACATAGAGTATCTCATTACTACGTCAAGAACTATGTTAATTAATAGTGGAGAGAGAACACCCTTGACGTACTGCTACGTTGATTTTAACGTGATTGCTAGCTGAGCCTTCATGTAACATAGAACAGTAAGCATTGTTGTAAAGCACCTTGATTAGAATAATTCTTTTTTCGGAAACTCTTTTGCATCTTAGAGCTTCCCATATCGCATTAGCTGCAACCTGTCAAATACGCGCTTGACATCGAAAAACACTAAGTATAGCGCTGAGCGCGATTCGAACGATTGTTCAACAATTACGCTCATGACATTAAGCTGTGGTTCGATTACGGTTGATATACGAATGTGCGGGATGTGGGCTTTGATTTTGTTTACCATGTTCAGTAGAGTTATTCCCCTCCAGTTGGAGCACTCTTGCAAGTTCGCCTTTTTCGGTATTTTTACTACCAGGCCCTCTCTGAAATCGCCTGGAAACTTTTCATATAACCAGAAATATTCGATTATGCTCATAGGCTTTCGAATCGATGCTTTTATAATTTCAGGAGGTATTCCATCAGTGCCTGCAGACTTTCCGGATTTGAAACATTTAATTGCGGTTGCTATTTCTTCGGATGTTGATACTAAAGCACTTATGTCGCCTCTTAAATTATGTATATGCGGCATTGGAGCGCAATCCCTTAAATTGTGAGAGTTTCTGTCGGATTGACAGACAAAAGTTTCGAGTAATATTTTTGCCATATCTGTTTATCTTTGGCATAGATCAATTCGCCTTCATACCTTTTCAAGGGTTTGACGTTTTCAAACTATGGCCGGATATTTCCTTCGTGCTTCGGTATAGGTCTGACTAAATTTGAGGCCCTTTTTCTTTTATCTTCTCTTGCCCTTCGTTGAACTTTGCGATATTCTTCCTTGTATTTCCGTTGTTCTAGTTGTTTAGCTTTCGGTGTTTTAGCGTCCTTTACTTTGGAGTTCCATTAACTCGTTCCATTAACTTCTAAATTCAATTAAATGCTCTGTTGCTTCGGATAACCAGGGCTTATTTGGTTATTTGTTTTTCTGGCATATCCTATTTCCCTTTTCATGGATTCAATAAAAGCAGATCGTATATTCTTCCAGTATGCCTCAATAGTATGCGGGGAGGGGTGATGGGCAGAGGATTTGTTTTGTTTCTCACACTATTGGAAAACTGGTCGGTCATGGTTGCTCAGTTTTGGGAGATCAAATCTTTTCCTCTTGAGGTGTGGACCCCGTTTTACAGCTTTTAACTTCAACCTCAACCTCAGCTACAATCAGGTGATGGTCGCTAGCTACATCAGCAGCTCTCCTGTTCCTCACATGCAGCAGTGATCGATCTGGTTTTTAGTTATATAGTCTGGGGAGACCCGCGCAGTTTTGTGAATAATTTTATGTGGGAGCAGTGTGCCACCCAAAACCAAGTTAAAGTTGTTACATAGTTCAACAAGTCTCTCTTCATTATCGGTCATACGTTCATTTCCATGTTTGCCCATTACACTCTTTATGCTCGTGTTATCACTTCCGACTTGAGCATTGAAGTCACCCATTAAGAGTTTTATGTCACCGTGATTAATGACCCTTCAACATGTGTATATAGCCAAAGCGGCCTTACCCTCCCTTCACTGGACGTACGGTACAGTGACACTTGGAGTCCAGCTAAGCACCTATACACTTCGCCTTGTCAGGCAACCGAAGTAAGTTCTCCTCTATTTATTTATAATCACTTTTTAGTTAACAATGTGCATAGAACTGCATATGTAAGAAGGCAAAAATATAAAATAGAAGCCAAAAATTGAAATATTTATACTTTTCAAGTAAAGTAATTCCTTAAAAATGAATAAGTTTTACGAATCGTCGGTATTGTAGCAGAGCCGTCGGCGAAGTAAAATAACAAATAAAATGGCTATACAGCTTAAACAACTCATTGCCTCTACTTTACACCAGAGGAGCTTGCAACACTGCTCTACAATAAAAACGCGCAATTGCAGAGTTGTAAATGAATTAAGCTTTCTACCTCTCTCCCACTTCACCTCCTGTTTTCTCTACACTATCCCTTTCCCAAAGAAGGTAACATATTAATTAGTTAACTGGTAGGTATTAATTGCCTGATTGTGTTACTTCTCTTTATAAAAAAAAGACACCTTTCAACAGCAGTCAAAGGAACTTCTGAATGCACAATACTAACTTTCTTTGGAGTACCTCAAAAATTTTAATTTTTTCTATATGTTCTACTTACAAATATATTGAATAACCGTCTTCTGTCTTGCAACACATAAATTAATATTCGGTTTAACATACCTGCAAATAAAAAATTTTAAGAAAACAAAAAATTATTTTATATGAGTTTATATGATTTAGATAAAAATAACATAGCGTCTTCACGAGCCATTGATTTGTCTTGACAAAAGTCAAAGTCGATATGAAAAAATAGCACTAACATTTTTCTGATGTTTTCATCTATGAAGTTTGTTGACAAATGTTAGAACAATATTATGTCTCGTGAAGACGGGGTGTAAAATGGCGCATATTCATAGACAAGAATTTAGAACCAGTATTGCCATACAAAATACTGGTTTTAAACTCCTAAAGTATACTTTGTTTTGACTATGATTATGCGCCAATATTAATATTAATATTTTTAAGTTATAAGTTTAGTCGAACTATATGGGTTTATATCCAAAGAAATTTTAATTATTTTGGCTTGAGTTCGGTTTTAATTTAATTTTTCAATTAAATTATATTTTTATTTAGAGATAAATATGAAGCATGTAGACAAAGAAAATTTTGACTGCGCGGAGGGTTGAACTGACGTTTCGATTGCTCCCGCTAATCTTATCAGAGTTCTTTATCGCTTACACCATTCGACCAAAGAAACCAAACAAACATTCACACACACTAGTATAATAATTCATACTAGAATAGAGAAATAAAAAGAAGCTTAACACAAGACAAAGAAAAAACTGAACATCAATAACTATCAAATGAAATACAGCTCTAAGAGTAAAAGTATGAATTGATTAAAAGTAGATGATATTCAGCTCTTGACTGCAAACACCTGACTTTGGTCGAATGGTCTAAGCGGTAAAGAACTCTGATGAGATTAGCGGGAGCTATCGAAACGTCAGTTCAACCCCCCGCGCAGTTAAAATTTTTATAATTTCCTAAGTAGTTTTTTCAGAAACTGCATACCATTTAGTTTCTCTTAAACAATTTCTAGTAGGTCACTCGCTATATTATTTACTGTTTTAGTTTTACTAACAGTGATTTTCTTTTATAATTCTAATGTTGTAAAGTTTTCCACTTCTTATATTATTGCCCACTATATTCCTCTGTCTGTACTAATCAATAATTAACATTACTTACAGACAAACTGGTTCTTTTTGTTTCCGTTTTGAACAAAACTAAAATTTTTCTAATCACTTTGATGCCCTCAGAAATACCTCAGTCCTCAGGTTTTTTTCATATGGGTGTATCTAATATTTCCACTAGGTACACCAGTATATTTCAACTTAACTCGAGATCAGTATGTCCGATTTCGCCCGAAAAATTCAGGATAAAATTACCTTTTAACTATCCTGTTATGCCTGGTTAAACAAATCAATGGTTTCTTAGTTACTCAAAAATTAGTATCGAAAAATAATGGTTTTTATATGAAAAATTTTAATTATTTTTTCGAAAGACTCATAAAAAAATTAGAACTGCAAAAGTTAAAAATTTTAGCCATTGTTCTTAAGAACAGTTGTCTTACGGACAAAATAAGTCATTAATCATGAAAATCGATTGAGAAATGTTGATGTTATTCACATTAAATTGGCAACGCTGTTTATTGCAGCTTAACTAAATCTCTTATAATATTGAGTTATTTTCTCTTTAATAAGCTTCTCCCATTATTTTTAAAAGATATGATATGTATCTTAATAATACAAATAAAATTTTAAATATTACAAGTTTTTTTTACGTCTTGTTGTTCGCCTAAGTTCGATTAAGAAACGTGAAATATCAAATAAGATACATATTTATGTGCGTATCCAGTATACCGAATTCGGTTAGAAAACATACCGAAAATCATATGGGTGGTTGACAAGAAAGCGGACGGACGAACCTCTTTGTCTGAGTATATGCTAAAAATTTTGCCGAAATGTCTAAGAGAGAATTCTATACGAATTCTAAAGAATTTTCTAAGGAAATTCTAAAGGAATTTTTGACATGTCTAAACAATGTCGGAAAAATGTCTGACAAAAACTTCAGAAAATTTTCCGATTTTTCTGATACTTTTTACATCCTGTCGTATTACTATTGGAATATAGTTTGGAGCTAAAATTATAATAATTTCCGAAACGTATAAAATTCGCACATAGAATCAAAAAGTTGTAAGGCTTCTTAAAAAAAAACTTACACAAACTTATGCACAAACTCTCAAGATATAAATGAGAATTATAACGATAACTAAAATAAGACAATGTGCAGAGAATTAAAAGTCGTAAAAGCCTTTCGATAATGTACAGACTAGTCTGATCTCAGTCGAATAATATTGAAAAAAAAAACGCAGAAACGTCGTTCGAGAAAATTGCCGACTATTCCTCTAAATGTCTGAGAGAAATTTAGACAGCACGCATGCTGTCTGGTGATTGGTTGGTTGGTTGGTTTACGTGACTGCCTGTTACGCACCAGCATTCAAGTAGAATCAATAAGATTCCGTTTTGACAGACCACTCCTCCACTCGTCAGTGTCAACCTATGTAGGTTCGAACACAGGCCTCGGATTCGGTATTAGATACTAGATTTAACCCGTCGCATTGAGATACCTAATCAGGTAACCCAGAGACCTATCCCTGATAGCTCCGAAAGTTCGTCTAGTATGCTGTTGCCCAAGAATTTGTGTCTCGAGATGTGCTAGGCCGGGCATTCGCAAAGAAAGTGGAAGACTGTTTCTTCTATGCTTTGATCCCGGCAACTACCGCAGAACGCATTGTAAGAAAGGACTATCCTGCTAGCATGTCTGTCGATTGCCCAGTGCACCGCCACTACTGCGACGAGCCTCGAGATGTCCCCACGGTTTCTCTTAATTAGTTGTGTGGTGCGCTTATCGTTGTAGCAAAGCCGCATTTTCTTAGCTACCTTACACGTGCTCAACTTGCACCACCTATCTTCAGCTTTCTGCCGGTAATATTTTAGAATGCAATTTCTAATAGTGCCAAACGGCATGGCTACCGATTCAGCAGTGGAGACGTCCATGGCAGATCCAGCCCTGGCCAGCTCATCCGCCTGTTCGTTGCCAGGGAAGTTGCTATGTGCAAGAACCCAGATGAGGGTGACGTCAGTCTGACCACCTAAACTGGATAACACGTCTTTGCACTGGCTAATTAAAGTAGAAAAAGTAGTGTGTTACCTTAGAGACAGAATACAGACTTGGCATTGAGAATAATAACCTGTGCAGATTCTGTGATTCCGATGATGAAACTCCAGAGCATATTCTGAAGTACTGTGAAGCGTTATGCCACAGAAGATATAGCCAATTGGGCAAGCACCTATTGGAGGATTGGAAACTGCCAACACTAGACCCACTGGCAATCTTGAGATTTCTCAGGAGAGTATGTCTAGATGAGGTGCTCTAGCACCTGCCAGGGGATACAATAGATCTACCTCGGTCGCAGTGTCCTGTGTTTCCCGTTTCGCTTAATTCATTCATTCATAGAGACAGAAGTGCCGCCTGGCTGTCGACGAAGATGCCGACTCTTCCTTGGATACCCCTGTCAATCAACACCTCACTCGCCTCGCTTATAGCCAATATTTCAGCCTAAAATACACTAGCTTCATCAGAAAGTCGGAAGGAGAATTTTATTCCAAGGTCGCACACCGCAGATCATTCTTGATCCATCAGTATACATCCTGAAGTTGAAGTCTTTTTCTATATTTCCCCCCTTCCACTCCCGTCTGGATGGAATAAGGACTTTGAACGTACTGTCAAAGCCTATATAAGCTATCATGTAATCGGTGGGCTTCTTCAGAGTCGGTGGTAACCGACCTAGGATTCTGGCATGGCCAAAGGTCCTTGATCCCCACATCCCAGATGCCGCTAGTCTTGCCGCACTGCTTAAGGATGCAGGCAATACATGAAGCTCGACCGGAATTAGGTTTAGTACAGCATTCAGAGCCTCTGAAGGACTAGTACGTAAACATCCAGTAATCCCGATGCAAGCAGATCTCTGTATCCTGTATAGTTGGTCTACCACATATTTCTTACTTGTGGCGGACCACCATACTACCGATCCGTAAGTCAATATGGGATGTACAATTGCTGTGTACAGCCATTTAAGCATGTTACGGCTTAGGCCCCATTTGGAACCAAACATCCTCCGACAGGAGTAATAGGCAACTGCGGCCTTTTTGATATAGTGTTGCACATTTAGTTTCCACGATAGTTTAGTGTTCAGGATAACTCCTAGATATTTTGCATTGTCCAATAGGGACAGTTCCAGATTATGCAGTTGAGGGCAGTCTAAAGCTCTGAACTTTGGTCTTTGTAGTAAATAGTACCAGTTCCATTTTGCTAGGGTTCACTCCTGGACCACAACCTGTAGCCCATTTGCTGAGTGTACCCAAGGCGTTGTTATCAAGGATGTTCACGTCCGTGAACATCCTTGATAACATTATTACTACATCGTTCGCATAAGCCACAACTTTTACTCCCGCAGCGTCTAGTCTGAAAAGAATTGCGGTAACAACGAGAAGCCAAAGCAGAGGTGAGATCACCCCACCCTGTTGTGTTCCTCTGCATGTCCATTTTGACTTTTCGCTATTGCATAGTTTCGCAGTGACATTTCTCGCCTTCAACATGGTGATAATTCAGTTGCTGATGTATTCCTCTACATCGACATCCCGGAGAGACTGTTGGATAACTGCCACTGATACATTGTTAAAGGCGCATTCTATGTCTACAAAGGTAGCCAGAGCATATTGTTTATTTTCAAGGGATCTCTCTATGAACCTTACCACCTCGTGTATTGCTGTTTCAGTAGAGCATCCCTTAAGGTAGGCATGCTGTCCGGTGAAGTTTCAGATTTTTTCTGACGTCAGAAATCTCGTTAAAATATGTCGACTGGGTACCCAGTAGAATTTCCCTAGAGAGTTCTTAAGAATTCTCTTAAGACATTTCGGAAAACCTACAAAAAAACATGTCTAAAGTTTGTGCAGACTTTCTGACGCAACTTCGGACCGAAATTGGCACAAAAAATGTTCACTGGTTACGTTCTCTTTTTTTTTTTGGTATCAATTACTCACACAACTACAGTAACAAAAAGCCGTGAAATGTAAACACACACCATTCATAGGCACACATTCAATTTAGCATGACTAACCCACATACATTACAAACAAAAATTAACATTTGTATTTAAGTAGACAAGAAAATAATAGCAACAACAACTACAACAACAACAAAAAGTAAGTACATACTACAGCAACAACAGAATGAACATATTTACCATATTTTCTTCTCTTTTCTTTACCAATTTAACCAGTGTTACCAGTATAGATTTTTAAAATTATACCCACTAGGAGGAAAAACTACAAATTTTTAATGATTTTACATGTAATCGCTAAATAAAAATTTACAAAAAAAACTCCACAACTGCCGCAGTCACTCCTGTAGGGGTAAAATATAGAACCGACCCCCTTTAATTTTTCCTTCTCGGCATTTTTCCCGAACATGCTTATCCTCTATTTTCATTCCTTAAGGGGAACCCCCACAGCTGCAAGTATGTATTGAGAAAATGTTAGGGGGAAACCACTGATGGAGAGATGTTGGGGGTATAAAGCTAATGAGAGTCGCTCATACGTTTGATTCGTCTAGGAACTGTTTATGCCACTTTTTTTACAATTTTGAATTAAATTTGAACTTTGTATGGATGCAACGCATTTCATGGGCCTTAGACCAAATATGGACATTAAGGGCAAAACCATGAAAAATTCAATTTTTGGGATTTCTTGGAACTTTCTTAGAATTTTGAGACAAGTTTTTTTTTGCTGTTGGGAAGAGACTTAAGGCCAGATTTTGTAACTACAAACGCTTTTTGCGTTTGGAAATTTGTATGGAAAAAAGCATTTTTTGAAACGTATTTGCGTTATTTTTCATACAAATTTGAAACGTTTAGTAACGATTTTTTTACAAAATCTGGCTATTAAGATGGTGAATTTTGCAAAATGTAAAATATTAAAATTTTTTTAATCTTAAGGCTTCTAACTCAATGAATGTTGACCCGACAAAAACAGTTTACATATTGGCTGAAAGCGAAAAGACATATCTATCTATGCAAGATTGCAAAATTTGTATAATTAAGATGAACAGTTCTCAAGATTTTTGAAAATAGCTAAAAAAAACTCCAAAAAATTAAGTTTTTCGTGAATATCTCGGAAGCATTTACTAAGAAAAATAAATAAATGCCATATTCATATGCAGCGGCCCCAAATTAGCATACAAAATATTATTTTTTTAGGTTATGACAAAAAGTTGAAAATTTGTTAACTAGTGTTATTAAATAAAACAATTTATGGTTGAAACCAGTGGTTGGAAGAAGTTCAGCCCGTTCACAGAATCCAATATGGATTGTTCCATGAACAGGCTGATTACAAATTGCAAATATATTATGTATAACAAAAAATCTAAAGATAATATGTTAAAATTAAAAAAAGCACAGAAAAGCACAGCGTAAAAGTTTAATTTAAACAATCACAGATACCGAAGATTTAAAAACGAACAAAAAAAATAGCAGAGGAAATCCGAAATGGCAACAGTGGTGAAACTTTTACCGGCTAGAGAAAGAGAGAGCCCAACAAAACATGACATTGTCATTGAGTTTTTTTTTTTCGTAGATTTACTATGGGTGAGATAGATTTTGTGAGTTTTATATTTAATAGATACCTATATAAAATTTCATATAACACCAGCGTTGCCATATATCTTTTTCAAAAGTTTCTCAATCAAACAAAAAAAAATTTTATATTTTTTTTAATACTTTTATATACACGTATATAAAAATCAAACACTAAACGTGCATTATAAATATCAAATTTTTAAATATTTTTAATCCATTCAACATCTCATAAGCTTTAAAACATACACAAGATATATATTTCCATATGGCAACATTGTATACAGGCAAACATTTTTACTCTCTCTTATAAAATTTCTCATTATATTAATTACGTTTGTAAACAAGAGTTGCCAGTTTATGGACGTTTAACTTTAGATTTAATAATTTTTATTATAATTCGGGGAAATTTAGGGGGAAAGGATTTTGTTAGAGGGCAAAATCTTCATTTAAGATATTTGTAGTGGATTTCTGGTAAAATATTTCCCAGCTTATGACTTTCTTACGAAACTTCTTAAAATATCAAAAACTCTATATTAATATGGAAAATTTTCAGCTGTGACAAGAGCTTACAGAAAGGTGGGTATAGAAAGTACTGCAACGATAACTGGTAGTATGCATCACTGCAATATTTACAATAGTTTGTTTAAATTTTTTTTATGGAACGAAAGAAAATTACCTGGTAACTCTGTTTCTTGAAGTTGACGAAACACACTATAATGAATGAAAAATGCCGATGCAGTTTGTTTTTAGATTTTTATCGTCATTCGTGTTTGTGTTGGCCAAAGAGAACAAGGTCTGTTCATTAGAACACGTATCACCACTCTCGCTCTCATATCAGGAATATATATATTTATTTATTATTGCTTTTGCTTAAATATTTGTGAAGAAAAAGTATTCAGAGAATGCAAGTATTTGCACTTGTAGATAAAAAAAGTTGTTAGATATGAAAACAAGAGTGTGGCGGTGTTTGTATTCAATTTCCTTAATGGCATGAAATAAATACCCAAAATACCCACAACAAAAGGGGAAACGAATATATTTGTGACAGAGTATAGAATTTTAAAGTCATATTTGGAATGTATAGTCCGATAATTTTAATTTATTTTTTATATAGAAATTTGTCTCACAGACATTTTTCTATATAGACATTTGTCTTCAATTTTATTTATAGACATTTGTCTTAAATTTTTCTCCACAGATATTTGTCTTGCAGACATTTTTCTCTATACAAATTTGTCTTGCAAACATTTTCTTCTAAAGACATTTGTCTTACAGACATTTTCTTCTATAGAAATTTGTCTCACGGACATTTTTCTATATAGAAATTTATGTCACAGACATTTTTCTATGTAGAAATTTGTCTCGCGGACATTTTTTCTATCGAAATTTGTCTCATTGACAATTTCTATACAGAAATTTGTCTCACAGCCATTTTTCAATATAGAGATTTATCTCGAAAGCGTTTTCTATATAGAAATTTGTTTCAGACATTTTTTTCTATAGAAATTTGTCTTAAAGAAATTTTTCTATATAGAAATTTGTCTCACAGGCAGTTTTCTATATAGATATTTGTCACACAGACATTTTTTCCTCTCACAGACATATTTTTATATAGAAATTTGTCCCACAGACATATTTCTATATAGAAAATTGTTTCACAGATATATTTCTATATAGAAATTTGTCGCACAGGCATTTTTGTATATAGAAATGTCTCGCAGATATTATTCTATATAGAAATTTGTCTCGCAGATATTTTTGTATGCAGAAATTTGTGTCGCAGATATGTATTTGTCTCACAGACAATTTTCTATATGCAGACATTTTTCTATATAGAAATTTGTCTCACCAACATTTTTCTATGTAGAATTTTTTCTCGCTGAAATTTTTCTATACAGAAATTTGTCTCACCAACATTTTCCTATATAGAAATTTGTTTCACCGACATTCTCCAATACAGAAATTTTTCTCACCGACATTTTGCTATGTAGAAATTTGTCTCACCGACATTTTTCTATATATAAATTTGTCTCACCGACATTTTTCTATATAGAAATTTGTCTCACCGAAATTTTTCTAAATAGAAATTTGTCTCACGGACATTTTTCTAAATAGAAATTTGTCTCACCGACTTTTTTCTAAATAGAAATTTGTCTCACCGACATTTTTCTATATATAAATAAGTCTCACCGACATTTTTCTACATAGAAATTTGTCTCACCGACATTTTTCTATATATAAATTAGTCTCACCGACATTTTTCTACATAGCAATTTGACTCACCAAAATTTTTCTACATAGAAATTTCTTTCACCGACATTTTTCTATATAGAAATTTTTCTCACCAACAATTTTCTGCATAGAAATTGTCTCAATGACATTTTTCTGTATATAAATTTGACAGCGATATTTTTCTACATAGAATTTTGCCTCGCCGACATTTTTATATATAAAAATTTTTCGCACCAACAATTTTCTGTGTAGAAATTTGTCTCACTGACATTTTTTGTATATAAATTTTTCTCACCGATATTTTTCTGTATGGAAATTTGCTTCGCCGACATTTTTCTATATAGAAATTTGTCTCGCCAACATTTTTCTATATAGAAATTTGCCTCACCGACATTTTTATATATAGAAATTTGTCTGACAGACATTTTTCTATACAGAAATTTTATCTCAGACATTTTTCTATATAGACATTAGTCTCAGACATTTTTCAATATGGAAAATTGTCTCGCAGACATTTCTCTATATAGAAATTTTTCTATATAGGAATTTGTCTCACATCCATTTTTCTAAATAGAACTTTGTGTGACCGACATATCTCTATATAGAAATTTGTTTCACAGACATTTTTTTATATAGAAATTTGCCTCACAGACATTTTTCTATATAAAAATTTGTCTCACAGACGTTTTTTATATAGAAGTTTGTCCCACAGACATTTTTCTATATAGACATTTGTCTTACAGATATTTTCTATACAGAAGTTTGTCTGACAGACATTTTTCTATATAAAACATTTGTGCTACAGACATTTCTCTATATAGAAATTTGTCTTAAACACATTTTTCTATATAGAAATTTGTCTTAAACACATTTTTCTATATAGAAATTTGTCTTACTGACATTTTTCTATGTAGAAATTGGTTTCGAAATTTTTCTATACAGAAATTTGTCTTACAGACATTTCGCTATATAGAAATTTGTGTCACAGAAAATTTTCTATATAGAAATTAGTCTTACAGACATTTTTCTGTATAGAAATTTGTCTGACAGATATTTTTCTATATAGTAATTTGTCTGACAGTCATTTTTCTATATAGAAATTTTACTTAAAGACATCTTTCTATATAGAAATTAGTCTTACAGTCATTTTTCTATGTTGAAATTCGTCGCAGAGATTTTTCTATATAGAAACATTTGATCTTTGTATATATGTATGTATGTACATAAGTGTAAGCTTATGCATGCATGTACATACAAAACAACCTAGCAAACAACCTGGCATCATTTTTATTTTCTTATAAACCAGATTTTATTAAAAGCATCCACTTTACCTGCTGAAATAAGTGAAACTGCAATTTTACTATCAATGAAAGAAAATGAAAAAAATATTAACGCAAAAAATAGCAATTTAAAAGTCATGCAAGACAGTCTTGATAATTGCAATAATTGAATTACAAAGAAATAACCCAGACAACTTATTTGACGTTAATCAAAAAAACAAGAAAATCAAGCACACACACACACGTAACCACACTCAAGAAAACAAATAAAAATGAATTGCAAAAGAAGCTTTAGCAAAAAATAGAAACAACTTCGAGACGATTATTTACAACAACACAACAACAATATTGAACAGTAAAAAACAAGAATTGGAAAAAGAGTGCAAAAAGTTTACAAAGAAACGAAAAATTTAGATAAACTAAACTTCATTGTCATGCAAATAAAAAAAAAGAAAAACGAATTGCGCTTAGATATGAACAAGTTCAAGTGTAGGAAAATATAAACAAAAATGTCTGTAAAAGATACACATACACATTCACAAAAACACTTATACACTCATATACTACGAGTATTTTAATGCTCTCCTTTATGGGGAATACAATTTTTGGAAAAGCTCTTAAAAAGCACTAAAAATATATAAAACTGCACATCCATTTAACTCACTTAAATATTTGAAAATGTTTGAAAACTCACACCGGCTTTTATTGCATTTAAGTTTTTTTAATCTGATAATTGTTCTTGTTGTTCTTTTATTTGCAAATGCATAGAGATTGCTTTGATAGTAACCAGCGTCAGGGTTGTCAGATATTTTCCAACCTATTTCGCCAAATTGATTTAAAAAATCGCCAAAATCAATTTTACGTAGTTTTTCTTAATATACAACACAGTATATGACAACACAGTATATCATATCGATTTATCAGCGATGCCATTTTTGGAGTTTTTTACGATATAACAAAAAACGATATGATATACTGTGTTGTCATATCGTATTTGTTATATCGTAAAAAACCCCCAAAAATGGCATCGCTGCCTTTCATAAAACTAAAATTTCAAATTAAAGAGAGTTTGAGTTTAAGAAAAGTTTTAAGATTTTAATGCAATAAAAGAAAAATATAAATTTAAAAAAGGATTTAAACATTTTTTTTAATTCTAAATAAAGGTTGCCAGAGAATATTTTTTCACATACTGTCAAGTTATACTCGAAGAGAGCTTCCTTCAGGAGCTGCCACCCGACCAGGTGTAGCTTCAGCTTAGGAGTTTTGGGTGTTTCTGGCGGGAAATTGAGTATGAAACCCAACATTTTTAAGGCAGTGCAAAAGAAATAGTGGCTATTTAGACCGTTTGGAAAGCCCCAATATCCTTTCTTTTCTTTCCTAAAACTGAGCTATACTTCATGTAGGAAGAATGAATTGTAGATATCTACTTCCAACGTCTATGATGCCAACAAAATTATATATGAGTTTTTCCAACAAAAGTTTTATTGAATACCATTAAAATAATGAAGTAGAGTGAGCGATCAGAGCACGCTGACTCGTTAGATAGTGAGACTAAAAACGAAACGGCATAAGGATCATATTCACTAAAGGAAATGGAAATAGATAGATGAAAATGCCTTCTAATGTAGCAGGAAAGTTAATATCTGAAGTAACTCCAAGCACGAATTGATTCTGCCACGATGACACGGCGTCGACACTCATGATGCTGAAATGTCAGGTGCTGAAACAACAGGAATCAGACAATTTAAAATGTTATTTCCCTTAGTTCCAAGGTTTTTTAAATATATTTGCTCGCATTTCTTAAAAATTATATAAAAATGTTTTTTTCTTGCAGCATAATTAATTTTATTTTGTAATATAAAACCAAGTTAAATCACACTAATCCTGAGAAAAAGTAGCGGAAACGCTTATTTGGTCAAATGTTTGCCAAGTGTGACCGTAGCTTAAGAGTTATAAAGCTATTGAGGACATGTCAAATCAGCTAGACAGAATAACAAACGAAGGCGGGACCCTGAAAGTGGAAGGACCAGTAAAGAAGTTTAACTATGACATCAACGGAATTTCTGAACTAGCTGAACTATGAAAGGCAAAGTGTCCTCATTTGGCCGTGCAGCTTGGTGCACAATCTTTACAGGTGGTTCAAGATGTAACAATGAATGGAAGCCAGTTGAAAATAATTCCTCTGACGACGATAGCTGGCGTGAGAACAGCTGTAGGGAACAGAAAGGAATGCCCAAAGACGCTTTGTAGTAAACAGAGAAGTTAATCTTTGTTTAAGCTCCAGTGAACTGTGGGTTTTGCGACGACGACTCATAGGCGATGCGGATAATACTGAAATTTATGGAATTGTGGAAAGAAGGGCGTCAACGTAAGAACTGTAAGCAGATGTTAAATTAGCTCGATAGATTGAGAAGTGAGAGCGCGATCTTGGAAGTGGAAGGGTCGGTAAAGAGGTTTAAGGATGATATAACTGAAAGCTTTGAAGCATTTCAACTGCGAAAGCGAAAGAGTCTTTGTTCGGCCGTGTAGCTTGGTCGATAATCTTTACGGGTATTTTGTCAAGATTTAGTAATCCCGAGTAGAAATTTTTCCAATACATACTTATACTGGGGCCCGATTGAGAACGCCCCATGCGTTGTTTGGATAGCCCATCTACAAATTAGTGACTTAACATAACCCGACTAGAAATTTTCCCAATACTCATATTGGGGTCCGATTGGGAATTCATGTGGCACACCCAAAAGGGTTATCGCATTTGTGATTTGATCGGGAACTTGTTGGGACAGCCCATATACAAATTAATGCTTTAACATAAGTTCTTCCCAAATGGGAAACTATTGGGAACTTGTTGGGAAAATCTAACACAGATCTTTAATCGTATATTTTGCTCATCTTCAAAAGAGATGATTGCTACATACTTTTATCCCTTGGATAGCTTCAACAATTTTAATTCAATATTAGAGTTTGATATTTTCCCGATTTGAGCAAATTTTTGCAAGGTTTTGATATTTCCCAACAGCACACCAATCGGGTCCCAAAAACGTTTCTGCGTTAGATCGGAATTGGGATCCCAGTTAGATCCCAAATGTGTTTGCATGAAAATTTCTAGTCGGGAAGTTCTTCACAAGTTGGAACTATTGGGAACTGGTTAGGAAAATCTAACACAGATTTTTCATCGTGTTTTTTTTGCTCATCTTCAATAGAAGTGATTGGTGATTACTTTTGACAGCTTCAGCAATTTTATTCCAATACTAGAGTTTTCTATTCTTCCGATTTGAGCAAAATTTTGCAAGATTTAGATATTTCTCTACAGGAAACCAATCGGTTCCCAAATACTTTTTTGCGTTACATCGCAATTGGGATCTCAGTTAGATCCCAAATGGGTTTGCATGAAAATTTCTAGTCGGGAAATGATGGGAAGCCAATCCGAAATAGGTATTCGAACTCGCACCATTTATTCAACTGGTAGTTGAACCCTCCTCTTGGCCAGTGTACCCGGCCATTTTGTTACCATCAATGCCCACATGTCCACGGACCCAAAAAAAATATTTACTTGTCTGCTAGCACATAATATATTTAGGGCATCCTTGCACTTAAGCACAATCGATGAGTAGTTGCAGTTTGCAGCAATTGCCTTACCTGCTGCTTGACTGTCAATATACATATTTACACGCACGTTCATGGTTTTAGGGGTGAGAGATAATTCTGCAGCCATTTTGGCAGCATAGATTTCCGCCTGGAAAATACTACAGTAATCAGGCGGAGATTAGGAGTTTATGTGAGTCATTAGTAAACGTGAGGAACCAGCGTAAGAAAGAGGAACCAGCATAAGAAAGAGGAACCATCATAAGAATCACGGTCGACTGAAGAAAATAGAAAGCGATGGACAAAAAATCCTTTTACAGGGAGTTGAAATTGATGCGAGTCATGGGTAAACATGAGGAGCAGAGACGAACTAGGAACTGATGTAGAAATCGAATGAAGAAAACAGCAAGAGATGAATGAAAATACCTTCTAATGGGTGAAGAGGTTAATCTCCGAGTTAGTTCCAACCGAATTTGGATGGTTGACGCAGAAATGTGAGGAGCTGAGAAAGAATAACCAGTAAGAAGATTTTAAATTAGCTAGACAAACTGAATAAAAGAGCCAGTAACGTGGTTTAGGGAGGAGAAAAGAGAAAGGGTGCGGCTGGTTGGACAACTTTTACAGATGGTTAGCCAAGATGTAGTAATGATGATGGGAAACCAGTAGGGATGGGAAGCCAGTAGGTCGTATGGGGAGCTGATACGAAAGATACACCGGGAAATAGTGGTATTCGACTTATGGAAACAAGCAATGATGAATAAGGGCGCCTTGTAATATACGGAGAAGTTAATCTTTTAGTTAACTCCAGTGAAAAATGAGTTATTGGAAATGTGTATGTAAGTCTAATGACGGCGACTAGGTTAGGTTAAACTGGGTGGTCAAAGACCTCCCATAGACCGGAGTTGATGCTTAGCGATCCAAGCAGATGATAAGAGCCCTGTAAGTATGGCAGCCAAGTCCGCAGTGCCCGTCGTGAGTGACTTCCACACAGACTTAGCAAACCCCAGCAGTCCACACCTTACTACTCCCGATACAAGTTCGCGACTCCGCAAGGCGTCAGTACCAAGGTAGTTACATCTTGTGCGGCTTAGAGCCGGCCAGTGGCACAGTAGATGTTCTGTGATCCAATTTATCCCAGGTTTCTTAAATTTCCTGCAGGTACCATCAATTATTTGTCCTATTTCGACAGGATACGGCGATGACCAACAGTGCCCCGTTAATACCGCCACTAGAAGTCTACAGTCGCTTTTATTTAGTGATAAATGGAATATAGACTATTTAGAATCATAAGAACTCCGCATGATTTTGGAAGTTTTATAAGTTTTCGTTTCACCCCAAACTTTATCAGCTTCCGCTTTCATCCTAGAGTCTATGATCCCATTCAGATGTTGAATTGGTATTCGAACTCGCACCATTTATTCAACTGGTAGTTGAACCCTCCTCTTGGCCAGTGTACCCGGCCATTTTGTTACCATCAATGCCCACATGTCCACGGACCCAAAAAAAATATTTACTTGTCTGCTAGCACATAATATATTTAGGGCATCCTTGCACTTAAGCACAATCGATGAGTAGTTGCAGTTTGCAGCAATTGCCTTACCTGCTGCTTGACTGTCAATATACATATTTACACGCACGTTCATGGTTTTAGGGGTGAGAGATAATTCTGCAGCCATTTTGGCAGCATAGATTTCCGCCTGGAAAATACTACAGTAATCAGGCGGAGATTAGGAGTTTATGTGAGTCATTAGTAAACGTGAGGAACCAGCGTAAGAAAGAGGAACCAGCATAAGAAAGAGGAACCATCATAAGAATCACGGTCGACTGAAGAAAATAGAAAGCGATGGACAAAAAATCCTTTTACAGGGAGTAGTTAGCTCCACTCAGTGTGCTGCGACAATGACTCGGCGTAAGAATTGTAAGTCTTATTTGACTTTAGAGAATAGAAAGACACGAAAAAATACGATTTGAAATAGGTGGAGAAGGTGAACTCTGAGCTAGTTCCAGCCAAGTGTAGTTTTGAGATAACGACTTGTAGTTATTGCGGATCTCGCGGAAAGGTGAGAAACTGAGACGAAAGAAGAACCGACATAAGGATAGTAAGGCTGTTGAGAAGATGTCAAGTCTGCTTAGCAAATTGACATGCATTAGCACAGTTCAGGAAGGGGCAGGTGGATGAGAGAAAAATCGACGTAAGGATCGTAAATCTGAAGGTTCCACAATTGGCGAGCAAGGATGCGATATCGGAAGTGGAAAATCCGATAAACTCAATAAATTACGAGAGCTCTGGAATCTACGATTCAGTTCACAGACGGAAAGGACAGTGCCTCCGTTCGAACGCCACGCAACATCGTGGACAGCTTATCCAAGTCGCAACGATGAAGATAAACGAAAAATGTAATGAGCTCGAAGAAAAGAAGGATAAAATACAAACAGGCTTTTATTTTTGGGAGCTTTGCGGATGGAATAGAGTTTTTTCTTAGAGCATCATTTTGGGCATATATTATTTTTTCCTCCTCCAGGATTTGCGTCTAACTAGGTACGCGATTTTATAGACCAAAACCCGAAAACGCAATGGGAACAGGATTATTTAAGATTTTCTGGTGGTGAGACCCCATGAGCCTAGAAAGCCGCTATATCGGCCCAAAAGAGGAGTTTTTGTCCCATTTATTTAAGAAAAAATAAAAAGACCCATACGACGACGAGTTAGAGGGTTAAAATGTTTCTCGTGGTCTTTTAAATTAAAGCGCAAAATATATTTGATACTTGAAACGTACGCCAGACAAAATTTCCTATGCCGAGGGGGTTAACTTTAACTCCCCCTTAAATTGAGTCCCAGATGTAAACTTTCAAAACGCAATTAGGTGACTTTAATTTATTATAAATCAAATCAATATTTATTTATCGATTTTCATAAAATAAAGCTTATTTTATTTGTAGTATATGTGGTTTTATGATCAGTTAATAAAATTGCTAAGTTTTTGCCATTTTCGATTTTTTGTAAATTTTTAAAAAATAAAAATGTTCCAATTTTTCATAAATTTTCATTTTTCTCATTGCGGTCTGAATAATTCCTAAACTGTTGACTGTATAAAAAATAATATTAAAACGGCTTAAAGGTAAATTTATTCTAAGTTTTGTAGTGTTTTTTTTAGTTAAATTGGACTACCCCTTCCCAAGTTATGATGAAATCGGTAAAGCAGCCTTGTGAAAAATCCCAAATAGAATTTTAAATGTCAACTGTTTTTGTAGTAAGTTAAATATAGTGGAGATTAACGGCCACGACAAAAGTTTATTTTCTTGCATAATGTAATCAGTTATACACAATTTGGTGTGCAGTAAGACCCCACCGAGGCCTGCCTGATTACCAAATTTTTAACTTCAGGATGAAACATTTTGAAGAGGTTTTTAGTCAAAAACACAAGCACCAAGAATGAGTATAATTTATGTAACTTTTTTCTTTTTGAAAAAAAGGAGTCTAATTCAAAGGTGGAGAACTAAAAAACTAGTACTAAAATATTCAACCCTGCTACACAATGAACTTATGAATGCAAATTTCTTGTAAGAAAAGCAAGAAACGAGTCAAATCTTAACTTAACAAACTGGCCAACTGACTGAGTAACTGAATGACTGGCGGGCTGTGTGTACAATTTGGTTTGGTTGTTGTTGCTATTATTTTTCTTATTGTAAATAAGGCACGATATCTAACTAGCTGCCATCGGATATATGGAGACCGAGTGTCGTTGTTTAACAGACAGACTGTATAAATAAATACAATGTTGTACATTGTAGTTGAGAAATTGAATAGCAAAAAAAAAACAGGGGAAAAAATAAATAGAATAAATAAATTTAATAAAAGCAACAACAAAATGTTAAATAAAACATTTTTTTGTATGTTTATGAATAAGTATGAGTATGGTGCATCCAGCCATCCATCCATCCATCCGCACATGCATCCAACTTCTGTACAGTGAATGAAATAAATAAACAAATGAACGATTGATTTACAAAAAAATAAAAATACAAAATTGTACGACTAAAAGAATGTTCGTACAACTGTGCACATGTTGTTTTTGTTGTTTCTGCGGTTTTGAAACGATTAACAACGAAGAAGAATTAAATGTGTGATTATGTTCTTACGAAGGACAGCTTAAAATTTATTTTAAATAAAATCCCAATTAAATAAAATTTATTTGCTGGTGTTTAAGCACTGTCTATATGCAGCATTTCATTGGTGCTTTACCAAATCGTCAGTAGACTTCAAACACAATTTTGAACAGTTACAAACCCTTTATCTTATGTAAAAACTTTCAAAAACCATTTGAGAATTCACTAATATGTAAATGATTTTTAAAAACAATCAAAGTTGGCTTTGAAAATTATACAAAACCCAGCAAATAATTTTTTATTCGATATGAATCTATTTTATTTTTCTACACCTTTATACAATTAGAAATCCATTGGATAATAATAAAAGTACTTATAAAGCAAAATTAAAAATAAAATCCAAATTAAACCTTTATGAATTTTATTTGACATATTGTCATAATTTTATTTTAAATGAAAGCACCAATGAAATGCTGCATATAGACAATGCTTAAACACCAGCAAATAAATTTCAGTGAAAATAAAATTATGACAATATGTCAAATAAATTTCATAAAGGTTTAAAATCACAATTTAAATTCAATTAATTCTATATTTCATATATTCAAAAGCATGACTTTAAGTAACACTCGCAATATAATTGTGCAATTTTCATAATGTTCAATGGTTAGACAATATGTTGCAAAAAAATTAAAAGACGTTTGATTTTAATGACACAGCCAAGAGTAATGTGTTGGCAACATTGCTCACTATTGAGCCTGATTACGGTTCTCGAATCGACTCCAGAGTTTGTAGTAGATTAAAGAAAAGTTTTGTATTTTTGTTTGTTTTCGTTTGACATGTAGGTTATGTGTACTCTTTATTGTGAGAGAAGTTGAAAGTATGTATTGAAGTTTTATGTATATCATTTAGAAATTAATAAATCTCTCTTGTATTAACTATGAAGCAAGACCAGACTTCTTTCCCTAACACGGTTTTAATTGTCCCGACCACCATCTTTTTTCATCTTTAAAAAGCTTAAGATTTTTCAGATTTTGCGCCCGAGCAGGGAAAGTATGTATTGTGCAATTTATAGGGAAAAACGACCATAATATAAACAATAATATATTTAATAATATTGTATAATATATGGGCCGCTTTAGCATTAAGAATAATTGTAAGGCTTCCCTCGTATATTGTATTTATTTTTCAATCTCGAGGTTGCTATTGCCAGTGTCTATCTCTAATGTTGGTATTTGCTGGCGGCGCATGCAAGTATCAAATTCTGTACGTCTGTACATATTTTGTTCGTATGCGATGATCGATTATTTTTGATATTTAAGAATTTTACTTCAAAATACTTGTTTAAGAAAAGACAGAAAAAAACAGCACAAAGGAAATATAACAACAACATGGTAAATGACAAATCAAGATTTAATTAAAAGGGAAAATGGAAAATTTTTCATCAACAACTTGTGAACAAAAATTAAAAAAAAAAAAAAAAATTGGAAGTCAATGTCAATTATAATTTCACAAGTGATTGTATTTTCTTCAGATTATGAAAAATGAAAAAAATTGAGCTCCTACTATATTGTAATGCAAGGTGTAAGTATGTTTTTGAAATCCAAGATAATTTATTGCAGCTCAAGTTTAAGGTTAGGGTCCAAAGAGATACAGTGTACAAACATTACCAGATCCAGGAAAGTATACAAAAGATAAAAATTTTAAACGTAATGATTCCGAAAGCCGATACGAAAGAAATGGAGTGTATGATCGCTTTACTAGCCGACAACGCTGGTCTACACTTTTCCAAAGAGGTGAACAATTTTGCAACATCTGAAGGGTAACTGCTTAAAAAATATCCAAAATAATAGTGAAGCAGATTGTCCGATTCGGAATCAAAATTTTCTTTAGGCTCGCGGACGAGTTGAAGACTCTACAAGCAGAAATATCTGTTATCAAAAGCGTAATGAATTATGAGTAGAGATATCCAGAGCTAGCCTATAAGCAGGTTACTCAAAAGTGTGTGCACCACATCTAATCTAGTCCAATAATGTCGCACATTCCTATGCGTGTTGGCGAGTCACTCAGGTACCAGCCTTAAATAGGTGCGTGCACATGGGAGGGCTATCTATGGACACAATAAAGGAAAGTTCTGCTTCGGGATGTTGACAATTTCTGCGCTCTGCTACTCTCATCCTGCTGCAGGCGCATTGATGCTGCTCTTTTGCAAATGGTTCAAACCAAATGGTACATTGAGTCATCTTGTTTAATTAGGAGAACCCCTCTGGTCTCGCCTAGTCATCTACAAAACTAGATAACTCTAAAATTTCCCAAAATTGCACTTCAACCTCATGGCCACGACCACGGGGCACTGCACTTTCGGAACCGACGGTAAACGTATGGCTCTCCTCTATAGCTACTACCCTTTTTCAGTTGTAATGATGAAGAGCAGAAAGAAAGCATTACGCATTTTTGAGCCTCTGTCTCGCTCTGAAGGATTAGCGCGTTCTCTTTCCCGAGACAAAAGATCCTTCAGTAGCCTCTCCAAGTTATCGGGAATAGTACTCAGAAACATAAATTTTTAAAACAGAAGCAGAGGGTGTTTTTCTCGCCCGTAAGACGCAATTCTAATACGATCACTCTTACACGGAACCTGTACTTACTTACCAACTATGACGAGCTATGACCGATTGAGTATCTTAATTATGTCAATTGATCCCCCTCCATCGACAACGCCTTGTAAAAGTGACAGGTACGTCTCATTTAAAGCTCCAGAGCTAGAACCGGTTGCTGGTCCTTGGGAGCCAGTCACGTGATTTGTCTTGTGACACGTCCTCTTCTCTCTAGGGCTGTTACTTTCAATGTTGGAAAATTCAAATCAAATGTCCATAAACTCTACTCTACCTTTATCCTCCTTCCGATAACCAATTTTGCTAATTCCGTTACAATGCATTGCCATGAGTAGGGGCCATCCTCTGAGTGCTGGTCTTACTAAAAATAAAGGTATCACAAAGGGACCAGCACTCAGAGGATGGCCCCTACTCATGGCAATGCATTATGGCGGAACTAGCAAAATTGGTTATCGGAAGGAGGATAAAGGTAGAGTAGTGTTTATGGACATTTGGTTTGAGTTTTCCAACATTGAAAGTTACAGTCCTTGGGGGAAGAGAACGTGTCACAAGACAAGTGACGTGACTGGAAACGAGTTACAGATCTGGAACGTTATATGAGAGGGACATGTCACTTTTACAAGGCATTGTCGTTGGAGGGGATCAATTGACATAATTAAGATGTTCAGTCGGTCACAGCTTCTAGATCCAAACTGGTTTCTTCATTACCAGTCATATGACTGTGATTCAAACAAATATTTTAGATTTGAAAAAATCTGCTTGAAGAGTGGGGCTATTTTGTTAACATTTTTCTTCTAGTTAAGTTATGTGTTCTCTTTCACCACTCACGATTCGGGAATATATTGTACTACTGCAATGTTCACCAGTCATAGGAGAAGTACGTTAAACACAATTGGTAAAAAATTTCCCGCAGTGAGGGTATCAAACAAAAGGTATCGACGGGTAGCCCAGTGAGTTACCTCCTAGATGGTGACTGCCCTTTCAATCTAACCTAGCCTAGGTCATGTAACAGAGGCTTGGCGTATATGTAGCTGGGGAGTATCGAAACAGACCACTAATGTTTCGAGTTTCTTTTCGTACCTTTATGTGCGTCAATGATTGATGGCACACAACCACTAGGAAGATCTGCCAGATTTTGCTCTGAATTTTCCTGATTTCTGGAAAGGGACTGGTATTTATCGACTTTTATTCTCATCACTGAATTCATAGTAATCGCCTGTAGTTACTTAGCCTGAGCACCCTATATTTAAAATTTAACATCCAGTGTTACCGACGCTAGTCTGGTTATAAGTAAAACGATGCCTCAGGTGATCCACCTGACTTAAAGTCGACCGAAAGTTAACTGCTAGCGGTTTTCTTTTGAAACCTAAACAGAATGCATATGTTGGCATACTTCTTACCCTCAAGGTGGGGCAACCGTTGTCTTATCTTTCGGAAGTATGTTGGTTTAATGGCTGATGATCTGCCAGTGCTAGTGGCTGGTTGGACTTCCAACAACCAAATGTGTCCCTTTGTGATATTGCTAATGCAACAGAAACTGAATCAAGGTGATTTGTGGTCGGGTCCTGTACGATGCTGATGCAGTATGAGATAAGATAGCTGAAACACTCTAGGAAGGTATTTTTATTATTACAAATTCCTTTATTTATAAAATTTTCATTATATTTGTAAACTTAGGGCGCCAACGAACTCTTTCCAACTACGACGATTATTAGCTAATGCTTTAACTTAATTCCATGTCATTCCGTGACCTTTATATTCTCTTTTTACATTTATGATTCAGGCAAGACGTGGTCGACCGGGTCCCCGTTGACCTTGGGGACGCCACTCCATTGCTGTGTATGATATATCATGCATGGGCTTTCTGAGCGTGTGATCAATCCATTTCCATTTTCGCATTTTTATTGCGCTAAGAATTTTCTTGAGGTTTGCCATTTCAAGCAGCTGTTCATTAGTGACCCAATAAAGCTAGAAGATCAGCAGTATTTGTCGTAGACAGCGATTGGTAAAAGCTTGCAGTTTTCTTAGGTTTTCTTGGGATAATCTCCAGGTGGTACAACCGCACAGAAGTACGCTAGCAACACTACTGCTAAGAGTCCGAATCTTTGTTGCTTTACTGATATCGTTTGATCGCCATATTTTGGAAAGTGATTGAAAGGCTGATCGTGCTTTGTTGATTCGGTCATTTATATCTTTTTCTGACCCACCATCTGCAGTCACTGAGTTTCCAAGGTAGGAAAAAGAGTCTACCTCTTCTATTATGTTTCCGTTAAGATAAACGGGGTGTATATTTGATGCTTCAACACGCATGATCATCGTTTTTTTCACATTTATTCTTAGATGTACTGTTTCCGCGTTCTTTGCCAGATGGTTAAGTTTTTTTTTGTCTGTCACTATGTCGGTGTGCCAGTAGACAAATGTCATCAGTATAGTCAATGTCATTAAGACGTTCCGACGATAGCTTCCATTGAATCCCAGAAAGAGAGTCGCAGCTTGTCTGTTCCATTACACAGTCAAGTAATATTAGGAAGAACGTTGGAGACAGGACACAGCCCTTGCCTTACACCAGTTTTAATCCTGAAAGAATCGCTTTCCTTACTCCTGTATCGCACCATGCATAGATCATCAGTGTAGAGTTCATGTATCAGGCTGACAATTTTCTCTGGAAATCCTCTACCGTTAAGTGACACCCATGCAGCTTCTCTTGACACAGTGTCTACAAACAGTATAAGAATTCGTAAGGTTGTTACATGGTCTGCGCACGTGCGGTTTGGCCGGAATCCTGCTTGTTCTTTGCGTAAGATTGTCTCCACATACGGTTAAATGCATTGTAGGATTATAGGGACGATTACTTTATTAATTGTATTGAGGAGTGTTATACCATGCCAGTTTCTGCACAGGGTAAAATAGCCTTTCTTGGGTATCGTCACAATGGTTCCTTTCTTCCATTCAGTTGGTATACTATTAGTTTCCCAGATATGACGTAGGATGGCTGCTAGCACGTATGCTAGTGGTTCTGCACCGTACTTTGAAAGTTCCAGGTGACTTGTTGTTGTTCTTTAACTGCCATACTATGTTTGTTACTTCTTCAAGAGTGGGAGGAAAAGTTGAGATAATCTTGCATGCATGGGTTTCGCCTACTGGACAGCCATGGGCTAGAGCTTTCGTCGAAGTTTGTGGCATGGTTTGATGAAGATTTGAAGAAATCCTGCTATATACGTACGTAGTTATTCAGTTGGTGAAGTCAGGTCGCTATCGTCAGCATCTTTGATAGCCGTCGTTTGTTCTGGTGTTTCAGCCTCGGAGCTGGTTAATTGCTTGATACAGGAAGCTGTTTTTGCATGGTATGTAATAAGAAGTAGCAACCTGTGTGTTCCTTACAAAAGTACCTTCGAGGTTCACCAAGAGGCAGTGGTGAACGCTTAATTTTACATGATATTAACAACACCAACAGGAGAGGCCGAAAGGCAGGTACTGGCAATAACCTAGAACACCTCTGTACAACTGGACACATTGCGGGGAGCATACAAATTATTCATTGTAGTAAGGACTGTACGAGCTGCTGTTGTCACAAAGCATTCAAAGAGTCACTTTACTACCATGGTATGTTAACGACTGATCTGATAGATTTTATAAGAAGTTCCGAACAGACCGGAAGACTGCTGATGATGCAAAGACCATTAATGTCTTCCTAGCATTACATTGAGCCAAGTGCTTAAGAAAAAAGTTTTTAAAACTACTTATGACACTCTTTTCACTCGGAATGTCAAGCTATTCAATTTCTTGCAAAAAAAGTGCAGTGGAAATAATAACCACCTTTGAATTAAGTTCAGTTCGATTGTTACCAAAAAAAAAATAATATACTCATAAACTTTGAAAATAATGAGTCTGTGATGTTTCAGTGAATGTATGCGCTTTAAAAAAAATAGCCTTTAGAAAACCAATTCAGACGCAAATGGAGCAAAATGTGTTTGTTGCCAATAAAATAAAAATATAAAAAAAGAGAACGTAGCAGAAAAACAATACAGACCCCAACTTGAAATATATTGAAATCTAAAAGCAAAAACAACAATGAAAGTGTATAACTATGTGAAATACTGACCGGCTAAATGGGGAACAGAGCAAACAATAAAAAAAAAAATGCTAAAGAAATGAAATAACAAAAACACATAGAATAATAATAAAAAAGTAGAAAAAAACAACAACAATAAAATCAGATATTAGTACTGCTATATGTGGATCTAATGTGTCTGTACAGTGTACGGCAATAAAAGCAACAACAAAATTGCAGACGACTGCGGGCTATTAATAAAATATAATAGCAGCGACAACAAAAACAGCATCAATAACAACTATAGCAATAACAACGTACAGTAGTTCTAATTGGAGAAAAGGTTAACAAATTTGGGTCCTTGAAACTTGCGAACCGATTGCAAAACGATGTAAGTGAAAACCATAGAAGAGGACCTAAGCTTTAAGAATGTTGAAACACACATTGAGATACACGGTGTAATCCTTGGCATTTTTCTTGTTGCATAGTGTAAATTTTAGGGAAAACCTTTAATACGTATGAGTAATATGATGGTATCATCATATTACTCATACGTATCAAGGATGGTGTTAAAAGTCATGAAGATATTTCCCCTTATTCCATAAATATTTGTCGACGTCACGTCAAGACAATAAATACCAGCAAATTGGCAAATTTCTACTATTACTGACATCCACTTACTATTCTCTAAGGCATAGAAAATGGGACGAGATTTGTTAATAGTAGCAAAATTTTGTCGACAGCGAGTAGACAAGTGCCAATTTTTTAGTATTGTCTTGATATTAACGAGATAAAGAACAAAGTCGAGGCCAAAAACCAAAATTTTAAGGTTCAAAGCCAAATATCTTTGAAATTATTAAAGATATTTTCACAAAATAAACTACATTTTATTTATCTATTTATAAACTTTACACCAAGATTGAATTCATCAAAATTAAATAATATTTGTAAAAGTTACGAGGCCGACAAGATATTTCATGCACGATGCAGTAAATTTTGACACCCTGTAGCTCAATGTGTGTTTCAACAGGGTGATTTCATTTCAATATTCAATATTCTTAAAGCTTAGGTCCTCCTCTATAATTTTTACACACATCGTTTTGAAATCGCATCGCCAGTTTCAACGATACAGATTTATTACCCAATTTTTCCAATTGGAACCACTATGCAAAGATAGCAACAACAACAACAACAACAAGAAAATAATAAAAGCACAAAATGAAAATAATGTATGAAAAAAAAGAAAAAAATATATTGCACACAAATCCAAGTGAATGTACAAGTGTGCGAATAAATAAATACCCGGTAGTTCGGAAGTTGAAAAAGCAAAATAGATTGTGAGCTTTCAAAAGCTTGAATAAGGGCGACAGAAGGAATATGGTTGAAGAAAATGTGATATCTTTCGAAATTATCTCACCACCTGTACAAAGAAGTTTGAATAAAGGGCGCTACAAAAACCTTGCAATTCGTGGAGAGGAATTTAGAGCTTACGTGTAAAGTAATGGACTACTTGAAAATTTTTCGTCGCTAGTGAAAAGAAAGTAGTCTTATATTAAATTTACAGCCCGTTTTTTTTGCAAAACCTTATAAAGCAGTTTGTTTTTCTTAATACTTAAAAAAAAGTGCTGTCTCTAAATGAACTACAGGACTTGCAAATATGCCTGAATGTATACTGTATGTATCTGTATTTGAAACATGTTGTACATATGTTGTTTTTTCTTTTTGGTATATAAACACACATCCCTAGATCCGATATATTAGATAGATACTTATTTAAATATGTGTAGTTGTTATGACTTTTTATAAAGACTGTGTACGAGTGAGTGTTTTTTTTATCTGTCTATATAATGGATACATAAATATACACAGGGAGAAAAGTGCGTTATTGTATCCATTAACACGAATTAACGAAACCAAATTTGCTTAAGATTTTTATTGTATTTTTTTTTCTCTGTTTGGCGTAATGAATTTTTAGTGATGCTACACAATCGTTGGAATTGTCACTGTTATACATAATATTTTCGTAAATATATATTGTTACACGTGATCTTCAAAAAAATAACTGTTATACATAATTTTATCTTAAGGATATGTATAAAAAACTGTTATACACAATATTTTTATACACTGGTTTATTTTATAGAAATATTCTTAGCAGAAATATTCTATACACAATATTTTTATTCAATTTTATATTATTAAAATGTTCTTAGCAGGATACTGTTATACGCAATATTTTCTACACTATAAAGTGTTACACATCATGTGTTACACACAAAGATTATTTGCTGTATAAAAAACTATTATGTTTTTTATATAAAAAACTGTTATACACCATATTTTAGTACACTATATTTTATTTTATTAAAATATTCTTAGCAGGATGCTGTTACACGCAATATTTTCTACATTATAAAGTTTTATACTTTATGTTTTATGGACATAAAATATAATACTTTTTATAGAATATGTGCTCTATAAAAAACTCTCGTATTTTCTGTATAAAAACTGTTATGCACAACATTTTTATACACTGTACTCTATTTTGCTAAAAAAATTCTCTACAGTTATACTGTTATACGCAATATATACTAGATTATGTATTATTATACTTTATGCACCGTAAAAGAACAACATAAAATACGATTTTATACAGAAAATTTTATAGTATACAGAGTATTTGTTTGAAATATATAGAAAGTTTTTTAAGCGAAAAGTGTTATACACAGTTTTATCTAAAGCGAAAGTCAAAATAATAATTTTATACGCAATATTTTTGCACTAATCGTACTAGATGATGTTATATACAATATTTTCTCTAAGTCAAAAAATATTATACAAACTGCAGTCTGACACATATATATGTATATGTATATAAACATACTTTTATATGTACATAATATTTAATATGCAATATTTTCTTAAAAAGATAAGCGACATTTTTATAGAATAAAGTGTTATACTAATACATTATTTTCTTTAAAAAATTTTTAGGTTATACATATTATATTCTAGATTTTAAACTGTTATACGAAGTGATATCTAAAACAACAACATGAAATACCGTGTTATACACAATATTTTATTTTAGAGACAATAATTTCTAAAAATATATGGAGTTTTTTCGACAAAAAGTATTATACGCGGTTTTATCTAAAGCGAAAATGAAAAACAAATTTATACATACATAATATTTTTGCACAAATCTAACAAGATACATAGTAATATATGCAACAGTGTACATAAGTCAAAAACTTTTATACAACCTGTAGTCAGACACACATAAAACACACTGTTATACGTTCTATTTTATACTCAATATTTCCTTGTAGTTAGCCACATTTTGATAGAAAAAAGTGTTATACACAACTTTATTAAACGGAAAACCATAAAAGAACTGGTATACACAATCTTTTTATTGCAATTTTTATTTTATACTCAGTATTTTCTTAAAAAGGTATTGCAGTGAGCCACATTTTTTAGAATAAACTTTTATACCTAACTTTATTTAAGGCAAAACAATAAAAAAACGCTATATACAATATTATTATATGAAATTTTTATGTTATACTCAATATTTTTTTAAAAAGATACTGTAGCTAGCCACATGTTCATAGAAAAAGATGTTATACAGAACTTTATCCAAAACAAACTATAAAAGAAAACTGTTATACACAATATTTTCACATGCAATAAATATATACTATTTTCTTAAAAAATTTTTCGTATTCTAAATTATTAAGTGTTATATGACGTGACAGATAAAACAATAACATGAAATATCAAGTTTTATTAAAATATTCTTAGAAAGATACTATTATAAAACGTTATACCCAACGCTATCTAAAACAACAATATAAAATATCGGTTTATAGACAATATTTTCCTTAAATATAAGCAATGTTTTTCATGTCAAAATTATTATACGCAATTTTAGCTGCAAAACAAATGAAAAATACTGTTATATGCAATATTTTGTTATATACATATTTTATTTTATTGAAAAAATTTAGGAAGTTACTGGCATACAGAATATTATGTAAATTTGAAAGGTGTTATACAAAATGGAATCTGAAACAAACATAAAAACTCACTGTTATACACGAAATTTTGTTTTATACTCAATATTTTCGTAAAAATGTCACAATATTTTATGTTCCTAAACAGTTTTTCTTAGCCAGCTACAGTTATACGGGTAATTTCTAGACTATAAGGTGTTATAGCCACTGGTATCTAAAAGAACAGCATAAAATATAGTGTGAAGGCACAATGCTTTATTTCATAAATAATATTTTCTTAAAGTATATGCATTATTTTTCGGGCTAAAAGTATTATACGCAATTTTTTCGACAGCGAAAATAAAAATGTTGCTTATAGAACATATTATTTTATTGAAAAAAAAGTGAAAAGTTACTTTTATATGCAATATTTTGTAAAATAAAAAGTGTTATACAAAATCAATTCTAAAACAAATGCTTAAAATACAGTGAATACATATTAAATTATTTTATACACTATATTTTTTTAAATAGATATTGTTGTAGTGCACATTAAAAAAAAGTGTTATACACAGTTTTTTTCTAAAGCTATAACTGTTATAATTTTTTTTTTACTTTATCAAAAAAGTTCTGTATATTCTGTTGTAGGTTTCTTTCTTTCTTTCATAGTGCTCGCTTTCCCTCATGCATTTTTAAGGAGGCAAATTTTTAAAACGAGGTATTAGAGAGATTTTATCAAAACCGGAGTTATATTAGCTGAGTTGTTGTAGTCCGTCAAGCACTAAGCGTCTCGAGGGACCATAAAATGAGTGCAGTCGTAGGTTGTGTCTCTGTACGATAGAGGCATAGCAAAGTTTCGAAGCTGAAGGCCGCTAACAGAATGATATCGTGTTTTCTGACCTTCTAGACACGTTTTTAGCTTTCCTTGTATCCTTTATTGTGGCTTTTTATTATTTGACAGACATTTTATATTTTTCTCCATTTCAAATAGCTACTTTTTTCTCTCAATGTTTAATTTTTATTGCATTCATGCCCACAACGAACAACAAGATGATTGTGCAGGCTGCTTTATTTCGATTTTTTCCCTGACTGAGTGACTGACTGAACGAATGAACGAACAAACCAACAAACCACAAGAAAAAGGAAGAAGAAGAAAAAAAGAGAAAATTACAAAAAACTCATACACAAATAGCTAAAGGAAAAAATAAATTGCAAAAAAAAAAAGCAAACTTAAAAAAGACATGCAGACAATTTATGCGAAGGCACACAAATCCAGTGAACGAGTCTGGAACATTGACTACTAAACTAAACACAAACTAAACTTCATTGTACACGACAAATGTACATACACTTTCGACTCGTACCATCCAAGTCAGCCACTAACTGACTGACTGACTGACTGCTTTTGCCATGGCACTGGCACTGACTTTGTTTGCTTTGGCTCTAAACAACAGCCAACAAAGTGTAACTTTTTTTTTGTTGCTTTTATTGCAATTGAATGAATGGTGAATAAACAGAGTTGGCAAAAATGAAAATAATGGAAAAAAAGACAACAACAAAAGAGACTTGCTTTTGTTGCACGATGATGTTGACAAACAAAGAATCATAATAATAGAAGACATACAAAATCATATAAAAAAAAGGAGGAATGGATGGATGGAGCTGCTTTGGAGTAGAATTGTGTAGTCTGTCAAATAACGAACAATAGTTGTTTTTATTATTTCTTATTCCTACTCATCATCCTTCTGCTATTCCTCTTTGTCTAAAAAAAACATATAGAGCTGGGTTAGGTTGGATATGTAGGGACAAAGAAAAAAAAATTGTGCAAGGAGCAAAGGATATTTTGCAGATACACATTTTTTCTAGAACAAATATCAAAGTGAAAAGCTTTTTGTTTGTGCTTGAATGGCTATTTTTGTTGTGCTGTCAAAGAATTTTGATGACAACCTTGTTTTTTTGGAGCTTAAATGAAGAGAAAGAAATTTTTTTTTAAGAACTTTGCATTTGAAGGAAATTAATTAATAAGAAAATTAAGACTTTTCCATGCTGATATTTTATTTTTAATTAATTTTGGAGGTTAATTGAAATGTGTAGTTAACTTTTAGTTGGTTTAAGGGTTTTATTACACACGCAAAATATTCTGTACGTAAATTTAACTGAAATTATAATAAAAAATAAATAAAACTTCAATTAAAAACCAGTATGTGTTTTTTTTTTTAATTTTTAAGTTTATGTTAACTTCGTGCTGCTGGTTTACATACTTTGCTTTAGCCGAGTGGTTGGTGCAAAATAATAAGCCTTTAAAATTTAAAAATAAGGCAAAAATCATTTGTTTTTACGGAACTTGCGGTTACCTATTTAATAGTACAAATAGCACAAACAAAGGAAACATCTTTTAGTTTTACGGAAGTTGCGATTAGTTCTTGTGACAGTTAAATTAATCTAAGCAAAGAAAGAATCATACAGTTTTAACTTTTTTTAAAGCAGCTAATTTTTTACCATTTAAAGTTTAATAAACTTCTTGTTAAATTTAAATGAAAAAGAATCAGACCGTTTTTTAATTGAACTTTCATTTATTTTATATTACAATTTCAGTCAATTTTACGTAGAGAATATTTTGAGTGTAAAGAAACAACAAATGTTGGGAAACTTTGTAAAAAAAAGTTGCCACGAGAATTTTCCCACGCGAAAGATTTAATAAGAATTTTTTTTCTCATCTGGAAATCTAATCGATTATGTCATTTGCAGCTTGATTAGGATAGAAAAGTGTGGCACTCAGAAGTAAAGTACGGTGTGGTTAAACGTTAGACAATATACACAAAGAAACAAGTATATTTATTATAAATCCAAACTTTAATTTCTTACGAATGGACTTTTGTAACATTTCTGGTGAATAGCATTCTTTCGAGGTCATTGGTTTGCTAATAGCTTTATAAAGTGTTATACGCAATGTTAACCAAAACAAAAACATAATAAACAGTGTTATATACAATATTTTTCATTCAAAAGGTGTTATACAAAAGTTAATCTAAAGCAA
This sequence comes from Panzeria rudis, assembly GCA_956483635.1. Classification (NCBI taxonomy): domain Eukaryota; kingdom Metazoa; phylum Arthropoda; class Insecta; order Diptera; family Tachinidae; genus Panzeria; species Panzeria rudis. Next base: position 18,775,647 of record OY101450.1, on the reverse strand, counting down.
AAATAAAAAAACTGCTATACATAATATTTTGATGCATATAATATGCATCAAAATTAACAAGATGCTGTTATGCGCTATATTATGTGGATTACAATGTGTTATACGCAATTGTATGTAAAACAACATAAGATACAGCGTCACACACAATTTTATTTCATACACAATATTTTCGAAAATATAATATTATACGCATTCTTTAAAATAGTGTTATACACAATTTTAGCTAAAGCAAAAGTAAAACAAACTATAATACACAATATTTTTATACACAATATTTTATTTTATTAAAATTTTTCGCAGGATGCGGTTATGCGCAATATTTTCTATATTATAAACTGTTATACCCATTGCTATTAAAAACAACCAACATAAAATGAAGTGTTATACACATTATTTTCTTTACACACAATATTTTCTTGGCCTACACTAGTCTACAGTTTGCTAATGGCTTAATAAAGTGTTGTAAAATACAGTGTTATATACAATATTTTCCTAAAATAGGCCGACTTCTTAAACGCCAAAATGCATTGCAGTGATGCAAAGTCTTATGTGCTTTGTTGTTGTAAACAATCTGAAGTCGCATCACTGCAATGCATATTGGCGTTTAGGAAGGAGGCCATCAATCCAATATTTTTCAGACAAAAAGTGTTATACAAAAGTTTATCTAAAGCAAAAGTTAAACAAACTGTTACATACAGTATTTTTATTAAGATTATTTTATTTAAAAAATTAACAAGATGTTGTTATGCGCTATATTTTTGAGATTTCAATGTGTTCTACGCAATGTTATGTAAAACAACATAAGATAGCAATTTCATTTTATACACAATATTTTTGGATATATGTATATGTTATACGCATTCTTTAAAATCGTGTTATAAAGAATTTTATCTAAATCAAAAGTAAAACAAACTGTTTTACACAAAATTTTTAAGCACAGTATTTTATTTTATTACATTTTTTTACAAAGATGCAGTTATACGCAATATATTGTAGACTATAAAGTATTATATACATTGTTATTTAGAAACACAAACATAATATAAAGTGTTGTATACAATATTTTATTTTACACACAAAATTTTCTTCAAATATATGCTATATATTTCAAGATAAAACTGTTATACGCAATTTTATCTAAAACGGAAATTAAAAATATACTATTATATAAATATTTTATTTACTTTATTTATTTTACACAGTAAAGCAGAAGAAAAAAACTGTTATACATAATATTTTTGTGCACAATATTTTATTTTCTTAAAATTTTTTTGCCAGATGCTGTTAAAGGCAACAGGTTCTAAATTATAAGCTGTTATACGCATTGCTATTTAAAACAACCAACATAAAATAAAGTGTTATACACAATATTTTTTACACATATTAGGTATAAAACCTTAGTAGTTAGTAGCTTTTCTTTAAAAATCTAATTTCATTATTTATTATATCTTTAATATTTTCTTCAAATATATGCAAAATATTTCAACTAAAAACTTTTATACGCAGTTTTATCTAAACGGAAATTAAAAAATACTATTAAACCAAGCATTTTTTGGAGCAATATTTTATATTACATATTTAAATATCTAAAAATATTTTATGTTACACAAAATATTTTCTTCAAACATGTGCAATATATTTCAAGCAACAACTGTTATACGCAGTTTTATCTAAAACGGAAATTAAAAACTACTCTTATATTAAGCATTTTATTTTATTGTTATAGGCAATAATTTCCAAGTCAAAAAGTGTTATATAAAAGACAGTCTGAAGCAATATAAGACACACATTTTTTGTTTTATACACAATATTTTCTTTAAAAAAAATATTATTGCTGTTATTTAAATTTTTCTAGTAAAAACTGTTATACACAATTTTATCTAAAAGAAAACCATAAAAAAAGTGTTATACGATATTTTTTTTATCAAAAATATTCCGTATCGGCTGTTATAGTTTTGCATATTAACCCTCTAACTCCACCACATAACGGTAATTTTTGGCTCTTTTCTAACAAATGGTAAAAACACCCCTATACAATTTTACTAAAGGCCTTTAAAGACACACAACCTTCAGACTCAACTTGTACGCCAGAAATCATTGAAAACTTAAACTATATTTACGGGTTAACTTCATACTTATTCACAATTAGTACTCGCCATAGGAAATCTTATAAGTCCTACGTTGAAGGTATAAGATGTGTTCAAAACTTTTATGTAAAACACCACGAGAAATATTTTGCTGGAACATTTTAAGCCTCTAACTCTTCGTTGTATTGATCTTTTTGTACATTTACTAAAAACGGGGCAAAACCTCCCCTTCAACGACGATATAGCGGGCAAAAATTTTCTACAAAAATTTTCCTAGCTAAACTCATCTTATACTTTAAACATAAGACTTTCTATGCCGAGTACGAATTGTGAATATGTACGAAGTTAACCCTTAAGGACATTTTAAGTTTTGAATGATTTCTAGCGTCCAAGTTAAGTCTGGAGCTTGGATCTCTTTAAAGACCTATAATAGAATTTTATGGCACATATATTTGTAGAGCATTTTAGTCCCCAATATCGCCGCTGAAAGAGAGTATTTTGCCTCTTTTTTAAAAAATGTATTCAAATACCAATACAACATTTTTGTAGAAAATTTGTTAGAAAATATCTAAAACGACCGTTATGTGGGGGAGTTAGAGGGTTAATATTTTCCAAAAAAAATTTTTTTTAATATTTTCTACAAAGTTGCTGAACATACCCTACACCTCAGACGTAAAGGAAGCTTTAACCACCCAAAAATAAAATTCCGATGTTATCCTGCAAAACGGCGGCGAACGCATATTATTATATTTTTTTTTGGTCTCCTCTACCAGTTGAAGGTCTCCTCAAAAAGTTCAAAATTGTTGTATAGTATAATCAGACCGGTTTCGGCCATGTGCAATCGTCAGTGTTCTCGTGAACACTTTTTGAAACCTAAACATAGCCCGCTATGCTCTGATATCCCTATTTGTAAGAAGCTAAATTCAAAATACAAGGGATTTGTCATCAAAGCTTAGTTGCCGACCGGAAAACACTTAAAGGCTCGAAGGACCAGAAACTGAATATAAAAAAAACTGAAATAAAAGTGATAATAATAATAATGGCAAAAACGGAATTCATTAATTTCTATGATGACAATGTTTAGCTTCAAAGCTTCGGGGGCAAGTACGCAAGACTTCCTTTTCCCAAGACTGGAAAGATTCCAATATCCAACGCCTTCACTTCGCTATACTTTGGAAAATCCTCCAATCAACAGTATTTGAATGAAGTGGAAGTTTTGTTGAACAGACAGGAATATCCAACACAATCATTGTGACAAGAACAGAATGAATTTTTTACCTATGAATAGAATCAATGGAAATTATATCAACGTTACATATTTAGATTCTATTCACATAATACGTAATTGCATTTTTTCTGTTTTTAGCATCTCTCTACGCCCTTCAACGCCGTAAGAAATGTTCAAGTGCTCCACGTAATATTTGAACAGCCTCTTGTGTCTAAAAATTCTACAAGTGTAATGAAATCATTGAAAAATACAAATAATAAATAATAATCCGCGGAAATCGCCATCGTCTTTTTTTTCCTCTTTTATTGTTACAATCTAATTATATTTTCTGGCTCATTAAATCTATTTTAAAAGCAACAGCCAACCCACTATTGAATTATTTTCATTTAATTGATTTATTTATAATGATGGAGCATCTCTATTTTTTCAATTAAATATTTTACAATTTAAAATTTCCGAAACACATGCAAATTGGAGGGTGCAGGGAGGTGGGGACAGACATCTTTCTCTTTGATATTTTGTGTCGCGCCGGTGAAAATTCATTATTTTGCGTGTAATAAATTTAATAAACAAATTATTAAATAAACCAACAAAAGAGTGGAAACAAATTATATTTATTTATCTTTCAAAGTGTTTTCTTTTGCATTTAACAATTGAATTTTGATTTCATTTAACTAAAATAAATAAAATTAAAAAAACAGTTCAATGGACTTGATGTGCATATACTGAACTGAACTGAGCTGAACAAGCAACACACAACGCAATATCATGCGACAGACAACATGTTTGGGGACTAAAAAAAAGAGCACAACGGATATTAAAAATATGAGCCAATACTTTAATAACAAGTGAAAAGAAAGAGGAAATGTGGTGGGGAGGGGGGGGCGGAAAAGGGAGACTGACAGACACACATATGTGCTGCAAAATATTATAGTTATTAAAGCAGCAAAATTTTATTTATTCGTATACAATTTGATTCATTATAAAATAAATACGAAAAAACAAAATGCGCAATGCAATAATTCGTATACAAGTTTGTAGCGTCTAAAGCTAATAAAAAAATGTTATGACAAACTAAAAATGTCAGCGACCAGTAGAGAGACTAAAGACTCGGGGTATTTAGAGGAAGCAGCAGCAAATATTTTCCCTAACATATGTTTTTAGTTTTTTTTTTTTAACTAAAGCAAACTTTTGCTTGCAATTCCTCATTTTTATTTAAAAGGCATAAGAATTTAAATTTAACTATTTGAAGAAAACAAAATCTATAAATTTTAATGCAAAACTTAAATTACTCACAGGAACACACTGACTCACTCACTCACTCACTCACCCATCAGTCAGTTTGACACGAACATTTTGACGACACGTTTGTGAAAAATGTCTTTCACTGTTTCAAACTTTAGTTCAGGTTCATTATTTAAAGTAAACTCTGGGGACTAACAACTCACGTTTGTAAATTATAATAATGAATTGTAAAAGAAACACAAGCAATAGAAAACAATTTATTAATAAATTAAAATTTTATATTTCTATGAAATATTGAACAGCAAAAAGGTGGGATATTCAAGTTTATTTAATCCATGAAAGAAAGAATTTTGGCTTCGACACTAATTTGCACAATTTGCATCTATCAATTCTAGCTGAAAATATATTATTATATAAATACATTAATTCATTTCATTCACATAAAATTCTAAATAAAAAGTGTTATACGTACTGTCTAAAAGACAACATCAGAAACACTGTTATATACAATATTTTATTTTATAAAGAGTATTTTCTGTAAAATATACTTTATAAGCAAAGTGTTATATACAATATATTTCGATCAAAAAGTGTTATACGTAATTTTACTTAATGCAAAAACTTACAACCCATTGTTTTTGCCAAAAATCTAAAATTATACTGTTATACGCAATACTAACTTAAGCAAACGTATAAAATAAACTGTTATACATAATATTTTATTTTATAGACTATGAAATATATTTCAAGAAAAACGTATTATACACAATTTCATCTAAAGTAGAAGTATAAAAACTGTTATACAAAATATTTTTACACAAAATATTTTATTTTCACAAAAAGGAGTTTTTAGGAAGTGTTATACACAATACAAAATCAATCAAATACACTGTATTACACAATAATCTATTTTATACCAAATAATTTCTTTAAAAAACTAAAAACGCTGTGTTATATACAATACTTTATTTTTTAAATAATATCTAAAATGATATTTAAATAAAATCTAAAATTATATTAGGCTAATTCTTGCCCATGACATGCATAAGTAATATTAGTATATATATGTTGAATTTCATTAAAATCGGAGAGGATAAAAATTTAGACCGTGTCGAAAATTTCTGAAATGACTCAATTTTAAAAAACTTTTTTTTTCTTAAATTACTCCCAAAATCTGTGGATTTTCTAGCGCTTTCAGCTTGATGTTAGCGTGTAGTTCCCAGCTAATATTTCTGTCATTGGGATATAATGTTGCGTGCAATAGCTTTAATGCAAATCATGTACTTTCGATTAAGAAATTATTGCCATGTGTAATATTTTCTTACGAAGACACTGTTATAATATTTATTAAAAATTTTAGATTTAATGGCGTTTTCTATTCTACAAAAAATTGTGACATATATTTACTTTTTATTAAAAAATTGCAATTTAACATTCCTTTAAAGGAAAAATTTCCCTTCGTAAGGGATGATACAATAATTTCTAATAAATTCACTTCTTCGAAACATGATTATATTGCAAATTTTCATTAAAAAGAGCAAATAGTGCAACTCACTTTTGTAGAAAAGAAAACGTCATAAGATTTTAATAATTATTGTTAGTTCAATTTATAAATGAAGATTTAATAAAAAATTTAATCATAAAAAAACTGTTATACGCAATAGTTTCTAAAGCAAAAACTGTTATACTCAATTCCATCTATCAATTCTAGCTGAAAATATATTATTATATACATTAATTCATTTCATTGAAATAAAATTCTATATAAAAAAGTGTTATACATGCTGTCTAAATAAAACATGAAAAACACTGTTATATACAATATTTTATTTTATGAAGAAAATTTTCGTAAAATATACTTTAAGAGGAACGTGTTATATACAATATACTTCAATCAAAAGTGTTATACGTAATTTTTTATAAAAAAAACTTAAAAACCACTGTTTTTGGCAATATTTTCATACACAATATACTATTTCACAAAAAATCTAAAAGGATACCGTTATACGCAATACTAGCTAAAGCAAACATATAAAATAAACTATTATACATAATGTTTTATTTTATACACCGTAAATATTTTTCAAGAAAAAGGTATTATGAACAATTTCATCTAAACTAGAAGAATAAAAACTGTTATACAAAATCGTTTTACCCAAAAATATTTTTACACAAAAAGATATTCTAGGAATTTAATGTTATGCGAATTACTTTTTACATTATAAACTGTTATACACAACACAAAATCATAAAATACGCTGCATTGCACAATAATCTATTTTATACAAAATAATTTCTTTAAAAAAAAGTAAAATCATAGTGTTATTTATATACAATACGTTATTTGATTAAAAAAATGTAAAATGATTGGCTTTATAAACGTATAGGCAAGGCAGTCACACTGTTACACGCAACACTTTCTAAAATAAAGTATGTGCACTACTGCACACATAAAATATAATGTATACACAATATTTTATTTTATAAACAAAATTTGTGTGCAAAGATATTAGTATATGCGTAATTTTTAAAAAAGAAGTGTTCTATACAATTTTCTTTCATACGAAAGTTTACAAAACTGGAATACACAATATTTTATATTATTAGAACCAACAAAAGAAAAATCCTTAAGCAATGCTATATACTGTTATACACAATACCTTCATTATAAAGTATTTTATACCTAGCATATTTTATATGAATTAGTATCATCCACATAGTTTTTGTAAGAAGTTATTTTACATTGTAAAGCAAAGTGTTATATGCAGTAATATCTAAAGCAAAATTAATACAAAAAATACTGTTATATGCAATATTTTTTATTGCAAAAATTATTATAAGTAATTCTATCAACAGATGAACTTAAAAGATCCTTTATGCATAAATGTTTTTTACTTAAAGTTTCTTAAAAATGTACTGTTATATGCAATATTTTCTATATCAAAAATCTTATCCGCAATGCCATCCAAAGCAAAAGTACACTGTTATCCACAATGTTTTATTTCCTGCACAATATTTTCTTAGAAAATACATACATATTGTTATGCGTAATGTTTCTTAAAACGGAACTGTTATACGCAAGTCTATGTAAATCAAAAGCTTAAGATCTATGAATTTTAACAAACAATATTTTATTTGACACGCAATATTTCTTAAAAAGATACTGCTATAAAAAATCATTTCCAAAGCAAAAAGTGTTATACTTAAAGCAATTTAGAGCGAAACATAAAAAACAGTGTGACATATAGTATATTTAGTAATATATATCTTAATACGCAACAAATGCTATAAAATATACTGTTATACGGAGTATTTTTAATATTGCTAAAACTGTTATACGCAATTTCTTTGCAAAAAATATTGGAGAAGATTAAATATTATTTTATATTTTGAAAAACTGTTATATCGCACATTTTCAAAAAGTCGTCATACCTTTACACAACAATTGTAATAGAGAATGTGTTCATGAATACCATGTTTTAAAGAAAATTGTGTTATACAAGGTACTTTTATAACAAATCGAACATACTGTTAGACAATCAACTGTTAAACAAGCACTTTTGTATGAAAAAAATTATTTTGCACGATATATATTTTCCATTTTATAGACTGTTATATAAAATAGTTTCTAAAGTAATTGCTCCTATCTGTAATATATTATCCTGAATACAGGAATTTCTATTATAGACAATGGTGCATAATCATAGTCAAAAGAAGGTATATTTTAAAAGTTTAACATCAGTATTTTGTATGGCAATACTGGTTTTAAATTCGTAAAGTATACTTTGTTTAGGACTATGATTATGCGCCAATTATTTTCCATGAAAATAAAGCATTGCTTCGTATTTTATGTTTAAAAATACTGTTATACAAAATATAATATTCAAAATATGAAACCCTGTAAGCATATTGTCGTCCCCTGACTTGTGAATAATCTAAAATTATTTTCGTTTTTATGTACAGAAAATACTCTTCATTATTCGACAAGTCAAAAACTAACAAACACACAAAACTTTTAGCACAAAATAACATTTTTAAATATAATAAAAGAAAATCATACCCAAAACAAAGTTATTAATATCAATTTATTTTTCAAGGCTATTTAATGAAAAAATTCTCTCGTTTACGCGATAAATGTTTTAAGTTGGCGTGTGAGTGTGAGTTTAATGAGATGAGTAATTTTCCACAGGCCAACCCCTTTGTGCTCCTCTTGACTTAAAACTGTAGAAAAATATTTGAAAACTATTTTTCTGTTTGCAGCAAACATTCTTACGAGTATGAGTGCGAGTATTTAATTGTGGAGAATTCATTAATAAATAGTTCGCTTGCAGTCTCATTTGGCCGGAGACGGCGTTAGGAAGGTGCCATGGCAGATATGGTTAATAAAATTGTCATTATTAAATAGTAAATATTATAAAATATGTATTTTATTTATCAACTAAGAAGAAGAATTATGTGTGAATGAAATAACTATGAATATATTTAATAACTATTACTCTTTTAAATATACGAGGATGTTAACAGATAGTACCAGGCAATAATTTAAATAGAAAACAATTATACAGAAAATCGACAGAAAATCTAAACGATTACTCTATATATACTATTTTGCATACAAAACTACCATATATGTAGGAGAAAATTACTGTTATACACAAATTTATACAGAAAATTTTTATTTAAAAATGTTGCTATACATACAAATAATTTCACATACAACATGTTGTTATACTCAAAATTTTCTTAGGGTAACCGTTCATACGAGTACATACAATTATGTTATACGTAATTTTCGTAATAGAATATATATATAACTTTTTGCTATTATCTTTTTGGCAACACTAGTTTTGACAGCTCACGCACGTTTTGTATCTTGTGTCACTGTCAAACATCTTCAGTTTGGTCTATAATTTAATCATGAATCGTCTTACAAACGAACAACGCTTGCAAATTATTGAATTTTATTACCAAAATGCGTGCTCTGTTAAGAAAGTTCATCGCGCGCTTCTTCCATTTTATGGTCAGTTTAATCGACCTACTGAGGCTTCTATTCGGGCTATTGTAAAAAAATTTCGCACCAAATTTACATTGTTGGACATTAAACCACCAACACGTTTACGTAGAGTGCGAACTGAAGAAAATATCGCAGCCGTATCGGCCAGTGTTGGTGATGACCGTGTGAAGCCTTATAAGATACAGCTGGTGCAAGAATTGAAGCCAAACGACCTACCACAACGCCAAATTTTTGGTGAATGGGCTCTTGAAAAGTTAGATGAAGATCCACTTTTTTATCGAAGAATTGTGTTCAGCGACGAGGCTCATTTCTGGTTGAATGGATACGTGAACAAGCAAAACTGCCGTATTTGGAGTGAAGAGCAGCCAGAAGCATTGCAAGAGCTACCAATGCATCCACAAAAAACAACCGTTTGGTGCGGATTATGGGCTGGCGGCATCATTGGGCCGTATTTCTTCAAAGATGATGCGAATCACAACGTTACTGTGAATGGTGAGCGCTACCGTGCGATGATAACAAACTTTTTTCTGCCCAAAATGGAAGAGCTTGACTTGCATGACATGTGGTTTCAACAAGACGGTGCCACATGCCACACAGCACGCGAAACAATGGACCAATTGAGAGGCGAGTTCGGTGAACAGTTTATTTCACGCTTGGGACCAGTCAATTGGCCGCCCAGATCGTGCGATTTAACGCCTCTAGACTATTTTTTGTGGGGCTATGTTAAGGCTAATGTCTATAGCGACAAGCCCGCTTCGATTGACGCACTGGAAGCCAACATTGCCAACATTATTCGTGAGATACCGGCCGAAATGTTGGATAGAGTATGCCAAAATTGGACTAAGCGGATGGACCATTTGAGGCGCAGCCGCGGCCAACATTTGCATGAAATAATCTTCAAACATTAAATTATATCGACCCAACTATCGATCCAAATAAATATTTCATGCATTTTTCTGAATTTTATGTTTTTTTTTTTACTTTCCGATAGTTCTTATAAAATCACCCATTATATATATTGTTATACAAAATATTCTCTTTAAAAGATATTGTTTCCAATAAAAATTTTTGGTGGAAAATAATTAAAGAATAAAATTTTCTGCATAAAATACTGTTATACACAAAATTTTATATAAGAAAAAACTGTTATACACACAATTTTCTACAGAAAATCTTATTACACGCAAAATACTCTTTATTAAAAATTGTTATATGCAGAATTTTATGTAACAAATAATGTTTTTTATACACAAATTTCCTAAGTAATATACATACTGCTATGCACAAAATTTTTGTATTAAATATGGCCTAAACAGTTTTAATATAACAAACTGGCGAAATTCTATGGAAATGCTATACACAAAATTTTTTATAGAATATATGTTAATGCACAATTTTCCTTGGGAAAAACCATTATACACAATTTTTTTCTACAAAATACTGTAAAACGCAAAATTATTCTATATAACACATTGTTATACTCGAAATTTTCAATAGAAAATATGGCTATACACAAAATTTTTAATAGCAAATATTGTTATGTGTACATAAATCTTTTGATAGAAAATAATGTTCGCATAAAATTTTTTTATAAAAAATATTACAATACACAAAAACTTCTTAGGAAAAACTATTATACACAAATGTTTTCTTATAAAATATTAATATACACAAAATTGTTCAATATAACATAATTTTATACACATATCTTTTGATTGAAAATTGTGTTATACAAAAAATTTGTTGTAGAAAATGACAAATTTCTTAAGAAAAACTATTAGGCATAAGATTTTTCATATAAAATACTGTTATACTTCAATATATATGTTGTATACACATTGTTATACACGAAATTTTCAATAAGAAAATTTCTTATACACAAATCTTTTGATTGAAAATAGTGTTATACATTAAATTTTAAATAGAAAAGTTTCGTACTTATAAAATTTTCAATAGAAAATATTTTTATAATTAAAATACATATAGAGTAACTTGCAATACACAACATAATTTATAATAGACTGTAATACACAAAAAAAATTTTATAGAAAATATAAAAAAATTCCATACTAAGAACTGTTATATACAAAATTATTCATGGAAAACTGTTATACAGACAATTTATATAGCAAATGTTATTACACTATACACAAGATTTTCTTTAAAAATTTTGTTTTAAGCAAATTTTGCTGTTATACAAAAGCATTTCTTACAGCAAAAAGAGTTATTATAAGTGCATATAATTTTCTACAGAAAAAATTGTTGAGCACAAATTTTTTACACAGATATAGGAGAAGAACACACTCAAAATAGAATGTATGGTTTGCTATACACCCGATTTTCTATAGAATACATTGTTATACATACATAAATTTTTCACACAAAACATTGTTATACACAAAATTTTCTACGGAAAATTATGGTATATACAAAATTTTCTATAGGTAATTTTATACAGATAAAACTGTTATACCCAAAACTTTCTTTTATAGTTATAAATTTTTTTTTACATTTTTAAGATGCAAAATTGTTAACCCAAAAGTTTCCTTGCTATAGAAAAATCTGCTACACACAAAACTTTCTATAGAAAAAAAATAAGAATATTTTTCTAACGAAAATATTGACATACAAAAAATTTTCAGAAAATATTGCAACACTGAAAATTAAAAACAAAACTGTTGCTATGTATAAAATTTTCCTATAGATGAACTTTTATACACACAATTTTCGATTGAAAAACTATTATACAAAAAATTTTCTGTAGAAAATAGCGTTACACGAAAAACTGATATTAACAAAAATTCGTATAGGAAATATTATTAATGTAGGAACACAACAAACAACGGCACACGAGTTTAAAATAAAATCCTATTATCATTGAGTAAGCCGCAGTCGTGCCAGTTTGTTATACATATTTATTTTTTCTCAGTGTTCAAAAATCGACCTGTCGCCATGCTTGTTATGTTGCAGCACTTCGGCAAGAATTTTTCTATAGAAAAACTGTTATACTAAAACTGTTATACAATTTTTTTTAATCGAAAATACTGATATTCAAAAAGTTTTGCATAGAAAATATTGTTATATATAAAATTTTCCAGAATAATATTGTTATACATGAAATTTTCAAGAAAAAATATTGGTATACACAAAATTTCCTATGGACAATATTCATACGACATTATTTATTGACTTCTTTGGATGTTTTTCATTTGGTTAGCCCTTTTAAATGCATGTAGCAGTTTAAAATGAAGTATGCTCTTCATACCTAAACAACTCTCGTACTATACAAATTCTATTAATAATACATTTTTTTTTAATTTTCTATACTAAAGTTGTCATCATTTAAGTGGAATTCCAGATAAAAACACAATTAGATATACAATAAATAAAACCAACAAATGTGACTCTAGGTGAAAACTATCTTTCTGTCTATACTACAGTCAGTGATAAAAAAAATTGCTGACGCTGAAAGTCGTTGACGTTTATCGAAAATGAAATTGAAAACAACAACGACGATGGCAATAAAAAAAATAATAAATGAATGAATTGAGGTCAGGGTTCCCCCACATAGAACTAAATAATAAAAAATATATACGAAAAATATATTTAAAAAAAAGTGAAAAGTAGGACACATAGTTCTGTCATAGCTAGTGCTGCTGTTACTGCTAACGTAGATGTTTTTGCTGATTCTTTAGTTGTATGTATTTCCCTGACGTATCTGTGTCAGTGCCTTTTTTTGCTGTTCTATGCACTGGAAATACTAGATTCTATACAAACACACTGATTTTACTGCTCACACTTGTTTTCACACAATCGCACACTCTCGCTGACAGACAACAGACCCAGCTACTTTTTTCTTTTAGATATAAAAACCATTTTTAATAAAATTTATATATTGCGTAAACAAAAAAAGCTTTTAAATTTGTTCATGCCATTTTATTTTCGAGACAGAATAAAATTTGTTAACTTGCGATTGAAGGGCTAAACATTGTATATATCTGTAGGCATTTTCCAAACCTCAATGACATATTTAAATTAAATCAAACAGAAATATGTAAATCTTTGAATTATTTATGGCAGATAATTTATTATAATTGTTATTACGAAAATTAGATAATAAAATATTCTGAAAATTATACAATAAAATATTCTGAAAAATATATATATTATTGAAAAATTATAAAAAAAGGTACAGATATAGTTTTCTGGGTGAGCTCAAGAATATCTGGGACCTTTATATATCACTCTTTACACAGAATAATGTTAAAAAAAGGTTCTACTAATGTGATAATTATGTGATTAAAACTAAAATTTGATACATATCTCCTCGAGCTTTCTTAAATACTATGGATGTTAACAAAATTTTTTCAAAGTTACGGCGAAAAATTAAATGCTAAGTTCATACTGCAGCGTCCGATCTATGTTTAATGCCTCCATTTCATTTTAAAACTCTGTTTGCTAAGAACTAAATGTTACATTGAGTATGATAGTTTATAGACATTTTTTATAACACATTTTCTTTCTAGTTAAAGTGTAGTGTATATTTTAGTTAGAAATAAAAAGTGATATACAAATTTTTATAAACTGTTATACTCTATTTTTTTCTACTGAATATGTTGCTGTGCATAAAATTTTTATAGAAAACCTTTTATACACAATTTTTATTGAAAATATTGTTTTACAAAATACTTTACTTAGAAAAAAATGTTGTACACGACATTTAACAGAAAAAAATGTTGTACACAAAACTTTCTAATTAAAAATAATAATTGCATGCAGAAAATACTGTTAAACACAAAATTTTTTGTTGAAATTTTAATAAAAAATAAAATTTTCTATAGAAAATATTATTAAACAGAAAACTTTCTATAGAAAGAAACTGTCATACGCAAATCTTTTAATTAAAAATATTGTTGTGCTTAAAATTTTCTATGGAACATTTTGTTATACCAAAACTTGTCTATAGAACATTTTTAGCCATTCATTATTGGGCATAACGAAAAAACAATTAACTTGAAAATACATACTGCAGTATTGGATATCTTCTTCTAGGGTTAAAGTCGTTTCTAAAATCATTCTAGCTACGAGTTCTGGGATGAAAGTCGGATATTTGAAGATAATATTTATAGAAAATATTTATTTTTTACAGGAAATATAAAATTTTATGTAGAAAATATTGTTACACAACAACTTTTCCTATGAGAAAACAACTGTTATACACAAAATTTTGTATAAAACATATGCACATATACATATGTATATAAAAACTTTTGTACACAACTTTTTTGTAACGTATTGTTATACGAAAAACTTTTTATAGAATATTTTCTCATACATAAATCTTTCAATTGATAAAACTGTTATACAAAAAATGTTTATTGAAAAGAATTGTTATACAATAATTTATGTATAGAAAATTTTGTTATACTTAAACTTTTCTATAACAAATATATTTTTTATCCAGAATTTTTAATAGAAAAAACTGTTATACATAACCTTTTGTAGCTTATTGTTATACAGAAAAATGTTTATAGAAAAATTTCTCACACATAAAGCTTTGTATTAATAAAACTGTTATACAACAAATATTTTATTGAAAAAAAAAACTGTTATACAAAAACTTTTATACAGAAAATGTGGTTATACTTAAACTTTTCTATAGCAAATAAATTTTTATACCCAGAATTTTCAATAGAAAAAACTGTTATACACAAAATATTGTGTAGAAATATTGTTATATTAAAGTTTGTCTATATAAAACCTCTGCACAAACCACCCATTAAATATTTAAATGGTAACTCCATACTGAAATATAGAAGCTCTTCTTGTGGCTGTAGCCTTCTCCGAAATTCTGGTTGCTAAGAACTATTCATTTAAAAAATATTGTAGGTCATTTGTAAAGAACTCAATTTTAATTTGCTTTCAAAGAAGTATACTACACTATAAAACAAAATTAACTTTTTTTTAATAACAAGCTTCTAATACCTGATTTTGATACAGGACACAAAAATAAAAGATACATCGCCGTTTTGAAAGTTTGCATTTAGAATTAATTTTTTAGGGCAGTTAAATTTCTCTCGCTACGTTTAAGGTATAAGACATAAAATATACGACCGATTTCGTTCATATGTTGCATGGTTTTTTTTCAGTGTAGCTTTATGATCAGTTAATATCAGTGTGCGCAATTTTTAATTTTTTATCATTTTTAAAAAATTAAAATTTTTAGATTTTACAAAAAAGTACATATTTTTCATCATTGCAGTCTGAATAATTCCGAAACCGTTGATTATATAAAACATAATATTAGCACGGCTGAAAGGTAATTTTATTTCAAGTTATTTAGTGTTTTTTGTAACAACGTTGGACAACTCTTTCTTAAGTTATGATAAAATCTTCGAAAGTCCCCAATTTTCTATTAAAAAATTGTTTTCATAGAATTTTAAATTTCCACTGTTGTTGTAATTAGGGGATTCTTCTCCCTTAAGGCAATAATTTCATTCTAGAAAACTATTGTTTTAATTTTATCGAGTTACAGAGTAAATTCGGTCCCAAAAGAAACCCAACAACAACAACAAGAACAACATACATGTTTACTATTAATTTAATACACTCATACACATAAGTATTTATACAAACATACTTCATACTCCTTAAAATATTTAATAAGAGCAACCACAGACGATAGACCACCATCCATCCTGACCCACCACAATCTATTTTTTGGTCTACCCAATCACAATTTAGTTATTTTTTCATTTTTGCAATCATTTTGTATTATTTTTTTCTTCTTTTTGTACAAAAATGTTTATATGTAAGTATTTATGTATAATTTTCTGCTTAACTCTTAAATTTGTTTGTCGGTGGTTTGTTCAACTTGAAACCCCCAAAGTCTTGTGGTTTGTTTTGTTGTCTATTTCTTTTTTTTTCTATTTCATTTACTTTTAAAAATGTTTGCCTTCCCAACTTCTGTTGATATTCATAAATGAAGAGAAGGGGAGGAAAAAAAGAAACTGAAATAAAATACTATATATTTATATATACAAGTTTTTTTGCGATAACGCAGTTTTTACGCGTTAAACTTTAATTAGTGGCGGTGCGGTGTCTCACATGTGCGTTTGATAAACAAAATTTATTTTGTACAAAGAAAGGAATGTTTATTTATTTAGTCAACGCAATTTTTGCAGGCGAATGAAGAAGTTAAACTTAATGACTCATTAGAAAAGTTTATTTTTTATTAGAAAAACAAAAGTACAGACAAGTTATCAGACTGCTAGTCTTTTTGTTTTGTTTTATTTTTGTTTTTATTTAAACTATTTTTAATAACCCATATTTTAATCTTGAGTACAAAGTATGCGCCGCCTTTACCGATAATATGGCACTCACAATTATGAGAGAACTAACCTCTTCTTTACTTGGCACTCGCAAAATTTGTCCTTGCCCTTAGCCTAAATTCAATAGAACGCGTTCCTTTCACCTACAGGAAAGTTGGTGATAAATGATCCAAATGTACTCGTCATGGGTGAAAAGTCACTCATGATCTCATCTCTACTTGTATCTAAGAATGTACATAATACAATTGTTTTACGTAATTTTTACCCATTTTCAGACTTCCGATGAACTTGAAATTTCGTACAGACATTTGGTCCTCGTGACAATAAAATTTCATGGGCAGTGCCACGCCCATACTAAATAAATATAATCTTTCAGCTATTTTTACTTAACCGATTCTTATGAAACTTGGCTCCGACAATACACTTTCTTGATTAGAAAGGTGGACAGTGCCACGCCCACCTTATAACAGTTGGCTTTGTAATAACGTTTCTTGTTCCATAGTGTATTTGAAGAAAAAAAGTTACGATAATTTCATTTATATTTTTGCGAGACTACTTGCGTCAAACTCCTTTCTCTTAATTAATATTGCAATAATTAAGCAAATAAAACTCTTCAAGAAAAGATCAAGATTGCATTTTTCTTTTATTTTATTATTTAAATATTTAATCATTTTTATTCCAGAATTTTCGCTTATTTTTTGGCTGTCTTAAACAAATTAAAACAAACTTTTTAATTAGCCTTTGTTCTTTATTTATTTATTATATTTTTTTCGGCAAAAAATTCCAGTATTTTTTTCTCTTCGTTTTTTGGGGGTTTTGTTTTTGTTGTTGTTGTTGTTTGAAAGCAATAAAAAACTCAGTATTGCATTTAAAGTGGAATTTTCTGAGGCTTGTATACTCGTGTTTGTATTCATTTAGAAAAAAGTGTATTTCTATAAAAATTTATGATCAATTTAACCCAATTAGAAAGAGGCAAACGCACATATTATGACAAATTTACATACACGTGCACTTGCACATAAAAATTAAAAAAAAATTATATACATATAATACGAATTCACAAACATCCACACAAACACATTGGAGAAAGCAATATTGAACTTAAATAGAGAGACAAAGAGAGGTATCATTACGGTATATCTATCGTATTTATAAAATTAAAGGTTAACATTTATTTGCATGTGTGTTCCCCCATTTCTGTTTGTATATTGATTGCACTAGACAACAAAAAGAAAATTTTTTTATGACACCAGCATTTTTTAACTTTCCATAATCAGAAAATGGAAAGATATTGGGGCATATTCATAGTCATAAACAAAGTATACTTTAGGAATTTAAAACCAGTATTACCATACAAAATATTGGTTTTAAACTCTTAAGGTGTACATTGTTTTGACTATGAGTATGCGCCATTGATTTCACTCAGATTTTCGAAAATTGAAATCGAGTTTAATCTAAATTGGCTAAGTTGTTCAAGAGATATCGTTGTCGAAAAATTTGAAGAAAGAGTTTTTTTTATTTCTCCAAAAATCTATGGATTTTTTAGAGCTTTGAACTTGAAATTAGCGATAAATTCTAGGTATGGCCTGCAAGGTCAACCATGTCTAATTTTTTTTATTATTTATATTTTCCTATTTATAAAAAATAAAATGAATTTAAAAATTTTTTGATTTAAAAAAAAAATTTTTTTTTGGTTTTGAAAAGTTTGCTGCTGCATTGGTTTCATCATAACTTGAGAATGACTTGTCCAATTTTGTTCGAAAGTATACCAGAAGATTTGAATTTTAATTACCTTTTAAACTATTCTAATATAAATTTTATATAGGCAAAGGTGTCAGAGTTATTAAGACCGTGATATTAAAAAAATATGTCTCTTTTTGAGCCAAATTTAATATTTTTAATTTATTTTAAATTCTTAAAAAAATGCAAATCTTAGTGCTTAACTTAACTCTTTTATTACTATATAGTAAAGCTACGTGTGTCTCAAATAAAATGAAGCTTGTTTTCAACAAAATCGATGGATAAATGTTGATTTTATTCACAATAAAATAAAGTCACCTAATTTTTGCAAAAAATTTTCCTTTTATTATAACTTGAAAACGACTTGTCTAATTCGGTTAAAAATTTTACTAAAATATTTTAAATTTCATTAACTTTAAGGTAATTTTTTTTAAGCAGAACGAAATATTGGAAAATATTTTTTTGTGAAAAATTTGAAAAATTTTTATTTTTTTTAAATCATAAAAAAACTAAAAAAGGTAAAATCTTAACGATTTTATTACTGTATTATAAGGCTCTTTGTATCTCAAATGAAATAATCCTTTGTCCTTAAAAATCTATGGATAATTGTTGATTTTATTCACTAGTCAAATGTTCTATGCAAAAATTTCACTCCACTGGTTTTTATCAAAAGTTGAGAACGACATGTCCAATTTCGATATCAAATATATTAAAATATTTTAATTTCAATTACCTTTAATATATTCTTATATAATTTTTTATATAATCAACAGTTCCCCGAGTTATTCACATCGATATAACGAAATATTTTTTTTGTCACAAAATTTAAAAATATTTGTATTATAAAGATTTAGAAAATATAAGAAACGGTAAAAGCTTACTGTTATAACTGCATCTTGAAGCTCTGTGTGCCTCAAATTAAATAAGATCTTTTCAGTAAAAATCGATGGATAAATGTTAATTTTATTCACTATAAGGTAAAATCAGCCGATGATATTTTTTAGATTTTGAGTTTACAAGACAAGTCGTTCTCAAGTTATAATAAAATCAGTGTAGAATCTGGTAACTTGCCTTTAAAATTTAAATAAAATCAACATTTATCCATCGATTTTCATCGAAAAAAGTCTTGTTGCTAGGTTCCTGATACAGAAAAGAAGACAACTTTTTGCCGTTTTCGATTTTTTATGATTTAAAAAAAAATCAAAAACTTTTCAGTTTTGCAAATAAAAATATTTTTCTATTCTATAAAAAAATATATATATATATATATATATATATATATATATATTTTTCTTTATTGCGTTCTGAATACTCACTATATAAAAAATTTTATCAGAAGAACTCAAAGGTAATTAAAATTCAAATTGATTGCCATATTTTACAGCAAAATTGGTTAAGTCGTTATCAAGTTATAATAAAATCAATGTAGAATCTGGTAATTTTACTTTTTAAAATGTAAATAAAATCAACATTCATTTACCCATAGATTTTCATGGAAAAAGTCTTGTTCCGAGGCTCCTGATACAGAAAAGAAGATAAGTTTGTAGCGTTTTCGATATTTTATGATTTCTAAAAATAATTAAAAATTTTTCATTTTTGCAAAAAAAAAATATTTTTCTTTATTTCATTCTGAATAACTGCGAAACCATTGGGTACATAAAAAATTATATCAAAAGAACTCAAAGGCAATTAAAATTCAAATTATTTGCCATATTTCACAGCAAAATTTCACAAGTCGTTCTCAAGTTATGAGAAAATGAAATAAAAAATATTTTTTTCTATTTCGGTCTGAATAACTTCAAAACCATTGAGTATATAAAACATGATATTAGAAAAACTGAAAGGTAATTGATATTCAATTTGTTTGTCATATTTTACAACAAAATTGGACAAGTCGTTCTCAAGTTATGAGAAAATAAAAATCGAATTTCATCGAAAAAGTATTTTTTCTAGGTTCCTGATACAGATAATAAGTTTAAAAAAGTTTTTTTTTAGTTTTACAAAAAAATCCTTTTTCGGTCTCAATCAGCTTGAAATCATAGACTATATAAAAAATAAAAGCAGAAAAACTTAAAGGCAATTATAATTTCTGCATATTTTTCAAGAAAATTGCCCAATTCGTTCGCAAGTTATGATAAAATCAATGTAGGTAGAATGAGGTAAATTTACTTTAAATTAAAAATTAAGCGATTTTCATGTAAAAAATCTTGTTTCTAGGTTTCTGATTTATAAATAAAAGTGATAAGTTTTTATCATTATCCATTTTTTTAGAGAAATAAAAATTTTTCAGATTTGCAAAAAAAAAAGTATTTTTTTTATTTGGACCCAAATAACTTTGAAACCATTGCTTATATAAAAAATATAATAAGAAAAACTTAAAGGTAATTAAGGCTAAAATTGTTTGGTATATTATACAACAAAATAGGTTAAGTCGTTTTTAAGTTATGATAAAATCAGTGTAAAATTTCAAAATTTTAGAAATAAATTTTTTTTTTAATCTTAAGCACATAACTTTAAATTTCGTGTGGTTTTATAGTTAGTGGAGCGTAAGACATTAAAAAAAGTATTTATCTTTGTTATTTTTCTTGTTGCCTAGTGTTAAATGTATGTATATGTATAATAATGGAGGTATTAGACTAATTTCATTTCATTGCAACTCTCAATTGAAGGCTTTTTTCTTGTTCTTTTTTCGATTGTTTTTTATTGCTCTGACTTTTATTAGAAGTTATTGTTGTTGCTGTTTGTTGTTGCCTGCCGTTGCCGTGTTGTTCTGATTGCTGATTTAAGCAAAACACCAGCACACAACTGAGCTAAACAAAAAGAAATTTATAAAATTGCTTCATTTTTTATTATCAAATCAGGTCAGAGACCCATTAACACAATAATATGCATGTATAAAATTAAAAATGTAGACATTATCATAATGATAATAATGATGATTATTATTTATACAAACGCTTATATAAAAATTAGTAGCTGTTCGTTCTTTTGTTTGTTTGTTAGAAAACTAATGGGAGCTGTTATTCCCTAAATCGTATTAAGCAATCAAAGGAGCAATGGACTTTATATGCCTGTATTTTTTCATTTTTCTTGTGGGCGTGGCACTTCTCATATGACAGAAAAAGTATAATAAAACATTGTAGCAAAATAATGAAGTTATATTTAAAATAGCGTTAAATAAAAATGTACAACAAGAAAAATAACACAGATAACTACAACATTTTTCGATAATTTATGGTTCTCTAACTACAAAAGCAATCGATAGTGAAAATTATATGTATAAGATTTTTTTTAAATTTCTAAATTTTGAGGCGACTTTTCCATTGTTTGTATAATAACTTGAGAACGACTTGTCTAGATTTGTTATACATTAAAGCAAAAACCTTGAATTTGAATTGCCTTTCAGTTATAATCATGTGCATTTTTATATACTCAATGTTTACATAGTTAAAGCGACTGAAATAATGGAAAATGCGTTTTTGGGAAAATTCAAAAAATGTTTTCTACCGATAAGGGCGATGGATTTTAGAGTTTTAAAATTACGAGAAAGTAAAATAAATATTATAGTTTTCATTGTATATAACGAATGCACAAATTTCAATTTCTTAAAGCTCAAGGAAACTAATGTTGTGTATTGAACGTTATCCTGCTTTCCCAAGCTACTCTTCGTTGTCGTTGATAAACTTTATAGTTCTCCCTTTCAAATATTAGCCTTCATTGAGGCATTTTACTTCTTTTTCATTTTTCATTTTTAAAAAAATTTTAAAGTAAAACTCAATACATTTTTGTAAGATTTTCATATTTTTTTGAAACACACACTACAAACGGAATTAATAACAATTGAGAAATATGAGTTCCGACAAAATCTCGTTGATTATAAGCAAACAATTTTTAATAATTTAGATAACTATAGGTAACGTTCAACACATTTTCTTATAAAAAGCTTAATCTATTGATGAAACTTTCTACAATAAAATTATATTAGATAAATTCACAGCACAAATTGTTAACTAAATAAACGCATAGAAATTCAGGTATTGCTTTGGCTTTCAACATTTTTAAAATTTATACAAACAAATTTTTAAAATTTTCGAAATTTTGATTTGGTCGGTCCTCCACTTAAATTTGGTGATGTTGTTCATTAAATTAGGCCATTAATGTTTTTAATATAATTTCAACAATTCAAATGAGTAATGAAGCATATTAGGAAAAAGTAACGTTCAATACACAAAAGTGAGCACGACAACAATTTACACTGTACAGCTGAAACAAAGAAGAAAAAAAAGGTTCTAACGACTGGCTCTGCTGGAGGGGAAAAAAATATATTGATTTGTTGGCGTTTCGAATGTTTACATTTGGCTTTTATTTTGCTAAAGTTCCCTCTATTTCACATTCTTATAGTGAATCGGCATGGAAATCTTGTTAGTTTAAGGTAAAAAATGCCTTCAGCAGTGTTATGTAAAATAGTACGAGGAATATTTTTGTTGAACATTTTAACTCTCCATCTCTTCGCTACATGGGTCCTTTTTGTCCCTTTCCTTAAAAAGGTCAAAAAACTTCTATTGGACAGCAATAAATCTAGCTAGAATGTTCTACAAAAATACTTGCCATAAAATTCTACTACAAGTCTTTAAAGACGTCAAAGCTTCAGACTTAACTTGAACGCCAGAAATCATTCAAAACTAAAAATGTATTTAAGGCTTAATTTCATACTTTTTCACAATTAGTGCTCTGCATAGGAAATCTTGTAGGTCTTACGTTTAAGGCATAAAATGTCTTCAGGACTTTTATGTAAAACAACACGAGGAATATTTTTGTGGAACATTTTAACCCTCTAATTCTTCGCCACATGGGTCTTTTTTGTCTCTTTCCTCAAAAACGTAAAAAAACTTCCATTTGTTTGGCTATAAAGCGAGCTGGAATGTTCTACAAAAATTTTTGCCATACAATTTTACCACAAGTCTTTAAGGACGTCCAAGTCCCAGACTCAACTTGAACATCAGCAATCATTCAAAACTTAAAATGTGATTAAGGGTTAATTACGTACTTATTCACAATTAGTACTCGGTATAGGAAATCTTGTAAGTCTTACGTTTAAAGTAAACAATGCCTTCAGTACTTTTATGTAAAATACCACGAGAAATATTTTTGTGGAACATTTTAACCCTCTAACTCTTCGCTGCATGGGTCTTTTTTGTCTCTTTCCTCAAAAACGTAAAAAAACTTCCATTACACAGCAATAAAGCGAGCTGGAATGTTGGTATTCGCTATAGGAAATCTTGTAAGCCTTACGCTTAAGATATAATATCTGCTCAACACTTTTATGTAAAACACCAAGAGCAACATTTTTATAGAACATTTCAGCCCGCTATAGCACCGTTGAAGGGGACTTTTTGGTCTCTTTTTTAAGAAAGGGACAAAAGGACCCTTACAACGAAGAGCTTGAGGGTTAAAATGTTCCATAAAAATGCTGCTCGTGCTGTTCTACATAAAAGTGCTGAGCACGTCTTATACCTTAAACATAAGGTTAACAAGATTTCCTATACCGAGTCCGTATAATTATGCACCAAAAAAATAATCATATTAAAATCCTCGAAAACAAGGTTAATTTAACATTTTTCAGTACTGATTTTGCTTCATAGGTGGTGTTTCATGTTAATTCAACATGATTTTACAATCATCTTCAAAAACCATTTTTCTTTATGAAATCACTATATTTCATGTTGATTTAATAGTCCAGTACAGTTAAAACAAAATGCAGTTGATACTGAAATATCATAATAATCATGTTAAATCAAAGCGATTTCAAGTTGAAACAACATGAATTTAAAACAAGCTAAACATGTACTTGTGTTTCAAGATTTAGCTTTTGCCTTTGCAAATATAATAACAATACGAGATTTTTTCTCATCTTAGGTGTTGTTGTACGAAAGGCTGAAGACTAAAAGGGAAGATTTTGTTTTTGTCGCTTCGATAAGTTTTCTATGAATCTAAATAAATTTTATTTACATCTAGAATACAGACGGACCTTCAACGCACAATAATGGGAACATATAAGAATCACTCATCTTAGACAATGCCTTAATAATTTTTAATTTAAAAAAATATGCATAATTTTTTGAACTGATAAATAACAACAATATCTGATTATCATGTACGTAGTAGACGTAAATTAAAACACTTTCTTTTGTGGGATTTCTCAAATTCGTAGTCATAGTAATTGCAATTGAAATACAAAAATGTTTAACAAAGGATTTTTGTTTTCTTATGAAAATGTCTGGCAAGAAAAAATAACACATATATAGCGAAATAAATAACAATAAGCCACAGAACAGAAACAAGTTAAATGAGTCTTCACTCAAAAAAAAAAATAAATAAATAAATAACAAATATAATAAAATGAAGAAAGAAAAAGAAAAAAAGTTGAAAACCAATTTTCTTTAAATCAACATGTATTTGATGTCATAATTTGTCTGCAAGTAATTATGGAATTAAACACGAGTATCCTCAAATTAAATGCTTAAACAAAATATCAAAATATACCCAATCTACACTCTAAAGCATTACTTCAAATTTACGATCTAAATTTCTGGTGAAAACTTCTCCTTGTCTAAAATTACATCGATTTTGTAGTTATTTTATTAAAGAAAAAAAACTTCAAATTAAACATATTTAGTTCAAGTGGAAAAAATTCAACATAAAGCATAATACGGCTATGGCTGAATGGTAGATACGTCAGACTATCAGTCAGGAGGTGGCGGTTCAAACCTGCAAGCAGCCAATCGCTTTTTTTTAGTAAAACATTTTGTTCAAAAATAATGCGTGTGTACTTTTAGGTCGAAAGTAGTGTGTAAAGTGTTGCCTACTATTATCGACCTAATTTTCAACAAAAGTGTTTTAGAGTGTATGTATGTACTCGTAAGTACATTCATTAATTTATCAAGTCCGATATAGTTTGAGGCCTTTATTATGTAAAACGTGCCGCTAAGTGTTCAGAAATTTTATATGCAATTTATTTCTTTAATTTAAAAATTCTCCACACAAATTAAGGCCCTTATAATATTATTATTTATTTCTCCCTTACAACCCTTAACTGCTCGTAACCTTTAAATTAGATTAATTTACTATAAACTTGGAACTTGATTTAATAAATATTCCTTATTAATTATCTTTCAGTTGTAAGAAATAGTATAACTACACTGTACAACAAAATCATTTGTTCAAAATAACACGGTTATATCGACTGATTCTGGTAGGCGGCACCAAAAAATTATAAACGTGGATTGGTGTTGTGAAAATTTACATCAGGGATTGATTTTAGGTGGAGTTATATTTCCCCCCGTTTGGCACATAGTTATAATGGCTGGGCATAAGAAATCTTGTAAGCCTTACGTTTAAGGTATAAGATGTGTTCAGCACTTTTATATGAAACACCACGAGGAATATTTGCATAGAACATTTTAACCCTATAACTCTTCGCTGCATGGGTATTTTTGCCTCCTTCTCAAAATAGGGACAACAAACTATCCTTCAGCGGCAATGTAGCGGGCTAAAATGTTCTAAAAAAATATTTGCCATAAAATTCTATTATAGGTCTTTGAAGACACTCAAGCTCCAGACTCAACTTGAACGCCATAAAGAGATCAAAACATAAAATGTGTTTAAGGGTTAATTTCATACTTCTTCACAATTAGTACTCGGTACAGGAAATCTTGTAAGTCTTACGTTTAAGATATAAGAAGTGTTCGGAAATTTAATGTAAAACAGCACGACTAACATTTTCTGGAATATTTTAACCCTCTAGCTCTTCGTTGCATGGGCCTTTTTTATCTCTTTCTAGGAGAAGGCACAAAAAACTCCCCTTCAGCGGCAATACGAGTATAGTGGGCTGAACTGTTCCATAAAAATATATGCCATGAAATGCTATTATAAGTCTACAAAGACACCTAAACGCCGGACGCAACTTGAATGCCAGAAATCATTCATTAACTAAAATGTCTTTAAGGGTTAATTTTATACTTTTTCACAATTACTACTCGGCATAGGAAATCTTATGAGACTTACGTTTAAGATATCAGATGTATTCAGCACTTTTATAAAAAAGACCTTGAGAAATATTTTTGTGGAACATTTTAACCCTCTATCTCTTCGTTGTATGGGTCTTTTTTATCCATTTCCTAAAAAAGACATCCAAGCTGCAGACCCAACTAGAATGCCAGAAATCATTAAAACTTAATCTATTTAAGGGTTAATTCCGCACTTATTCACAATTAGTACTTGGCATAGGAAATCTCATAATCCTTACATTTAAGGTATAAGATGTGTTAAGCAGTTTTATGTAAAATACCTTGAAAAATATTTTTGTGAAACATTTTAACCCTTTTACTCTTCGCGGTATAGGTCTTTTTGTACTTTTCTTTAAAAAGGGGCAAAAAACTCCCCTTCAGCGGCAATACAGTGGGCTCAAATGTTCTAAAAAAAATATTTGCCATAAAAGTCTACTCTAGATCTTTGGAGACACCCCAGCTCTAGACTCAACTTGAGCGCCAGAAATTATTCAAAACCTAAAATTTTTTAAAGGGTTAATTTCATACTTTTTCGCAATTAGTTATCGGCATAGGAAATCCTATAAGCCTTACTTTTAAGGTATAAGATGTGTTCAGCATTTCTGTGTAAAATACCACGGAAAACATTTTTGTAAAACATTTTAACCCTCTAACTCTTCGTTGTATGGGTCTTTTTGTATCTTTTTGTAAAAAAGGGACAAACAACTCCCCTTCATCGGCAATATAGCAGGCTGACATGTTCTACAAAAATATTCCTTATGAAATTCTTTTATAAGTTTTTAAAAGACAGCCAAGCTCCAGACTCAACTTGAACGTCAGAAATCATTAAAAACTTAAAATATGTTTAATGCTTAATTTCATACTTTTTCACAATTAGTGTTCGGCATAGGAAATCTTGTAAGTCGTATTACGTTTAATATATAAGAAGTGTTCAGCAGTTTTATGTAAAAGACCACGAAGAATAATTTTGTAGAACATTTTTGTCCGCTATATCGCCGTTGAAGGCGAGTTTTTTGCCTCTTTTTTTAAGAAAAGGACAAAAAGTCCCATACAACGAAGAGTTAGAGGGTTAAAGTGTTCCACAAAAATGTTCCTCGTGGTGTTTTAAATAAAAGTGCTGCAGACATAGTATATCTTAAAAGTAATGAACACCAGATATAAATTTTGTAGACGCCGATACACGTGTTTATTTTTTCGATGCACTTTAACAGAATTCGTCGTTGCTACCTACCAAGGTTTTTGTTTGTATTGTAAAGTATTATTAAACGCAAATTATTTGAATTTTTTTTTATTAATTACAAAAGTACTCATACGCCCATGTTGTTTACTTTTGTAAACTTTTTGGAGTATACTCATTTTCTCTTAAATACATGTTATACTTGTAACTTATACGCCATGTTGGTTTATTCACCAACCGGACAGTAGGAGGGAGACTTTTGCAAAATAAATGTTAATAAGTTTGTAACTTTTAAATAATTGATTGGATTTGTCTGAAACTTAATATATCTATAATATATCTAAAAGTTATGCTTTCAGAATATTGCCTTAAAAATCGTATAGCTTAAGCACTGTTGTAGGTAGAGTAGGCCAAAGTTAACAATTCCGGGTGTGAAAAACTATTCTCGCCTCGAAAAAAAATTTCAAACATTTTAGCGATTTGAAAGATTTTTACATTTGTAAGTTCAGACTAAAAATAAAAAGAATATATGTGCTTTGGAAGATCATTAAGTTCCAACTAAAAAATGTTAAATCATCGGAAAAATCTGCAAATGTACAAAGAAACGATTTTCCAAATCGCTTAATAAATGGCGGAGTTCTGAGGAAACAAACAAAATAAGATACGAACGATATGATGAACTTTCCTTTTTTTCTCTTTTTGACGTCCGTTAAAAAGTTAAATATTTTTTAATATCATCTGAAAAAACAATGTTGTAGTTAACTTAGTTTTCGTTATCGTTCTTTGAAAATTATATATGTTATATGCAATTCCTTCCTAATAAATAAACCTTCTTAATATAACGCTTTGCTAATTTTATTAATAATAAAAAATTATTAGCATGATTTTTTTAACAAATAAATAAATGTATGTATACATTTTTTCTATTAAAAAAAGTGTGTTAAAAAATTCATTTATTTTCTTATTCGCAAACATTATGATGATTTTTTTATTTTTAAATTAATATTATTGTGCTGTTGTTGTTGTTGTTGTTTTTGCATTATCTACAATCAATTGTTTTATTTTGCTTTTTGTGTATTTTTATAAATTTTTATTTTGTTGGTTATTTATTTTCCTTTTTTTCTTCTTCTTTGAATTGGCCTTGAATGCAAACACTGACCTTTAACTTTGTTTCAAATGAAAAATGCAACAACAAATAAAAACAATTGCAAAGTTTATCGTACAAAGTTTTTGTTGTTGTTGTTTTTGCTGTTGTACAAAAACAAGAAGCAGCCTCTCTACCATATTGAAAATAAAAATAAAATGCATGCAAAAATAATTAACTGTAATAACTCATTTACAAAGAGACCCCGTAGGCCAAGTCTTCGAGACATTATCGATGCATATGCAAGAAACAAGTATCTAACACCGACAAGGAATTGGCGACAATCGAAACCATTTATTGACGACATTTTAGAATAAAGGACACAAAAGTCGTTGATGAGAACGTTGGTAACGTGCTACTAAATAATAATAATAAAATTTTAAAATGTAATAACCGAATCGAACCCACAACCTCTACACTGATATTATAGCACGCTAACTACACGCCTAAGGAGATACTCAAAAAACTTTAAACAAAAACACGTTTGGTGGGCAACTCAAGCTCTTTAATTTACATAAATGGAAGCACGACAACTTCGATGCAGTGGCTACTTTTGTTGTCGTCAATAAAAGTGTACATACGACAACTTCGATGCTGTTGTTCTTCATCATGTCGTCAGTAAGTTTTTGTAGCACAATGTTCACCGCCTTGTCAGAACAAATTTTTTATACACGACAACATATACCACCTTGTCGCTATACTTATATATTTCTAAATGTGTGAAAATCCATTTGTCTTGCAGATAATCCCGCACAAATTAAAATTTTGCTGCTGCATGAAAATTGTGCCTTTTGTTAATTGGGCTCCTTCACTTAATTGTGAATAAAATAGACATTTGTCCATCGATTCTCATGATTCATAGCGTATTTTATTTGCAACACATCCGTCCTTAAAAGAATTTTATTTGAAAGTTTTAGGTTAGGTTAGGTTAGGTTGTGCAGGTTGCCAGTTTTAAAGATTTAAAAAAAACCAGCCCACTTGGGTCCCTATAGGTCCCGTTGTGTTACCTGAAGCGGGAACGTGAAAAATAAGTAGAAACCCCTTACTACGTTTACCTATTCGGATGTGTTGAACCAACCCAACGATCGAATGAAAGAGTTTATCCGTCTGATGTCGCAGTTTGATAAGGCTGCTAGATCCTGAAGCAGCGGGCTGCCCAGTGAAACCACCCTTTGATCGGAAAGGGCGGGGCATAAACAGAGGAGGTGCTCTACATTTTCTTCCTCCTCCTCATTATGACAACTTCTACAGAAATCATTGTACGGTAGATTCAATCTCCTAGCGTGCGCACCAATAAAACAGTGCCCCGTAATTACCGCCACAAGTGTGCGTATTTGCCGCCGAGGGATCCCCTCCAGGATTGCAGATCTACTACAATCATATTGGGGCCATATTAACCTCGAAATCGAGCAGGTGACCTCGTTTGATCATCTGCTCTGCGCGATCCCAAAAAGTTCCTGCTGAATATGAGATTTGCAGCAGTTTAGCGGTACGCCTACCATTTGGTCCGTGTCTCGAGTGTTCATTCATTGAAAGTTTTACTTATTGCAGTTTTAAATCTGTTTACAGCTTTTAGAAAAAGTTTTTTTTTTAATTTTTCATAAAAAACACTACATATTTTTCGATACTAATTTGTGAATAACTAAAAAGCAACTGATTTGTTTACCTAATTATATTAAGACAGTTTGAAGGTGATTTTATCATGCATCTGCTGATGTTTCGTTGGTCGAAAGTGGACATACTCTTCTCAAGTTAAGGTGAAAAATACTAGTGTATCCAGTGGAAATATTAGATTTGCCCATAAAGAAAATTTTGTAAGTAGTAGGAAATAAATTCAGTAAAGTGCTACTTTGGCTAGCTCGCACACGAAGGGTTCCGTACGAATACACATATTTATATCTCTTTTCTTTTTTGCCATTTTTTCATTTTGGCAATTTTTTCGTTTTGCTTTTTCGCATAATTTTAGTTTTTTTGTTTTTAAGTTTTTTTTTCGTTTTTTGGAGATGTTTTTTAGTTGTGGCGCTTTTTTCATTTTGTTGATTTTTTCGGTTTTTGGCGATTGTTCGTTTTGGCGTTTTAACGATTTTTTTCGTTATTTTAGATTTGGTGCTTTTTTCAGTTTTGGCGCTTTTTTCGTTTTAGCGATTTTTTTGTTTTGGAATTTTTTTGCAAAATTTTCGGTTTTTGGCGATTTTTTTTTTGTTTTGCGTATTTCCTGGTTTTGCGTTTTTTCTTGTTTTGGTGATTTTTCCCATTTTTTGTGATTTTTTCCCATGTTAAGTGATTTTTTAGTTTTTGTAATTTTTTTTAGTGATTTTAAAGTTTGTAAGTATGTAATAGGAAATAAGTTCAGTAAAGTGCGACTTTGGCTCGATCGCACGCAAAAGGTTTTCATTTTGCTATTTTTTTTTGTTTTGTTTTTTTTTTTGCATAATTTGAGTTTTTTTTTATTTTTAGAGCTTTTTTTCGTTTTTTGTGATTTTTTTTAGTTATGACGCTTTATTCATTTTGTTATTTTTTCCGTTTTTTTGCGATTTTTTGTTTTTGCCGATTTTTTTTAGTTTTTCGCCGAATTTTAAAGTTTTGTCGTTTTTTCTCTTTTAACGATTTTTTTTGTTTTTTACGATATTTTTAGTCTTAGAGAGCCTTTTTCAGTTTTGGCGCTTTTTTCGTTTTGGCGATTTTTTCAGCTTTTGGTGATTTTTTAGTTTTAGCGATTTTTTGTTAAAAATTTTTTTGCGATTTTTTCGGTTTTTTTAGTTTTGCGTTTTTTTTTGGTTTGGTGATTTTTTTCCCATTTTCGGCAATTTTTTTCGTTTTTTGACGATATTTTTTTTAGTTTTAGTGATTTTTTAAGTTTTATTGTTTTTTCGTTCTGGCGATCTTTTTTCGGGTTTTAGCGATTTTTTAAAAGTTTTTTTTGCGATTTTCTTAGTTTTTTGATTTTTTTTTGCGTTTTAGCGAATTCGCTACTTTTAAGCGCTTTTTTCGTTTTGACGATTTTGCGTTTTGTATTTTTTTTTTTTGGATTTTTTAGTTTTAGCGTTTTTTTTTTAATTTCAAGAGTTTGCCTTTTACGGATTCCAAGATACAACAAATTGTCTAAATTATGTAATCAAAATACATTAACAGATAGAATACCCTTTAATATTTATTTTAAATATCAGTGTTATTCAGGCGCGGATACAAGGGGTATTTATTACCCATTTTTTCCAATTGGAACCACTGTGCGACGGTGTTAGATACTTGTTTCGCACATACATCGATGATATCTCGCAGACTTGTCCTACGGGGTATGATTGATGAATAATGTTGTTGTTTCTGTTGCTGTAAATTCTCTTACAGTTGGCTTGTGAAGTGTTAAATTAAATGAATTTGATTTAATTACACAGTTTCAAATTTAATTATTGTTGTTGCTGTTGTTGTTGTTGTTTCTGCAATTTTGCTGCAACGCATTTTGTTCTCGTTTTCATTTAATTTCTTTGTGATTTTGTTTCAATTTCACAACGGCAACTTTTTTCATTTCATTAAAAAGCGATGATGATTTCGTGCTCCGGACTAGTATATCGTGTTTTTTTAGAGATTATATTCAACATGGGTATCCAGCGGCAAAAAGGAAACGGTATGGAGGCCTTATAAAAGTCATCTTTACACATTCTTTTGGAAGAACCTTCATCTCCTTTTTACTCCCGCTGTAATTGCTGGGAAGGTCTTCCTATCGCTTCTTCTGGAAGGCCTGACAAAAGACCTTCTTAATAGGCTATTTTGAAAAGTCTCTAAGGAAGGTTGTGAAAAAGCAAATAGAGGTACATACTTTTTTTATCTCGATATTTTTATAGCGGCTTCTATATTTTTGAATAATTTGATTTTTATTTCGAATTACATATTTCCTTTTATCCAAAAAAAATGTTTGTACTTATAAGACTAAATAAAGTTCGTATATGTATGTATTCCTTAAAAATAATTTGGTCATGAATACCCAGTAAAAAATTTTCATGTTTTTTGAAGCACTAAAGATATAAAGCACTTTATAATTCGCTTTAAAAAATGAGCTTGTTCAGAAGCTGTTTCATAGCGTCATAACAATGCAGGTTTTGAAGCGAGAAAAATATTTGCTTTTTACTTATACAAAAGCTTCGTACACAAGCTATACAAAAAAGCTGATTTTATAGTGCTGATCGAAAGCAGGTTTTAAAGCGAGAATGAAGAGTAAGTTTATTTGAGTTTCTTGGTGGCGGTTTGCAACAGTGTTTTTGGTCGAGTGATTGGTACGTTGGACTTCAAACCTGAAGGCTCTTAGTTCGATACTAGTTGAAGTTAAAATAACAAACATTGAGTAAAAATATGAAATTAATAAAAATTAATAAAATGAAACGAAATAAAAAAAATTCAAAATAGCGTCAACGACGCCAATCCACATCGAACCATTTTTTTCATATATTTTCAGTTCTAGTGCTGAAAATGTTAATGATTTTCAGCGCTTCAAAGGCGCTTTTGTGAACAAAAATGTAGTACTCCAATCCGGGAACTCGCCCAGCGATATCAGCAGGTTTGTCAGCGCTACTTTTATTCCATAATAGTAGAAACCTGCTTTATTGGAAGCAAGTTTTTTACTGGGTAGTTTCGCCAGAAAAAGTACATATGTATAAGTCAATCAGCTCCAACATAAACGTGATAATAGCAACATTTATGATATCTCTTGTACGTAAATATCAATATTATATACAAATTATGTATATACGAAAAAAGAATACGAGAACGTTTGTTATTTCTAAAGAACAATTTTTTGTTAAACAAAACGAAAACTTTAAAAATAGAATTTTTATTTCTCCCGCCTTCTAATAGAATCTATTTTTGTAGGAGAAATAAGGCTTTCTAGAAGAAGGAGTAAGAAGGCTTTTAAGAAGACTTGTAGTGGGAAGGCCTTCTTAGTTTTACCGCTGGATATGTGCATGCACACATACATTCATATGTGCATACCCAGGACATATTTTTTGCCGATACGTCTGACGTCAAAAAAAATCTGAGACTTTACCAGACATCTAACCAAGGAAACCTGGGAAAATTTTTCAGAATTCCTTAGTTATTTCGGCATAGTTTTTACAATTTCCTCCGACAATGAGGTGCGGTTTCTTGTCAACAACTCATACGATTTTCGGTACGTCGTCAGACCGACTTCGGATACGAATTCGGTATCTTGTGCAAACTTTCTGACCGACTTCGGACCAAAATCGGCAAAAAATGTTTGCTGGGTTGGTACATAAGTAAATATGGATGTTTAATATTAGCTTATTGTTGTTATTTTTCTTTTACTGGATTTATATGTATGAGTATGTGGATCCATGCAACTGTATTTGTTTATTTGCTTGTACTTATTTAGACAGCTCCCTCTTTCTACAGGCATGCCACCCTTTTTTTCTGCACGTGCATGTGTATGTTATGCACTCTCTCTCGCTGTCTCTTTCTTTCAACAACAAAATAATGCAAATAAATTGTGTATAAATATGAAAAAAAAAACAAGAATTAATAAAGTGAAGCAACCGCATTCAAGGTCATGTGATAATTTCGCTTTTTTTTTTGTTATTTGCTCTAAAGAAAATAAGAAAAAAAAACGCAATTTTTTTGATAATTTTCGACAACAAGAATAAAAAATGCAATAATTTCAGACAATCAAATAAATGAATGTGAAGAAAAACAACAACAAGAACATTCAAATTGCTGGAGAGTTTTTTAATAAAGATAATGTACACTAGAAAGTGTGTTTGTAATAAAAGTGAAAACAATAAACAAACAAACATAAAAAGTCTAACGTCAATTTTAAAATTAAAAACCTCAAGAATACATGTTTTCAAATGCCAAAAATTTTTTTTGCCGGAGGGTCAATGAGCCAACAAAAAAAGTGGTTTCATTAAATATTAATGGTTAAGAAAAAAAAAAGATTGAAATTTATACAAAATATTTGTCAGCTAAAAACTGAATAAATAAATGACTTTATAGGTATTTGAATTGAAGAAGAAAAAGAAGAAGAAGAAGAAGAAAAAAAGAAGAGATAAAGTGTTTTTACTTTTAACAAAAATTGTGAATTTTGATTAGAGCACTGAATTTAAAGTGACTTCTTGCGAAATTCAAAAGGTTATTATACCTACGTAGCAGTTAGAAATATTTACAACATCGGAGAGATGCCCGTATCCAGCAACTACATCTGAAATCCTTAAAATCAATTTTTCGATATTTTTCACCTTTTTCAGTAAAATTATTATAAGTATTCTGCGAATTAAGAACACATTTGGTGCATATTCGAAAATATTTTAATTTAATTTTTCGATTTTTTTAGTTTAAGAGGGCTAAGATATATAAAGTGGCAAACTGAGGCGTTCCACAGGGATGTGTTTTTTGTAACCTCTCCTATGGAACCTTGATTTTAACCTCTTTGCTCATGGAGCTTAACTCCATGATATTTAAAACCGTGGAGTATGCCGATGACATAGCGGTGGCAGTTTTCGGCAAGAACTCGGATACTCTCTCACACCGTCTGCAGGCTTCACTAAGAACCATCAGTAGGTGGAGTAACGAAAGTGGTCTCAGTGTAAATTCTCAGAAATCAAACCTTGAACTCTTCACGAGGATATATAAGGCACCATCCATCTATTCCACTTCCAAGCCTAAATGGAACATAGCTTAGGTTGTGGGGAACAGCGCGAAGTATGTCGGTATAATCAATGTTGTCCGGTATTGGGACTCTAAGCTGTCATGGTATCGCAACGTAGAAAGCTCCGCTGTAACAATATACGCATGTAGAAGGGCTATAGGAAAGACTTGGAGAATAAATCCCAGGAACTCCAATTGGCTCTTCAATATGGCATTAATGTTTAGGTTTCAAGGAAACCTAAGACACTATTCTGTCTGGTGTAGACCTACAGTCCACAAACTCTGCTTTTGGTACCGCCAAACAGAGACAACAATTGCAATTCCCGATTGCAACTTGTTTAAATAAAGCCCATACTTACATATTGTGCACTAGTACAGTGTTCCGATAATAGAAAAGATCCTGCGCACATCCGCTTCTAATGAGAACGGGTGCTCCACGCATTACCATATCTGCATTGGCCGCCAGCTGATCTCATGGTAAAACAGTTGGCCATAAATTCGATTCAGTAGCTGCAAGGAAAGGGACTAGACATACCAGAATTTTTGGATACCTAACTGGTTAGCCGGACAAAATTGATTACGGCTCGGCCATACTTCTGCCCCACAAAAGATTCTTATCATCATGAAAACGTGCTAGAGAGCTATTCAGAAGGATTCTAATTAGACTTTGGAGTGGGTGGACGCATCTTCATTCCCTTTTACCAACAGAAGATAAGGTTTAAGCTACATGGCCAATGAAGCGAGAAGGGCATCAAACTACATGAGTTACTATAGGATGTACCAAGAGGATATCAAAAATTGTGCTGACAACAAAGCTGTGATCAAGTCTCTTTTAGATAGTTTATGCTACATGTATGAGTACCGGATATATCTAAATGGAATGGGAAGATATTCAAACCTGGAGCTACTTTGGGTTCCACGACCTAGCAATGTGCCGGTAATATTGTTGCGGACGAACTAGCCAAATCTGGAAGCTAAATGGACATTTAGGATATGAATCAAATGTTTGGAGTCCCTTTGAAATGCAGCAGAACTTTAAGTCAGCAGAATCTATTTGGGATTGTGCAGACTAGATGGTCTAACGAGGTCACCTGCCCGACATCGGGGTTAATATGGATTAAATATGATTGTAGTAGATCTGCAACCTTAGAGGGGACACCTCATGGGCAACCAACCAAACTTGCGGCGGGAATCTATCCTTAATGACTTCTGTAGAAGTTGTCATAATGAGGAGAAGGAAGAGAATGTAAATCACCTTTTCTGTCATTGCCCCGCACACTCACTCTCTCTCTCTCTCTCTCTCTCTGAGAAAAGGGCTGCTTTCATTTATCAGTCCAGCGCTGCATTTTAGCACACTTATCGGACTGCGATATTAGAAGGATAAACACGTTTATCCGATCGTCGGCTTGGTTTACCGCTGAACCGAAGTGTAGAAGAAATCTATCTTTCTTCGCATCTCCTTTTCGGGTAATACAATGCGACCAATTAGTTGGACCCAACAGCTCTTCTTTTATCCTTTAAACTGGCAACTTGCTCAACTTAACCTAAACTACTCCATGGTAAAACAGCAATTTAATAGTATGAACTTTTCAAATGAATCAAACGATCGAATGTTTGGTGTACAGTGTGGCCAAAGTCTTTAAGTTGTTGAAGGTAAACAAGTTTCAATCGGTCATTGAAATTGTTGTCTCTGTTTGGCGATGCCAAAGCAGAATTTGTAGACTATAATATGTCGACACCAGAAGAATTGAATACGTGTTTTCTGTGCCGCAACTTGGGTTTCATTTAAACCTAAACAGCTTCTTCGGTATATGTTCGTTATCCGCAGCAGAGTTTTTCACGGAGTAGCGTTGTCCCAGAGGACGACTCAGCAAACTGTTTAACGTCACTCGAAATGCAAAAATCATACTAATCAAGTTAATTTATGGACACAAACTAGGAGAGTATAAGCCAACCTGTTTATTACGATCACCGCCGGGGGGCATCTTGGAGACTAACCACACCTTGGTGCTGTGCTGTCTTCTTGAGGAATAGGATAATTGGTTTTACCAGACACAACCTTTAGCCAATTATCCATAAAACGTATGTGTTCCTACTCAATATCTGAAATAACAGAGCAACGGGCGTGCATATAAGTATTCAACTGAAGTAGGTTAACCTATGTAAGTCTAACGGAAAGTGGGAAGGCACCTAAGTAGGTGTTGATTAAATGACGGATGCTTAAGTATTCAACTGAAGTAGGTTAACCTATGTAAGTCTAACAGAAAGTGGGAAGGCACCTAAGGAGGTGTTGATTAAATGACGGATGCTTGACCATTGCTAGTGGCTGGTTGGACTTCGAACAACCATATAAGCCTCTTTGTGCTGTTTCTACATCAACAGAGGCTCTACCGGTGGTGATCTATGGCTCTACCGGTGGTGCTCTGTGGTTGCTGGGGATAGTCAGTATAGCTTCCCTCTGCCGTTGTTGTAGACTTCTACCTTAGGTTAGGTTAGGTTGAACAGGCTGCCGGTTTCTAAGAACCGGCCCACTTGGGTCCTTTGGTCCTTTTGTGATGCCTGGGATTAATAGTAGGAAATTTCAGAAGATGGCCTATCTATCCCAGAGGTTGGGTCGGTGTTAAACCAGCCCGAGTACCGTATGAATGAATTTATTCCCCTAATGTCGCATTCCCCCAGGTCTACTAGTTCGGGTAGTGACGGATTTCCAAAATATGACGCCCTATTTCTAAATAGTGCTGGACATCGGCAGAGGAGGTGCTTGAGGTAGACTTCTACCTTGCTGATTATTCTTTGCCAACAGAGGCTCTAGCGGTGGTGCTCTGTGGTCGGATGCTGGGGATAGTCAGTATAGCTCTCCTCTGCCGTTGTTATAGACTTCTACATTGCTGATTATTCTTTGGTTGAAATCGGCTGCATTACGTTAGCTGCTGATGCAGTAAGAGTTTAGATAGGTACACTCTAACAAGGTGTTTATGCATGAAGGACGGTCCATGCACAAGAAGTGCTACTTGTGCGGGATTGGTGGTGAACACTCATCTTCACTCGGTGTTAGGAGCGCCATGAGGTTAATTCGTAAAACAGGTACTGACGTTAATCTTGAACACAATCTGTTCATTACGGCCCGAAACTTGCAATTCAAAAGCACGCTCCTGATAGAAATTATCATTGATCATGTATTGTACTATAATTGAGGTAAGCGATAAAACGTTTTCCTCTAATTAATAGTTTCGACCTCGTAAGCCAATCAAATAAATAAATAAAAAATCCTCAGAATTGCAAAGTTATCACGCAAGCTCATTCTTTTTGGCAATTGTTTTCGAGGGAATGGTACTCCATCTTGCTGGAACACGACTTTTGTTTTTGTTGTAACCAGAAGCGTTTTCCATTCCTGAACAGCAATCAATGGTAAAAATAATCAGCAACAATCGTCTTGAGTTGTCGTATACAACTCAAGACGATTGATGCAGTTCAGTACCCTAAGCCATTGTCTTTAATGTCCACTGGGTCTGATTCG
This sequence comes from Panzeria rudis, assembly GCA_956483635.1. Taxonomy (NCBI): domain Eukaryota; kingdom Metazoa; phylum Arthropoda; class Insecta; order Diptera; family Tachinidae; genus Panzeria; species Panzeria rudis. The sequence continues at coordinate 18,736,450 of OY101450.1, read as the reverse complement.
CCGAGGAAGAAGGGTTTGGGCACAGTGGGCATATTACTTGACAAAGTCATATTTGAGAATATTTAACTTAGTCATATATTCAAAATCTTATAAAAAATTTCGCAAATACAATTCAGGAAAACTAAAAACGCAGTTTAGTAGCCCCAACTATTGTGTTTAATGTCCACTGGGTCTGATTCGCCGAGGAAGAAGGGTTTGCGCACAGCGGGCATATTACTTGACAAAGTCATATTTGAGAATATTTAACTTAGTCATATATTCAAAATCTTATGAAAAATTTCAGAAATACAATTCATGAAAACTAAAAACGTAGTTTAGTAGCCTAAACCATTGTCTTTAATGTCCACTGGGTCCGATTCGCCGAGGAAGAAGGTTTTGGGCACAGTGGGCATATTACTTGACATAGTCATGTTTGAGAATATTTAACTTAGTCATATATTCAAAATCTTATAAAACATTTCACAAATACAATTCATGAAAACTAAAAACGCAGTTTAATAGCCTAAGCCATTGTCTTTAATGTCCACTGGGTCTGATTCGCCGAGGAAGAAGGGTTTGGGCACAGTGGACATATTACTTGAAGAAGTCATATTTTACCATATTTAACCTTAGTCATATATTCAAAATCTTATAAAAAATTTCACAAATACAATTCAGGAAAACCAAAAACGCAGTTCAGTAGCCTCAACCATTGTTTTTAATGTCCACTGGGTCCGATTCGCCGAGGAAGAAGGGTTTAGGCACAGTGGGCATATTACTTGAAAAACCCATATTTGAGAATATTTAACCTTAGTCATATATTAAAATTTCTTATAAAAAATTTCATAAATACAATTCAGGGAAACTAATAGCGCAGTTTAGTAGCCCCAACCAGTGTCTTTAATTTCCACTGGGTTTGATTCGCCGAGGAAGAAGGATTTGGGCACAGTGAGCATATAACTTGAAGAAGTCATATTTGAGCATATTTAACCTTAGTCATATATTCAAAATCTTATAAAAAATTTCACAAAACTAAAAACGCAGTTTGGTAGCCCCAACTATTGTCCTTAATGTCCACTAGGTTTGATTCGCCGAGGAAGAAGGGTTTGGGAACAGTTAGCGTTTTTGTAGAAAAAGTACTAAATTCAGTACAATACACATAGAAACTAAAAATATCGCATGCGATAATAAAAAAAAATTATTTAACTAGTCATATTTATCTTCACACACATACTTGAATTAGATATTTCTGTGCCGCCTACTTGAAATTATTTCTGTATCGTCTGCTTAAGTCTTGCTTTTAGGAACGCACTATCAGATGCAGCACATCCCTATACATTCTCTCGCACACGAATTATCACAAATATTGCATTAATAAGAAATATATATCCGAATTAATGTATACAAACATGTATATAAACATATTGCTGCTACTCATGATATTATGTATGCTAACATATGTGCTCGTGCATGTTATCTTGATGTTATGAAGCTAGAATGTATTGTGGCATCATATTCTTTATTTTTGCAAATGATTAACAGAAGGAAGTTATTAATATGTCAAGTTTGAAGTAATACCAAGAAGCGCAGCGCAACAAAACAACAAGAACAAAAATATAAAAAATTTTAATGATTTTTAGTTTCTCTCCATGAACAAAAATAAAATAAAGCAGACTAAAAACAAATTAAAGAAGAGAACTAATATCCCTTTGGTTGTTTTGCATGTACAAAATTCAAGGACAACAAATTTAGGTTTATCAATGCCTTTGTTATTCTATGTCACAGTCAGTCTTCGCAAAAAAAAAGCAAGTTATGAAAAACAACTAAATGTTTTTGGAAACAACAATAGAATCAACAAAGTAAATTAACAACTTAGAGAACTTGGGAAGGTATGATGGCATTTGGCCTACATATGATTCCAGGTAAGTTTAAATTTTTGTTTGCTGCAGCACAATATGCAGGGGCTTGTGTTTCTTATTTTTCGTTCGGTAAATAAACAAAATTTTAACACCAGTCATATTTTAACCCTTAAACAATTATAAGGTGATTTTTTTAATGGCAGGATGTTCTGGTGTTGAAACATATACATACCTTCAAACTCACAGAAAACCCTCTACGGTACTTATGTTCCTAAAGTCAAACACCACTTTTTCTACCCTAGCTAGCCAGTGCAAGGATCTGCTATCCAGGTTAGGATGTCACTGCCATACAGCCTTGGCCAGCTCATCACGAACAGGCGGAAGAGCTGACCAGGGCTGGCTCTGCTCTGGATGCCTCTGTTGCTGAATCGGTAGCCATGCTTGTTTGTTAGAAACAATATGCATTTTCAAACACTATCTTCTTAGGACAGATGGCGCAAGTTGTGCATCTGTAAGGTAGTTGGGAAGATATGGCCTTGCTATAACGACAAGCACTCAACATAATTAACGAACAGAAACCGCAGCAACATCTTGAAGGTCGTCGCTGTAGTGACGGTACACTAGGCGATCGCCAGACATTTCACTGGACAGGACTTTCCTACAATGCGTTCTGCGGTAGTTGTCGTGAGCAAAGTAGGGAAGAGACAACTTTCAACTTTTTTTCGAGTTGTCTGTCGGGCTTTGCATCTCTCGAGACCCAAATTTTTGGGCATTCACACACTAGACGCCCTATCAGAGTTATCATAGGTTGGTCTATATAGCCTGACTAGATATCTCAATGTTATGGGATGGGTCTAGAACCGATTACCGGATTCGAGAACTTGGATTCGGACATACATAAGTTGACACTGTTGAGTGGAATGGTCTGTCAAAACGAAATCATCTTGATTGTACTCTAATGCTTGCGTGTAAAAGGCAGCGTCATGTAAATTAACCAACCAACCAACCAGGTGACAGATGCGGATCCAGGGAAGGAGAAAATGGGATATTCCTTCCCACAACCCACTGACAAAATGTTGAAGAACTTTGACCTCACCTGAAGATTGTGGAGTGTTTTCCACAAATATCTTTAATGCCAAACTCGATAAGGACCACTATGTTATCGCAAGCCGTACGGAACAGCTGAACAGCTAGGATCTAAAGACAAAGACTATTGATGCACCTATAGCGAATTAGGCGAGGAGCAAAGCACAATTCCTATGACCAGTATGGGATCTCTCTACGCATGCAGGAACTCCAATGGAAAGAGCTGGGGTCTGCGACCGTAGGCGGTAAGCTAGATTTACACATCGGTCGTAAGGCCGGTTATTCATTATAACTGTGTGGTTTGGTGGGAGGAATTGAGGAACGAGAGTCATCGGAGATCACTTGCTAAGGTCCAGAGGTATGCCTCGCTGGGCATCACAGGTGCCCAGAGGAGCACACCTCAGGCTGCATTGGACGTCATTCTTCACCTGCTTCCCATAGAGGACTTTGTGGCAAGAACTGCGGCAAGGGGTCTCCTTACGACTGTTAGAGGTAGGTTTGGTGAGGACAGGATTAATAGGTCACACAAAAATCTTGAATGAGATTAGTTTTAGCGGGTGGGTCTCCGTAAACTCTGGGTTCGCGCACTGTAAGGTCGTTAGAATTGTTTTTAATAGGACACTCTTACTGGCAATTCCGGATAGGAGCTTTTGGATCATATCGGATAAGCTCTATGAAGATTGCGAGGTCTTTACAGATAGATCAAAAATGAGGATAGGCTGGTGTCCATATATTTGGGACGGACATTCGTAGTTCTTTCAGACTGCCGAATGAATGTGGCGTTTTTCAAGCTGAGATCCTGGCGATCCTCATGGGCACGGAACTGGAGGCCGGAAATGTGACTGAAAGCAAGGAGCTAATCTTCTACGTCGACAGTAAGGCGGCGCTAAAAGCTTTGAAGGGACACAATGTGAAATCAAAACTATTCAGTGACTGTAGAAAAGTTCTCAACATGAGTATGGACAAATTAGTGTTAGACGATGTTGGGTGTAGAATAGCTTCGGCGGTAGATGAGGAAATATCTGACAGATCGGAAATATCTGACAGATCATTACTATAGGAAATTCAGTAATTGGGTGTTGGACAGGGCCAACCGTTCATGGGGAAATATGGAGGACAAATTAGTGTTAGAAATATGGACAAATTAGTGTTAGACTATGTTGGGTTCCTCGTCACTACAATGTTGAGGGAAATGAAACTGCCAATGAGCTGGAAAGAATAGGGTCGGTTAATTTACCGATGGGTCATTACTATAGGAAACTCAGTAAGTGGGTGTTGGACAGGGCCAACCGTCGTTCATGGGGAAATATGGAGGATTGTAGAGTCTCGAGCGATATGTAACCGAAATTTGACTTAGGAAGATCCAAACTGCTACTTGGTACGAATAGGAAGGCGCTGGAAGACTGGTCACTGCTCGGTCAGAACGAGGACCAGTATTTGGGAAACTGCCACTCCAAATCTGTACAATGTGCGAGGATGAAGACGAACCAGGAACTATGGAGCATATTTTCTGCCATTGCCCGAGGTTGCAACGCCATAGGCTTAGGTGGCTGGGCAGACGTTTTCATAAGAGTATTACTGATATCGCAAAGTGCAAACTGGAAGATATCAGAGGCTTCATCATGGGAATTAAGTGGCTTAATGAAAGGTAATTGGGTACAAAGGAAGTTAATTTACTAACGGGCACAAGTAGAAGGGAATCACATCCAATTGCCTCTCTGAGTGGATGTGTGTTACAGCACTACACTTCTTAACCTAACCCATGGGATCTCTTAAATTCAGACTATTATATGTTTTTATACTGACTATTAGCCTTATAGCGAGCGAGCTCTGATTAGTTATAGGCTAGATATTCCACATACGGAGACTTCCAGATCTACAATGAATAACCCAATGACAAAAAAATCACTCTATCAAAATAGAACTTTATGCGAGTGTGTGTTAAACAACAAAAGCAGCTGTTGGTGTATGTCATCGTTAAATAGTTTGTTGCATTATTTGTGCACAAACAAAAAACACACAAATTTAACCAGAAGAAATTAAAGTTTAGGACTCTTCCAAAAATATCAGCAGAAAATTGTTTTTGTGGATTTTTTTCCAGCAGCATATTAAAAGAGAATAAGCGAGTACGAATGTCTATTAAAATGTTACGGTGTGAGTGTAAACGTGTGCATGAATTTAAGTGTGTATTAATGTATACCCCAAATTTTTTTTATTTTTCATATTCTGCTTTTGTTTGTTGTTTTATATATTTCTGTTTCTTTTTTTTTCAATTCAAGATCAAGGTCAACACCGGCACATGTTGTTTTGTTGCTTGTTTGAAGCAGTTAAAGCAGCAGCAATAACAGCAACAACCAAAAATTAAACTGCACAAACAAGTTGTGCTTTTTTTTTTGGTTGCTTTTATGTTGTTTTGATATTTTATACCCAACGGCAGAGTACTCGTACATCAAGACATGGTATGAATTAGTTGCTAAATCGTATAATTGCCTGAGGAGTCAGAGGGTTAGGCAAAAATGAAGTAAAAAAAAATTAAAGCTGCAAAAACACGACTAATTTTTAGAAAGAAAACATAAACATTATGAACGAGAACGGATTTTATGTTCAAGCTAAATGGCTAAAAAAATTTAGTTAAAAAAAATTTTGTTATAAAATTTTTTTTGGTGGTACATTTATTAATTACTACTTAAGAAAAAATCAGCATGTACTGAAAAAAATATTTGGTGGATTTAAAAGGCACACATATACATATATATGTACCTCGATTTGCACAATACGTTTTTAAAGGAACCGTGATGTTGTGATTTCACAAAAAATGTTCACAAACAATCATTGTTTTTGAAGCAGTGTTTCTGTTTCACGATCAAAAATAACAGTAAAATTTTAAATAATATTTTTGCAGTAAAAATAACAGTAAAATTTTTAATGATAATTTTTTCAGTAAAATATAAAAACTAATATTTTACTTTTAGTTGTTGTTCAGTCAAAAATAACGTTTAAAATTTAACTAATAGTTTTGCAGTAAAAATAACTGTGCAATTTTAAAAGATTTTTTCCGTAAAAACAAAAAACTTAAATTTTACCTTTATTTTTCAAGCGACGCAATAGAAGACATAGTGATAATGAAAAAAAGTAAGCTAGCCAATAAATAGGTATATTTTGAGCCATACCACTCACTAGGGCAGATGGTCTCTGAGCGATCACTACTGTTTTTGGTGAATATCTTCAGGATATGTTTGTTTGGGAGGTTTATACCGAAAACCTGGAAGGAGGTTAGGGTGATCTTTATATCTAAGACTGGCAAGGAAAGCCACTCAAACCCGAAGGATTTCAGACCGTGTAGTCTTTCGTCTTTTATCCTGAATGTACTAGAATGACTGATCGATCAGCATCTTGGGAATACATTTGATAGGCGCATCATGAGCTGTCTTAGGGGCAGGTCTGATGACAGCACGCTTCATAATGTGGTTGGTTTTATAGAGCGAGGGCTGCAGCATAAACATTACACTTTAGCTATATTCTTAGATATTGAGGGAACCTTTAATAACATTAATTTAGAGGCCATTAGGTAGTCGCTAGAGGTACTCAGTATCCAAAGGTTTCTGTTGGAGTAGATATAGTTCTCATGCTAAAGAGTAGAATTATCAACTCGAGAATGGGAAGCGAAAGCCGGAGGAAAATAGTGACTAGGAGTATGCCACAGGGAGAAGTATTATCACATTTACTGTGGCTGCTTGCCATTAACGTAATTCATAGCCGTTTTGATAGCAGCGTTATATCCGGATGAAATGGTGATACTATTAGCGGGAAAGTTTCTTTCCGCAATCGGCGTTTAGCGAAGTGTCTTTCTGCTTTCTCCCAGCCTCGCGGAGTGCTCGGTTCTGCATCTTGGTGATTATTCTTGTTGCTGTGCTTCTTTAGCCAACTAGCCATAAAACGTGAGTGCTGCTGCCCAATCTCTGAAATAACATAGCAACGGGCATGCACATAAGTATTCAAAGGGAATAGTCTAAACTATGTGAGGTGGAAGGACACCAAAGGTCTCCGCCAGGACCAAAGTCAATGGAAAGTTAACCTTTAGGGGTGCTCGATCAGTAACCATACACTGGTACCAAGGGAACCAGTAGCCTCACAGATGACCTATCTTCTAGAGGGTTAAAGAGATGATGGTCGCCATTTGCGACATCATCTTGAATGACGTTTGCGAAAAGCATTCTGTTCCTATGAGGATGGATTTACCGGCGGATTTCATCGTATCCGCAACATGAAAGCTGATTATTTGATAGGTTACTGGTGAGTTCCCCTTCGGGAGTTTATGTGTGGCTGGCAGAAGTGTTGGTTTAATGAATGATGCTCGGCCAGCGCTAGTGGCTGATTGGACTTCGGGCAGCCAATGAAAACCTCTTTGTGCTGTTGCTAAACCAGCAGAGGCTTTAACGGTGATGCTTTGTGGTCGGGTGCTGGGCACGGCCAGTATAGCTATCGTCTGCCTTGTCGTATACTTTTGCTTGCTGGTTATTCTTTGGTTGAGATTGGCTGCATCGCGTTAGTTGCTGATGTAGTAAGAGTTTAGATAGCTCAAACACTTTAATAAGGTGTTTGTGTATGGTGGGCTTCCATGCATAATAAGTTGCTACCTGTGTGTTCCTTGCAAGTCACACAAGTGTGCCTTCGGGGAAACTCAAGGGTGGTAGTGAACACTTCACTTCACTCGGTGTTAAGACCACCGTCAGGTTAGGCCGTAATGGCAGGTACTGACATTAATCTTGAACATACATCTGTCCTTCTGGGCTAGTAGTAAGGGACTAGTGGTTAATCAAGAGAAAATGGAGATAGTTTGGTTTAACAGGAGGTACAAAATAGCTTTGAGTTACCTAGTATTGCAGGAATAGAGTTAAGGCTTGCAGAGGAGACTAAATACTTGGGAATTTTCCCAGATAGTAAACTTTCATGGAAGAGGAACACGCCGGAATGGCTTAAGAAATGGCTCGATGACTACTACACGTGCAGAAACTCCATAGGAAGGAGTTGGGGGCTGCAACCAAAGGTGTTAAATTGGATTTACTTATCGGTTGTCAGGCCGGTTCTTTTATATGGCTGGATGTGGTATGGTGCGAGGCATTGAGGAAGGAGATTCAAGGTCCAAAGATGTGCTTCGCTAGGTGGCACAAGTTTCCTAAGGAGCACACATCAGGCTGTTTTAGATGTAATTTTTCACCTACTTCCCATAGAGGATTTTGTGGTGAGAACGTTGGCATGGAGTTTGCTTAGGCTTCTGGTGTCAGGTTGGGTGGGAATAAGATTAATAGATCACACGAGAATCTTAAATCAGATTAGTTTTAAAGGACACAACACCTAGATTCACGGATTCCAAGGTCATTGAAATTGACTTCAGCAGGACAGCCCCGTTATAGAATAGGGCAAAGATCTTTTGTGCCATATATCAAGCTCTGTATGACTCTCCTTATGAAAGTCAGCCAGAGGTTGGAGATGCCCGCCACAGAGGTATCCAGTAAATGGAAACATTGTTCCTTGTTCGATAGCTTGTGTAGTGAGTCAAAGCACTTTAAAACAGACTTGGAACGGGATTCGCAAGAAAGGAGGTACTTAAGAGCTGTCTGACTATGGGAAAATATAGCTATAGGCACGCCCTTAATGCCACTACTTAACTTAACAAGAACACACTTGGTGATCGCCTGTATTTCCGCCTGAAATACCATAGGCCATTTGCCCATGGGCACAGAGATTTTCACGTTGGCTGCACTGAATCCAGCGCCAACAGCATCTTCCATTTTGGATCCGTCCGTACACCAAGATAAACTTCTGAATCCACAGTTGGAGCGTTTTCTTGCCAACTCCATCTTCCGCTTTGGATCCGTCCGTATACCAAGATAAACTTCTGAATCCACAGGTGGAGCGTTTTCTTGCCACGTTACAGCCTCGTTAGTAATTGCGGATAGGAACGTTTGTGCTCAATCTGATCTGAGGCTCTACGAGAGTTGGGCAAAAAATGGAAGTAGTCGGGCGCTCATATCTTGATTTTCGGGACGGACACTCGTAAGTATTTTACACTCCCAAATGCATGTAGCGTTTTCCAGGCTGAGATCCTAGCGATCCTAAATACCACGGGATTGGTGGCCAAACTGGTGCATGAAGGCAAGGAGGTAACCTTTTAATTGGAGGATGGATAGAACCAATCGTTCCTAGGGGAGTATAGAGGATTGTAGTCTCGAGGGTAATGTGGCCAGATCTAGATTTAGGAACATGCAAGCTACTAGGAGGTATGAATAGGAAGGTTCTGTTTGGACAGACGTCTCCATGAGAGGACTAGAGATACCAGGAAGTGCAAACTTGCGAATATAAGTGATTTCATCATCGGAATTAAGTGGTTTAATAAAAAGGGGGATATATTTACATATAACTGCATGGTTATTATGCAGAAGGGAACCACAATGGTTTCAATTGGGTCTCGGAGTGGGAGTGTGTTTCACACGACCCTTCCTAACCTAACCTTATACTGTTATTTTCGTCATAACCTCACTAACCGACTTCTCCATCCTTGCGTTCTTCGTTACAATCCATTGATTTACTGTTGTTTCATTTCGGGATTTGCCACATCGCGATAGAAAAGTTTTAAAGTTGCGTCTCGCAAACGTGCAAACTTTGAAAGGTGTTGATTGAAAAGCAAGAGTTTTTCTTGGTTTTGACTAGGGATGAGAATGGCTTTTCTGTGCTAAGACCACTTTATGCGTGTTGTACAGTACTACTGGCAAACTCATGAGGCTAGTCAAAATAAGGGATGGCCATTTTCATTCCCATTTTTAATGTTGCAATAATTTTCGTGGAATAATCTTCGATTTTCACTTACCTGCGTCATGCAATTCTTGCAAAGCCCTTAATCGTACTTTGTCTTAAAGCTTCCCTGCAAAATAATTTATTCTTGAAATCTTCAGTGTGTGTGTGTGTGTGTGTTTTTTTTTAAACAAACTTTTCATCCATCCCATAACAAATCAACTATAAATAGTGTTAAGAAATCAACCGAAAAACAAAGTATTAAATATCATTTTGCTTTCTTTAGAAATATGAAATTTATCAGACAAAACAACTCAAACAACACAAAAATCCTAAAGTTTCATTTACATAATCGAACAATAAATAATTTGCGTGCGTAATAAAGTGTATGAAGTTCACAGATAATTAGATACTTTTTTAATTCAGTCAAGTTTCATTGTCTAGACAGGATGATAAAAAAAACAAATTATTTAGGTGTGTTTTAAGGAGAAAACATTATTTTTGGTTTTCTTTTTTTTGTTGAATAACATGCACCAAAAATATACAACATTAAAAAAAGGAAATTCTATCTTAAGGTTAAAATTGTTAGACACTTCAACAGTAAGAAATTTCTTTTTAGTATTTAAATAAAACTATAAATAATAATGGTTAAAACAAAAGCCTTCATCATGGTTCAATACAATGTTCTAATATTATAGCCCCGATCAAAAAAATGGGGAGTACTAAAAGTTTGACGTGTGTATCCGTACACAGGGAAACAAACAAACCAATGTAAAATCAACATGTCGCACTTTTGATTGGAAATCAAATGAAATTTATGAGAAATAACACTATGCAATAAAATAAAACTTTTGTTTTGACTTATGATTCCACTATCATTTTTGATATGTTATAGTCCCCTAACTACAAAAATAGTCGAAAATTGAAAATCTATGAATAGGGTTTTTTTTAAATTTTTTTGTTCTAAAAATTGGGATTTTCCAAGAGGCTGCTACACCGATTTCATAATAACTTGGGAAGGTGTAGTCCAATTAAATTACAAAAACAAAGGGGAAAACTTGAAATAATTACCTCAATGGTTTCGGAATTATTAAGACCACAATAAAGAAAAATTTATTTTTTTATACACTGAAAGAATTTTGCTTCATAAATCCAATGAAACAATTTCGTTAGACTTTTTTCACAATTCTAATGAAATTTCTCGAATATTGTGAAAGCATTTCATTGGCATTGCTTCGTTAGCTTTCATAGTTTCATTAGAAAATTTCATTGGATTTATGACAACAACATTTTGTCATTTTAAATGTTTGTTGTTGTTGTACTCCTTAATAAGAGCGACAAGCGTCGCTTTAGCAGCAGGGTACGTATTTATATAACATTCCAAGTAAATTTTTTTTTGTAGAATGCATTGTAAATACGTGCTGAAGTGGTTGAGACGTTGCCTATAAGGCGAATGATAAGAATCAAGAGTCTGAGTTCGATACGATAGTGTGAGCGGCCATCAGCATTACAAGTTTTTCTGATGTGCATTGGCATCTATCGTACGTATTTGTAGCATGGAAATGCTAATAAAATAAAATAGTCAATAAAAAAGATAAGCTAATGAGTCTTACTATGTAATGTAATAATTTCATTAAAACAGTGAAATAACTTCATTATAATAATGACAGAATATTATTAAAATAATGACAGAATTTCATTAAAATCATGAAATAGTTTCATTAAAATAATGAAATAATTTCATTAAAACGATGAAATATTGTCACCAAAATAATGAAATATGTTCAATGCATCAATGAAATTATTTCATATATTTAATGAAATTTTCATTAAAACAATTTTAACGAAACTTGTTTCATTAATCCAACGAAGCGTGACGTGGGTGGTTGAGTTTTAATGAAGTTTTTCATTGGATTGATGTCGAAATTCATAGAATTTATAAACAAAATTCTTTCAGTGTACAATATTGGAATTTTTTTTTTAAATTTATAAAAAATCGAAAATGCAAATACTTATTATTTTTATTAAGCGATCATAAAACAAAATATGTATACTACAAATAAAATAACCCAGCAAAAAATAATCGAAATTTTGGAAGCAGTACAAATTTTTCATATTATACAAATGCGCTTCACAGTAGCGACAAATGTATTGCCTGAATTTAAGTAATAATGTATGGCAAGAAATGCTTAAGCATCTTATATTTTTCTTTTTCGTAAACTTAAAAAACAAATTTTTGCACATTCACTTATAGTGGTGCATTCAAGGAAGCGCTACTGTAAGGCAGATATTATAAAAATATACATTTTACGAAGAATGACGATGAGTTACGAGCCTAAAAAGACAAAACAATAGTATAATTTTATTATATACTCAATGCGCTGTAATAAGCGTTTAACAAGAAATGCTCCAAAGTGGGACATCGCGAACAAATATCATGCAATACGTAAGCATGTTTGTAAGCATGTTTGTAAGCTTATCGCGAAGCACTAGTTTTTGCTGGGAAGCTTTATTTAATGAAAATCGATGGATATTGATTTTATTCATAATAAATTAAAGTCACCTAATTTTTTTAAAAATTGCGTACAACAAAATAATTTTTTTTAATAAGAAGGTTAAAGCAGGAACCGGCAAACACATACTAATTCATTTTCCTTGTATGGATTTTATTTTGCAACTCTCGCTCTACAAAGTTTTTGTTAGTGTATATCAAGCAATATCAAGAAACAAGCGATAACACAACCTGCTTGTTTGAATGTTCATCCCACCCACACTGATTGATTTTATTTACTTTTAGTTAATATGTGTGAGTACATACGTGTGAGAGTAAAAGAGTAAAAAAACCCATGTGACATATTTTGCCGGTTCCTGTTCTAAAGACTGAATCTGGTAGAGGCCACCAAAGAAAAACATACGTATATCAACGTTTTGAAAGTTTACATCTTGGATTTATTTTATGGGGGAGTTAGATTTCCCCCTTTTTTGCACATAGTTATACGGACTCGGCATATAATATCTTGTAGGGCATAAATTTAAGGTATAAGATATGTCCAGTACTTTTGTGTAAAACACCAAGAGGAATATTTTTGTTGAATAATTCAGCCCGCTACAATGCCGCTGAAGGGGTGTTTTTGCCCCTTTTTTACTAAAAGACCTAAAAGAATAATCCCAGTAAAAATTTTCATGTTTTATGAAGCACTAAAGAAATAAAGCGCTTCATAATTCGCTTTAAAATATGAGCTTGTTCAGAAGCTGATTTCATAGCGTCACAACAATGCATATTTTGAAGCGAGAAAAGTATTTGCTTTTTATTTATACAAAAGCTTCGTACACAAGCTATACAAAAAAGCTGATTTTATAGTGCTGATCCAAAGCAGGTTTTTAAGCGAGAGTGAAGAGTAAGTAAGTTTATTTGAGTTTCTTGGTGCCGTTTTGCAACAGTGCTTTTGGTCGAGTGATTGGTACGTTGGATTTCAAACCTGAAGGTTCTTAGTTCGATACTAGTTGAAGTTAAAATAACAAACATTGAGTAAACATATGAAATTAATAAAAATAAATAAAGTAATGAAATAAGAAAAATTTAAAATGGCGTTAACGACGTCAATCCACATCGAACCATTTTTTTCATATATTTTCAGTTCTAGTGCTGAAAATGTTGAAGATTTTCAGCGCTTCAAAAGCGCTTTTGTGAACAAAAATGTAGTACTCCAATCCGGGAATTCGCCATACAAAAATCAGCAGCGATATCAGCAGGTTTGTCAGCGCTATTTTTATTCCATAATTGTCGAAACCTGCTTTATTGGAAGCAATTTTTTTACTGGGATACCACGTTATTTTAATTTCCACTGGGAATCGAACAAAACTCCTTCAGGTTTGAAATCCAACCACTCGGCTAAACACACGCATGGTCTTAGCTGAAATTGAACGTGTGACCTCCTGGTTAATAGTCTAGCACACTATCCACTACACTACTGATTTTAAATAAATATTCATATATTTTAAATTACAATTTCAGCTAATTTTGCCGTACAGAATATTTTAAGTGTTTGTGTGTGTTATTTTTATGCATGTACTTTTTTAGTACTTATAAGATAAACAACGGACAATATTGAAAACAATCGAAAATTCGTGTTAATGTGTACTTAATTGTTGTATTAAATGTTAAAATCAGTTAAAAATAAGATTGCCTAGAATTTTAAATGTTTATTCATTTAAAAATCACTGCACGGAATACTTCTTGAATAAAGTACATTCCGTTACTGTAATAATATTGTGATTGTATAGTAAAAACTTATTTTGTTGGCAAAATATACACAGAAACAAAACTGGGCCTACTACTGCACAACTATTTTGTTACGGGGTTGAACAACTTTTTATATTCTGTATGATAAGCAGATACACTAGTACTCTGCCAATAAGAGAATAAATGGCTTGTTTAATTACTAGTAAGTAATTTATCAACTACTGTAAAGCAATTCAGACGGTATGTAATTTTTTTTCTCATAACAAACTTTATTTACAGTCTATCCTATATAGGATAATAATCAAATTAGATAAATTTTAACAACTCAGTCGTTGGTTGTTGTGCTCCAATGAGGACAACAACATAGTAGCAATAAGGTTTATTATACTACCCAGCAAAAAAATTTGCTTACTTGCAGGCAAAAAATAATATGAGGATTTAAATCATAACTACTTACAATTTGACTTGATAGCTACTTATTTTTGGTTTGAGAAATCCAAAAGCAAAGGGGTACCCCTTACAAATGTATTTAAATTTTCACAGCAATTAACTAGTTACTATTTGGCTTACTTGAAGCTAAAAAATAAGTAGTCAAATAAACAAATTAAAAAAATTTAGTGAACACATTGTTTTATTATTATTTTATTTATATTTAAATTTTTTATTTTTTTACCCAGCTGGGATATGGACCTGCGCTCCTTCATATTTGAAGACAAGTACTTTACCCACTAAGCTATTGTTGACTTACAAGTTTAAGCGACAAAAATTAGTTTTCATAGACAACATCATGTTGACTTAAAAAGTGGTTGTCTACTTATTTTATTAATACATATCAACAAATTTTAACTACTTTCAGATAATGCGAAAAATACGTAATAATTTTATTAAAAACTAAGTAATAGTTCTAATTTGAAGCATAGTAATAAGATAAATAAGTACCACTCAAAGTAATTAATAAAGTACTACCGTTGACAAAAATTAAAAAAGTTTTTGCTGGGATACCTGGACCCTACATTCTTCCCTATAATTCATCTATACTTTTTTTGTGGATCAGACTATTCGTTTGGAAGATATGATTTTTCCGCCACTAGATTGGCCTTTTTTCCAGTGTACTACGCAAAGAAAAATATAATTTTCTTATTTTTTAATAAAAATCAATCCATTGATGTCAATATGAGAATGACAATTATAGACAAATAAAAAAAAACAATATTTAATACTTATTTTTATCAATTTGAAACACTTTTAATATTTTAATATTAAGCACTTTGATTTTTCGTACTAGGTCACACCCATCTGTCACACCGGTCTTGTTTTAAAAATAGTTTTTTTTAAGAAAAATTACTTTTAGTCAAACAGTAAACACATAATACAATTAAAAACACTCTGATCAATTAGCCACGCTAAAATTAGTTAGTCAACAACATTTTATAGAATTTATCCTGAAAGTCATAACTCTTTAAAACTAAGATTTGTAAAGTCAAACCCGTCGCAGCTTTCTGACGACCATTCTGAGCAAAAATCCTGTTTCTTAGTATGTACCCGCTATTCAACAAGTTTAAGCGTAAAGTCCTTGCGACTCGCAGTGTTCTTTTAAGTAACAAGTTTTATATTCTTGATTTATAGCAAAAAATCTGTGTAAAATGTTCACACCCAGCTAAATGGAATTACTCAGCTATAAAACTTATTACACAACGTGAATTTTGCCATCAATTGAAGTATTTTTCGGACTAATGGTGATTCAAGTTATACCTAGAAGTTCAACTGTATTTAATTTATCTTCTAAAAATATAACAGTTTTACTTTTATAAAACTATCATCATTTTTATTTTTAACTTTTTACTTGAACTTTAAAATAACTGTACCTTTTTTTTATTAGCGGCATTTATTTATAAAAATTAATTTCCACGACAACAAACTAAAATCACACGTTTTAAATACAACAAAAAAAAAGAAGAAACATCATAAAAAAAGAACTAAATTTAAACTTAAAACAATAAAGAAAAATATGCAATGAACAAACATCCTGCGCGCGTGTACATTTTTAAGCACACCCAAAACCTATTAATTTGTCAAAATACAAGAAAAATAACAACAAAATTGAATGAAAAGAAAAAGAAAAACAACAAAAACGAATTCTTAACAGTCTACAGAATCCTACAAAAAAATAAAATAAAATAAAATACTCATGCCATCCATCCATCAAACCCACAAAGTGGGCGAAAACAATAAAAACTAAAAACAATACAAGAGAAATTACCAACAACAAAAACTAACATGCTTTTTATTTTTATGCTCATCCTTTTTCTATGCAATAATACAAAAAAAAAAAAACAAAAAAAACCTCAAATCCTTTGCAGCAGTACCTTAAACCTGGTAGGAGTCTCAGAAAAAAAAAATTCCCATTTAACGGCACTTTCAATCTAATAGGAAATTTCTAAAAAAAGTAAGAGAGAGAGCCACAGATATGCCACACTTTTTATTATATATTTTTTTTATGTATTAAAATAAGTTCAATTGCTTTTGTTAAACATATTGTGGGGTTGGGGGGTGTTTTGAGGTTTTTCTGTTTTCAAAGAAAAACACAACAAACGTGATGACATAGACGGTAGACGACGACATACATACATATCTATTGTCTGGTGACCTTCAACTTTTTGGGATTTGTATATAAACGCATACACACAGCCACACAAACAAATTGAGCATGTCTGCTATGGATACAGAAACCTCTTTATGTCCTTACAACACTCACTGCTATACATATGAGTATGAAATGCATGTACGAGTATGTATATAGAAATGTTCGGTAGACTTTCTTTGTTCACAAAAATCGTCCTTGACGAAAAATGTATTTTCGTGTTGTTTTTTTTTTTATTTCGCAAAATACGAAAATTTTTCAACATCAAGAGGTCTTTATCCTGTGGGTGGTTGTCGTGCATACATATTTCCTTTCATTCACACCCGGCCAAACCTAGACGTCATACAATACGCACAAATATTCCACCCAACCAGCCAGCTACTCGTTTTTTATTAGAAATTCTGCCTTGTTTTAATATCAAAGCTGTTAGAAATTACATATTTCTTGAATACATTTCCAGCACAAAAACTACTGTGAACTTGTGTTGAAAAAAAAAGCTTTTTCATTAATAACATAACAGCTTTTACACTAAAAGCTTTTGTTTAACATAAGCTAGACAGAGCCCTCTGTTAACAAATGTTAGCAACTAAAGAGAAAAACAGCTTTTTCTTTCTGTCGTTTTTCTTTCTCTGTGTTTTTGCTTTGTTTACTGTTAACACAGTTTTAATTAGAAATTATTCTATTAGCATTCAACATCCTCGATAGTATAGTGGTCAGTATCCCCGCCTGTCACGCGGGAGACCGGGGTTCAATTCCCCGTCGGGGAGATGTGAATATTTTTAATTTTATTTTTTATTTAATATTTAAATGTAACTTTAGACACAAATATAAAAATTTTATATTTTCTAGTAACTTTTATGAATATATATTAGTTTAAAAAAAATACTAGTTTTTAATTATTCAGTTATTCTACCTCAACAAAACAAAGAAAACAAAAAAGGTGATATGGACCTCGCCCACTGCGATTTTAATGAAACTTGTTATGGACTGTTTTTAATACATATAACTAAAAAACACAGATATAAAATGTTAGATTCCTGGCTCGCCTAGTTACGGAAATATGACTTCATCAAGATTTAAAAATAAATTTAAAAAATATGAGTTTACTTACATAAGTACACATATATCAAAAAATTTTGTCGTTACACAGAGCTCAACAATATATCGTTTGAAAGGTGATAACACCCTCTTCATAATGCCCTATGACCGAATTTCTGAATTTTGCAACAAAATGTCAATTTTTCAACTTTAGATAAAAAAAAATGAAACAAATTAAAAACGATATGACAGTTGGTACCCAGTAAAAAAGTTGCTTTCAATAAAGCAGGTTTCTACTATTATGGAATAAAAGTAGCGCTGACAAACCTGCTGATATCGCAGCTGATTTTTGTATGGCGAGGTCCCGGATTGGAGTACTACATTTTTGCTCACAAAAGCGCTTTTGAAGCGCTGAAAATCATCAACATTTTCAGCACTAGAACTGAAAATATATCAAAAAAATGGATCGATGTGGATTGGCGGCGTCGTTAACGCCATTTTGAATTTTTCTTTTCTTTATTTATTTTTATTAATTTTTACTCAATGTTTGTTATTTTAACTTCAACTAGTATCGAATTAAGAACCATCAGGTTTGAAGTCCAACGTACCAATCACTCGACCAAAAACACTGTTGCAGAACGGCACCAAGAAACTCAAATAAACTTACTCTTCATTCTCGCTTAAAAACCTGCTTTCGATCAGCACTATAAAATCAGCTTTTTTGTATAGCTCGTGTGCGAAGCTTTTGTATAAGTAAAAAGCAAATACTTTTCTCGCTTCAAAGCCTGCATTGTTGTGACGCTATGAAATCAACTTCTGAACAAGCTCATATTTTAAAGCGAATTATAAAGCGCTTTATTTTTTTAGTGCTTCAAAAAACATGAAATTTTTTTACTGGGTAGCTTTGTTTATGTATACAAAGCTACAAATGTTTGCCTTTTTATAATATAATAATATAAAGCAGTTTTCATTTTAAAATTTACTCGTTTATTTTATGAAATATTTTACTATACTTTTAATGGACACGAAAAAAAAAGCATTTGAAATGAGAATGGGCCTTATATATAATAATTTTACCACCTTGGGGCTATGCAGTCTCGGTAGACATGTAAGTGACCCAGACATGTAAACCTTTTTTCAATTATAGCGATCTCAAATTTCGGGAATTTAAAATTTTTTTAATAATATTTTAGTGTCCAGAGAAAATTTTATGTAACGTCATTTTGGAGAAGGTCTTATAACCTTTCAAACAGTACCTTGCTGAGGTCTTTCACTTAAGCACTTTTGGAGATATTGAAATTGTTTTAATTAAACTCAGCTTTAATAAACTATACTTTTTTAATTTTGATGACGTACTATCTACACAATCGAAGAAGTTAAAATTCACGCAATGTTTTATCAACATCAAAGATGGTGGGGTCTACCTGTTGGTTGATTTTAGGTGGAATAACTCAAATGCACTTGGAACTTAAAAAAAGAGACACTTGCCCTGGTACTTCCAAAAAGGACTAAACAACAAGTGTAAAAACTTTAAAAAAGTTATCATGGTTAGAATTTGTAAAATGTTAAATCGTTCCGGTTTATATGATCAATAAGATATAAAAAATATATGTGACCTGGTCTATGAAAAGGGACCTTACGTGCCAAGAAAACAAGTTTTCGAGAAAACCTATTTCCTTATTTTAGTTTTTAAAAAAATAACATTCTTTTTCGTATTAGTACTCTTCTTTCTCTTCACTTTTAGTAAACTTTTAAACAAATTATGTATGATTTCTCGGATTTCACCACGTGAAAGACCGTCCCAAACTCTATCCGATCACATATGATCAATAAGAAATGGCAAAAAATTAAATCGACTTACCTGTTTTACCATTCGGACTAAATGGATCATAACTGCCTGCTGACATTGGTGAGGCGTAACCATTTGACATATTGGCACCATACATGTGATTCTGCGAAGCTGATGATGGACTTAATGGTGCTGTACTGGGCACACTACCCGGACTAGGAGTTGATATCCATTCTTCCCTTCTGGAAATGTTGGAAAGAAAACAAAATTAAAGTGGAGCGAAATTAAAGTGAATAAAAGCTAAAGTTGGACTTGTAATAATTTCTAAGGAATAAGTAAAAGTTAATTTATTTCAACCAGATGGCAGAGCATAAATATATATTATTTTTGCAGAATGTCAAATCCCTCATAATTGTTCTGGTGTATTTCAATTTTTTTTTCAGGTACACTCTAAAACACTTTTGTTGAAATTTAGGTCGATAATAATAATATTTTTGAACAATATGTTTTTACTAAAAAAACAATTGGCTGCGTGCAGGTTCGAACCGCGACCTCCTGGCTGATAGTCTGACGTATCTACCCTTCAGCCATAGCCGTATTATACTTTATGTTACATTTTTGCCACTTGGACTAAATATGTTTAATTTGAGAGGGTTTTCTTTAATAAAATAACTACAAAATCGATGTAATTTTAGACAAGGAGAAATTTTCAACACAAATTTAGACAATATATGATCGTAATTTGAAGTAATGTTTTAGACTGTACATATTAGGGTATTCAATTAATCGACCTTATGCTATAATCGGTTAATCGCTCGACTAATTAATCGAGGTTTTGGTTTAATCTGTTAATACCACTATGCAACAAAATTAAACTTCTGTTGACATGATCTTTGATGTGTTATGGTCTTCTAACTACAAAAACAGTCGAAATTTAAAATTCTATAGATAAGTTTTTTTTAAATTTTTTTTTCTAAAATTTTTGATTTTTTAAGAGGCAGGTACACCGATTTCATCATAACTTGGGAAGGGGTAGTCCAATTTCTATACAAAAATCACTAAAAAACTTGGAATTAAATTACCTTTAAGCTTTCTATTTTTATATACTCAATGGTTTCGGAATTGTGAAGACCGCAATGATGAAAAATATATATTTTTTTAAGAAAAATTTTTATTTTTTCAAAATTTATAAAAAATCGTAAGTGGCAAAATCTGCCCTCTCACTGCTAAATGGTTTCTAGAAAACAGTGAACGTGATTTAAAATTCACTATTACTTAAAACTGTGACTGTGATCACTGTTTTCAGTTCTCTTATAGCAATGTAATTATCAAGCACACACATGCATCTCTACAACAAAACCTTTGGTTCTCTTTTTTTCTGAAGAAATATACCAAGGCAGATTTAAATACGCCCTAAAATATACTTTGAATTTTAAAAAGAAATACTAATAAGGAAGAGGAGAACACAAGAAATAGCAACATTATTTGTAGCAGTTACTTGACAAATTTAGTCACAACTGTGATTCGTGATTTTTCAGTAACAGTGATTAAATCACAGGTACAGAAATATTGCTTATCTCTAGTAGCTACCCTGCGGGGTCTTAATCGTACTTATCCTATGACTCGTCAAAATGGGAATGGTATAAAATGTTCCTGAGCCGTGAGTGAGCGGTGAAAAGAGAACATACCACAAAGCTAAAATAAAAATGTTAGCAAAATGCCCACACAGTACAAGGAAATATTTTCCAACTCAAGAACATTTGTTTAAAGTACAGTAATTTAACTAAAACTAAAAAAACCATCACAGGACAAGTACCTTAAGATTGGGCCTAGAACCTATCACTGAGTATCTTAATTATATCACTTGACAATGACATGTAAAAGTTATCGGTCTCTTTCCTATAAAGTTCCGAAACTCGAACCGGTTGCTAGTCCTTGGCAAACCAATCACGTGACCTGTGTTGTGACAGGTTCTTTCCCCCCTCTAAGGTAGTTAGTATAAAACCATAAAATTTAAATCAATTTAATTCATGTGAGATACTTACAATTCCACACGCGCTCTTTTCGATGGCACAAAAACTATGCTGCCATTTGACGTAGTCAAAGCTTCACCGACACCACTAGAACAGCTGCCGCCACTAACTACAGCTGTACTATTACCAGCAGCAGCAGCCGAAATACCACCACCACTAACACTACTGGCTGTAAGAGCCACTTGTGTTATAACATTGCTTAAGGCTGAAGAGTTTTTCAAAGCATTTGCTTTTGCTATGACAGCAGAAGACATGGTAGAGCTACCACTGACAGCCGCAATGGCAGAGGATGCTGCTAAAATGCTTGATGTTGAGGAGGCAGGCGGTATGACAACATTGGCTAAAGCTGAACAGGCAGCTAAAGTAATAATATCATCTTTATTGCTGTTGGCTGTTAGAGCACTACTGAGATTACTGTGACAACTGCTGAGAGCAGTGGCGACGCTACTTCTGGGGGAGGTGTCATGTTGTAAAGGTTCTGTTTTAATGGCAGTCTTTAAAAGTTTTAAACTCTCTTCTATGGAAGAACAACTAGTGGACATTGCATCTGCTTGGCCAGCAGCAGCTTTGACTGCTACCAAAGCAGCTGCTGCCGCAGCATTCGTTATGACCAGATTATTTGCTTGATTGTTATTTAAGTGGCGTGTTTGGGTGGGTGTCGGCGGCGTTTGATGGGTATTTTGATGATGATGATGCTGTTGCTGCTGCTGCTGATGATGATGGTGATGATGTAAATTGTGCAGCAAAGTCGTGCACTGCCTTAACGCTTGAGAAGTGTTTGATTCGTTATCGCTAGTTGCACTTGTAAAATTATTATTTATACTAAATACATGATCATTGTTGGAATTATTGTGGCCACTGGTGTTGCTGGAAGAAGATGTGGTGGCATTATTCGCTGAAGCCGCATCTAATTGTTGTTGCAACAATATATGACTGGGTATTATTTGCTGCTGTTGTTGTTGCTGGGACTGGGTTTGCGTTTGTGTTGGCTGTTGTTGCTGGAGCTGCTGCTGTTGTTGTTGTTGTTCAGCTGCCAAAGACAATTTTTGTCCTTGAGCATGATTTAGCCGGTACATCATCGGTGATAAATTCATTCTCACGTTTAAGGGCCAACAATATTGCAAGGTGTGTTTTTCTTTTCGGCTGCTGTTATTGTTGTTGTTGTTGCTGTCGTTACTGCAGTTCGTTTGTGTGTTTTTGTAGTAGAGTTTGTGTATGTGTTTACATTTTTATTTATTTATTTAATTTTTTTTAAAGAGAGTATGTTTTTAAATGGGTGCCCGTTATTTTGGCACCATTTTCGGGTTTTTTTTTCTTTTTCAATTTTCTTTTTGCTATTTACTGTGTCTTATTATTCTCCTCTCTGCTATTGCTTGAAATTGTTTAACCTTGCCTGGTCTAAATGACCTAAATTTGTGCTTTTTTGTATTTACGCGCAGGAACAAGCCCAACAATGGCACAACGACGATGACCGACCGCGTCCAACATAAAGCACAACAAGAACACATCCGTGGTTTTCATTTATTTGCTGATGTTGATGCAAAAGTATTTAACTGCAACGAAAAAAGAAAAATATTTTTGTAAAACAAATCACTATGATTACACTGGGAGGCAAACAAAATTATTTTCGCTTCTTTAAATAAAAAATAGTTTCATACGCCGAATTAAAATCCATTTTCAGTTTTTCCTATACTATAATGGTCATAACTAGTACACTAAATCAAGGATGTTCCGGCGGGTAATAAGACCCGCTACTTCCTGTGCAAACAAAGGTTTTTGTTATATGGTGCCCAACGTGGGGCCTGAATTTAATTTTGCATGTGAAGTTGGCTGACCAAAATAGTATTATGACCGACTTAAAATCAACTAGATTTAAGTAGATTTTATTCACAGTGTTCCCATCGAGCTTGTAATTGATTTGGTGTTCGAATTTTCATAGTCAAATGATGCACCTACTTCATAGGGTGTGGGCTGGAGCTAGAATTAAACTTTTTTCATGTATTGTTTGCCTTTTAAAATTAATTAAATACTTTTCAATGGAGTTTTTCCGAAATTGTCAATCAATATTGATGGATGACCCAGGGAAGGAGTTTGTAATTTTAAGAGTAACGCAGGGTTGCATACATAAATCGAGTTGGAAAAATTATTTTTTCGACATGAATTAAAATAAATCAACTGTTGTGAAGTGATTTGGCCGTACGAAAAATTTATGGAAAATCAGGTATAAATCAACATGATTTGACAAAATCATGCAGGTGGAAGGAAATATAGTAAAAAATTTTAATTTTAAAAGTAGGATTTTACTGTAACACAGCGTTATCAATAGTTTCCAAATCTTTTTTATTAATTCTTGTCTGCATTGAATTACAAATAAAAAATATAATAAAAATAATTTTTAAATTTGGTGCTTTTGTTGAAAAACTACGCGCTTTCTTCTGGATTTTAGTGCTTTTTTAAGTTCAAAGTTGACAACATGCAAGCAAAGAAACACTAACACACTTAAACAATAAATTATTTCTCATAAATTTATAATGATTTTCAATCAATATTACGATATTTTTATTTCCTTGTGTAATATTTCACAGTATATTTCACCCTAAATCGAGAATGATATGCCCGATTTGGATCAACAAAACTCTAAATTATGCATGATAAAATTACCTTCAAAACTTTCTTAATATGTATATGTAGTTTTTTTGATTTGATCCACTCTTCCGAAGTTATTCACAAATTAGTGTCAAAACAAATAGATTTTCAAGCAAAATTAAAAATTATTCTCTTTTTAAAAACTTAGATAAAAATTCAAAAATGCAAAAACTTTACATTTTAACTATTATTCTTAAAGAAAGTTGTCTTATAAACAAAATAAATTATATATCATGCAAATCTATTGATAAATGTTAATTTTATTAGCAATTAAGTGAATGTAGGCAGACACTTAAAAGGTGCTTTTGTTCTAAACTTTTTTTAAACCACTTAATTGCTAATAAAATCTATATTTACCCACAGATGTTCGTGATATATGGCAGATTTTGTTCATTATATAGCTGTCTTTCAAAATAACTGTTAAAAGGTAAAATTGTTGCAGTTTAAAATTTTTGACGAGCTTTTAGAAAGCAACTTTTTTAATTTTGCATGAAAAAGACATTTTTCATGCAAATTTTTCAACACTAATTTGTGAATAAGTACGTAAGATTAGATCAAATCAAAAAACTATACGTATTAGTTGCTGCAATCAAATAAAGGTGTTGAGAAGGACATTACAAAATTATATACACAACTTATAGGCATAAGTTTTACACAGATAAACTTCATATTTACGACTAAAAATAACTAAATGAATGAATGGTTTCGTATGTGATTGACTTATCCTTTGCTTTTTAGTTATTTAAGCTTGCTTAATTTTTAGCGGGATTTTCTTGCACCACTTTGTTTGAAATCTATTTATGTTTTAATTATGTCGAAGTCGCACATTGTAGTGTTGAAATGTATTGTTATTGTTGACATTATTTTGGTTAGTCAACTTCACATTAAAAATTAAATTTGGGCCCCACGTTGGGCGTCATATTTTCACAAACGCTTTGCTTGCAATTTGTAGTGTTGAAATGTATTGTTATTGTTGACATTATTTTGGTCAGTCAACTTCACATTAAAAATTAAATTTGGGCCCCACGTTGGGCGTCATATTTTCACAAACGCTTTGCTTGCACCGAAAGTAACGGGTGTTATCTCCTCTGACATCTCTAAGCTAATTGGGAAATTATTAGTGGCTTGCAAAATAAAAGTTAGGCCTTTAACCTTAAACTTAAAATATTTTAGAAAAAGTTCTGCAATGTTGAGCTGATACAAGTAAAAGTTGTATATATAAAACTTCTAATTTTCTGTTCAAGTTCACTTGAAACTTGACATATAAATAGATCTAGAGCTAGTTTTTGGAATATGGTCTGCGAATATGTGTAGCTTAAGCCCAGAGAGCGATAAACTAGGCTAAAGCTAAGGTGTGAAAAACTTTATGAGTTTTCTAACTTTCGCAAATCTCAACTGATTTTAAATTTGCACTTATAAAAAGTGTTGAGATTGAGCAGTCCATTTCTATTATTTTAAATTAAGATTTGGCACTACCGAAGAAATGGAAAAAGCACTAAAAATGAAAAAAAGAAACCACCGAGCACCAACTCGAAAATTTTCCGTGCCGAAAATTTTAAAAAGTACTAAAAACAGTTCTAAAAGCACCCAGTTGTCAACGCTGGTTATGCCCATTATAATGGGCAAAAATAAAAATGGGCAAAATTTTTTTATACAAAAATTTTTTAGGCGATAGAAAAAACTGAAAGCGGATTTTAATTTAGTACATGAAATTCTTTATATTTCACATACAATTTTTATTTAAAGTACATACATTTTCTTGGCAGACCAGTGTTATTTATACACATTTCGTATTAAAAAAGAAAACTATTAAAAAATATCTGCTTAAATACTTAAAATAACAAAAGAAAGCATTTATAAGAATTCTAGTGTTTTCGTTTTTTTCTTCTTTTTTTTGGTGTTTTTATGACTGGCTTGTCAGTCACCTTTTAATAAGTGCAATCAGTCAGTCAGTGTTAAATGTTTGAATGTCATTCATGATTGCTGCTTGCAAATTTTATTCTGTATTCTGTGTTTTTTTTTTCTTTGCCCAATAAGTCATACATTGACCTACTTTGAACATTCAAACTAAAGGGTGGAAAAAATAACAAAAGGGGGTGGGAGCAGCAAGCAGCAAATTCAATTTAATCAAGGTTGTATTCCACAGCAGAGCTACCACACATGAAAAACTAAATTTCATTTTCTGTAAAGGAATTCAATGAAATAGTAAATATTTTGTCTAGAAACGGACCTACAAACTAATTTGTAAATATAGACAAAAATATCTCAACAACTTCATTGAAAAAATCGCGTTGTTTTCAGTGAAGAAATTGTTTAAATCTATAAAACAATATGTCTAAAAATATTTACAAATTGGAAATAAAACCACTTACTAAATCAAACAAAAAGATTTACTGGATTTTCTGAAAAATATCAAACAATATTTTTGTCTGAAGCTATAAAACAATTAGTCTAAAAATACTTACAAATAATGAACAAAATAGTTTACTTAATAAAAAAAATATTTTCAGTATTTTTTGTAATATACACAAAATTTTTGTCTGGTTCGTCAGTATCATGCATTAAGCATTTATGAAATTTCACTTTGTTAAATGTGTTCAAGTCTGAATGTTTATCTAAAGACTCTAAAAAAAATTAATGAGAATTAACGCAACGACATTAACGAATTGATTCACTGAAAAATCTTCAGTAAACAAACTTGGTATAATCGCATTCCTTTTGCTATCATTATTGTTGTTATTTGTGTGTATGTCGTCATCGGTGTTGTTTTTTACAACACAGTTTTTGTGTTTTTGTTTTTGGTGTTTGCGTCCTAAATAAAAGTCAAACAAAAACATTTACTGAAAATGCAATTTATTTTTAAACAAACTCTTGTTCAAAATAGATTTATTACGAAGGTTCAGCAGAATAGTATAGCAAGTGCTTTAAAAAAACAAAGATGCCATGGGTCAAGCTAAATTGAAATTACGGTGTACAACAAAATCAATATTATAAAAAGGTTCTAACAAGGTTGGTCAGTCAACTTCACATTCAAAACTAAATTTTCGCCCCACGTTGGGCGTCATATTTTCACAAACCCTTTGCTTGCACCGAAACTAACGGGTCTTATCTCTCCTGACATCTCTAAGGTAGTTGGAAAATGATTAGCGGCTTGCGGGCTTGCAAAAAAAGTTAGGCCTTTAACCTAGAGGGCACAAAAACACGTAATATACCTGCGACACCGAAAATTGCCTTGAGTTAATTTTCAAAATTTAAATTTTTCGGTAAAAAAAAAATCGGTCAAATATACGGATTATTTGTTAGATTTTCCAAGAGAAAGTATTTTACCGAAAATATATCCTAATCAAAATATAACAAGTATACATATTTATATTAGGATGGAGCGTGAGAAAGAATCTTTTTGCTAATTTCAATTTCAAATAGTACTAAAATGTTGCATTTTATTTTTAGATACATGGGAAGAATAATGAACAAAATATTGGGACTTACTTTTTGCCCTCTAACGCAGCATCAAGATTTTGAAAATGAGATCAAATCGATCCATTCGTGAAACATCATATCATGCGACATTATAATTTTTTTTAGCTGTTATAGCTCATTACACTCAAAATATTAACTATTTTTTTTTTAATACAATGTCAGATTTTAGACAAACTTAAGATGAAGTAATGAAGCAAATTTTCGTATTTCTAAAGGTACGGTCACACGGGCTAATATTTGCCCATAAAAGCGTAACCACTCCTTTTGCTCATAGTTAGTGTGATTTAACTTCATTTTTATATCACAAAATAAACTTATTTATGCGGCAAAAAGCTATTTTTTTATTATGTATTTTTAATAAATGCGAACCCATATATAAAAAAATATTGGAATTAAAGGAAATAAAATTTTAGCATGTCACGTTTTTTTCGGCAAATATTTGCCAAGTGTGACCGTACCTTAAGTCTTTGTTATATCTTGAGAAAAAAAAAACATTTTCTAAGTTAATTTCAGGTCGCTGAACATGAAAATGATATTAATTTCTTTTTTTAATGAGCGTTTTTGCGATATTCGCGAAAAATAAGTTTTTTTGACTTTTCCGTTTACTGACAAAAATTCCGAGAGCGGCTCATCTGAATAAAATAAGTTGTGCAAATGTTGTATAGATATCTCTCTATTATTTCATTCAATACACTGATTGTGCCGATCGGATAAAAATGTTTAGAGTTACAGGCCTTAAACGTTTAAAAAAGTATATTTTTAGATCTTTTCCCTAAAACTATTATTTTCAATTGCTTCATTAAGACAAAAAAACTATACTGATGAGTATGCTTTTTGTCGGACTATATTTCAAAGATAATTTTGTGACGATCATATGATGTATAAAATCACTAAATTCTGATTTAAAAAAATATAACAAAGTTATTAGCCGTCAACAGAAAACCGCTATATTATTTTTCATACAAAATTAACTTAATTCAGTTTGCATTAAAAAAAATTTTTTTTATTGAAAAATAAAATAAAATTTGGATAGGATATAAATCGGCTTTTTCACTTAATGGCTCATAACTTTCTTATTTTTTGTCAGATCTCCCCGATTTTAAGTTAAGCTTTTTTTATTCGGCATAAATTTAGATCTGATGAATTATTAAAATCTTTTTCTGTATTAATGAAGCCACTTAAAATAAAATTCATAAAATTACTTTAACATCCAGGCGTGGTTGAGGGCTAAAAGATATGTCGAAAAAAAATTAAGAAAACAAATTTTTGTATATAATTCAGCTAGACGCAACATTCTGGAGGTATTCGAAATCGATTGGATGACTTTTTTTTTGGCCTTCATACACCAGTGCTGCACTCTAAAGGCTAATTTAGCCTCATAGTTTTTCAATGTGACAGAAACGATCAGCACATACAACTACATCAACGTTACGGTTGGCTAAATCAGCCTTAACACCGACCAAATAGATACGACACGAACACCAAGCTATTGCCTACTCACTCTTGACAGACTGGTATTCAAAAGATAAATAAGAATGTATTGGTGTTCAAATTTGTTTTGTTTTTCGCATACATTCGTAATATTTGCAACACTTTTATTTGGATAAAATGAAACAAGAACATATAATTGTTCTCAAACGGCTGCCCTCAAAATTTGATTTAGGAAATTTTCAACTGTCACAATTGACGTGCCTGGTTGGTCAGTGACTCTAATGTACATACTAGGGATGGGCACAAAATATCGATATTTTCTTAAAAATATATCGATGTATATCGTCGATATTTTTAATTTCGATATATCGATATTTTTTTTTTCAAATATATCGACAGTATCAAATTCGATATTTTTTTAGCTTTGGTTTTGTTTTTCGTGCAATTTTTAAAAACACTTCGGCACAGTCTTTATCAAATAGAATATTACTACCAAAAGCATTTGTTTTATTTATAATATTTTGTCTATTTGAAAAATTGTTATTCTTCGAGTGTAATTTTCTTGATGTATGTTCCTGAAATATTAGTGGAACTGTAAGGATCTTGGAAATTAACTCTTTCCAGCTTAATTATTTATAAGAAAGGTACTTTTTTCTTTTCTTTTTAAAAAAATTTGGGGACTACGTATGAATTATTATTGTTGAAAAATATCGATATTTCGATATTTTTTATTCGATATGTATCGCAATATTTTTTTTACTTGCCCATCCCTAGTACATACGATGACTTCTACATTATTTTTTCCAATTCTCTTCGTTTGATCTTTTAAAAGGAAAATTAAAAATTACGGCTTACCGTTTCTTAATTTAAAAGATTTTTGCATATGGCCTCCGTGGCGCAATTGGCTAGCGCGTTCGGCTGTTAACCGAAAGGTTGGTGGTTCAAGCCCACCCGGGGGCGAAAGAAATATTTTTTTTTATATATTTCTGTTACATATTTAAATACCAAAATTTTTAAATACAATTACAATTTTTAAAATGAACCTGTGAACTAAATATGTATGTAACTAATATGTAAGCAGATTTAATGAGTACACGCACGCATAAATTCCCAAACGGTGTCAGATCGCGCGATTTTCAAGATCAATTCAGACATCCAAAATGCTAAATTAAAAATTTAGCAGCCCTTTTCTCCGAATGCATAGCAAATATACGCCTGCAGTTTACTTTAACCAACTCATGTTTAAATTTTTGTTATTTAATTATTTTACAAATAAATTTTTTAGTACAAAGCTTGTTAATATAAATATGTAACATTGCATTATAAACTTGCTTTTACGTTAAGAAAAATTTTTAAAACTATTACACAATTTTATTCTAATCATGGCAACATTGATTATAACAAATCTAAATGGAATGGCATTCTTATTTAAAAATAAATATTTAAGCCATTATAGAAAGTATGAAGTAATATAGTATATTTACTCCGAGATGATCACACGGTCCTGTGGCGCAATGGATAACGCGTCTGACTACGGATCAGAAGATTCCAGGTTCGACTCCTGGCAGGATCGAAGAAATTTTTTTTAATTTTTTTCAAGTAAAGAAAATTCAAATACGTGCATTCTTCATATCGCTCATTTGCTGAAATAACATCATATAACTTTTGAGCTGCTAATAATTCAGAATTTATCGTCATATTCGTCTTCATATTGTGTAAAATGTTCATACAAATATTTTGAATTCTCACTTTGTGGGAGGCGAATAAGATTTTATTTTTCTTTTAACTTGTGCGTAAGTAAATTGAAAACATTAAATTCATTTTCTGCAAAACCAGTACTTTGAGTTATGAAGACCAGGGTGACCGTTGAAATTTTCAAAAAGTGGCACAAAAAGGGGATTTTGAGGAAAAAAGTGGCACTAAAAAGGGGATTCTCCGAAATAAGGGGCAACTTCTTCAAACAGGAAATAATTAAACCAAATCCTTGTATTGGATGAATGAGTTTTCAGCACCAACGAAGTTCGCCACTTGCTAACGAATTATTCTGACACAACACATATACACATACGTGGTTATACCTGGCTCCGAGGGATGTGCTCAAATATGGCCAAAATCTCTTAGAGGCAACCAAAAATTGATTTAAATTCAATTTTCAAAGTTTTGTAAAAAAAAAATCACAAATACAATTGAGAAATGAGACTTATATCCTCGAATAGTGTGGATCCTTGGCTCCAATGAAAGATGTGCCCAAATATGGCTGAAATCCCTCAGAGATCAGCAAAAATTTACTTAAGATCAATTTCCAATGTTTTGTAAAAAAATCACATATATAATTGATAAATGAGACTTATACCCTCAAATTGTGTGGATCCTTGGCTGCAATATTCATTTGGTCCAAATGGCCAAAATCCCTCATAGATCTTAAAAAATTTCCTTAAGTTCAATTTTCAAAGTTTTGTAAAAAAATTCACAAATACAATTAAAAAATGAGACTTATATCCTCGAATAGTGTGGATCCCTGGTTGCAATTTCCATTTGGTACAAATGTGTTACAAAAAAATATGTTCCCGAAATTTCTCAGAGATCACCCGGTGTCGGGCAGAAAACAAGTTCAATATAAACACTTTTAAATAGTGGACCAATATGGCCTATAAATGGCGCAGCTTTTAGGGAACAAACATAAAAATACAAAAAAAATTCATAGTATTCTCTCTTTATTGCTATCGGTCAAAAATACTTGCTTTTATAAGAAATGACTATGATGCCATGCCACACAGTTTGATTGTTTTTTTAAGTTTTAGAACTAATATTCGCATGAATGTAGTATCTTCGTTTTAAATAGAATATTTCTTTGCTCTCCTACAAATAATCGGCGCTGTTCTATAAACCGAATCCGAGTAAATTTTTCATTTTCAAAACGAATTAATATTTTTGGTGTTCTCAAAACCGAATTAACATAGTTTTATTCGTTTTAAAATCGAGCAAACAAACCTGCTCGAAAGTAAATCGAATGCCATTTTTCCTTAACAAATTTTTCCAAATGGTAAAAAAAGCACTTCGTACTTAAAGTTCCATGTGTTTTTTATTTATTTGGACTAAAATATATTTGTTTTTCAATTAAGTTGTGAGCTTAGTCGAAATGTATGGGTTTATGTCCAAAGAAATTTTAATTATTTTGGCTTGAGTTCGGTTTTAATTTTAATTATTCAATTAAATTATATTTTTATTTAGAGATAAATGTGAAGCATGTAGACAAAGAAAATTTTGACTACGCGGAGGGCTGAACTGACTTTTCGATAGCTCCCGCTAATCTCATCAGAGTTCTTTACCGCCTAGACCACTGGACCAAAGTCGGTGGTTTACAGTCAAACATGCTTCACATTTATCTCTAAATAAAAATATAATTTATTTGAAAAATTATATTTGTTTTTATAAAAATTTCTTCCAAAAAAAAAAACTTAATATGACTCATATATACTGCAGACATGAAGAAATATATATTTGATGAAATTAAGCAAATTTTTCTTTATTATTTGTATTTTTTGATTATTTTTCACCTGTATCTATATATAACATGTTTTATCATGTTTTTTAGATATTTTCAACATATAAAATTTTTAGTTATACTCAGCTTCTACTGAAGTAAGTCGAACAATTTACGGAACACCAAATTAAAAATTATTCGGTTTTGAAAATAGCTCGTTTTAAAATCGACTCGTTTTACAGAACAGAGCGGAATGTATTTTGTAGCATACGTGGTTATTTTACTATTTCATAAGACTTACTTGGTTTATTATTTCATAAGACTTTTTATATAATAGATTTAAAAGACATATTGTTGTATGAATATTTTAATTATATAAACAGTTTCGTACTCTAAAAAACTCATATTAAAACAAAAAGTATCACTTCATAAAAAGGGGCAAAAAGGGGCATAATATATCAAAAGGTTGCAGTTTTTAAAAAAGGGGCACTAAAAGTGGCAAGGCAGTTGAAAAAGTGGCAAATCGCCACTTTAGTCGCAAAACGGTCACGCTGATGAAGACGTTGAAGAAAATGAGCGTTATGAACATTAGAGTGGCGTAAAAAATAAAAGTTTGAAGTTCCTCCAATCTCATACCTTAAATCGATGGGTATTAATAAAAAAGTAACCTAATAGAAAATTTCAGCTCAATCAGTTAAGATTAAGGCGAGCGTGTGCGGCTCACCTAAGTGTGAGAAAGTCTCTTTTTTTTATGTTATGTCTCATCTATATATGTATATAAAAATGAAATGGTGTCCGTTGCTAAGCGCATAACTTGAGAACGGCATGACCCATAGAAGGGTATTGTATTTGTCAGCCTATGTATGTATGTATGTATGTATGTGTGTTCCTTTGCGGCACTATATAAACCGAACGCACAGACCGATTTTGACGATTCTTACGTCAATCCATTCGTCTTAATTCTTGGAGTGTCACTAAAGATATGAACAGTATTCAAAATTCAATATGGCGGCCAACAGACGCCATTTTTTATACGAAAAATATATACAAAGTCAGCGAACTATATTAAAATGGGTATCAATCGACAGGTATTTGAAAATCATCTTTAGGTTTCTATTATGATTTTTAATTTCGAATGACCATTTAGGAACTGTAACGGCTTAAAGTTGTTTTCTTTAATTTGTTTACGCAGTCGGGTTTTTTGATTTTTTAAATTTATGTCTTCTTTAATGTGTGTAATAGTCTTGAGAAAGTTGCTTGCAAAATTTAAAAATTAGTTAGACAGGACAACGTATGTCGGGCTAGCTAGTAATTTAAGAAATATACTATTTACATAGATATTTTCGTAAAAAAAATAGTTGTCTGTGAAGTTTTTAACATCTTTTGCCTTACTAACTTTTATCTAAATCACATATTTAACAGAATAAAGATAAAGTCCATAACAATTAAGATTTAAAAATGATTAGACTAACTTACAAATTTCGGTAAACGTTTTCGGTCCCTATAGAACTTGCTGTTGTTTCTTGTTTGTTGTTTCTAGTTTTCGAGATATACTATTATGTTGAAAATGAAGCCACATGATTGACATATATTGGTATAACTGGAGAAGGGTTCGCCTTATACAGTAAAAAGGAAAAACCAAAATTGTACAACAAAATGATCTTAAGGGCTAGCCAACATTGTTTCTAAATCTATCCATTAGTTCCAGAGATATCGTAAATGTTTGAGCATAAAAATTAAAAATTTAATAAGAACATTTTAAAAATTCTCTCTCTCTCTCTCTAAATTGTGAATATAATCAAATCTCAATTCAAAAGGACTCCTTTGGAATATATTAAGCTACATGAAATAGGACAAAAATGGGATCGTTGGTGTATTTTTATTTTTTTTATGAGTTATTAAAAATTAAAATTTTTTATTTGTACTAGTGTTTTTCATTCGGGATTTCCCGGGAAAAAGTTCCCGAGATCCCGCACATTTTTCGGGAAATAAATCCCGGTAAAATTGTGCGGGAGTTCCCGGGATTTTTTAAATATTATTATGATAACTTTTCTTCTTTGCAAGCACACATTTTTATTTAGAAAAATATGTAAATAAAATAAAAAATTTGTAGTTTTGAGCACATTTTATTTGTCTCCGTTTTTTCATATTTTTCTAAGAGCAGCACTCAGAAAACATATTTCGTGAAGAAATGAAAATAACAGATTGTCACTAAGTGGACATAGCGAAAGTGGGCATAATAAAGAAGTACTGTCCCTCTATTCTGTAACTCGCTAAAGCTAAATCTCTATCGCTAAAAATCTATACGGTCGATTTATCAATTTTTTATGGAATGTCTTAGAAATTTAATCCACCGAAATTTTAGTGTTTTATGTCATCGCCAAAGATGTTTAATTTTGTATTTGTTCAGCATTTTAGCGATCAAGATTTAGCTTTGGCTTTAGCGAATTACGGAATAAGGCGGCTGGTCTATATTTTCTGAAAATATCAGATTGTTATTTTAAGCCACACATGAGTTTTTTTAAGCTCAAAATTTCGAATTTTTCAAAAATTATAACTTTTTGCAAAAAAAAAAAATAAAAAAATAAAAACTTTATGTACAACAGGTTCACACAGGGTTCAATTAAAAATCGATACAAACAAGAAAAAAATGCAATTTTCAGGTGGTCACTTTTCCGCCACTTAATTATTTCAATTCAGTTTTGCTTAGCAGTATGAAATGCTCTTTGGTGTCTTATGAAATAAATCATAAATCATTGCAATATCTTTTCTACTTAAGAAGCTACGGAAATTATAAAAAAGTATGAAACTACAGTACTTTTCGCTTATAGTCACAACCTTTAGTTGCACGCAAGTTGTGGACAATATCGCTAATGTGACTATAAGCGTAATCTACATATACGCCATTCGGATTCATATAACCAAATTCGCATACAAAAGTTAATAACAAGGAGTTTCATCCCTGGTACAAAAGACTAAAAGTAATATTTTTTTTAGGGCAGAGTTGGTGACTGGAATAGTAAACAATTCAATGCTTTCATAATAATTTTTTAATGGTTTGTGGCTTCAATAATTAAAAAAATTATTAAATTTTTCAATTGTGACTATAACGCAAATTGTATGTATGAATGTCTGTCTTTGCGAACCGATGATAGATGGCATATATGCCAAATGTGCTTATATCGGTAATTGGAAAATTTTTTTCATTATTTTGAATATAAAGTTATAATTACACACATCCGTTCCGTAGCACTTCCGTATCAGTGCTGTGCCCGATCAGTATCAGTGAAAATCTGATGTTAATTTACACTCAATCCTTGTACGTCCTGTGTTTTTAGTGAACAGTAATACAAATTGTTAATTTTTTTTATAATTTTTTTTATTATTTATTTATTTATTTTGTTTTTTTATTATGTGGTATGTGATGGAAAGCGTTCGATTTGAAATCGGCACCGATTTCAAAAACAAATTCTACTGAAAGATGACTTATTTATCCCTTTTAATGTTTTCAGGGCTTACCATATTTTATTCGAATATTTTTTTTTCGATACGAAACAATAAAAAACGTACATAAGTCATCTTCAGCAGAATTTGTTTTTGAAATCGGTGCCCGTTTGAATTGATCAATTTCATCACATACCAGTATGTGACCAAAATAATTTTTAAATTTATTTGAGTCTCAGAAATAAATTATCAACATTCCCATAATAACAGTTTATTATTTTTAAAGGGGGATTTTTTCTTCAAATATTAACATCTGGCTACCTTCTGCTTTAACAGTTCAAATATAAAAGAGAACATGTTCTCATACTCAGTACTGTTAAAACATGTTAACATGGAAATATCTCAAAACAGGGATGATAAAGCTGGTACTGTAGTACTTTTTTTTACTATTCAAACCGAAAATGTACAGTGGTAAGCCCGTAACTCATTTGATACTATTAGCAAATTTTCCCAACTTGTTGGGTTGTATCTAGGGATGTAACGAATACCGATACCGATATCGGTGATACTTCAGATTTTCCGATACATCGGTATCGGCGATATTTTACTGTCGATACGACGATACTTTTAAAATTTTTTTCAGAGCTTTTTTTAACAAATAATTTATTTTTGTTAAATTTTACCATAAATTAAATTCACTTCGTTATTTTTTAAATCTTATTAATATCAATTTTAAAAATTAATAATATTTTATGCTGTTATTTTGTAAAGAAATTATTTATTTTTTGTTAATTTTACCATGAATTAAATTCAAATCGTTGTTTTTTAAATCTTATTCCAGCAAAAAAAGACACTCCAAAGAAGTCATGAAAATGTAGAATTTGCGATCCGGAAGTATTGCAAATTTGGATAATTTCTAATTAGTTTTACATATCCTTGCCATTGCAAGAAGTTCTGTTTTTCGATTACCAATCACCGAATTGGAAGCGATGCTAGGACAAATTTCTTTTTCGGTGTTCTATAATGATTTTTCCTCAAGAAAAAGGGATACAAAATTACCCATTTTCACAATTTTTTTTATGCGAATTTTAACTCAAAACTTTATTTTCATGTAAATTTAAGTGAATAAATATATACTTAGAAGACTTTTAATAATTAAGCTATTAAGGTATTTAGAAGAATATTAGTTGAAAAATGTTCTTTAAAAAATCGATTTTTTAAAAAGCATGGCGAGTATATTTTAAAATTACAAAGGAATTGAAAATTTTTCTTGCTTACTAGTTATCTGCATATTTTCAATATAGATTTTTCGGAAGCAAAGAAAATGTAGCTCCTTAAAAATTACTTCCTATTTTTTATACTGGGTTAAATCAATTTTAAAATTCTCTCTTACAATGTAATTTTGTATAATAAAAAAATTGCACTTGTGTTTTGTTGATCTAAACTTGAACTCAATTTCAATATTCGTATCGGTATCGGAATCGGTATCGGCGATATTTATTTTTAAATATCGGTATCGGCGATATTTATTTTTAAATATCGGTATCGGATCAGCAAAACGGCGTATCGTTACGTCCCTAGTTGTATCCATCCATTGATTATTCAATAACAATTTATTTCTACTTTGGGCCTTAACTTAGATCTCTCTTAAGCCTACTTAGGCGGTTATTTCGTGAGTGGATTTGTGTATCTATTTAAAGAGAATGCCAAATATCAACAGCGGTGTTGATGGAGTAGCTTAATGTCAAACTCCATATTCTATAAACATATCATTGGGTTTCTTGAATAAAGGCATATGTCTTAAATCTGATTTTTCCAGTAGAGTAAAAACAATATATTTTTGAAATTGTGTCCACAGTAGGAACATCTTTGATTTTTTTAAGCACTCTGCGTATATTTGCCAAAATAGCTTTGTGTAAAAATTTCAGAAAAAAATAACGTAAGAACGAGATCCTAGCAAAGATGCATAAAATCGCATATGTCGACATAAATAACATGTACTAAAGCTATCTTTACATGGTAATACAAAGTATTAACGACTTTGTACAATCAAAATATTACGAAATTCTCTTCGTGTTTAAAAAAAGAGCACAAAAGTCAGAGGTGTAGTATGATGAAAATACATAAGTTTCTAAACCAAACGCTTGTCAAATTTTGTATCCGTATTCTCTCCTACTCAATACATTTTGCGTTTACATGATAAGATTTTTTCATTTTTAGACATATCGTAATACATACATCTATTACAACAAAATATTTAAAAAGATTTCAAAATGTGTTTAGATAATAACATTGTATCTCTGCTTGCATGTTTAAATAATCCATCACACAGGAATACTTAAGTTGTTATGTATGGAATCAATATAGAAGTCAGCTTGCTGTGCATGAAAAATATCGAAACTAGTCCATGATATTCCGAATATTTTTACTCTCAAGGAAAGAGCGCTTAAAATAGAGACATTTCGATTTAAGAACTCAAAAACTACGTAAGTCGACAAACGCATTTATTCAAGAAAACCACAGAAATGTCGGATTTCAAATTTTAATAGTAAAAAATATCTTGTGCTATGCCTTGTTTATCCATTGTGAAAAAATTTTAAATTTTTTAACAAAGTTTAAATTTATAAGAATAAAGAAATTAGTAAATAGGTTCCTTGTTATATGACAGAAGTGAAGTTTCATTGAGATAAATTGAAATTGGGTCATTTTAGGCATCATTATTTTAGAAGGAATTTATCAAAAATATTTTTAGAAAACAGGGTCATATTTGATCTTTGACACAATGAGGACATGAAATCAATCAAAATCGTGTGGCTTACTAGGTTACAATTCAAACATATTTTAGTACTATTTGAGACGAAAAAGTACTATTGTAAGGTTCATTGGTACGTACTGAATTTTTTTCATTATCATCCCTGAATCTAAGTATGCAATCAACACAACATACAACTTGCTTAACACACGCATTAGCTCACAACAATCACATAGCCTCCGTGGCGCAATTGGCTAGCGCGTTCGGCTGTTAACCGAAAGGTTGGTGGTTCGAGCCCACCCGGGG
This sequence comes from Panzeria rudis, assembly GCA_956483635.1. Lineage (NCBI taxonomy): Eukaryota > Metazoa > Arthropoda > Insecta > Diptera > Tachinidae > Panzeria > Panzeria rudis. The sequence continues at coordinate 18,697,447 of OY101450.1, read as the reverse complement.
GCGCAATTACTTTTTATTTCATTTTCTTTTATTTATTTTTATATAAAAAGCATCGTAAATAAATACGATTTAAGATATTTTACAGCAAAATCATAAAGTTTTAAATCAATAAAATTATAATAACTGCAAAAATTTATAAAAAATGCTGTTGATATTCAAATACAAAAAACACTGTACAAAATGTAAATATTATTTTGTTTTATAACTTTTGATTTAAAACTATTATGCATTGAAATAATTATTAGTTTATTTTCTTCACTTCAAATATTTTTTCTTTAATAAAAGTCAGTATAAAAATCTGTTCCTTATTTTCATTAAAATTCAGGAGCATTTAACCAATAAATGCATTCAAATCAGATCAAATTCGCCAAGCGCACAATTATTGATTGTGTTGTTATTCATTTATTCGGCCCTTTACAAATCAAAATCGGGTTTTGAAAAACCTAATTAAGATTATTCCAAATCAAAATGAATATTTTACATATCAAATTCTTAATTTTTTACCCAAACCAAATTCAGCATTTTAAAATCAAAATCTGGCTTTTTCAAACGAGCTTGATTTAAAAAAAACTAAATTTGATTTTTAAAATGACGAATTTAGTTTGAAACAAACTGAATTTGATTTGTAAAATACTTTATTTGATTTGCAAAATTGAAAATATGTTTTTTGAAAACCTGAATTTGATTTGGAAAGGGCCGAACTTGAAATTAAAAACCTATACATGCATAAATGTATCAGGTAGCTTTGCTTTATTGTAAATAATATCAAAATTTCTTCATGGATTTTCATAGAAAAATTCTTATTTTTTCGGCGATTTAGATTTTTAAGGAGTTTTAAAAAAAATATATTGTTCAGTTTTGAAAAATAAATCATTATTTCGTCTCAATAAGTCGAAAATCATTGATATTGAGTTTTAAGGTTATTAAAATCAAAATTGTTTACATACTAGGGTATCCACTCGAATAAACATTTACTCGATTAATCGGAAAATTTAAGTCAAATAATGTTCCACCAAACAAAAATTTCCAACTTCGAGTAAAAACTTATTCGAGTAATTTAAGTCGATTAATCGAATAACTCGAGTAAAAAATGTGATATAAATTTATTATTCAAAACTTGCAAAATGTTTAATATCCATAAAATTTGCCATCCAATTCAATTGTTATGAGATACTGTTGTACCGCTTGATGTAGATGTTAAGAAACTATTTGCTAATTTTCTTTGACCTTTCTAGTTTATTTAAAATAATTATATTGAGTTTGGAACGATTTTCCGTCATCCCACGTCAAATTTCGGTTGATAAACAGACCGGTTTCTATGTGCCATCTTTAATGTTCTATGAATAATAAATCGTATGTTTTTGCTGTCGTATTGTTTGACGTGGTATGACGGAAAATCGTTCTAAATTCAAACAAACCCCGTCGGAAGAAAAACTCAACAATCAATTATTTTGAGCTTTAGGTCTTTTTAAAAAATCTTGTTAAATTTATTTCAATATATATAAAGTATCAAATTTATATAAAGTATCAAATCATTTTTGGAAAAAATACCTAAAGCTCAAAATAATTGTTTTAAAGATGTTGAGAAATTGTAGTGAAATTCGGAAATATTTCCATCGCGCGATAACTATTTGATATAAAAAAGATATTTTGATAACTCGTAATTGTTAGATAGTAAATTTATATGCGTTCTCGTTTTTTTTCTTTAAACCATTTTCAGTTTCTGTCCGATTTCGGCCTGTTATGACTTAAAATTTTTAAAGTCGAACGGGGCGGGGCATTCAATAAAATTATAAAACTATAAAGTTCGTTATTATTTGTGGTACAAAACAGCTTCTGAAATGACAACAATTGGTGAAAATCATCAAAAATTTCACTAAGTTTTAACTTCGATGCACAGTAACCCTGTCACTTTTTAGCCGATCAAAGCATAAAAGCCCTTATTGGACGAGTGATTTAGTAGCCTTTGAAATGAGATATTATTATATAGGGTTGCCATTTCCAGTTTGAGAAAAAGAGGAAGACAACCACGAAAAACGAGGATATTTCGCCCAAAAAAGAGGACAATATTTTTGTCAATAAATAAATTAAAAAAAAAACACATTTGGCCATCAAAATAAGTGATGCCGTCTCATTTGAAATAACAACGACTGTGATTCCAACAATGCAGAAGTTTCGATGTAAGATTGAGTTTACACGATAAAATATTTTATGAAACTAGTTGCAAGAGGTGTAGATAATCAAAAAGGGTGGGAAATATGTCATGACTTCAATTTCTTGCAATTTTTATGAAATCTTCGTATTGAATACTTGTCGAAAAAAAATAAACATTTCAGCGTATAAACAGACGATAAAATACGTAGGAACTTTGATGGAGAATTAAAAATAAATTCATGAAAAAATTTAGGGAAGTATGGATATGCTTTTTTGCCGATACCGGAACTCAAAAAAAGTATCGGCGATACCGATACGCTTAGTATATTTAAATTAAAGGTAAAATAAACAAAACAAAAGTTAAGCTATTTTTTTGTTATTATGCTGTATATACAGGGATAGAAGCTATCTGTATTTAAAATCAATTGTGCATACTCATAGTGATAAACAAAAGCTACTTTAAAAATTTAAAGCCCTTATTACCATACAAAATATTGGTTGTAAACTCTTAATGTATACTTTATTTTGAATACAATTTTTGTTTGAAAAGCAAGCCATTATCAAATTTTTCGGAGGAAAACGATTTCATAAGTCTGTTTGAACAAGTCCTGCAGTAGAACATGGCCTCTCAGATGTTACAGAACTCACTTGAAAGCTAAAGCGCGGCTGACAATTGTTTTCTAGTTTATATATGTATATATGACGCCATTGCGCCAGAAAATAAGCGGATGTGTATCTTTAGATGTACTAGAATTTCTTCTCTAGAAGAAAGCCCACTTTTTTGTAGACTTACCAGAACTTCTACGATGTGTAGGAGTGACCGCTTTAGCAATACTTAGTTGCAGAATATAAAGCTACATTAAGGTCAACTAACTCAATAAGACGAATTTTTGATATAGAAGTAGTAGACTGCAATTGAAATATCCGTTCTTTTTTTTTATCGATGATCAAGTATTGTGGATAAACATAATGTTTCAGTAACAAACCATCAAATCTTTCATTAAGAACCAATACCAACCAAATCACTAATTTTTGCGATTTCGATCTATGCTCCCTTTTGGATAGTTTTGTTAATTGACTTTGTAGTCTTCAGTTTTAATTTATACTTTGCATTTTATACGAGGTAGATAACCTTGTGCTGTAACTCGTTCTTATACAAAACTCCTCTCAGTTGTTATTAAGCAGAAAAATAAGGCTTGAAAATAATTAAGCAGCTTAAGAAACTTAAGTGTAAAAAGTATGACAACTCCGGACAATTGCTAAAAAAGAAATAGGACCACCCCGGACGCCCAAAAAAAGAGGACGGTGTCCGGGGAAAAGAGAACGGATGGCAACCCTATTATTATGTTATTTTAATATAACCGGCCTTTCACGCTAAATGACATTAAAAAAAAGAGAAGTATGCATCGAAAAATACAAATTAACCGTTATTTAGATAATGACCGACCGATCGAAATGAAAAAATAAATAAATAAATAAATTTTTTTTCTCCTGTTCAGCTCATCTTAATGACCTACAAAACATGCAACACAAACTTTAAACATTCGAAAAGCAAAAATTTGTAAATCAGTGCTATTTAGTGAATTACCCCGAAAAATGTGGGACGAAAATATAATCATTAAATTGTCTCCAAATTCAAAACGTTTCAAAGTTTGTCGAATAACTCGAACGAAATAAAAGTTTTACTCTATTGTACGAGTAATTAAAAAACCTTAATTTCGATTAATTGAAAAATCGAGTAAAATGAATGATTACCCCATTACATACCTACAACAAATTTGCAAAAGTCGTTTTCAAGTTATGATAAAATTAGTAAAACGGCTTATGTGAAAAATCAAAATTTTATTAAATATGAAAAAGCAAAACTTATCCATAGAATTTTGAATTTTCAGTGTTATTTTTTTTTTCAAGTTAGTTATAACAATGTTTTTATAAATTAAAATTTTATAAGAATCGATTTATTTCAATGAATTGTGCAAACTTTTATTGTTCATTGGAATCATTGTAAATAAAATACAACATACAGATTTACATGAACACACAAGCACACAGCATATAAATGTTAAATTACGTGTTATGTCCAAACCATACACATCGCCTCCGTGGCGCAATTGGCTAGCGCGTTCGGCTGTTAACCGAAAGGTTGGTGGTTCGAGCCCACCCGGGGGCGTACGTTCTTTTTGTTTTTTTTATTTGATTTTTTTTTATTTAATATTTAATTTTTTATTTAATTTTTTAATATTTAATTTTTTATCTAAAACAATTTTAATCTGAAATACCCAGTGAATTCTTTAGGTGTTTCTGGGAAGAGAAAAAGTGGTGAAAAAGTATATAATAAAGTGGTCAAAAAATTAAAGAATTACAGCCATATTCATAAATATTTAAAACAAGGCAACAGACTACTTTTAAGCAAAATTTCATAAAATTGCATTCAAAAATGTATATTACATGAAAATTTTAAAATAGGTTTACCTGCTTTACCTGCTTCACCTGCTATAAACCTTCAATAAATTCATATCAACGATATACATATCAATTTCAACTTCAAATATCTTTGCAAATTTAGCACACAGGAATACATGATATGCTTTAAATTAAAGCTTGAAGTCTTGGCTATAAGCGTTTACGTATGTTTTTTTTAAATTTTATAGAATATGTCACTTAATTATTTAAGTTAAACAAAATTCGCAACAAAATTAGCAAAAAAAAAACACCATCAAAACACATACAGTATTTTTCGGTTAATTGCACATCAAAATTTGCACAACTTTTTGTTCAATTAACCGGGGAACCAATTAGCCGATACCCGCTTAATTGAACAATTCGTTCAATTACAAGAATCCCGTTTAATTGAACAGTTTGTTCAATTACAGAAATCACGCATAATTGGAACTACGAATGAATTAAAAGAAATCGCATATGTGCACTTTAAGTTTTTCAAAATAATTTTTTTTTACCTTAAACGAAAAAAATGCAACAGAAAAAAATGTACATATATATGTGTATACACAGGTATTTATTATTGTAGGTACATATGTACTATTAAATGCACAAAAAAATAAAATTTAGTAAAATAGAATTAGTAGAGATGGCACCCAGTGTTTTTCACAAATGATGTCAAATATGTATGTGCAAAAATGCCAGATTATTTTTCAATAATAATGCAATTAACCGGGTAAAAGTAAGAGGAAATTTATTTTTGATGACACGAATTTTGCACCAATTAAGCGGGAAAATCAATTAACCGGGTTCAATTATCCGAGGAAATTTACATGTGTTTTCGTATGCAATATTTTTTTGCCCGATCATGTGGTTCAATTAAAGTGTAAAAGCAAAAAGAAATGTTAGTGATGTAGAAACAATCAACACAAATGAAAATAGGCTTGTTATTCGAGTACCTTTTTCATACATGATTAAAAGATTTGTGTGAACTCTTTTGTAATCATTTCTCTTTTTTGCTTTTACTTCATACAAAACTTATGTTAAGTAAGTTGAGAAATATATTATAAAGAGAGTTCAAAAAATCTTAACTTACACAAAAACAATAAAAAGCTATTCGTTTAATTCAATATCCGGATGAAATCATATTCTTTTTATTGCAACACTAACTACAACACATGGTGGTGTTGCCAGTATCGAAATCTAAATTTCCTTAAAACACACAATGTATATTGTAGTGTTTATGAATGCAATTTTATATTAAACAGATTTTAGCGTGAAACTGTTCAATAACAATTGTGAGTCTTAAACCTAAAATAAGAATTTTTTATAAATTTGGCTGTTAAACTCGAAGCAAAATAAATCGGTGTAGAAAAATTGTTTTGGAAATAGCATTAAGTGCTGGAATGCCGTTGGCCGTTGAAATTTCACTATATATACATACATATATATATATACATACACATCGTCGTATGATTTCAAAAAAGCCCTAAGTTACAAAAAATTCAAAACCGATATTTTGATTGATTATGATGCACCTTAGGCTTACACCTCTATTCGTTCATGTAAAATTTTAGTATTATAAGTATTCATGACCTGTTCATTGGTTAATTTTTCATATTAAAGATATTTCTGTTCTTCTCCTATAAAATTGTTTCAATGTAACTTAGGGCTTTTATTAATTCATATGACGATTGTAGTTCTTGCAGGTGGTCCCAGCGACGCCAATGCTAAGGCATTTAATTTTATTAATTTTCTAGGTTTCTAAAAATTTTTTCGATTTATCTTTTAACTTTCTATCTCACCTGGAAGTTGGAATAATTTTGTGAATTTCATTTTAGTTTGCTTCATTAATACGGAAAACAATTTTAATAATTTTTCATAAGCCTCAACGTAAAAGACAATTTTGTACCGAATAAACGGAGCATAAAATCGTGGAGATTCGACAAAAAATAAGAAAGATATAAGCCATTAAGTGAAAAAAGTCTATTTTATTTCCCATACAAAAGCGCTTTTGATCGATTATACTACACAAACTGAATTAAAGCAATTTTGTATGAAAAATAAAAGCGGAGTTTTTCACTTAATTACTTATAACTTTCTTATTTTTCATCACAGTTCATGTGTTCGCCATAAAATTATTCTGAACCAAAAGACATAAGAAAATATAATTTTTTTCTCATCTTAATGAAAAAAATAAAAAAAATATAAAATTCTAAAAAATCACGTTTTCCACATTTAAAGTCTTGTAACTCCTTATATTTTTATTAGATGGGCACGGTCATTGTGTTGACTGAAGGAAGAGAGCGATATCTACGCAACAGTGCAAGAATATTATTTTTTTCAGATAAACCGTTCTCGAAAGTTTTAACAATAAACGAAAAATTACAAACACATAATTTTTTCGCGAATATCTCGAAAATGGGCTGCAAGAAAAATAAATGAGTTTCATATTCGAGTTCAGCGATCTCAAATTAGTTTAGGAAAAAATATTTTTAAGGTTCTGGACGCCAAAAAGGAATCCTATTGTTTTCGCTACGCTGTCCGTCCGTCCGTTCGTCTGTCTGTCGGTCTGTCACATGCTTCTATCTCGAGAGCTGTAAGAACTAAATGTGTAACTTTGGCAGCTACAAAAACAAATACTAAAAGTTTACAAAAGTTAAAAATTAAAGGGTGTTCTAAAACGAGGAACGAAACATGGCAAAATCCTAATGTAATATACAGACACTTGCCATTTTCAAAGTTTGTGTATTATTATGCAGAGTGTACCAATAAATTCAAGCAAAATAAAAATTAAAGCGTACATATTCTATGAGTTAATGTAATTTTGGCAATTAGTTGTATCTTGTAAACCATAAAAGCTAAACTGTGTAAACTTTCACAGCTAGTGCAACATTTTAAAGGCAAAAGTAAAGAATGATAAAAAACTAAAAATTAAAGGATATTCCTTCAGGTCATGTAATTTTGAAATTAAGCTCTATCTTATGAAACGTAATAATTAGACACTTGAAACAACCAAATTTCACAATTAAAGGGTAAATTAATCATTTAAGGGTATCCTTATAAGCAAACCAACGAACCAGCCGAAAAATAGTTCGACAAAGGGGAAAAAATCGCCAAAACAAAAAAGAAATTGTCAAAACAAAAACAAATAAAAAATTCCTAAATTTAAAAAAGTAACAAAACGGAAAAAATTACCAAAACTAGAACAATCGCCGAATAAAAAATCACAAAAAACAAAAACACTAAAAAATTTAAATATAGCAAAAAGGAAAAAAATCGACAAAATAAAAAAGGTCTAAAACGAAAAAAGCACAAAAAAAGACAAGACGAAAAAATCGCCAAAAACTAAATAAATCGTAAAACGAAAAGAATGCCAAAACCGAAAAACGCAGAATTGAAAAAACAATAGATAATAAAAAAATTACTAAAACGAAAAAAATAGTTAAAACAAAAAAAAAACGCTAAAGCAAAGAAAAAACCGCCAAAACCATAAAAACAGCCAAAATTAAAAAATAGCAAAAACAAAAAATCGCAAATCGATGTAACGAAAATACCAAAAAATCACCAAACCTAAAAAAAAACCGCCAGAAAACGAAGCTGAAGCAAAAATAAATACAAAAAAATCACCAAACCTAAAAAACGGAAAAAATCGCCAAATAAGAAAACGCCAAAGCTAAAAAAAACTTACGAATTAAAAAAAATTGCCAAAACGAAAAAAAAAAATCTTAAAATGAAAAAAGCGCTAAAACGAAAAAAATAAAAAAATAGCCAAAAGTTAAAAAGAAATCGCAAAAATAAAACGAAAAAATTCGTCAAAACAAAAGAACCTCAAAATGAAAAAAAACCACGATAAATATGTCGATTAATTAGGGCAACCGAACTTCAGTTGGGTTGGCAATTGCCAAAAACGGCATTACGGATGGCAACTGAGAACTGTTAATTTCAGTTGCTATTTATTAATTTTCCGGTAACCACAAATTTCCAGTTGCCAGCTGGCAACGCAACTCAAGTTAGGTTGCTATCCATAATCGACCCATAAGTTTTTGTTTATATATATATATATATATATATATATATATATATATATATATATATATATATATATATATATATATATATATATATATATATATATATATATATATATATATATATATATATATATATATATATATATATATATATATATATATATATATATATATATATATATATATATATATATATATATATACAAAACATATATTTCATTACTTAAGAATACTATAAGAGAAAAATTGTCACGTACGCTATGTCACGTACGTTATTCAAAATTGGAGAAGTTCATCAATCACCACTGACCAGAGAAGTAAAGATAAAACACCCCCTTGGGGACACCCTTTGACTGCATTAATATTAACCATATCGTTTCCCATTGAAGCTGTTATGTCCCTGCTCTCTAGCATAGACCTAATCCATCTCACAGAATCGTGATCAAGACCTAAGAGAGCCGTCTATTGAATCATAATTTGTATCATCAAATGCATCCTCTAAATTAAACATAACGACAAAAAATTTTTTTCAATTACTCCTATTTTTACAAAATCTATTCCACTTTGTAGGCGTACAAATGTCACGTACGCTGACTTATATGGTATTCAAAGTTGCATTTTACTGAATTTATTCAATTTATTCAAATTTATGGCAAAGATTTAAGAATTTGTACATTGGCATCATAACTTGATCTTAAGTTCATCTGAAAGCTGACCATTTTAGAATAAAAATAGTGAATATTTTGAGTGTATAATGAGTTACATCAGCCATAAAAAAGTTAGTAATTTTGCATCTTATGATTTTTGAAAAATTATTCGATTTGATATTTTTTTCAAAATATTGATGCTGCGCTAGAGGACCAAAAGTAGGACCAAATATTTTCTTCATTTTTAAGTTAGCAGGATTTTGCCTAGAAATGAAATCGTCTTTTACCTATCAAGAGCTTATGAAAACTCCAAAAATACCGTTAAGTAATATCCCTATGGTAAATCGAACTCACACATAATAAGTCCCGTGACCAGTCACCAGGTGGTAGGGACCAGTCCGAGTTCTAACACTTCCTATGAAGCGGACCAGCCACTTTTACATGGGAATGGCCTAGAAATGGGGTTAAGTGATACTTTGTATGCACCTTGTAAACTTGTCTCTGAACTATCTTATGGAGTCCTAATCGGTGAAGAATAATATAGATTTTATATAAATATTATTCCAAAGCTCAGCTGTAATTATCGATTAATTTATTTTTTTTTCTTGTTACAAATCCAAGTAGAAATTGTATTTTATTTTTAAGCGGTGTCTTTGATAGGATTCAAACCGACAACCTCCGGCATGACAGGCTAGTACACTAGCCACTCGACCACAGGGGTTATATGTGTTATAAATACCAGTTAAGCTGGAGTTAATATCTGAATATAGTTACGGAACAGGTTCCTGAGTGGCATGGCAGTCTCATTGAAGGGAGACAATTAATATTATATAGATACTATGTGATAGGCCTTAGATCCAGGTACATCGAACTTGTTCAGTGCCGTTTACTACAATACTAGCCGGAGTACCAACTAAATTGACTGAAAATGGTGACCATTTACACAGTATGTCTTTTTTCACCATTCACTACTCCTTATTTTTTGGTACCAGTCCCATTTCCTGAAATCATAGGACGAGTACTTTTGGATCATTTGTCACAAAATTTTCCGCAGGGATATGAATAGGCTTTTTTTTTGGAACGATTTTCCGTCATCCAATAGAAAGAACACTGAAAATGGCACATAGCCAAAACCGGTCTGTTTATCAACCAAATTTGTCATGAGATGACGGAAAATCGCTCCAAATTCAAACAAACCCCGTCGGAAGAAAAGCACAACACTCATGTAAATAACCTCTTATTTTCAGTGATTTTGGTATTGAGTTCAGAAATTTCTTTACACATTTTTTTACATTAAATGTTTAATTTCAAATATTTTATTTATTCACATATTTAAAACTTACGATATTTATTTTCCACAAAATAACAAACAAAAAAAAAAATCATTAAACTGCATCACGTTTTATTCTTGCTTCCTTAAGCTCTTTCCACTTTTTTTGCAAAAACTAAAAAGCTCTCACTATTTTGCGGATATCTTACCCCGGTTTTAAGATTTTATGGTCATGGTCTCGATTTTTTTCCATAGCAAACTCTCTTTAATTTTTTTTTAATGTTTCATTCACAATTTTAAACAATTATTCGTATTATTATTGAATTTTTTTAGCAAAAGATTTTTAAAACTAGAAAAAAACATACACAACTTTTGATTTAGAAAAAACAACTTAACTTTTAACTTAACAATAAAATATTGTTATTTTTTTAACTTATTACATTTGTATGCTCAATTTTGTGGACCAGCCTGTAAAAGCGCAGATGTCATTTTTCCATTTAGAAGAGAATTGCCAGATTTTTGGTTTATTTCTGTAATCGAACACACTCAACACACACTTGGGACAATGCAAACTTGCAGGAATTTAACACATTTAGAAAATTGAATGAAAGTTTTTATTATTTTTAGTTCTTTCAAAGGGAAAATTGTTTTATTTTCGTTATTCTAGTTCTCTGATATTATATAAATAATTTATGTATTATTGTTATTTATTTTTTGTTGTATTTGCTAAAAATTCTTGTCTATTATGAGAATTATTCAAACAAAACCAATAAAATTTAACATGCTGGGAAATATGCATACTACAAATGTATATTATTATTATTATTATTGTTTGTGTTACGAGGGCAGTTTTAGAAATACCCAGCCTGTTGTCTGGATAATGAATATAGTAAAAAACAATTTCGAATCCTATTCGGCAACATTATTTTACTATATCAAACTTAAACAAATTGTTCAATACTAAAATGTTTTTAATTAACCCAAAGATATTTATTTCTTCTGTCTGAAGAAAGCTGATTATGAGATCTTGGCTGGCTTCAAACCATCATGATGTCAGTTCAATCTTCCGTACAGTCAAATATTTTCTTTGTCTTTTCTATTGTTATGGGCTTTAAAGTTTCTTTCTAATAAAAATTTAAATTGAAAAATTTAATTGATCGAACTTGAGCCAGAAGAACTAAAGATATTTGGTTTAAAACCATACAGCTAGACTAAAAAATTCATATCTTAATACTTTTTTTATCACGGGTAATTTTTGTCCATTAGCAATAACTTTTGGGATAACGTAATGAACCCATTTGCTTGTGTTAGTCCATGAAGTGAGGGAAAAATCCATCCATTGGAGAGCAAAATCAAAACTGAGCCTAGGAACTATTCTTCCCTTTGATATATCCACATGAGATGCCAAAGAACTAGAGTTGTGTCGTTCCGGAACGACCTAGTTTCATGGAACGATTCCATAAATGGAGCGGTACGGACCGATCCAAACGTTCCTTTGTTATCGTTCCTCGTTCCGCAATTGCAAACCGTCTTGAGGAGTAATTAATTTGCTTTGACAAACGTTAGGACAACACATTTGTTTCTTTCACTTGTTTGTGTACACTTTTTTGTATAGAGAATGATTTATTTATTTATGTTTATGCCAGATTTTATTATTTTCAAAAATTTATTGCTCGTTGTGGGCTATTGTTTTTTTTTACAAATATTTTACGAAAACAAAGAACTATTTTATTGTTATGTCAGAAAATGAAAATAAGCAATGAAAAATGTTTGGTGACGTTTTTTAAGAGCGACAGAGACATTGTCTCGTTCCTCGTTCATTCACTGTTCAAAAAAAAAAAACAGGAACGATGAACGAAAGGAACGACGTAGTTCCTTTAGTATTTCGGATCGGTTGGAACGATTCCACAAAAGGAACGATTTTGCCCAACTCTACAAAGAACGGCTCTGGCCCCACGTTGGGCTCTTCTGTTATCTATATAGTCAGCCAGCTCGTTTCCAGCATGGCTTTTGTGGTCAGACATCCAGCATAATATCAGTTTATTTTGAGCGACAAATTTATTTTGAGATGTAACACAATCCATGATAACACCCGACCTTATCTCATGAGAAATAAGGATCTTGAGTGCTGCCTGGCTATCTGATATTAAGTAGTTTCGAATACGTTTACATTTTCTCTAACACAAAAGAGGATGGAAAATCGTAGGGTATCTATCCATCGGAATTCTTGACCGCTTAGAGCTTCACCAATTACAACAGCTACAATCAGATACATATATTGACTATCCTTTTACTTTTTAATCAATTCAGCTAAGGTGAGGCCTAAGCGGGTAAGAATTCTGATGATGAGCAGACCGTGGTTGGTCCCGAAACATCATGATGTCCGTTCAACTTTCCGTAAAGTAAAAAAAAATGTATCTTCAATTGTTACGAGCTTTAGAATTTCCTTCTAATAAAAATTATTAAACTGAAAAATTAAATTGATCGAACTTAAGCCAAGAGAATTAAATATCTTTGGGTTCGACTAAAAAGTCATAACTTAATGGAGCTTTCGTGTTTGAAGATTTTCGCCTTCGACTACGATATTTTTGTAATAGATTAAAGAAAAATGTAGCGTGCTGTCTTTAATCTATTGCAAAAATGTCGTAGTCGAAGGCGAAAATCGCCAAACACGATAAGAGGGAATAATTTTTTTAACACAGATAAAGTGGAGTATGCGGCTGGCTGTTGGCTATTTTAAGGAGATTTCCTATTCAAGGGAAAAGGTTATTTGGAAAAAGTTTATCAAAATAAAAAATGACTATCAGATCTATTCTGGCAAGCCAGCCGATCAACCGGAAAGCAATGAAGTGGGCTTCCTATTATCCAGTCGAGGTGGAAAGGCTCTTGTCAGTTGCAAGCCATGAAACAAAGAACACAAGATAACAGAAGATTCAGCTTGTGAAAAACATTGAATTTCTGCACATCTACGTCACAGTAGTCCGTAAGAACAAACACCATCATACAAATACGTGTATTTGATATAGGGCAATTTTGTTAACATTTTGATTTCTACGTCATTTAGACGTCACTGTAATACCAAACAGTTAACGGACCTGCCCAATGCGCTATTTTGTATTCTTTGTTTCATGGTGGCAAACCATACCCTGACAGAATAGCTTATGTCAGACTCTGCACACGGGTCAGAAAGATGATCATAATGAGGTGCTACGCTCCCACTGATATGGGCTAATTGCAAAGTGGTTGACTTTAACGATCAACTTGGCGTTAACACCACCATCCGAGAATGGTACCCTTTTTACAGATGTGTGCAACAAGCGACCCAAGTTATTGATGGCATTCTGTTCGCTCGTAAACGTATCTACAAAGTGACTGGCTATCGGCTATTCAGCGGACTGAAAATCAGATCGACCACATCGTCATCAGCAGGAAGCGGCGAGGATCACTCCTTAGCGTGACAAATAGAAGAGGAGCAGATGCCGCAAGTGACCATCATCTATATATTGCAACTCTCTATCACAAAATTGCAGCCTTACATTGGAAAGATAAAACAACCAACCATATCAAAGCAAAAATAAGCAGATAAAGCAACAACTGCAGCAGTCACACCAATTTAAGATAAGAAAAATTTAAACGAGTGAAAATCATTGCAGGCGAGGCGCAAGCTGCTGCCGAAACCCAAGGTAGCAGGGATCTCTACAAAGCCACTAAACGACTGACTTACAAAACATCATTCGAGGTATCACAACATGTAAACAAGAACAGATGGAAATATGGACAAACTATTACAAAGAAATACGGGAGAGCGCCGCCCTAACTAATCGATGCTCTGTTTATGTACTGTCCACTTCCTAAGGTACGACTTCTCGACTCTGTGCCCGTACCTGGCGGCAATATTTTTTACCAGCACTCAAGGGATGAATCCTACTCATGCAAGGCATTGTACCGGAACTACGAAAATTCGTTATGGCTAGGAGGATAGAGCGAGTAGAGTTTGTGAACATTCGACTTGTACTTGTGCGAACTGTTCGGCTACAGAACGAATTTTCTCTGTAATGCATAGTGCGGTTCACTGGCGTATCCACCACAAATGGATGTGATTTTACTGAAAAACGTGCTGTTTGCAAAAAGCAGCCGGTTTCGGGAACAAGTTCCTTGCTGTCTTCAGAACACTTTCGATTGTAGTAACGATAAAACAGCGAAACACATCAAACATTGCATCGATGCTCCAGCGAGTCAATAGAGTTGGCTATCCTACTATCCCTTATGAGCTTATTCGTCCTCTTCTGTACGCGGTTGAGTAACTTCAAAATAGACTTTGAAGCGCCGGCCCATACATGAGAGTTGTATTCATTTTTCGAACGGATATAGGTGCGGCAAATGTTAAGGAGATCAGATGGTGTAAAGTATCTCTTACACCGTCTTAAGAAACGAAGACACTTGAATGCTTCTTTTGAGACCTGAAAAATGTCACACTGAATTTTCATGCCAAGAACATCAAGAGCATGTGATTCCTTAATACTTATACTATTCATAATTACAGATGGAGCAACAAGTTTGGTCATGCAACTGGGCGTGAGCATACATCATTGGATCTTAAGGGCAAAACACACCATCAAAATGCTTGATGTCAGATTCGTGTACGTGTGCTTGACGAAAGATCAAAACCAAGTAGATTTTCCATCAAGCGTCGTCGGTGTCACTAATACTAACGAAATTCCACTCATACTATTAACATGCTTGTCAAGCATTTTGATGGTGTATTTTGCGACCATTAAAATCCACTGTATTTATACAACCCCCTTCAGAGATTGCTGTTAGATCATTATTAACTGCATCATTCATGTTTTGCATCATGGCTCCAATCTCCGACAGAATTGGCTTATTACTAAATGAATATGAATGTCAAATGCTCCTATCATCTGCAAAAGAGTAGATAGGGGTAGGAGAAAGAACGGAGCCTTGAGGTACTTCTGAATTAATATTGAACTAGTTTGATGAGATCCGATCTATAACAACTCGTATAGAACGATGCCTGAGAAAGCTCGATATAAATCGAGAGAAGTCATCACCGATACCAAAAGCAACAAGTTTTGACAGAAGTGCACCATGCCACACTCTATCAAACGCCTTACAAATACCTAGAGTCACCACCCTACTCTCGCCGAAATGGTGTATAGAGTGAAATCATTTCTCCGAAAGGAATGCCAGTAAGTCACACGTAGAGCGTCCTCTACGAAAGCCATACTGGCGGTCGTTGAGTAAGCTGTTGGACTCCAAATACCTCACAAAATGGAAATTCACCATACTTTCCATCACTTTCGAAAGTGCACAAGAACGGCACATTTTTCTCTCTTTCTGTTCAGATTCTTGAGGTTAACTTTCTTCTGTGGATATATCTTCACCCGAAATACGCTCTAAATTCATCCTTTAAATGTGGTAACATGGGGTCTTACAGACCCCGTCAGAACTTTGAATAGGTATAACTTACCTAAAACAAATCGAACAATGCAATTTTCTTCCAATAACCCGTTTCACAACTAAATTCGAAGCTACAGAGAAGCTCGGATCTGTAGTAAAAGGGAATACATGTAATAATAATTAGGAATTAAAAAACATGAAAGGTCTGTGAGACCACTTGTCCAACACAACCCCAGACAATGATAATTGCATTGTGAAGGAACATTGGTTATGGAAGGAGGAAGGGAGGAAGGAAGGAGTAGTGTTTTTGGACCTTCAATTTGAACTTTCCCACACTGAAAGTGACTGGAAAAACATCAGAGGGAGTCTGTATCACATACAAACTGTTCGACTAAGTATGAATTTTCTGTGTAATGCGTAGTGTGGTTCACTTGCAGATCGACTACAAATGAATGTGCACTGACTGAAAGTTCAATTAGTCGTGACATAAAAAAATTACCTCACCTTTGTTTCATTTAAAGGAACCATTTTAGGCAACGTCCAGTTTTTGGTTTTTCTTTTTAGGTCGTCTTATTCCCGTACCGCCCTCGTATAAGCGACCGCACCTCATTTAGACAAACAAATGCATGCTTGCAATTATTTACACAATCAATGAATTCATAAATTCACTCTCATAGAAAACCTCTCTCATTAAAAATTCAATTTTTGTTATTGTTTTTGTCGTTTGTTTTGTTTTTTGATTCTCTCATAAAATGTTTTCACTTATTTTTCGTTTTCTTTTGATTTAGTTTTTTCGTCAATTCGATTATTTTGATTTTATGTACATATGTATGTATTTTTTGCTGTATCTTTGACAACTTGTTTGGTGGTGGTGTTAGCGGTTGTAAATAGTAAATCTTCTTCTCCTAGCTGAGTGTTTATTTGGCGCTGGCTATTAAAAGACTATTTTGCTCTTTGCATGATTCGTTTTATAGTCGTGTATGTAATGGAAACGAGTGCATGAGTGAGACAAAATGCATGCATAGACATATTCATGCAGGCATGTAAATAAAATCGGCAACAACAGAAAAAGTATAGCGGCAGCAGCAGAAATAGCGAAAATAAAAATGTTTTCTATGAGAAGCGACGAAGAAAAACAACGAAGACAAGTTGAATGACATAAAACATTTACTGACCTTCAACTTTAAGATTGAACTTATGGTGGAAATAAATTTCGCACATACAACTCTGTATGTTAGTCACTCACTCTCTCATGCATTTGATTTGCACACACTCTCGTGCATTTTAGCATTACACACATATACAAAGATAATTATTTCTGCGCTAAAATTTACAACAGCATTTTTTAAGAGGAAAAATAAAAAGAAAACACACACACACAGTATTTTTATGTAAAATTTTTCTAAAAATTATGAATATTTTGTAATAAATATTTCGTCAAGCATATGCTTTAAGCAGAGTTGTCAGAAAGATAACGGTGAGCATTCGCAGACCCAAAGGAGGGGAAAAAGGAATATTTCCCCTCGCAGAGCGATTAAAATATACCTCATTTCCATTGAGTTTCTAAAATAAGCTTAAGTTGGATCCGCGACTGACGGCGAGAGATTGTATACTTCACCTAGAGTCATCAGGATATCTCCAAGGAACTTCAATCTGAGAATATGTTCCGGTGACTCACTCCTATTGCGTTTTACAGAGTTTCCACATTTTGGTCTCAAAGTTACCAATGAGAAATTGCTGTCGTCTGAGTTCGTAGTGTCCGTTAAACTACTCCTTTAGTAATATAAGGCAATTTTTGTTCATTACCCGTAACTTTTGGGATAACGCAAAGAAACGTTTTGCTTGTCTTATACCATAAAGTACCTCGAAATGGCGAGCAAAATGTATCTAAACCTTCCTGGGTTCTTCTTTTTGATATATCCACGTGAGATAGCAAAGAAGGGTTCCGGCCCCACGTTGGGATCCAGTACCACGTTGGTCTCCTCTGTTAGCTATACAGTCAGGCCTTTCGTTTCCAGCATGGCCTTCGTGGTCTGATGCCCAGCATAACGTTAGTTTATTTTCAGCGCCAAGATAATTTAGAAATGTAAAACAATCAAGGATAAAACCCACCCTTGTTTCATAAGAGATTTAGGTCTTGAGTGCTGCCTGGCTGTCTGAAATACCTTTAAATTTTCTCCTCAAAGATTCTCTAGCATAAATAAGCTTGGCGTAGACTTCCGCCTGGAATCTCGTAAAGTATTTTTTGCCCACAGGAACAGACCTTAGAAAGTTTGGGCCATCTCCATTTTCCTGTTTGGAGCAGTCAGTAAACCAAATCTTGTCAGCATCTCCGTGCCATGGAGTGCGGTTTAGCCATTGGCTCCTTTCACTAGTTAGAAAGCCTAAATTCTAATGTCCGTTGAATTAGATCACTCATCCTAGTAAATATATAGGTCGTCCACAAACTATCCTAGTATTCTTATGTGCTCCACCAGATCTCTGATTTTTATAATGAAGTAAAATCTTGGGCAGTAATAAAATGTTAAATATTTGTAATTTTTTATAAATTTTTAGCAAATAAAAGACATTTAAGCGTACCTATACAAAAAAATATTGTTAAAACAGCTTACAGACGGCTGAAACTCCAATTATTTAAATGAATGTGTAGCAAAATTAAACCAGGGTTTCTCAAGTTATAATTAAACCGGTGCAGCAGCCTCTTTAAAACTAAATTTTTGTCAAAAATCAAGTAATTTTACTTCATTGTGAATAAAATCAATATTTATCCATTGATTTTCATGAAATATAGCTTATTTTATTTGTAGTATATGTGGCTTTATGATAAGTTAAGGAAAATGGTAAGTTTTTGCCATCTTTGATTTTTTTAATTTTTAATATATATACAAATTTTCCAATTTTGCCTCAAAAAAAATATTTTTCATCATTGCGGTTTGAATAATTCCGAAACCATTGAGTATACATATAAAAAATAGTTTTAGAATAGCTTAAAGGTAATTTTATTTTAGGTCATTGGACATTATCTTCCCAAGTTATGACAAAATCAATGGGGGAGCAGCCTCTTCAAAAATCCAAAATTTTAGAAAAAATTTTTTTTTTAATTTTATCCATGGAATTTAAAATTTTTATTTTTTTCTGTAGTTTGGGAACCAGAGCACATCAAAAAAAAAATCAGTGGTCATCAAAGGCCATGACAAAAGTTTCAGTTTGTTGCATAGTGTAATTTGCATAGATAATACAAAAAATTAGTTACTTTTTTCTTGTCTTAAGATTTTAAAACTTAAATGAAAATAGCCCAGTCATATATTTAACCATAGACGTAGCCAGGCCCTTCTTGGGGCGCTAAGCCACACCCAGAAAAATTTCTAGCTACGCTAATGTATTTAGCGCAAAATATGCATCAGACTTTGAAACAATAAAATTGGCAGGAGAGAGCACATAGAAAAAATATGTAGGTAGTTGCATTCCACTTAGTTTTGCTGTTTATGTAGATTTTGGACTTGTTTATATATCTCTAGGTCTGAAATTTCAAACATTACAGAAAAAAATTATACACACATACAATTTAAAAGTTTGCTACAAAAGATTGAATTTAATAAGGTGGCTAAGAAAGACAAAACGCATTTTGTATCACCCAGTTTGCAGAGAAAAGAATTTTACTAGAAACTTAATGTTAGGCCTTCGACGTTCTACAGAGTTTACTTTTATAAACAGAGCAAAAACTTAAAATCGGTGACATAAAATATGTTCAAGCCAATTGCAAAAAGCAAAAAGTGATTACTTCACGTTTTATTGATTGAGAAAATTCTCTTTAATTTTAACGTTAAATATGCTCTAATTACAAATTGCATATAGTGCACTTGCCGAACATAGCCTCCGTGGCGCAATTGGCTAGCGCGTTCGGCTGTTAACCGAAAGGTTGGTGGTTCGAGCCCACCCGGGGGCGCAATTCTTTTTTATTATTTAATATTTTTTTATTTTATACTTTTTTTTATTTTACACTTTTTTTTTACTTTATACTTTTTTTTTATTTTATACTTTTTTTTTATTTTATACTTTTTTTTATTTTACACTTTTTTTTATTTTACACTTTTTTTATTTTATACTTTTTTTATTTTATACTTTTTTATTTTACACTTTTTTATTTCACACTTTTTTTATTTTATCCTTTTTTTTATTTTATACTTTTTTTTATTTTACACTTTTTTTTATTTTATACTTTTTTTATTGCACACTTTTTTTTATTTTATACTTTTTTTTTATTTTATACTTTTTTTTATTTTACACTTTTTTTATTTTATACTTTTTTTATTTTACACTTTTTTATTTTATACTTTTTTTATTTTAAAAAGAAATTTATATCTTATATATACTTTTTTATTTAAATTGTATTTTTTCTTTAGATTTTCTTGTATTAAACAAATTATTTTAAATTGCATATTATAAAAAAGCCAGAGAAAAAAATTTTAAAAAGTAAAAAAACTTGTGATGAGATTAGTTTTTTGTTTTTTTTTTGTATATTTAACAAAATGGGAGAAGGCGTCCTGAAGTTATGATAAAATTTGTGGAGCAGTCTCTTCAAAACTCGGAATTTTACAAATAAATCAGTTGACTTTATCCATAGATTTTCTGGGGGGAAAAAATGCTTATTTTATTCAAGGTACACGTAGCTGTATAATGGTAATTTTGTACCTTTTTCGATTGGTATAAATTTTTAAAAACTAAAAAAATTTTCAGTTTTGCAAAAAAATAAAATTTTATTAGTTCGGTTTTTTTAAGTTTTTTGCGATTTTGATCTTGAAGATCAAATTTTTTTTATTTTATATGTTTACAATTTTTGTTCTTTAAGACAAGAGCTACAACTTTGCCTCAGAGAGCAAATCAAACTTCTGAACAGTTTGCAAGATATGAGCCTGAGAAAATGATCAGTTTTTTTACCAAAATGACACCGAGGCCCCTAAAAAAAGTGCATGATTTGGAGCAAAACTGGGAGACACGGGTCTTTTTTTTTGGTTTTTTCTGTTATCACGTAGTGGTGTCCATATATGGTTATATTTTTTCGTGTTGTACTGTGTAATCTAAAGTACCCATAAAAAGCTAAAGCGAAAAAAAAACAGTAAAAAATGTATTTAATTGGAATAAAAACATTACAAACTGTTAAGTTTTCTTTGAAAAATATTTAAAAATGAAAAAAAAATTGTTTCGATCCTGCCAGGAGTCGAACCTGGAATCTTCTGATCCGTAGTCAGACGCGTTATCCATTGCGCCACAGGACCGCTTGCTATTTGATAGCACTTGTTGGCCTATATACAAAAGCCCTTTAGACGCAATGAACAAGATCAATTTGAATGTGGGTTTTTGGGTCTACAAGACGACGGTGGCAATTTTATATTAATTTTTTTCTCTGAATTTACGATATTTAAGAAACCAGTTTGTCCGTCAATTAAAAATATCTGAAAACAGTTTTTATTTCATATGAAATGTTGTTGAATTAATAGTTGAAGTGTACATATTCTGCAATTTTGTATGTAGAAGACTTGTGCGAAACTATTATTTATTTAAATTTTGTTTGCTTTTGAGTGTGTTTATTTGTTGTAGTTGTATGTTAAGACGGCAAATAAATATAAATTATAGTTTATTGACTTGCTGTTTTTTTGCGTATTAAATTTAAAGTGGTTGATAATGTGTACCTACTATGTTTATGCCATAAACTTTATGGTCAGCTATAGAAAAGATAAGATTGAGAAGCAACTAAGAGAATTTGTTTTTAATAAAACACAATAGAAGCAGCAACGGCAGGCAGTAGGTGTGAGCGATTTTTTTCCAATGAAAAGGTAAAAATAGATAATTTCTGTAAACACATTACATATGTATCAGCAACTTGAAACAAGACAAGTTAATAAAATCAAAAAACCCGACTGCGTAAAAAATAAAAGAAAACAACTTTAAACCGTCACAGATCCTAAATGGTAATTCGAAATTAAAAATCATAAAAGAAACCTAACGATGATTTTCAAATACCTGTCGATTGATACCCATCTTAATATAGTTCGCCGACTTTTTATTTTTTTCGTATAAACAAAATGGCGTGTGTTGGCCGCCATATTGAATTTTGACTACTGTCATATCTTTAGTGACACTCCCCGAATTAAGACGAATCGATTGACGTAAGAATCGTCAAAATCGGTCTACGCGTTCGGTTTATATAGTGCCGCAAAGGAACACACATACATAACTACATACATACATACATAGGCTGATAAACGCAGTACCCTTCTTTGCGTCGCGCAGTCGGGTAAAAATCCGAGGAGTACCACTATATTTTTTTGGTGTGTTAACTACAAAATAGTAGAAATTTTATATTCTATGGATACATATATTTCCTAAAATTTATGATTTTTGAAGAGCCTACTCCACCGATTTTATCATAACTTCGGAAGGGGTTGTCAAATTTTATCACAAAATGCACTAAAAACTTGAATCTAAATTACCTTTTAGCCGTTTAAATGTTATTTTTGTATATACTGCCCGGTTTCGGAACTATTTAGTCCATAATGATGAAAAATCTATTTTTTATGCAAAATTGGAAGTTTTTTTTTTTTAATTTATAAAAAATCGAATATGGCAAAAACTTTCCATTTTTATCAGCTGATCACAAAGCCATATATGAGTGTTTCCACGTAAAAACGCCCTATGCAAGGAAAAAATAATTTTCTCCTTTTTAATAAAAATCTCTGAATTGGTGTTTTTTATAGAATGACAAATATAGAAGAAACAAAAATACACTATTTAATATTTTTTAGCTAATTTGAGCCACTTTTAAATGATCATGCAAGAAACATTTTGCTCTCCCTCTTTGTATGTTTAATACTTATTTCCGATTTTCATTTATTCCCCTTCTCATTATTAATAAAACCGTTATCTCTGAAAAAAATATACTTTTTTTGCTTTTTATTGGATTTAAGAGTATTCTGCTGTTTATAATAGAACGGATAGAAAATAATTTAATATTATTATATTCTTAAGAGTTTATCTTTATATTATTTATATTAATGATATCAATAAAAAGTTTGATTTCTTCGATTGTTTTAAAATTTTTGTTCTAGGTCACACCCGTCAGTCACACCCGTCGGTCACACCCGTCCGTCACACCCGTCCATCAAGCGCACTAGCTAGCAAAAAAAGAATTTGCTCATGCCTAACCTAACCAGACATCTTGCTTTAGGCGGGATTATCCTGCTTTTAAGAGTTCGATCGCGCCTAAAATTTGTATCCCGCTTGCTCCCACTTTTTGGAGTTTTCAAATTTATAACTCTACTTTTTTAATCATTGCCAAAAATTTGGAAAATTTTACAAATGCATAAAAAAAGTATCTTTCTCCTTTTTCAGCCAGTACAACTCATTGATTTAAGTCTCTGAAAACTGAAAAAGGGCATTTTTATTATTTAGCTCACGTTTTAACTTTGATATTATAAACTTCTTATTCATATGATTAGAAATTTAACATAATATCTTTAGTTTTGCTATGAGATTTTTGGGTAAAGGTTTCCTGACGATTTGCATTATCTGCAATGAAATGCGCACAGGAATTAGCTAATACCCCCCTCCATAATCAATTTCAATGTATTTTAATACATACAACTTTAATATTTTACTTAAAAAGTAAAATATTCCCCCTTATTCTGTAACTATTTGTCAACGTCACGTCAAGACAATATAAAATAGGACACTTACGTACTTGTTGTCGACAACAATTGACTACTTTTAACAGCCTCGTAATATTTTCTAGGCCTAAGAGAATAGTAATAGACTGTTACCGGTAGCCAACTGTTGTCCACACGGAGTACTTAAGAGTCCTAATTTTGATATTGCCTTGACGTGACGTCGACAGACAGTTACAGAATAAGGGGGATTAATTTGGGAAAAAGCATATAACAAAATTAAAATCAATGTATTTTTAGACGTTGCTTCAAAGCTCATTCTTGAAAATTTCGAATCCAATGATGTTTAGGGCCATATGCATAATGAAAACTTGCCATGAAGTTAGCATGAGTGACGAAATTGAACGGGATCTTGCTGAGTTTTTCCATATATTTTCAAATTAGAAATCATCACAGAATTAGCCATGAGTCTCGGCTACAATCTACGAGTACAGTGATTTTTAAATTAATATGTAAAACTAAAGTTCAATTTCGTCATTTATGCCTAACTCCATGCCAAGTTTTCGTTATGCATACGGCCGTTAATTATATAGGATTAAGCTCATTTAATTCAATTTTTTTTATTAAATTATTTTTATTCAGAAAAAATTTTCAAATCATGCAATAACTGAAAAGTTGTCGGTCTAGGCGTCGAACTGATGTTTACGAGATCAAGCACTATCTCATCATCAGAGCTCTTTGTCATACATGTTCCTAGTGTAATGGTGATGAAGTCAAGTAAGGCACGTAACATTATATACACTCTAAAACACTTTTGTTGAAAATTAGGTCGATAATAGTAGGCAACACTTTACAGATTATTATCGACCTAAAATTACACACGCATTATTTTTCAACAAAATGTGTTAACTAAAAAAAGCGATTGGCTGCATGCAGGTTTGAGCCGCGACCTCCTGACTGATAGTCTGACGTATCTACTATTCAGCCACAGCCGTATTATACTTTATGTTACATTTGTTCCACTTGGAGTAAATATGTTTCATTTGAAAGGTTTTTTCTTTAATAAAATAACTACAAAATCGATGTAATTTTAAGCAAGGAAAAATTTTCAACACAAATTTAGACAATATATGATCATAAATTTGAAGTAATGTTTTAGAGTGTATGTTTGATTGTTAAAAAATGAAATTCAACGATCTTAACCCAGAATAATCAAAAATCTCTGGATTAACGGCCCTTTTCACAGTGTATGATTAGAAGTTAACATGGACTATAACGGCAAATTTTGTATTCCGAAGTTGCCGTTAAAGTCCAGGTTAACTTCTAATCAGACATTGTGAAAAGGGCCATAAAAACCATACAGTTTGACTAAAATTCATAACTTCAATTTAAAAATTCCTACACGCTTTCTACAAGATATGTATTTTGTAAAATCCCGCTTTTTGTTCGTATTTTCTTCATAATCCCGCTTTTCACACGTTCATGTCCCGCTTTTTGAAAAACCTTCTGGTCACGTTACTCATGCCCGACCATTTTTGCTCAAGTTCCTATGAGCTTACGCGAGTACATACATACCTATTAAGGAAAATTAATTACGATCGCCAAAACTCACCCTCACGACATATATTCGCGCAACAATATATCAAATTAAGGTCATCACTCCTTTATTTTTACCATTAAACTATTTACTTAGGTACCCAGTAAAAATTTTTTGCCGATTTCGGTCCGAAGTCGGTCAGAAAGTCTGCACAAGATGCCGAATTCGTATCCAATGTCGGTCAGAAAACGTACCGAAAGTCATATGAGTGTTTGACAAGAAACCGGATCTCTTTTTTATCTGAGGAAATTCTAAAAACTATACCGAAAGCTGTAACAGAATTCTGTACGAATTCCGACGAATTTCCTAGGGAAATTCTAAAGGAATTTTCGACATGTCTTATAAATGTCGGAAAAAAACATCAGAAAATTTTCCGATTTATCTGATACGTTTTACGTTCTGGCGTAGTAATATCAGAGAAAAGTCAGAGATTTATCAGAAATGTCATTTAAAATTCTCCATGCATTATTGTGCTGCTTATGGCAGCTCATCAGAAAACATTTACCCATATTTTATAAGTTTAAAAACTCAAATATTTGTGTCTATAAGCTCAAGAGATAAATGAGAATTGTAACGAAAACTAAAATCAGACAATGTGCAGAAGTGACTGCTAAAAGTTGTAAGACGTGGATCAGAAAATGTGCAGACTACTCTGTTAAATGCCTTAAAGGAAATTAAATTGACTTCGGATAATGTGCAGACTATTCTGATATTAATCGGATAATATTTCAGACAATATGCAGAAACGTGGTATCAGAAAACTGCCTACTGTTCCGCCAAATGTCTGAGGGAATTTTAGACAACTCGGCTGATTCTCTAGTAAAGTTTCAGATTTTTTCAGATGTTAGATATGTCGGCCAAAATTGTTTCTTGGGTACTCATTTATATGAAAACTTTTCTTTAACGCCTTGCAGCCCCAAATGTACTATTTGTTTATTTATATTTTTGTATAGAAAATTCTTTAAGTGATTGATTAAAAATTCGCCGAAAATTCAACCATTATTAGAAGCAAAAAGCTGAAAAAGTAATTAATAAACAAGAATGGGAGCCACAAATTGCTTGAAAAACAAAAATAAATAAAAGAAATTTAATACAAAATAAAAAAAAGCAAAAAATAAATGTAGAGGAACCAAACAAAAAAATTAAATTACCCGAACCTAACCCAATAAAGACGTTATTGACGTCCAACTTCTACTAAAAACAAAAAAAGGCAAAATTCAAATAAACGAGCAACAAAATGTTTGTGTGTGTGTGTGTGTGTGTGTGTATTTTCTATGCGTGTTTGTGTACTTTTCCTGAGGGTGTGTGGTCGGTCTGATACCAGTGTTGCCACAAACGGTTTCCTGTAAAATGTTATTTATGCAAAAATTAGAGAAGCGTCGATACAGCTTTTTGCCGATATGATGCCGATACTCAAACAAAAATATCTGTGATACCGACAAAAATATCTGTTATACCGATTCTGATAAGCTTAGTGAATTTAAATTGAATGTAAAATAAACAAAATAAAACCTTTATAATATATTTTTGTTACTATAAAAAAATGTAGTGATTACACTCTGCTATACAAAAAAATAATAAAATGCCGTCTAACTCTTCGTTTTATGTGTCTTTTTGTGCCTTTCTTAAAAAGGGGGACGAATTCCCTCCCCTTCAGCGGCGATATAGCTGGGAGAAATAGTTAATCAAAAAAAGTTCCTCGTAATGTTATACATAAAAGTGCTGAGCACATCTTACACCTTAAACGTAAGACTTAGGCTTGGTTTTTGAGATGTAGATTAAGTTTAAACTTAGTTTAACGTAGTCTGAAACTCGGATATATACGTCGAAATTTGTTTTTTTATTATTTCATTAAAGACCAACATTTTAAGCAAAACTAAGCTGTACCGTCAAAATTATTTATACAAGCTTGGTAATGGCGGCACAAATCTCTTTTCAGATTAACTAAACCTAGTTTAACTGAGATATCAAAAACCCAGCCTTACAAGATTGCCCATGCCTAATTGTGAATAAGTATGAAATTAGCCCTTAAACACATTTTAATTTTTGAATGATTTATGGCGTTCAAGTTGAGTTTGGACCTTTCCAATCTTTGAAGACCTACAGTAGAATTTAATGGCAAATATTTTTGTAAAACTTTTCAGCCCGCTTTATCGCCATCGAAGCAGAGTTTTTTTTACCTATTTCCAGAAAGGCACAAAAAGACATATACAAGGAAGAGTTGAAAGTTAAGATGTTGTACAAAAATTTTCCTCGTTGTGTTTTACATAAAGGAAGTTGCGTAAAAAGGGCCAATCTCCCACCATTTTACCCAGCAGATTGGCCCTTTTTACGCAACTACGTCGATATCTTATAACCTAAACACAAGTCGTACAAGATTTTCTACGCCGAGTACTAATTGTGCATAAGTTCGAAATTAACCCTTAAATACATTTTAAGTTGTAAATGATTTCTGGCATTCCAATTGACTTTGGAACTTCGGCGTCTTTGAAAACCTATTGTAGAATTATATGGCAAATATTTTTTTATTTCAGCCCGCTAAGTCGCCACTTAAGGGGAGTTTTTGCCCATTTTTTAATAAAGCGACAAGAAAGACCCATACAACGAAGAGTTAGAGGGTTAAAATGTTCCATAAAAATATTTCTCGTAATGTTTTACACATAAATACGTAAAATATCTTATACTTTAAACGTAAGACTTACAAGATTGCCCATTCCGAGTACTAATTGTAAATACGTACGAAATTAACTCTCAAATACATTTTAACTCTTGAATGATTTCTGGCGCTCAAGTTTAGTTTGGAACGTTGGTATCATTATGACCTATAGTAGAATTTAATGGCAAATATTGCTGCAGAACACTTCAGCCCAGGGAGGGGTTCTTTCCCCTCTACTGTGGAACATTACAGTGGATAGAATTTTGCTAAGACTGGACTTAATGGGCATACACACTATGGGGTTTGCTGGCGATATACCACTGATGTTTAGTGACATCATCATTGGCACCAACCGAGACTTGGTGTTTTAAACAGGGACGCTATGCTCTTTCCTCGAAGGAGAAAAGATACACTCAAAAGAAAAATCAAGCCATCCGTACTTAAATCAAGCCAAAGCAGTATCAAAAGTACGGTAAGCCCGGACTTTCTTCAATCAAATACAGAACGCTTGATTCAAGTACGGATTTGAGGATTGATTCAAGTCCAAAAAAAATCTTGGTTCAAGAATGCGGCATGCTTTTGATTTAAGACAAAAATAACGTTACGAACCTTAGCCTAATAATCAATTTGGATTCACAAAGCAAATACCTTCGAAATAATCATATTAATAAACAATTAGCTACTGGCTTGAGCTTTTCACATGTTTACATGTTCATATATATTTAAGTATAAAATCAAACCAAAAAAGTTTCTCTTGATTAGAAAAAAAATCAGAAAAATGGGAATGAAAAAAAAAAAATAAACCGATGGCAACGCTGCGAAAATCCAGTTAATATCAGCTTAAGAGTGAATTAATTCTCGTATTAAACTTGCACGAAAAAGTTGTATATATAAGAATTAAAATAACATTCTACAGAGCCACCTGACAAGTGGTGATAAGCAAAGTACACGTGAGCACTGACGATGGAAGTGTAGCGGCTTCCGAAAGTGGCGCTACACTGTTCGGCTGTGTACGTTGAAAACTTAAGTTGATGTTAATTTTTCCCTTGTTTTTATGGAATATTAATTCTTTCTGAATATAAGAGAAAAATATTTGCTTTTTATTTATACAAAAGCTTCGTACACAAGCTATACAAAAAAGCTGATTTTATAGTGCTGATCGAAAGCAGGTTTTTAAGCGAGAATGAAGAGTAAGTTTATTTGAGTTTCTTGGTGTCGTATTGCAACAGTGTTTTTGCTCGAGTGATTTGTACGTTGGACTTCAAACCTAAAGGTTCTTAGTTCGATACTAGTTGAAGTTAAAATAACAAACATTGAGTAAATATATGAAATTAATAAAAATAAATAAAGAAACGAAATAAGAAAAATTCAAAATGGCGTCAACGACGCGAATCCACATCGAACCATTTTTTTCATATATTTTCAGTTCTAGTGCTGAAAATGTTGATGATTTTCAGCGCTTTAAAAGCGCTTTTGTGAGCAAAAATTTAGTACTCCAATCCGGGAACTCGTCATACAAAAATCAGCAGCGATATCAGCAGGTTTGTCAGCGCTACTTTTATTCCATAACAGTAGAAACCTGCTTTATTGGAAGCAACTTTTTTACTGGGATGGAGTGTGGGTGGCATCACCATTTTTAATGATGGATCTCTTATGGACGGAAGAGCAGGAGCAATAGGTATTCACTGAAGTCAGTTAGTTAGGCCTCTCTTGTGTCTTGCGTTTAGGGAAGTATTTGTCCATTTATCAGACAGAGATGCTCGGTCTAATGCATGCAATAATAGATCATCTGATTGACAGCCAAGTGGAGGGTAAGAGAATTCACATTTCACTGGATAATTATCGATGATTAGATGCATGCAGCAAGCGAACGTGTACTACAAACTGGTGTTAGCATGTGCTTAAAAATTCAATGGATGTGCCTCTGAGATAACACTGATGTGGATTAAGGGACTCATTGGGTGTGCTCTGAGCAGGCGCAGATACAAGAGGGGAAAATGGGATATTTCCCTGGGATATTTGTATTTGAAAATTTTTTAGATTTATTTGCAATATCCGTGTTTAATTATTAAAATGTATCACGAAACCAATATTAAGTGTTATTATCTTCCAACTTTTTATTATATTATATAAATGCAAAATTTAGCATTGAAAAGGCTAAAATGGCAACACTGCTAGTTAATATAACCAAGCAGGATTGTGTAGATAAATATAAAAAGTA
The DNA here is from genome assembly GCA_956483635.1 of Panzeria rudis. Lineage (NCBI taxonomy): Eukaryota > Metazoa > Arthropoda > Insecta > Diptera > Tachinidae > Panzeria > Panzeria rudis. The sequence continues at coordinate 18,667,347 of OY101450.1, read as the reverse complement.
AAGTAATCAATGTCTGCGCGCACATTTTACTCCCTTACAATACCACCACCACCGCCAACTTAAAACAAAAAGCAAATATTTTTTTTTGTACCATTAACTTACAAAAATATCAAGTCATCGTCTATATATTTTCCTACTCTTAACTACAATTACAAATTTCCCTACTCTCCCTGTGGGCTGTAGGAATTATTAAGAATGTGTGGAAGAAACTAGAAAAGGAAAAGGGAAATAATAATATGAAAAAAAAACAAGAACCAAAAAAAAAAAAAAAAAGTCTGGCACTTTGTCTATCTGTCTGGGCTGTTCTTATCTTGTTTTTGTCTACACTTCTTCCTTTCATTCAAGTCATATTCTGTCAAACACAATGGGACGAGAGGCAGTAAAAATGTGTGTGTGCGTGTGTGTGTGTAGTGCTAACAAAGAAATGAAATGAAGCCATGCTAAAATGTTAAATTTCCTAACATGAAGAAGCTTAAAGTAATTTAAAATCACATGACCATTTCACGAAATATTAAAGGTCAAAGCTCAGGCAAATGTTACAAGAATATCTAATCATGCAGCGATAAGGATGAAATGTGGCAGAAGAAAAAACAAAAGAGTAATGGAAAATGTTTAGACTAGTCATTATTAATTTTTCTTAAAAGCATTTTGGTTACGTTTTCATGTGAAACATTATATCTTTTGTGACCTTTTAAATTACATACTAAAATTGAGGATAGTTTGCTTTTGATGGCTTTTAAATTTGTGATAAGGATCTCTAGGTACACTAATAGAAAAATGAATCATCGCATTGAAGAGTCCCTATCATCAGAATTGTGATATCAATGCTATGATAGATAAATGTCATCAATAAAAGGAAAACAGACATCAATGTGATGGCAAACGTCATCATAGAATTTTGTCATAGTTTAAGTGTCATTGTTGCTATGACTGGAATGTTACTTATGTTATGTACACTTATCATCATTACTATGACAGAGCTAATAATAAAATATGCAAGTCTTTCTAAAAACTAAGCCAGTACAGCATACATGCACTGGCAAAATATTGAAGCAAACGATAGTATGACAACTTTTCATCATACTAATGACACTTAGTCATCATATGTATTTCGCATCAATAATGTTTATGTTGACTTTGTGCTGCCTATGTTAGGCGTTAGTTTATAAATGTGCGATGAATTGAGGAGCTTGGTATCAAGACTAACATTATAAGAAAAAAAATTATATAACAAAAATAAAACTAAAATAAAAGCAAGTAAAAGTAAGAAAATATAAATTGATGAAAGCTGATGTAAAGGATGACATCACAATGATGAAGAGTGGCATTAGGTAAAAAAAGAAGACACTTGGCATAGCATTAATGTCAAATTACATCAGTGCTATGACGGGTTTTCTATTAGCGACATCAAATTGATGACATTTTGTCATTAAATTGATTTCAATTAGTAATTTCCCTCATGTCGATATGTCATTGCATTGATGATAGATTTGTCATCATTGCCATTGATGACCAGCTGATGTAAAGGTTGACATCACAATGATGAAAAGTGGCATGGGTTTCAAAATGAAGACGCTTGGCATAGCATTGATGTCAAATTACATCAGCGTTATGACGGTTTTGATATCATTGTAGAGCTATTGTTTGGCTATTATTAGATCACTTTTTTTATTTAAAAGTTTAATAGAGTAATTTTACTGGTTGACCTTATTTTAATACACAGAAGAAGATAATTTAATTTTTGTTTGGGGCGTACTACAAATTCCTGGCATTTCCGACAAAAAATATAATAATCTTTGAAAGAAGTTGTAACTATTTATAGACTTAGTGACACAGAGAGGCTGACTGGTTCACTAACGAATCCAAATAGAAAAATGGCGACACTGGAGCTGGTATCCTTGGCTCTAATTTCCAAAGTGCTCTCCTTATGGGGAAATATCCAACGATATGTGTAAGATTAACGTCGGTACCTGCCTCTCGGCCTAACTGACTGACCTCTTAGCACCGAATGAACCATGTGCCCCTAGAAGCTACCTGTCTAACTCACAAGATACGCACAGGTTTCAACATGCTGAAACGATTTTCCTGAGGATCTTCAGCTATCTAATCCCATGCCACATCAGCAGCTTAAGCAGTTGAGCGTTAGCAAAGGAAAAACCAGCAACATAGAAGCATAGCACAAAGACAGATGATAGCTTTACTGGTCTTCTACGGAACTCGACCTTTAAGCACTGCTTGATGTTGCTTTTGTTGAATATGCAATAGCATCCATTTAGCCAACATACTCTCCCAGCGACTGTGGTTTCAACCACAGCAACTACATATACTCCCGAAGGAAACCTCAACGTATAACCGGTCACGAAATCATCCCTCCCCTTTAATGGTAACACGAAGTCCGCCAGCATCTATTCCATGAGATCAGAATGGATTATGCTTTAGTGGCGACTATCTTCTCTCTATCACACTCTATCAAACGGCTTGGAAGTATCTAGACCCACCCACCACTTTAGTTTCGCTGAAAGGATGTATTGAGTGGCACCACCTTTCCGAAAGGAAGGCCAGTAAGTCACCCGTAGAGCGTCCCCTACAGAAGCCATACTGCAGGACTCCAAATACATACTTCATAAGATGGAAATTCTCCATGCTTTTCATCACTTTGAAGAGTGCAGAACAAATTGCGACTGAGTATTAAAATTTTCAGGGTTACTAGCCTCTCTATTTTTGGGAATTGTAGTTACATTGGCAACCTTCCAACACTTTGGAAATTCACTAGCATTGTGAAGAGTTGCCAATGGACGCGCTAGCGTTGGAGAGCACTACTTCAAGACCAGTGCTGGAATACCATCCGGCCCAAGAGACTTATTTATGTTAAGCTGTGCTGAAAAAGAGAGTGTTAAAAATCGATTGAGCCACTTCTCAATTTTTTCCAACCGATTTGAAATTGGTGCATACATATTAGTTGGACTATTCGTATTGCATATTTCTAATATAATTACCACTGACACTTATTTTTCTGGGTCACGTATCACCAACTCAATATCGGTTTCTATCAACCCCAAACCATTGTCTATTTCTAAGAAAGAACTGTTTTTATGCACATACATATTTTATCTATTTTCAAACTCCATCCCATTTATGTATCTGAAGAATGCAAAAATAATAAAGCACAAAAACTATCTATAACTTATAACACATAAATAAGCAAAAATAAACAATATTTTTATTTTCTTCCTTCCCGTTTTATAATTTACTTTTCTATAATTTTATTATGGATGGTTGGTTGTTGGTGCAAGCACAGCAGCACATTAAATTAAAAACCCTCTTGCCTGTTCCTGCCCGCATTGTAGGAGTATGTATTTAAATTGAACTGATTTGTTTGTTTGCTTATTTTTTTTTTTCATTTTGCTCTCATTGTTATCACCCCATTTAAATGCAACATCATTATTTTTGTTATTGCTAATATGTATGTATGCAAAAAAAAAACTAAAGCAACTACAGTAATAATAATAACAAAACTTAAAAAAAAGAGGAGACGCGCAACATTTTAAATGTGGTGTAGGTTAGGAATTCGTACACAGCCAGCTAGGCAACCCAGTACAACAACGAAACAAACAGCCCCCTTCCTTCTATGTTGAAAAATGAATTCCAACAAAGGCAACAATAATAATAAAAAAACACTCGTTTTTTCGCTTTATTGACGAAAACGGTATTAACAAACACAGATACAAATGCACACTCACATATCTACTGGTTAGCATAATAACAACACCAAATATACACTGCACTCGCATTTATGCACTCGTCTTTACAACGTTGTCGTATTTTTGAATTCTTGTTATGGTTGCAGTCGCCATCGTTGTTTGCTCTTTGTAATCTCCTTGTTGTTTTGTGGAAGATAAAGTTCACTCTTATTGCAATTTTGTTGTCTCTGTTTTAGTGCCTTTGAAACGGACAGCCTAGCCTGGCTGACTGATTGGCTGACTGCACGCTAAATAAACAAATAGAATATCAGTCTGCAGTAAATGTACTCGTAATACGAAAATTTTGCATATTGGTTGTGTGAGCTTGTATCTGTTTCGAAAAAATACACTTGAGTGTGGTGCCACTGTTTGTTTCATCAACAACATACACACACAGTATAACAACTTTGCAGCTCGTTGCGGCAAGCAGTTAAAGGCCAATCAGACTGTAAAATTTATAATATTGTCAGTATAAAAAAATACTGTCCTATTTTTATGATGCTCCTTGAATAGAGCAGTTGAAAGATTGTCATTGAATTTGTAACTTTATAGGTAAGAAGGTCATATATTTTACGGACTTATAGTAAGTAGGAACGATCTTCCAAAACAACTGCACTACAGAGAGGCAATCGAATAAATTACAAAAGTATTTCGGGCGGTCAGTTTGTCCGTCCGATTTCCACAGAACAAAAACTGCAAACAAACACTTTTAAATAAAAAAACTGTTTCAAAATTTGTCCATAAATGGCGGAGTTATGCGACAATCAATATTTGGGACAGGCAAATCGCCCGTTCGATTCTCAAAAAAAAATAAAAAAAATTATGAGACCAAACTGCAAAGCTCGCTGAATTGTCCTGGCTGCCAGTGCATTTGCTGGCCAGAAAGATAGCACTATGTACGGCAATCAGGCTCAACGCGATCGGTGCATGGATCCATCTACCATGGGGTCATGCTAGCATTTTGGAGACTACTGATACCATTCCGGGTCTCATAGACCACTGCACTCCAAAGCCCTCTTTTAGGGAAGAATTTCGATGCTCCTTGACGGGGGACTTTTCCCTAGCAGCACACAGGGCCATACACATCTTCACCGATGTCTTTCAGACTATCGGACGAATGTAGCAGCCTTAGGTTAGTTTGAACAGGAAACCGGCCCACTTGGGTCCTTTGGTCCCTTTGTGATGCCTGGGATTTATAGTATGGAAATTTAAAAAGGTGCCCTGCCTATCCCAGAGGTTGGGTCGGTGTTAAACCAACCCGAGTATCGTACGAATGAATTTATTCCCCTAATGTCGCATTCCCCAGGTCTGCTAGTTCGGGTAGTGACGGATTTCCCAAATATGACGCCCTATTTCTAAATAGTGGTGGACATCGACAGAGGAGGTAGCATCGTACAAACAGAAATATCTGCCATCAAAAGAGCAATATACTGGCTAAGGTTTTATCGGATATCAAATAGTGATGTCCAGATCATAACCGATAGTCAACCGGCGATTAAAGCCCTCACTGGCGTGTACAGTACATCCAGCCTAGTCCTGGAATGCCGCACAGCACTTAACATGATGGCGAGAAATTTGGGTATCACCCTCATATGGGTACGCGGGCACGAGTCCGTTTCAGGCAACATCATTGCGGATGATCTGGCCAAGAGGGGAGCCTTGCTTCCAGATGTCGATATTGACAATCTCTGCGGTCTCCCACTCTCATCTTGCTGGAGACGAGTTGATGCTGCCGTCATGCAGTTGTCTCAAACCAGATGGTACAATGAACCAACCTGCTCTACTGCGAGGACAATCTGGCCTCGCCTTGACTCAAACAGAACTAAGCAACTTCTAAATTTCACAAAACCACACCTGTGAAACCTCATGACCACGGTCACGGGGCACTGCACCTTTGGAACCCACGTTAGACGTATGGGTCTCCCCTACAATGATTACTGCTCAAGCTCAATGATTACCGCCTTTGCCTGCTGGGCAAAAGATTCTTCGGTAGCTTCTCAGAAATGGAGCTCAAGAACATAAGTTCCTTCATCAGGAGCAGCGGGTGGTTTACTTGCTGACTACCCAAATGGCGTTTAATTCACGAACGACCCTTCCTGCACACAACCCCGTACGAATAACCTCTCTCTTCTCTTCTCATCTAACTATTTTCTAATCGCTTTATTAACTTCTCTCCTTTCACCCTATATACTACTCTGTCCTACTCTCCCTTCTTTTTTCTTTACAGGTATCACAAAGGTACCATTATTATTGGACCCTAGTGGGTTGGAACCCTTTCCTTCCAATTTTTCAGCGGCAACCTGATAAACTAACCTAGCCCAACCTAAACTGCAAAGAAACTTGGCCAAACTACAAAAGAATTTTGAAAATCGGTCTATAAATGGATGAGTTATGGGACAATCAATATTTGGGGCGGGAAAATTGCCACTCGGACTTAAACAAATAAAATTATGGGATCAAACTGCAAGAAAACCTCTTCAAACGGGCAAATCACCCGTTCGATTTTCAGAATAAATTATAGGAAAACCTTTTCAAACAAAAAAGAATTTTGAATATCGTTCTATAAATGGAGGAGTTTTGCGGCAATCAATATTTGGGGCGGACAAACTCCCTCTCGGATTAAAAAAAAATTATGGGGTCAAACTGCAAGAAATTCTTTAAAAAAAAGTTTTGAAAATCGGTCTACAAATGGAGGAGTTATGCTACAATCAATGTTTAGAGCGGATAAATTGCCCCTCCGATTTTCAAAAAAGAATTACGGGACAAAAAAAAACTTTTCAGACAAAAACAGAATTTTGAAGATCGTTCTATAAATTGAGGAGGCATGCGACAATCAATATATGGGGCGGCCAAATTCCCCCTCCGATTATAAATAAATATGAAACCAAACTGCAAGAAAATCTTTTCAAACAAGAATGAATTTTGAAAATTGGTCAATAAATGGAGGAGTTATGCGATAATAATTTTTTTTTGGGCGGACAAATTGCCCCTCCGATAAAAAAAAACCAAACTGTAAGAAAATTTTTCAAACAAAAAAAATTTTATATTGGTGGATAAATGGAGGAGTTATGGGACAATCAAAATTATAGGACCAAACTGCAAGCAAAACCTGTCAAACAAGAAAAGAATTTTGAAAATCGGTCCATAAATGGAGGAGTTATGCGTGCACAAACATTAAAAGAGTACATACGAATTGATAACCTCCTCCTTTTCTGCAGTCGGTTATAACCGATCAAAATCTCTTTATCAGTGGCTGAGATATGAGAAAATGGGCATTTTAAAAGTATTCCTCCTCCTGCGTTTTTACATTTTTTCATATTGTTTTCCTGTATTCGTCCGGAACTGGGCAGTCAACCACAAATGTGCATATTCCTAATGAAAATTAAATGTGCACATGCAGTGGCTGTATCCAGAAGTGTTTTTCGATCGTGTGCACCTGGGAGCTGTCGTCCATTTTTGTTGTAGATTTCTGGTATGCTGGTTATTCCTTTAGTAATAGTCGGATACTTCGCGTGAGAAGCCGAAAACTGTGCATCTTGCAAGTCACTCGGATATCTTCCAGGTATGCATAGTGGCGTTGGTGAACGCTTGAGATTACCCGGCTTTAAGACCCCTGTCTGGTTAGGTCGAGAGTCAGGTACTGACTTTAACCTTAAGCCACATTCAGTAACGATAGAGTAGTGAAACATATATCACGTCGCATTGAGACTCAAAAGATATTAGGGTATTCACTAGAATAAAGTTTGCACGATTAATCGAAAATTTTGACTCAAATAATGTTCGATAATTTTTTTTATAAGAAACACAACCCGCGAAGCGACTAGGTTGTCTGTGGAAAACACCCACGGACAATGGTGAGAAGCGAACACACGACATCTAGACAGACAGGCTAGCATCGCTAGGCAGCCACAGCGGCACCCAAATAAAAACTACCCAATTGCGAGTACATATTTATTCGAGTAATTTGTGTCGATTAATCGAACTACTCGAGTAAAAAATTGTACCTAAATAATCTCGTTTTCGGAGGCATTTTCTCTCTAAGATAATTTCATAAAAATTGGCGACATTTTAAATTGTACGAAATTTTAAATTTAATTCAAATGTCAACACATTTAAATGATAATATCAGGCCGCCTGGAAAGAATAATCGGTTAAATGCTATTTTGGACCATTTAACACATTCAACCTATTTCCCTGGTCTTAATTTTCCTCTGAAACGTGATTCTTGCTAATACATATTATTAAATTATTAATAAAACGCAAAGAACATTGCTTTTTTTTTGTTTTTACTCAACAAGTGTGAAAATCTATTAAATTTAAAAATATTGCGATTAACTCAATTAATTTCGAAGAGTAAAAATTACTCGAATAGCTCTAACGAAATATATGCTTTACTCGATTGTTCGAATAATTTAAAAACCTCAATTTCGATTATTTGATTAACCGAAGAATCGAAAACTAGATTAAAATGAATACCCTATTGGTTATCCAACCATCACCGATGAGCTTCTTTGCCCTTTCCTGCACGTAGTCGAGTAGATGCAAAGTAGATTTTAAGAAGCAGCGGCCAATGTTTGAGAGCTTGATTCTCTTCTCGATCGGATATAGTTGGCAAAAATAGTAATAAAATCAGATAAGGTGAGATATCTCTTTCACTGCAGTGCACTGTTTAATTAAAACCAAGCATTTGAAAGCTTCTTTTCCGAAAAATCTGGTTAGTCCATAGAATATCGTGTAGAATGCGATATTGTTTTAAGATCGAAATTAAGCGTGTCATTGATATTTTGCTTTATGGTCCAAATGTATGAGAAAGATAGACAGCGTTATCATCTGCGAAAGAATGAGTAGAATCACAGATTTGACAAAGAAAGCCATTTAAAAAAATTCGAAATAGGGAAAGAGTAAATGAAGGAGCCTTACGGTACCCCTGAATTAATATTGAACTTGCTTGAAGAACATCATATTTATAGCAGAAAATCTAGAGCAGATGTGCTCTAGATTTTCGTGACCTCATGAAATGACAATCTTACACAGAAAAAACTAAATTTCATTTTTTGTAGCAAGAGACCTACAAACAAATTTGTAAATATACACAAAAATATCTCAACAATTTCATTGAAAAAAACGTGTTTTTTCAGTGAACAAATTGTTTAAATCTATAAAATAATTTGTCTAAAAATATTTAGAAATTGTAAACAAAACAATTTACTAAATCAAACAAAAAGATTTACTGGACTTTCTGAAAAATATTAAACAATATTTTTGTCTCAATTTATAAAGCAATCAGTCTAAAAATACTAACAAATATGAAACAAAATACTTTACTTAATCAAACAAAACTATTTACTGGATTTTTTGTAATATATCAAACAAAATTTTTGTCTCGGTCATCATCATCATCCATTAAGCAGTTATTAAATTTCACTATGTTAAATGTGTGAAAGTCTGAATCTTTATATAAAGACTCTAAAAAATGAATGAGAATTAACGCAACGACATTAACGAATTGTTTCACTCAAAAATCGACAGTGAACAAACTTGGTACAATCGCATTTGTTTTGCTATCATTGTTTTGTTGTTATTTGTGTGTATATCATCATCGGGGTTGTTTTTTTACGACACAGTTTTTCTTGTTGTTTTTATTGATGTTTACGTCCTAAATAAGAGTCAAACAAACAATTCATTGATTATGTAAAAAACATTTACTGAAAATGAAATTTATTTTTAGAAAAAAAATTTTTTGAAACATTTTTGGTGATAAGCTTTTCTGTGTAGGATGCTGAGAAATCTCGAGGTGTTGATACACCTTTAGTCAGGCCAACATAAGCTGTTTAGATTTCAACAAGACCCAAGTCAATTAAATGCTAATGAAGTGTATTACGGCACAGAAAGTACGTATTCAATTCTGCGCTGATGTATAGGGTCACTACTTTACTTTTGCTACAATAAAGTATGAAATAGCACAATTATTCCGAAAGGAAAGCTAGTAAATCTCGCGTAGATCGTGCTCTACGGCATCGATAGTGGCGGTCGCAAGATAATTGGACCGAATCCAAGAATATTACAAGATGGAAGTTTACAATGCATATTCCATTACTTTTGAAATTTTAATTGGTTTTACATTAGCAAGCTTTCAATACATTCCCAGAAAACAATTTTTCCGAATATGTCTGACGACATTTAACAGAATAGTATAGTATGCACGACTTCTAACCTACGAATTAAAACTGTATACATATTATCAGATTTAACTTTTCGTAATAGTTCTTATTTATCTCTTGAGAGTTTTCGGAAATTGTGCAAACATGACCAAAATTCCTTTAGAATTTCCCTGGAAATTTCTTCAGAATTCGTAGAGAGTTCTCTTGAACATTTCGGCAAATTTCTTAGAATTTCCTCAGACAAAGAGGTCCGTCCGCTTTCTTGTCAACCACTCAGGTGAATTTCAGTACTTTCTCTCTCTCTCTCCCTCTCTCTCTGACCGTCTTCGGACAGAAATCGAAAAAAAATGTTTGCTGGGTTGGATCTAAAAAGGTTTGCTAATGCAAGTGATTTCTATATTATACGAATAAAGTTTTCCTCTGGTTCCATGTCATCTTCTCATTTTCTCTATTTCATTACTCTGTTTTAAAAAATTTTTCCATTTATTTTACACTTTAAAAATGTATTACTTCTGGTGGCAGCTTTGGCTAGAATTTGAAAAAAAAAACATCATACACACAATATTATAGGGGTGTCTGCCTTAGTACCAGTTGGCATAAAAACATTAAGCATAAAGGCCTAATGACGCAAATTGCCAAAGGAAAATGCAAGCAAGAAAATGAGGGAATGCAGTTTAAAAAAAATAAGATTACAAATTGCTAAATTATTACAGTGCCAAAGAGATAAACAATCATAGACTATACAGAGAGCATAGAAAAAAGAGAGAGAGCGAGAGAGAGAAATATAGAGTGTGTGCAATAATTGCAACTTTCAAGTTAATGTTTGATGTCAAGAGCATAAATGACATTAAAATAGTTTTAAAAGCTACAAGGCAGAAAACAATAAAAGCCCAGAGATAAAGAATACTAAAACGCATACTCTTACATTTGCACACAAGAACATAAAGCAATAAAACTACTGGCAAAAAAATTGTATCCCACCGAAAAAAAGCTCTCTTTATGTCGTACAACTCACAATATAAAACTTTAATATTTAATGCACGACATACAACAAAATGAACCAAGGCACCAAAGAAGAGAGCACAAAAAAGAGTAATAAAAAAAATAAAATGGAAAGAAACACATAAAAATAGTCGCACCAACTGTTTCAGTTGCTTTTTTTTTACGTCGTTTTCCCTTTCAACAACTGCAACACTTTTCGCTCTTCCACCAAGACTTGCTGCACTTTTATTTGTTGATATTGGCGAGACACTACAGACTCTAACACAAATCAATTACAACTGCAGCAACGGAGTTTCTTTTTTTTTTTTATTAATTTACGTGCAAAATTTAATGCCTGCAAAAGAAACAACTAGAACAAATGGTTTCAATATTCGTATATGGATGAATGGATTGCTTCCATTTTACATTTGGGGAGCAGAAAAACTCAACCATTTTTATTTGATTTTACATACTTATATTTTTTTTCATGTTGTGCTGTTAATTTATCAGTTGTTGGTTTTATTGTGCTATTTGTATTACTTCATTTGCTATTTTTTCTTTCTATTTCTATTTTACTTACCTCTTGTACGCCATTTTTTCATATGCAATTTTATTGCTTGAGTTTAATAGACAAAAGATTTTACATTGCCAAAGTCAAAGTCTCAAGAGTTTAGAAAGACAACGTTTTTTGTATCTGTTCAATGAGTTTGTTTGTTAGATGTATTTTTGTTTTTGTTTTAAGCAGTATCTGCATTGATGAGCTAACCTAAAGATGTTCTTAGCACCGGTTAAATTATTCTTCCTTTCCTCTGTTTAGGCTTCAATTAAACCCACGTAGAAAGCAAGCTGCGAGTGCGGATGAAGTATGCAGCAGGACATAAAAAACATGTTTACTATTCTGTTGGTGTCTTATTTATAGTTCACAAAATATTATCTAGTTCCACTAGAAAGATATGATAAGAGAAATTCCCATTGTAACTTCTTTATGGTCCATCGAACCGGAGTATAGTATAGACGCTGCAGCCACAAGACACAGAAAACACGTATTTCATTTTGCTGGTGTGTATCTATAGATTACATGGTTGTCTGATATATGCAAGCAATAAATTAGAATTAAACTGAAACATACTATTTCGCAAAAATTCTTTTAGAAATTCAACATATCAATGTTCAGATCTAAAGAGTTGTGTAATTACAGTTCGCAAGCTCTTCTCAGGCTCAACCAGACACAGACAACCCAATGCAACTTGTTTATGGTTCTTCAAACCGGATTGTACTTGCTGGAGTACACGACTACAACAATCTTTACGGTAATAGGACCTTTCAGCTGGCGCAATTGCCATAGGAAAAGAAGCCAATAATGCTAACAAAGAGTGCAGAAGCACAGAAGCGCACTTCCCATATTGTTAGCGTTAAATATAAGTACATATACTCTGCTCTGGTTCCGCTATTCAGACCACCTTCTCTGCAAATCATCTTTTGCTAAGAAGCATTATGCAATAATAAGGTCAATGCAACGCAACAGATGTTTGTGGTTTACCATCGTAAAGATGTCAAACTTCATATAAAAAACCTAAACAAAAATTTTTTTTATTTGGAGTTTGTTTGATATCTTCACGATTATGGCATTTTTGATGTAGAGATGCATTGTTGCATTATGGCTAAGGAGTAGAAAATCATCTTAATTTACTCCATACTGCTTTTGTTTATTTTAATTGTTTCTTTTATAAGACCAGAACTCAGGGGATGGCCCCTATTCATGCAATACAATTGTGCCGGAATTAGGAAAATTGGTTATGGGAAGGATGATAGAGGGAGTAGCGCTTATGGACATTTGACTTGAACCTTCCAACATTGAAAGTGACAGGAAATACATCTGCAGGAAGATTATTCCCCATACGAACTGTTCAGGCAAAGAAAAAATTCTCTCTGTAATGCGTAAACCGATTCACTGACGTATCGACCCTTTGTGGTACTCTTGAGTGCCGAAGTGGCTGATTCGTAGCGATGCTAACCTATCAGTAGAGAGGTTGCGGTTTCAATTCCCGCCATAGACTGGGTGTTATTCTGCAGACAAGCTATATCGCTTCGCTGGTTGTTTGTTCTTAAAAAAAAGAATGCGTTGTTCACAGAAAAGAGCGGGTTTCAGGAACAAGTTCCCTGATTTCATCAGAATACATTACTTTGTTGTAACGATAAAACAACGAAATACTCCCCATATTGCGTCGGTGCTCCAGCGAGTGAATATAGTTGGCTATCCTACTGTCGCCGATGAGCATCTTCGCCTTCTCATGTCGGATATAGGTGGTATAATTATTAAGGATATACGATGCAGTGATGTATCTTCTACGCCGTCTTAAGAAACCGAGGCACTTGAATGCTTCTTTTGAGACTTGAAAAATGTGGCCAGCCCATCGAACGTCAAACTGGACCTTCATGCCAAGAATAATAATGCATATGTGCAAGAGCTTTACGAGCATTAAAATCGCCCCTATTTTTATAAGATCGTGAAGTGTATCATTCATGTTTTCCCTCATGGCCCCAATCTCCGACAGGCTTGGCCTAGTACTGAATGAATATGAATGGCAAATGCTGCAATCATGTGCATATGAGTAGATAGTAGAGTCATTAAGAAAAATTAGAAAGAAGGTAGGAGAAAGAACAGAGGAGTGCGGTACCCCTAAATTAATCTTGAACTCGTTTGATGAGATCCCATCTATAGCAACTCGTATAGTACGATCGCTGAGAAAGCTAGATATAAATTGAGATGACCACCAACATCAAAAGCAATAAGTTTTGACAAAACTCACCATGCCACACTCTATCAAACGCCTTAGAGATATATAAAGCCACTATCTTACTCTCGCCGAAATGGGGTATGGAGTGACACCATTTTCCCGAAAGGACTGCCAGTAAGACTCCCGTAGAGCCTCATCTACGAAAGCCATACTGGCGATCGCTGAGTAAGCAGTTGGATTCCAAATAACTCACAAGATGAATATTCATATTGCGATTGGGCGGAAATTTTTAGGGTTACTATCCTCTCCATTTTTGGGGATTGGCGTTACATTGGCAACCTTCCAACACAAGAGGACCGCACCAGCGTTATATAAAGTGCTGCAAGACCAGTGCTGGAATACCATTCGGCCCAGGAGACTTATTTATGTTGAGATCTGCTAAATCCTTTTTGCATCTTTGTGATTAACCCACACACCTTGGTGTGGTGCTGCTTGGGGAAAAGGAAAATTGTTCTTTCCAGACATTACCTCTAGTCAATTACCCATAAAGTTTATGTATTACTACCGAATCTTTGAAATAACAGAGCAACGGGTGTGCATATAAGTAAGTATTCAAAGGAAGTAGGTTAACCTATGCAATTCTGGTGGCAGCTAAGGACTCGTTCAAAAGTTAAATTTTAGGGGTTTTCCTTCGAGGTTCGACCAGTAACATAACACTCGTACCACGGTTCTGGATAGATCCACAGGTGACTTTCCTAGAGGGATAAAAAGATGATGCCCTCATTCGCAACATCATCTTAGACGATGTTCTCGAAAAGCATATTCTGTTCCTATGGGGATAGATATGATGGATGACTTCGTCTTACACTCAACATTAAGGTCGATGCTGTGACCGGTTATTGGTCAGTTTTCCTTCGAGAGTTCACGTTGGTTTGATGACTGATGCTCGAACAGTGTTAGTGGATGGTTGGACTGGACGTGTTATCTGTGCTGTTTATAAACCAACGGAGACTGTATTGGCGGCGTTTTATGGGCGGATGCTGAGGAAAGCCAGTGTAGCTGTCGTCTGTCTTTTTGATAGACTTCTAGCTTGCGTTAGCTGCTGATATAGCAAGAATTTAGATAGTTCGAACAAGGTTGGCCGGCCATTCACAAGAAGTTGCTACCTGTGTGTTTCTTGCAAGCCACACATGTGCCTTTGTGGAAATTCGGGATGGTGGTGACCACTAAACTTCACTCGTTGTTAAGAACATCGTTAGGTTAGCCCGCAAGGCAGGTACTGACGCTAATCTGGAACACATCAGATTCTTCTAGGTGCTGTTTCCACTCCAACTAACTGCGTAGGCGGTTGTAACTGGTTAGTGATCTATAGTAGGGGGACTGTTGACCAACTGGACCGCCTTGGTAGTAGCAGACTACATAGCTCCAGCACCTTAGCAAGATAATGCAGCCTGTACAGAAATTGCTGCGAGGAGTGTTGGTTTGATGTCTGATGCTCGACCATTGTTAGTGGGTGGATGGTTGGACTGGACGGCAGACAACCAACATAAGGTTATTTATGGTGTTGATAAACCAACAGAGACTGCATTGGCGGTGTTTTATGGACGGACGCCTTTGTGGTAGACTTCTAGCTTGCGTTAGCTGCTGATATAGTAAGATTTTAGATAGCTCGAACAAGGTTATCCGTCCCTAAGGAAATACATAGTTACCTCAATGTTGTGTGCCCAACCGGTCTTAAGTAGCCGTCACGTTAATCCTTTAGAAAGGCACTGACATAAAGTCTTAGACACATCTTCGTTTTGGCAGCTTCTGCTGAACTCAGATGACGTTAATCATGACTGAATTGGCAGTGTCATGTAATCTTTGCGACAATATCCTTCAAATGTATTCTATGCATTCGTTAGAGGTTCCTAGTAGGTATTGAGTTCATCCTGGATACCCGGCATTCTATCTTCGTGTATCCTAATACTTTGAAGTTTTGTATCCCGAAAAAAAGTTACTGCCAATACTTCAGCCATATTTAGGGAACCAAACTTGGAAGAGCCGTAACTCATCTGGCACCACGGATACCAGTAAGTTGTGAGAACTTCTTCCTGGACTGGTTATTGGTGAGGTTTCTTCGGGAATCATGGTTTAGACCCCAATATCTTAAAAATGTTGGCTGAAGGACCAATGATTGTGGTGGTAGCAAAGTTTTAACGGACTTCCTCTTAATACTGTTACTAGTCCCACAGAGCTGCCAATACTACAGTGTGAGATGTGTGTCAAATGTCATGTTGGTATGATGGCTAAAGCTTTGGGTTCATTCGGGAAGTAATGCCTTACCATCTTATTTAAGTCGGCATCTCTGCTAATTATTTATTTTTTTTTGCTGCTTTTTTAATGAACGGATATTTAGCCTGCGGAGTGCCATATGGAGCACAAGCCTTAAACATTAACCTCTTTATAACAAATATATCTCCATAGAAAATAGTTATTAACATGAATCACTTAATTGATACTAAATAAATAAAATATCAAGTGATAATTCAATTCTAGCTTTGAATGCTAACAAAAGGTGTTACTTAAAAGTTATGAATTCTTCGATATCTCAACCAAAGAATAATTTTCCCTTAACTTTCTACATAAATTAATTTCACAATAAAAACGTTTATAAACTTAAATAAAATAATAAATACTTTATTCTATTAAAGATATCCATCTAGCAACTTTTTTCATGTGGCTTTTTGACCTGCAAAACAGGTACAAAAAATATTCAAGTTTATAGTCCTTGAAAGGATTTAGGCTTCACAGAAGTCAAACGAATTTTTAGCATCCAAAATATCATACATGTACTTGTACTTTGTTAAATTAACAAAAACAATTTAAAGACATGAAAAAATGGTAAAACAACAATGAAAAAAACACCACAAACAAGTTGCTCAACAACTAAGTCATCAAATTGAAAACAAAATCACAGCATTTTTTTTTCTTTTCTTTTGTTTGATTTCGTTTAACCAACTCTTGTAGTACTGGCTAGCTGGCTGGTTGCTTCTTAGCTTGTTTGGCCGACTGGCTAGATACAAAAAAAAAACGAAATGGTGGCACAAGTATGCAGGCACATTTTATTTCAATAGAACCGGTTAGTGGGGCATAGAATCGAGAAGACTTGAAAAATAAATACAAATTATGTGCGAATACTTGGTATGATTGTTGCAGATAAGAGAGTACATACTCTCTGTTGCAGTTAAATATATTTATTTCATTTCGTTTTTCAAAAAGTTATTGTATGTACGAAAAATGTAGATGTAACAACATACAGCGTATAGTCAATTCTATTGCTAGAGTTTTGCCGATGTGAGGAAAACTATACAAATTAGGAATGACTTTAGTGGCAAATATGTAAGTACTTCCTTCAGCTAGTTTGGAAATTTTAATCGATTTCTATTTAGTCATTTATAGAAACTTGAAGGAAATCAAGACCTAGAATTTTACAGCAATGACGCACGATTGGTTAGTGGTTGTTTCTCTGATCATTTCAGACTAAAGCATTCTTTGTGGAGAAGTAAGTAGGCTTATTCACCTTTGTGTCGTGTATTTTTTTTTTAAGAGAAGTAACACAATCAGGCAATTAATGCCTACCAGTTAATTAATTAATGTGTTACCTTCTTTGGAAAAGGGAAAGTGTGAAGAGAACAGCTGGTGAAGTGGGAGAGAGATAGAAAGCTTAACTGCCTGTTCGCCGATGTCGAAGGAGTTCTTTCTTTCGCACAAAATACATTTAAAGCAAAAACAAATTCAAAAATTTTGTTATTGTTTTAAATGTAATTGTGCGAAAGAAAGAACTCCTTCGACATCGGCGAACAGGCAGTAATTCATTTACAACCCTGCTATTGCGCGTTTTTTTTTTGTAGAGCAGTGTTGCAAGCCCCTCTGGTGTCAAGTAGAAGTATTAAGTCGTTTAAGCTGTTTAGCCATTTTATTAGTTATTTTATTTCGCCGACGGTTCTGTTACAATACCGACGGTTCTGTTACAATACCGACGAAGGAGGGTGCTGTGAAGTACATTAGGATATGTTAGTATTAATCGCTGCCGGTACTGCCAAGGCGATCAGTGCTATGCCTTCATCACTTTAACAGTCCAACAACAACCAATACAAGAACACACCAATGCACATGAGAAAATGCATGATGTTGTTGGCAAGCCTGAAACTAGTCTTGAACTCAAGACCTCAGGGTTTGTAGTCAAACGCGCTAACCACTCAGCCAACAGCACCCTCATGTATGCAAGTTAAATGACGTTCTACATTAGTTCAAGGAAATTCTGGTTCCAATAGTTCCATTTTTTATGGTCACCGGTGAAGCTACAAAGGATCCTTTCTTCCAATTTCTCGTTGCCTTTGGACTAATCGGTTCTCAACAGCTCACGAGTAAAATTAGCAAATGCAGTTTTAGGCCCATCAAACCCAGCTCCATAGTTCAAATGCGAGTCAGAAACACTACCGTAAGTTGCTCCTGTTTCTTTTGTTCGCAAAACTTTTGGACGGTAGGCAACTAAGAGAATGTAATGCAACAGGTAAAACGGGACAGGTAAACCCCCTATTGTCGTTCTTAACTCAATTCGGTTTGGTCATCTGAGAGTATTTTATTTCCGTCAAATTTCTCAAGAATTTGTCTCCTTTCCTGTCAAACTTGATATTTTAAGTTGGAAATGCCTTAACAATTTCAACTAAAACTTTTATGTTTCACAATACTAAAAAAAATGTGGTCGCTTAAAAGTTGGTATGACTCTCAGACGACCAAACTGAGTTTGAGTTGAAAACGACAATAGGGGCAAAAGTTAAAAGAGTTGAGGATGCGGATAAAGATTATAAGTTCAGTATTGATGGCTAGAGGATCAGGACTGGAAGCATAAACTGCTTCTCATGAAGGAGTTGTGGCCGTTGAGGCTTGTTTCCGATATGTTAACTAGACTGGTGAGTGTATCGCTTTGCGTATTAGTAGAGGGAGTGGTTTTCAGTCTGAGCATCGGTAGTCAGATGATATTAGGCGGGCTATTCTTTTCACTCTGTACATCAGTATTCCACACTCGGCTGAGAAGGAGGAACACTATTGCTCTCAGCCGAACACGAGAGACATAAACAACCAAAGAACCAACCGCTGAAACAAATATTTTTGTGTGGCATTGGCTGGACTTAAAAATTAAAATTTTAGAGTTAAGATTTGATTACTTATTGTTAGTTCAATTTGATTGAAGATACAATAAATAAATATAACCGAAAAAAAACATCAGTATTCGGAAGATAGTAGCTCGGCTTCTCCAACATATACAACACAATAACACACAAATGCACATGAGAAAAACACATGATGTTGTTGGCTTGCCTGAAACTAGTCTTGAGCTCAAGACCTCAGGGTTAGTAGTCAAACGCGCTAACTACTCAGCCAACAGCATCTTCAAAAGAGAGCATTTTTTTCAGCTGGATCCGGCGCTGAATAAATAGATTTTCAGGAGATTCACCCATCTTTCCCTTTAATATCACTAAAATCTCTCGAAACGGAATCTCTTCTGTCTATGTAGTTTTCTTTTTTATGATTAAAGAACAAATGTTACGAATTTTGCAGTCGGTGGGGCCGAATGTAGATGGCTGTTTGGTCGGCCATATAAGTAAGTGGCAGGCCGGTTGAGTGTATCTTACTGATTTTTCTTTTTATATGACTCTGTAAAAATGTTGTTGTGTTTTTATTATTATTATTTTGTTTGTTTCTTTTTCTCATACGTACACGATTTATGTATATTCTAATACATGCGACCGAGTGTATGTAGACTTTTTTATGCATTTAAAACATTTTTTTTTTCTTTTTATAAGATTTTGTTGCGGTGTTTCTTTTTTTTTTAATGTGAATTTGTAATAAAATGTGTGTTTTTGGTTGTGATTTTTTTATGCAAAAATGTGCTGGTTTTTTTGTATTTAGAATATTTTACTTGTTTTACGTATTACTACTTACTGGCTGTATTCTAACCAAGAGATTTAATGTTTTTTTTTTTATAGCAAGTGTAAAATAGAAATAGACGATGCAAATAAAACGAACGCATTAGAACATTAACTGGAAAAAATATGTTTATGCAAAAGTTGAGAAATGGGAGATATTAAAAATACTAATAATTTCTAGAAGAATTGAATGGCCAGGAGTTTCTTTAAAGCGTTTATGATCATTGATCGCACGAACAAACTGAATTTGAATTTTATATGACACCTGATAAACAGGATATTTTTTATTAATTAGGGTCCATTCACATATTACGTAACGCTCCGAGAGGGGGTAGGGTTAAAGATATGTTACGGATTAGATACTTTATACTGAAATTTTTGTATAAAAAGCGTCACGAAGGCGGGGGGTATAAAACCTTTGAAAATAGCGTTACGTAATATATGAATAGGCCCTTATTTGAAGCTCTTTTTAAGCTCAAAGTTTTTTTTATAAAATCTTGAATTTTCGAATAGGTTGTTCTACCGTTTTAACCTGGCTCATCCAATTTTTTTCCAATATATTCCAAAATCGTTGAATTTTCATCACCTTTAACAGGCGCGGATCCAGCTTGAGCTTTTGGAGGGTGACTTCGAAGTAAAACACATTATTTTCCCAAACTTCTTTTAGAAACTCTATGGAAATTTACTCGTTTTGAGGGGGCGGGGGGAATATCCCCTCCCCTTGTATCCGCTCCTGCCTTTAAGCTATTTTAATATTATTTTTATGTACTCAACAATTTCGGAGTTGTCCAGACCGAAATAATGATTTTTATTTGCAAAATTTAAAAGGTTTCATTTTTTCAATATTCATAAAAAAAAGTCGAAAACGGGGGAAAAAGTTATCACTCTTATTACGGTATCGTGAAGCTACTTCTACATAAAATGAAAACACTTTTTTTTATGAAGATCCAAGGATAAATGTATTACTAATATGATTATTTCGAACGTATTTTGCTTATGAATCCAAATTGATTTTTAGGCTAAGGTTCGTACGTAACGTTTAATTCAGAAAGAATTGCGCATGGCATAATTAATATTCCAAGGAACTAGGGAAAAAATTAACATCAACTTAGTTTTTCAACGTACACAGCAGAACACAATAGCGACACTTTCGGAAGCCGCTACAACACTTCCATCATTGGAGTTCATGTGTATTTTGCTTATCACCACTTGTCAGGTGGCTCTGTTGAATGTGATTTTAATTCTTATATATACAACTTTTTAGTGAAAATTGAATACGAGAATGAATGCACTTTCCCAGCGTTGCTATCGGTTTATTTTTCTTCATTCCCATTTTTCTGATCTTTGTTCTACTTAAGACAAACTTTTTTAGCTTGATTTTATACTTACCCACATAGCATTTGGAAGATGGTTTTACGACTACCTTCGATGATCAAAAAGTGATTAATCAGTTGCGGGCTTAAAACAAAACTCGAAAATGATTCCTACAAATGGCTAGAAAACGACTTGTGCGCAATCATAAACTGATCATGCATATGTTCGAAAATTAATCTTTTAAGACTAACTTAGACGATCAAAAAGTGATTAAGCAGTTGCGCGCTCAAAAAACTACTCGAAAATTAGTCCCATAAATGCTTAGAAAAAGACTTGTGCGCAATCATAAATTGATCAAGTATATGCTCGAAATGTGACTGTTTTGAGTATTGTTATAGAACTAAGTTTATGTTAGCTTTGTGCTGTCGATATTGTAGGCAGTACCTTAGCTGAGTGGTTGGTACGTAATGTTACAAATCCGAAGAAGCTTGGTTCGATTCTCATTTAAAACTAATTTTTTTTTATTTGACTTTCTCGAAAGTGAGTCGTAATTAACTCAGAAATGTTCAAAAATACTATTTAAAAATTACTAAAAAATGAGTCGAAACTGATTTAAAAGCGGGTAATAAAAGACTCCTCAAGAGGAGTCGTACGTAGCGTACCATTTTCTACCGACAAGAGTATCTTTTGTGATCAGAAAATGAGCGCATAAATGATTATTTTAATCGAGCTAAGGAATGAATAGACTCGAAGGTTAGGTTAGGTTGGGAAGGGTAGTGCTATGCCGCACATCCACTCGGAGACCCAGTTGGATCCATTGTGATTCCCTTCTATTAATACCGCCTATTAAAACCCAGAAAAGGAGCATCCTGCTATCCGCCATTCAACCACCTTATTCCCATAATGAAGCCCCTGATATCCTCAAGTTCACACTTCGCGATATCACTAATGCTTCCATGGAAACGTCTGCCAAGCCACCTAAGCCTGTGTCGTTGCAGCCTCGGGCAATGGCAGATAACATGCTCAATAGTTTCTGGTTCCTCCTCATCATCGCACATCCTACAAAAATCTGGAGTGCCAATCTCCCAAATGCTGGTCCTCGCCCTGAACGAGCAGTGACCAGTCAATGCGCCTATTAAGACCCCTATCACCTTCCAATTCATGCTCAGTAACAGTTCGGATCTGCCTAAGTCAAGCTTTGGGCACATCGCACTCGAGACTCTACAATCCTCCTTGCTCCCACATGAACGGTTGGCCCTATTCGACACCCAGTCATTGAGCTCCCTATAGCAATGACCGATCGGTACTTTAACCGATCTATCACACAATTCCACATCTAACGCTGACCCTAATCTTGCCAGCTCATCAACTGTCGCATTTCCCTCAACATTGCAGTGGCCAGGAACCCAACATAATCTAACACTATATTTGTCCATGAGCAAGTTGAGGGCTCTCCTGCAGTCACTAACTAGCTTCGATCTGACACAGTGTCCCTTCAATGCTTTTGGCGCCGCCTGACTGTCGACGTATAAGGTTATCTCCTCGCCCTCAGTCATATCTGTGGCCATTATCTCCGTGGCCCTGAGGATCGCCAGGATCTCAGCTTGGAAAACACTACACTCGTTCGGTAGCCTAAAAGACTTACGAATGTCCGTCCCCAAAAAATAGACACCAGCTCCCGTGCCTGTTTCCATTTTGGTCCAGTCCGTGAAAATAAAGACTATAATATGATCGATAATTTCATACATTACTAGCTGGGTAAGTATATATGAACATGTAAACATGTGTTTATTAATATGATAAATAAATTGATGGCAACGCTGGGAAAGTGCACTTTAATATCAACCTGAGAGTGATTTAATTCTCGTATTCAATTTTCACGAAAAAGTTGTATTAATAAGTATTAAAATCACATTCAACAGTGCCACCTAAGAAGTCTTGATAAGCAAAATACACGTGAGCACTGACGATGGAAGTGTAGCGGCTTCCGAAAGTAACGCTACTCTGTTCTGCTGTGTACGTTGAAAAATTAAGTAAGAAACGTTACGAACCTTAGCCTAAAAAATATATGTATTATTCAATGTGGATATATGTATTATTCACAATAAGGTAAAGTTGCATGATTTTTACAAAAATTTAAAGTTTTGAAGAGGCTGCCCTACAGATTTTATCATAACTTGACAACTGGTCGGCCGATTTTGTTAAAAATTAGCGTAAAAATTGAGATTTAAAAATTAAGATTAAAACTGGACAAAGAACATGGAACACACGGTGACCTACAGTGTGTCAAATTTGACTTTTTTGGCATGAAAAATATTGTTGGCCTCATCATAACTTTTACAAATATTATCTGATTTTATTAAATTTAAAATTGTTGTAAAGCTTATAAATAGACGAAGTTTTTTAAACTGAAGAAGAAGAAATAAAAATTAAAAAATGTAGTTTAGTACAATTTTCATGCAGGTCAGAGGCTATTCACATATCACGTAACGCTGTGTGGGAGGGGGGTTTAAAGATTTGTTACAGATTGTATAAATTATATTGAAAATTTTGTAAAAAGCGTCACGATGGAGAGCGGGGTGGTATAAAATCTCCAAAAATAGCGTTACGTAATATGTGAATATCCCCTAAATTAAATGCTTCTGAAAATTTTGCTATTTTTAGAAAATCGTCTCACGAGGCCACATTTTTGAGCTTGCGGGTAACAATTAAAAGCCAGGAGTCTAACCGTCACTTTCGATATCGAGCTGATTCGATCGAGTTTTCTTAGTTTGAGATTATGACATTCGATATCGAACAATATTGTTCGATTAAGGGCCAGGTTAATTATATTAAATGTATAATTTGCAAAGAAATTTGAACAACTCGATGGGCGTTTTTTTACCCGACTGCACGACGCATAGACGCCGAACGCATGGGACGGTTTTGATAATTCTTACGTCAATCGATTTGTATTAATCAATCCTGTGATATGGCAGTAGTCAAAATTCAATGTGGCGGCCAACAGACGCCATTTTGTGAAAACGAAAAAAATTTAAAAGTCGGCGAACTATATTGAAATGGGTATCATTGAACAGGTATTTGAAAATAATCTTTAGGTTTCTCTTATCATTTTTCATTTCGAATGACCATTTGCGTAAGGGGGAACTTAAATCAAAAAATCTAAAACCAAACTGTGTACGAAAACTAAAAAGAAAACAAATAAAAAATAATAATTTTGAAAAAATCAAAAAACCCGACTGCGTAAAAGAACTAAAAGAAAAACAAAACAAATAAATCGGGCTCCTCCAAAGTGTGCAAAAGCAAGCCGATTCACCAGTTGGAAGTTTCAACGAAATCCTACTATAAAAGATATCTGGAGTGCTGACAAAGCTTATAGGAAGGAGCAGCACACAAATTATATGGAGAACATTTTCTTCATCCATACTGTTGAAATTTTATTGCAGCAAAGAATTATTTCTTTGAAATTTATGTATGGAAATCATTGCAAAAACAGTTTTCTCTTTTATATCTTTTTTATGGATGAAATTTTGTTTGTTTTAAACATTTACTTTTACTTAATTATTAAAATTTTATGTCTTAGGGCTTTTTCTATAGGTACAAACAAGCTTTTTGCGTTAACATGAAAATTTTATGTTTTAAATTTACGAGTATTTTATAAATTACTCTTGTTAAGTTTACAACAAACAAATCACGTGTATTTTTATCATGATGTCAGAATTAATGTCTCAAAATAGCTGGCAAGAAGAAAAAGGGCTAAATTGACAACCTTGGGGTTAGTGTTGTACATTTATTTACAATAGGATTTTGTTATTGTTTGTACTCGTTTAAACCGAACTCATTGTTGTCTACTATCTCCTTGTTTATATAATTGTTATTGTATTTTATTCATGTTCTTACTTTAATAAACTATACATACTCAAAAATATACGCAACGGTAAAACTAAAAAGGCCTTCTCAATTCATGTTATCTTTAAGGCCTACTTACAGCTTCTTTTAGAAGGCCTTGACTCTACCTAAGAAAAGACATTCTATAAGAAGGTAGGAGGAAGAAGTATTTTATTTTTAGATATTTCTTTTTTTTTTTTTCATAAAAAAATGTTTTTTAGAAGTAACAAACAGTCTCGTATTCCTTTTTCGAAAGTAATGTGTATATAAAAATGAAATTTACGTATAAGAGATATCATACATGTTGTTGCTATTATGCCGTTTATATTGTTGGAGCGAATTAACTTGACCTTATTCCGGTGAAGTTATTCATGTCCAATTTGTTCTTAATAAAAATACATACACAAACTTTAGCCTCCCTCATATATATGTATATATAAAAATTTCTTTGAACAAAAGAAAATATTTCGAAATAAAAAATCACATTAAACAAATTGTACCTCCATTTGCTTTTTGACAGACCTTCTTTAGAAACCCTTCAACATGGCCTTTTTAGGAGGTCTTTTGTCAGGCCTTCCAGAAGAAGCACACGGAAGAGCTTCCCCGCAATGATAACGTTTGTAAAAAAGATATGAGTATGAAATGGAGCGCAAAGGAATTGTTTATCCAAAAGGAGTACAAAGGCCTTCTAGAAGGCATCCGTACTTCCTGCTGGGTATGTATGTTATATGTATGTATATGGTGGTGATTAAGGCGGTTAAATGTTCATGTACTTTTCTCCTTATTCTATATTCCCTAGGACAAATGGTTTTGATTTTAAGGCTGAAAACGGGTTATTATCAAGGAAGCGAAGCTGATAAGATATAGTCGACCGTGCACAGTGGAATTTAAATGAAAAGGATTAATAAATTTGCAGTTTCTAAGCATAGATCTTTTTCATGTGGTAAGAAAATTAACAAACATTACTGGAGAAATAATTAAGTACATGCAAAAAAAAAAAACAATTGAAACTTTGTGAAGAATTCTACGAAACTCTGATGTCTGCCATCACGTGCTCCTACACAAGAGCAGATGTGAATAACATGCAGTTAACCCAAACATCTCCACCGATTATCCAAACATCAGCGAAATATGCGACGCGATAAAATCGCTCAAAAACAATAAGTTGCCCGGCATAACATTTCGTCAGAGATGTTAAAAGTGGATGCAATAACGAGCGGCAAAATTTTCGTTCGGGTGCTCAGAATTTTCGCCAGACGAAATTGCTGAAGGTGTGATTATGAAACTGGCAAAAAATGTGATCTAACAAGTCGCAAAAACTGGACAGGAAACCAGTCTTCTGAGTATGATTAATAAGGTTATGGTGCAAATCTGTTCATATAATAAAACTGTAGATGAAATATTTTTTGAAAATTTTCATGGTGGCGTAAACAGTAATGTAGAACACAAAACCTCAACTTTTGAAATTTTTGTCTGTCTGTCCGCAAAAATCACTAAACGGGTTTTTATGAAATTTGATATGGAGGTACTTTACGAGTCCTGGTTCGAAAAACCATAACATTTAGTTTTCTTGCCTCATATCTTCAAAAGCATTAATTTCTCAACAAAAAACAAAAATTGCAGGAAGAAAATGTTGCTCTTGAAGTTTACAAGAAAACCAGCCATATTTTACTTTTTTCTTTTGACCATATAGCTAAATGTGTTTAAAACAAAACAAGCCATATTTTATTAAAATCGATCTACAACTTTATATTTTATTCACAATTATACGAAAATTGCGATTTCCATATAACTAGAGTTTTTCACGGGATATTCCGCTTAATTTTCAATCCCTAAACTCCGGGAAACTAGTGCGAGAATTCCCGGGGTTTTTTTGCATTAATCAGACAGAGAGAACTAGAACTTTTTCATATTAAGGGCCACCCTTATATGCATATTTTTTAGTCTAGTCACACTAGAGTTTTTCTTTTCCCGTACTTTTTCATTTCCCGGGAAAGCAGGATTGATTTTGCAATTTCCCGGGAATTTCCAAAAATTCCCGTCCAATACAAAACGATACAAAATATCATTTGATTTAGTTTATTTGAACAAAAAACAAAAAAACAATTCATGAGATCTCAAAAGCATAAAGGAAAAAAGAACCAAAAAAATCTCTAAAATGCAAAAAATTACCAAATCTAAAAAGATCGCCAAAAATCGAAAAAAAATCTCCAAAGCAAAAAAGAAGCGGCAAAACTAAAACACGCTAAAACTAAAAATATCGTAAAAATAAAAAAATCCCCAAGAACCGAAAAAATCACCAAAACGAAAAAAGGGCCAGAACTAAAATAAAATTTATAAAACTAAGAAAATCACTTAAAACGAAAAAAATCGTCAAAACAAAAAAAAAAGCCAGAACTAAAAATATCGTAAAATCGCTTAAACTAAAAATATCGTAAAAAAACAAAAAACAAAAATCGCCAAAACAAAAACGCCAAAAAGGGAAAAAATCGCCAAAACAAAAAATGACCCAAAACTAAAAACTGCTAAAACAACAAGAGAAAAACATCGCCAAAATAATAAACAAAACGCCAAAAACAGAAAAAATGTCAACACAAACAAAATCGCCAAAACTAAAATAACCGCCAAAACGAAAAAAAACACCAAAACTAACAAAACTTACACAACTATAAACATCGTCAAAAACCGCAAAAAAAACGCCAAAACAAAAAAAATCGCCAAAACCCGAAAAATGTCGTAAAAACTAACAAAAATTGTCAAAAACCGAAAATAATCGCCAAAACAGAAAAAAATCACTAAAGCTAACAAAAAATTTCCACAACAAAAAAATCGCCAGCAACGAAAAAATCGCCAAAACGAAAATTATCGCCAATACTAAAGAAAATCGCAAAAACGAAAAACAGCACCAAAGCTAAAAAAACTCAAAAACCAAAAATATCGCAAAAAAATCAACGAAAAAATCGTCGAAACTAACATAAATGGCATAAAACGAAAAATTTCGCCAAAATGTAAAAATCACGCTAAAATTAAAGTCCCAAAAAATAAAATAAAAATAACCAAAACGAATCTGAGTATGTATATGGGCAAATCCAGCGTGACGAACACTACATTCGTACGCGTTTTGTGATTATATAATAAACAGTTTTTAATCTTTCAAAAGAGATACCTTCAACTTATGCATAGTGTTTAGTGGGATTTAATTGTACTTTCGAACGGCATAAGACATAATTTTTTAACTACCTATTTGTTGCAAAATAAGTGATCACAAAGTTTTGTTACGCACGCTATAAAAAGTGGAAGTAAAGTAACTTTGAAAGTTGAACTATGTTTCGTATTTTTTAGCGGATTATGCATAATAAAGCATACAAAGTCTTATTCATAAAAGAAAGAGGAATATAAGAGAATTCTAAAATAACTTATTTCCAGCCAAAAAATGTTGTCGTTTTTTAGCAAGAACCATGAACACTTTGTGACGCACGCTACGTGACGAATGCTACATTTTTTCTTGATAGCTATAACTTTGTAATTGTACAATTTACACCAAAAAAATGCTTAGTGGAGTTGGAGATAATATTATTATCTAAAAGAAAGTTTTTTTTTTTAATGTTTATATTCCTCATAGTTTGCGAGATAATTTAAAAATAGTCACTATCTTATTTTCAAGATAGGGGTGTTCTCGACCACCTCCGATCTCGAAAATTCAAACTTAAGCTTACGGTAACATGTGTCACTAAACGCATAAAAAGTAGCATCCTGTATGAAATGCAAGGTTGGGTCTTTTTTCGGTATATGTATTAGGGACGTAACGATACGCCGTTTTGCCGATCCGATGCCGATACCGATATTTAAAAATAAATATCGCCGATACCGATTCCGATACCGATACGAATATTGAAATTGAGTTCAAGTTTAGATTAACAAAACTCAAGTGAAATTTTTTTAATATACAAAATTACATTATAAGAGAGAATATTTAAAATTGATAAAACATTGGAAGTAATTTTTAAGGAGCTACATTTTCTTTGCTTCCAAAAAATCTATAATTAAAATATGCAGATAATTAGTAGAAAAGCAAGAAAAAATGTTTAATTCCTTTATAATTTTAAAAAATACTCGCCATGCTTTTTAAAAAATCGATTTTTTTAAGGACATTTATCAACTAATATTCTTCTATATAACTTAATAGCTTAATTATTAAAAGACTTCTAAGTTTATATTTACTCACTTAAATTGACATGAAAATACAGTTCTGAGTTTAAATTCGCATAAAAAAAATTGTGAAAATGGGTAATTTTTTATCCTTTTTCCTTGAGGAAAAATTATTATAGAATACCGAAAAAGAAATTTTTCCTAGCATCGCTTTCAATTCGATGATTGGTAATCAAAAAACAGAACTTCTTGCAATGGCAAGGATATGTAAAACTAATTAGAAATTATCCAAATTTGCAATACTTCCAGATCGCGAATTCTACATTTTCATGACTTCTTTGGAGTATCTTTTTTTTGCTGGAATAAGATTTAAAAAACAACGACTTGAATTTGAATTCATGGTAAAATTAACAAAAAATAAATAATTTTTTTACAAAATAACAGCATAAAATATTATTAATTTTTAAAATTGATATTAATAAGATTTAAAAAATTACGAAGTGAATTTAATTCATGGTAAAATCGAACAAAAATAAATGATTTGTTAAAAAACTCTGAAAAAATTTTTAAAAGTATCGTCGTATCGACAGTAAAATATCGCCGATACCGATGTATCGGAAAATATGAAGTATCGCCGATATATCGGTATCGGTATTCGTTACGTCCCTAATATGTATATCCCTGCCATTCATAAAGAAATCACCCAAACAAATTTTTCTTTATATGTTTTTAAGGTTAAATACATAACACATTATTCCATCAACATATATAAACAGTTTTAACAACTCTAAAATTCTGCTCTTAGTGGACCGTTCCTGGGATTTGGGCGAGTCAAAGCCGCACTTTACTGAATTTATTTCTTTTATTTTCATATTTCCCTAAAGAACAGCAGCACTTCAAATGTATGCTTACAAAGAAAAGTTGTCATAATAATTATAAAGAGAAATCCCGGAAATTTCCGGGAATTTTTTTCCCGACAAATGCATGGGATACCGGGAGTTTTTTCCCGGAAAATCCCGAAAGAAAAACACTAGGTCATATGTATACAGATTACACTGCGTTTTATTATTTGGGGTGAGTTATTGTGAATGAGTTTGGAGTTAAGTTATGGAGTTTATTGTTTACGACATTGGGATGATGGGCCGACAAAACAGGACAAGTCATATTTGTAGGAACTTACAAACTTCCATACGTACTTATATATGTATTAATAAATACTAATACAAAATGCAATAAAAGTGTTAACGAAATTCAAATCACAAGAAAATATGTATGTACATATGGAAAGAAATTAAATATGTATGTAATATCAAACTTACTTTATAATATAACAACTTGCAGTTTTTTTCAATTTGCTGGTTTTATTTCTTGCTGTTGTTGCAAGTTTTGCTGTAGGTATTTATTTGTTGTTTGTATGCCTGAATGTATGACAGAATTATTTTGCAATTTTGGTTTTTTTTCACCACTTTTCTTACATGCATTCTGCTCATATCCACCTATTTTTAGCCACATTTAATTTTATTTCTTTTTTATAACAAAAGGGGTTTTAGCATTCACTTATTCACTTTAGCCACTTTTTTTCAACAAACTGTTTTTGTTTAATTATTGCACATTTTATTTAGTATAATTTGGTTTTATTGTTGTTGTTATTTATACTGTGTTTTTGTTTAATTAAAACTTATTTACTTAATACCTACAATTTTATTTCTTTTTTGAATTTTCTTTTGCTTGCTTTATTTCACACACACACACACATTCATTCTGTGAATATACTTATTTTTTTATTACATTTCTTTCTTTTGCATATTCTTCTTTTTCACATTTGTTGTGTTTTCCTCTTTTTTCCCATATTAATTTATTTATATCTACATTATTATTGTTGTTATAATAATATTTAATTTGTGTTTTGTTTAAACATTGTATGCACATTCCCGATGACAATACTTTGCCATTAATATTTTTTGATTTTCTGTTGTTGTTGTTGCTGCTGCATACTACTGTAACTTTAGAATGTAACCCGAGTTGTACTAAAATGGCAGAGCTTTACAAATTATTTTCATCATCAGATCTTTTTTTCATATTAAAACACTTTATTTAAATGCCCATGCATGCTGACAGGTATTTTGCAAACTCTTTATTTATTTAATACTTGTTTTTCATTTATTTGTTAATTACATTTGTTTTTCTTTGTACATATTCCCAATTGCTGTTTTGCATTTCTTCTGTTAAAAAGCAACAATAAATTAAAACGCCCGCACACGTTTTTACCGTAACAACTTCTAATGAGAGACTAATAATTTCTTTGCCTTAAAAGACTCACCTAATGTTGTATTTGCCAAAATATAAAACAAAAGAAAACAACAACAACAACCACACTGAGTTAATAAAGTCAAACATAAAGAAGAAGACCTGAATGCAACAAAACAAAAACAAACCCAACACAATATTGAATGAATGCAGAACAGGGATGGAAAAGTTGTTATAATTGTACCATTTTTGGTACAAAGTGGACGGAACATATGTACATTAGTGAAGATGCTCCAAACAAAATAAATAGTATCCTATGTGATAGAAAATTGAAAAATAAGAAGAAAAAATTAAATAAAAAAGTTTGCGGCAACGCATATTTCCCGATTTATGGGCCTCTAAACTTATCATATAAAACTGTAATTATCAGCCATGTCACAGAATACCATTCCGATTGAAAGTGATTTCAATTCCGTAAGCTACTTCTTCAGAAAACGATAAACGAATGCATACTTTTAGGAGCGCCAAATAAATATTTGAGCATGAGCTTTCCATGTTAATAAAAAGCTCAATATTAGCTTTGTATCTAAAAACAAGAGTAACCAAACCCCTCAAGGTACAAAAACTTTATCACTGTAAAAACGATATACAAAATAAACGGAATTCAAAGCACCAAAAATGTACTTTTTCGGAATGACAACTACGGGAATTCGACTTAAGCACACTTTCCCTTCTTCTACAGATATCTGTTTACAAAAATGATATGTTATCTCGTCACAGAAAATGCAAAAAGCCCTATCTGACACATTAAAAGTTTTACAGGAATAGCATAAAACTTTTTTAAATGAAACCTATATTGACAATTAGTGCGAAATCTTACAATACAAGAAAAATAGGACCCACAAATTTATATATTTGCTGTAAAATTTTGCACAAAGTTCCAATATATTTTTTCATATAATCAAGTTTTATTCTTCTCCTGTTAAGCTTTTAAAATGTTACATAGGGCTTTTTGCATTTTTGTGACGATCCGTACTTAGTACATGTGTCTGGTATTAAAAATATGTTTTGGTACAATTAAGTTCAAAGAATTATAGGCTTAGAAAACAATTGGTACAATTTAAACATCTCATATGCCATCCCTGATGCAGATTTATTTAGTGTGTGCGTGTGCATGAATATGCGTTCAATTATATGCAATGCATTATTAAATACAGTAATAACATCTTGTATAGCTGTCTCTTTTCAACACATATTATACACGCTTGAAATTTATTAAATAATATTGGGTAAATAGTGCTGTTCCTTACAATGCATTAAACTAAAATTCTGTTGTGTACTTTTTCTATCAACAGCATTGCCAGCTGAAAATGTGAATTTTTCAGCGGCAAGAAAATGTCTGTTAAATTTAAAAGGGCAAAGTTATTGTTAAATGAGAGAAATTGATTTCAAAGCGAATATTTCGTTATCAAATTTCGTTCTATACAATATTTGATTGTTTATTTTTTATCCAAATACACGATGAAATATATTTTTAATATCAATTTTTTTTTCGCTAATACATGTGTATGTGTATGGTTGTATGAAATGAAAATCGTGACTTACCGATTGAGCTCCCTCATATAATTGTGAATAAAGTCAAAAGTCGTGGATCGATTTTAATGAAATATGGCTTGTTTTGTTTGAAACATGTTGAACTAGTATTTGCTAATAGAAAAATGGCACGTTTTTTTTAAATTTTGAAATGTAAGTTCCTTATAGAAAACCATGCACATCAATGCTTTAAATAACGAAAATCAATGCTGGGGGAGGGTAAAACAAAAATATTTTGAAAATGAAAAAATACTGGCCGCGAATACTTGTAACAAATACTGGTCACAAGCACTGGTCACAAATACTGGTCGCAAGCACTGGTCACAAATACTGGCCACAAATACTGGTCATAAATACTGGTTACAAATACTCGTCACAAATACTGGTCACAACTACGTAGCATAATGATGTTGCCGCTGCGCAGTTTTCAGATTTTCAGTGTTGCCGTAATATTCCGGGGAAATGCCGGGGAGCTCCTAGGATTTTGCGGATTTTTGGCTTAGTGTTGGTATCTCCTATATGATGTGTGGCGTTGCTAAGCTTTCTGTGGTTTGGCTAAGTGGTTTGTGGCATTGATAGCTGAAGGCGTCTCTATTAATTATTTCAATTCTTGTAAATGATATGAAATTTTTTGACATGATCCAACATAGCATAACATAATGGTGTTCAGTGTTTTCGTAATCTTCCGGAGAAGTGCCGGGGAGCTCCTGGGATTTTGGGAATTGTCGGTCTAGTTTTGGGAATATCCAATGTGGCTTTGTATCTTGTTTGTGACTTGGATAAGTGTTTCGTGGCATTAATAGCAGAAGGTGTCTCTGCTAACTATTAGAGATAATTATCGTATTACTATCTTTCAACTGATAGTTGGTTTAGGTGCTAACTCCTTTTGAAATTGTCATCCTGTTATCATCTGGAAGTTGAATTATGTTATTAATAAGCCATTGGCGTCTAACACCAGCTGCTGCTGCTGCCGAGCTGCTGAGGTACTGCTGCTTCAACTTTTATTGCTGTTTCTGGTCCTGTTGGTGCGCCTGATTGGTGGTTTAGTGCTGCTGGTACGTCGCCTAATGTCTGTACGGATGATAATGGTATGGCGCTTAGGAAGGGTTCAATGACACTGATGCTAATTACAATGCTGTGGCCTCTGGTAGGAGGCCAGCAGAAAATCTAGGCCGCTAGTGTGGGGGGAGTTAATGATTGTGATCAATCCTTGATAGAGTAGAAAAGGGTCACTGAGCGAGGTTTTAACAGCTGATGAAGTAGATAGAGTGCTGGCTTATTAGGTGATTACTATTTTGGTTGAGTATGAGGCTTTCTTGAAGAAACTTATAGCTGCGGCTGCTAATATTGCTGTCTTTATCCCGGTGGTTGCTCCCAAACCGGTTGAGGACGTAAGTAACTACGTTCCTATACGGTGTCAAACGACACCGTGCGTTCTTTTTTAATATGAAAAAATACTTGTACCAAATACGTGTAACAAATACGTGAACCGAATACTGGTAACGGACAGTGGTAACGAAAATACAAACCGAATGCTGCCACTTAGATATTTTAACTGTTTTCGGTGTTGCCGTTGTTTTTAGGAGAACTTCTAGAATTCTGGGGAGATTTTTTGTCCTTGGACCTTGTGTGTGTCTTGGCTAAGGGGTTACGTCGTTGCCAAGTGAAGGTGTCTCGGCTAAGCACCAGGTGTCCTGGCTTAATTCTTGAGTAGTACGCCTAAGTATCTTCCAGGCGTTAGTGGTTTTTTGCTGAAAAATGTTCTTCTTTTTCAAAAAAATTTTAAATTGCTAAGATCTGAATACACTGTTGAAAGCTATAAATAATTTTGTAAATTTTGATATGTAATATCTTTAAATTTCTCTTTTAAACGTGTAAAATTAATAGACTTATAAGTAAAAACTCCCGCTGATTTATGGACCAACGATTGAACACTCAAATATATTGTAAGTTTGTTATATTTTGTTTGATGCTAAGAATTTTATGCTTAATACGTTTGAAATAAAATTACCTTTAAGATATAATTTAAAAAAAAAAATTTTTAACCTTGGAAAATCTTAAAAAAATCAACATATTTTGAAATCTTAAGACCTGTAACATAATGAATTTTGATCCAATCGAAACAGTTTAGATATTGACTGAACGAGCAAAGACTTGTCTATGCAACTGTGCAAAATTTATATAATTCAGATGAACAATTCTCAAGATTTTTAGAAATAGATAAAAAAAAACCTGCAGAAAAAAACATGTTTCTCGAAAATGCTTTTTAAGAAAAATAAATTAATAACATATTCGTGTTTAGCGGCTCACAATTAGCTTAAAAACCATATATCTTTTGAGGTTATAGAAAAAAGTTGAAAATTTGTAAACTAGTGTTATTAAAGGAAAGTTTTCAAAACCTTTTAAATTTATCGATAACTTTAAAAGTAAAAACTTTTCTTCAAAAGTCTTAAACGTCCAAAAAGGAGTGTGAAGGAACGGCTTGTTCAAAAAATAAAAATAAAATTTATCGATAGTTTAGATTGCGCTTAAGGAACTCTCTTTACTAAAATTTAAAGTTATCGAAAATAGTTATACAACTTTAACCAAGACAAACAGTTTAATGGAAAAATTATTTTTTTTTCTTGCATATTTCAATGTTCGCAATTAGTTAAATATTCTATTAAATTGTCTTCGTAGAAAAACTTTTGTAAACTTAATGATCCGCTAACAAAAACTTCCCCTATTAACGAGATAAACATAAATAAACTCAATATACAATAAAAGAAAAGTCATTTTCAAAGACATTTTACAAATAAAAAGTGTATAAAACAAAAGATTTAATGCAGAACAACATACAAATTGCAATTAAATTGAAACTAATTTGTCATTCAAAATTAACGTCAAACAAAGATGCAGATCCAAAATCAATGGCATATCCTTCGTATAACTAAACGCAGCAAGTTTTATCGAATAAATCTTTATATATCTTTTAACTTTATTTAAACAATAAAATGTCAACTTGTCCATTAGATTTGTAAAGGGAAACACTCGGAGGACTAAAGGTTACCAGTAGCTAAAGGTTGCAGCTTTCTTTCCCTTTTGAAGAAGACGCTTTTCTTTGAGGGTAGAAATTGAGCGTCTTTGTTTCACTTAAAGTTGTGGCCATCCATATAAAAATGTTGGAAATATTTGCAAGATTTATTTGCAACAATAAATTACAGAGAATCAAGGAGAAGCAAAAAATAGCTGATGCATAAGTTTTTTGAGTTTTAGCGGAAAATAAAATAGGGGTGGAGTAATAGTTTTCCTTTAATTTTTAATTTAATATCAATAGCAATAAAAAAGTTATCGATAAATTTAATCCGTAGACATATTAAAGAAATCGGTAAATTCTAAAAATAAGACAAGCACAAACTAACAATCAAACGAAAGTTATCGATAACATTTCAGCAATATATGAAAGCTCTGAAAAAAAATTCTGTTGTAAGTGATTGTTATTCATGATTTTTTCATAGAATATAATAAAAATCGATAGCTTTTCTATAGAATATAAATATCAATAAGTTATCGATAACTCTTAAAATTTAATATTTTAGCAGAAAATATCTTTACGATAAGTTTTTGCAAAAACTTAAAGTTCTCTATCACAAATAAAAGTTTTGAATAAATTAATTTTTAAAAATTTAAGTTATTGTTAAATTAAAAAAAAATAACAAAATCGATTACTTTTTAATGGAATAAAAATATCGATAAGATATCGATAACTTTTTAAAATCATTTTTTAGCACAAAATATATTAATAATAACTTCTCGCTAAAAAATTAAAAATTCTCTTAACTTAGTTGTAAAAACATTATCGATAACTTATCGTTGGTTAGAATGATATCGACAAGTTTTCCATCGTAAATAAAAGTTTTTAATGAAGTTAATATTAATAACTTTCATAAAATAACTTGTCCACTCTGATTCTTTTTAACGAAATAATTGTAAATCGATTACTTTTCCAGGGAAAATAAAAATCGATTATTTTTCTTTAAACTATTACATTCATCGATAACCTTCATAAAAAAATTTCTTATGCAAAATAATTTAAGGAAAATGTTTCTGCCTAAACCGGGCTTTGCGATAGCTTAGCTATAATAAAAGTAATCGATAAATTTGCTATATAAAACTGAAATTTTGAATAGCTTGTTCAGGGGAGGAATATTATCGATGATATTTTTAAAGCAAATTAGTTATCGACATTGATTATTTTAGACAAAAAATATTTTTAAATCAGTTAAAGAAAATATTAACAATAAACTTTTTATAGAAAATTGAAGCTTTATCATATCTATTTTATAAAAAATAAACTTATCAACAATCTTTAATTTAATAAATGATATCGATAACATTTCTATAGAAAATAAAAGTTTTTAATAACTGACCATTGGCAAAAAAGTTATCGACTATTGTTTTATGGAAAATAAGCGGCAAATAGTGATGATTTTTGAAATGGTTGTTATCGATAACATTTTAAAGAAAGTTTTTTTAATTGTAGCAATAATGTTAGTATAGAGAGTTTATGCTTTTAGTGACGCAATGGATAAAAAATTATCGACAAACTGTTAATTGTCTAAAGAGATATCGATAATTTTTCAAAATAGTATTACAATTTTTAATGAATTATTATGAACATAAGCAAACAATAATCTATGGTGCTGATATATGTATATCGATAATTATTCTAAGAAAAATTAAAGGTTTTAATAAATTTCCTGTGAAATCGATAACATTAAAATAGCAAAAAAGCTTGATGTCACCATGTCTATACAATTTTTTATACAAAATGTAAGTTAACGATAACAATTTAAGAAAAAAATATTATTTTATGGAAAATCACTCAAACAATAACTTTCCTATGGAAAATTAAAGTTTGCGATGACAATACAAAATTAGCGATAACTTTTGAGTGAATGATATGATATCGATAAATTGTCTATAGTAATTTCCACTAATGACGATTTTGAGTAGAAAAAATTTATCGATAAACTAGCGATAACATTTTTATAGTAATTTAGAGTTATCGATTAATTTTATAAAATTTTTTTGTAAAATAAAAGATAATAACGATAATGTTCCTATGGAAAATTTTACTTTTCGATGATTCAACGAATAAAAAATTATCGATAATTTTTTATTAAAAATTAGGATATCAATGAATTGTTCTTGAAAAAAAGTTAATGAAGCTTTGGGTAGAAATAAAATTGTCTATAACCAATCGATAACAATACAAGGGAACATAGAACAGGTCTATGAAATTTTAATATTAAAAATTAGAGTTATCGATAACTTGTATTATAATTTTTTAAAGGATAAACAGTATTGAACATTTGTATTGAAAATTTAACCTTTCACAGTTTTAACTAATAAGAAATTTCCCGATAACCCCCTAGTGTAAGAACCGATATCGATAACTTTCCATAAAAAGTTTAAGTTTTTAAAAAACTGTGTAGGAAATTAAAGTTTATAAACATCTTGTTGAGAATATAAATTATCGATTACATATCGATAACATAACACTATGAAATAAAAGTTAATGTTATTATGTCAATCATTTTTTAAAATTAAAATTGGGACTTATCAATATCTAAGACAAAAAAAATTGTATGAGCAAATACGTATTTGACAGAATTTCTATTATAAATTAAAAACTCTGAGGGCCCAGCTAATAAAATAGTATCGATAGCTTTTCATATTTAAAAAATATCGATAACTTTTCCATAGAAAATTAGGGTATTTAGTAAATTGCCCATAAAAGAAAAATTAATGATTTCCAATAAAAATGTCGAAAAGACTAGATATCGATAAGACTAGATATTGATAAGACTAGATATCGATAAGACTAGAACACACAATATAATTTAATGTTAGTAGAAATTAAATGGTCTATAGTCTATCGATAACATTACTAGAGAATACAAAACAGGTGTTTAAAATTTTGGTATTAAAAATTTGTGTTATCGATCATTTTAATTAAAAAATTTTTTAAGGAAAAATGCTTTATAATTTTCCTTAAAAAAATTTTAATATATTTTTAACATTTTTAAAATTTTTATTAAATATTCAAATAATATGAAATTGTCGATAACTCGTTATTGTAAAAAAAACATATCGATAATTTTTCTATAAAAATGTTAAGTTTATGAAAAACTATACAGGAAAAAAAGTTAATACGCATATTGCTTAAAAAATATTTTATCGATTACATCTCGATAGCATTACATTATACTATTTTTTTCATTAAAAATGGTTATCGACATCTAAGGAAAAAACTTGTTATGAACAAATACGTATTCGATAGATTTGCTATTGAAAATTAAAAACTCTGACGATTCAGCTAATAAAATAGTATCGATAGCTTTTTTATAGTTAAAAACATATCGATAACTTTTGCATAGAAAGGGTATTTAGTAAACTGTCCATGAAAACAAAGGCATGAAGATTTTGTGCAGAAAACTAGTTGTTGTGCAGAAAACTAGTTATTGTCTATATTTTTTTTTATAGAAAATTAGAGTTATCGATAATTCATTTTAAAAAAGTTTTGTTTTGGAAAATGATATTGATTTTTTTCAATAGAAAATAGAATTTTTTAATTAATTCCCTTTGAAAATCAGGTTAGTGACGATTTTCTAAAGACTTTATGTTATAGATAACATTACAAAAGAAAATAAAACTTGGTGCTATTTTGCCTCCGACAATTTTAAATTTTAATGATTAAGAGTAATTTCTCCATAGATAATAAAATAACTATTTTGAAGCCAACTAAAGCTATCGATAACTTTTAAGCACATATGTCACTATTAAAAAATAAAAGTTTTCGAAAGGTTTTGGTTTTCTTTTATAGAAAATGTTTATGTAAGCAAATGATAGCTTTTATAAGAATGTGTACTAAAAACAGTCTTAAGTTTTTTTTAAATAAACGTTATCAATTATTTATAATTTTGAATGTGAAAAAGCCGTTATCGATAAATTTCTGATTTGTAATTGATGCTATTATTGGAAGTGTTACAGATAATGTTTCACAGCTTCTCGACAGAAAATTAAAGTTATCGTATTTTTTTAGATTTACTTTTACGTTCTCGATAACTTTTATCGAGTTAGATAAAGTTATCAAATTTTTCTATAGAAATTTGTATTAAGAAAGTCAATAATTATTTTTATCGCTAAATTTGGCATACATAAAATTACCGACAACTATTTGAAGAAAATTATAAATAGCTTTCTTATGGAAAAGTAGTTATCGATAATAATATTTTTCGATAATTATTTTTGCGCTTTAATATGTTATCGATAATTTTTTTCTAGAATTAAAATTCATTAATAAGTTTATTATAGAGAGCAAGACTGTCAGGCAAAATTTCGATAATGTTTATTTCTATAAAGCTGTTATCGATAAGTTTGTAGAGAAATAAAATTTATCAATGAATTTCTTCTAGAGAGTGGGAGCTACAGAATATTTCTGGTGTTTATTGTTGTCTATTAGTGTCTAAGTTGTAGTTACTGCTGCTCAGAACTTAATCTTAAAAATTATTATTTTTTAATTTATCGATAAATTTTTTAAGGCAAAAATGTTATCGATACATTTTAAGCCAAAAACTTTTTGTGAAAGTTTGTTAAAAAATTCTTTTTTGCATTATTAGTCTACAAGAATTATGGTTATCGATAACTTAGTAATTGAAATAAGGCAAATGGTTTTTTTTTACATTTATGTTGCAAAAAAAAAATAGTATTTGTTAGGGGTTACCTTAGCCTAAGGTAACCCCTAACAAATACTATAAAAAGATTCTTTATTTAAACTTTTGTGTGTGCAACACTTTCTTGCTTTAAACATTATCGTTTACTATTTCTCCTTCCCACTTACACACTTTGTTGTTGAGTTTACCTTGATGCTTTGCTACTCGCTTTTAATGCCTCTTAAATCCACTTGTTACCAATAATTGTATTTTAGTTTTATAAACTTTCTTAAGCCACTAAAATGCACCACTGCCACTAGTTTAAGTAACTTTTCAAGGCCACAAATGCCACCACCACTGTTCTGTGCTACCTGCCACCTGCTGTGTC
Source organism: Panzeria rudis (assembly GCA_956483635.1). Lineage (NCBI taxonomy): Eukaryota > Metazoa > Arthropoda > Insecta > Diptera > Tachinidae > Panzeria > Panzeria rudis. The sequence goes on along the minus strand of OY101450.1, from coordinate 18,626,479 downwards.
ATAAAATCTTGAAAGTATGCATAAATGTTTCGTATGCAACCAAATCTTTATTCCATTTGTTAAATACAAACTTGAATGCACAACAGGGCGTATGATTAACAATTTCTTTTCATTGGAACAGCATTGATTCATAGTTGTTCGTTACGTATACGGACAGCCCTTGACAGCTTTGGGAGAGGGTGGCGCTGAAAATTTAACCGATGGAAGAGGGTAGCGCTGAAAATGTAACTGATGGAAAGTTGTAAAGGAAAATGAGATCATGACTTTCAATTGTCGAGGAACAACCGAATAGTGATGTACCAAATAGTCTTGCTGTGTGGGCTGAACCAAAATTTCAAGGAAAAAGTTCATTATTTCAACGAATTGTTCATTAATTTTGAGCTAATGTGCTAGTAGTTTAAATCGATGAACTGGTTCAATTAATTTTGTTAAAGTATAACAACAACGAATTATTTCAATGAATCGTTTTACAATGAACATGAATGAATATTTTCATTGAAACAATGAATGCATACATTGAATCAATGTATTTTTGCAAAAAATTAATGAATCTGGGTCAATGTCATTGAAATATTTATCATGCCCAATTATTACTGAATATAAAGCTACGATCCTTAGTCTTATAATCAATTTGGAGCAATTCATTAAAATTATGTAAACAATTTTTTCAGTGTAAAAGGTCTATAGTCTAAGAGCTTTAAAGAATATGTAACAGAAACTTAGAGAAAAGCTTTAACTAAAAAAAGAATACTCCTATTTAAATACCCAAAGTCTAAGCTCAGCTCTTGTATGGTGTTTCTTTAAAAAAAAATTTTTTGTGAACTGCCGTATTTTTTATTTCCTTCCATAAGTTTCTTTTATTATTCGGTCTTACTACGTGCCATCAACTAACTTGCTTCACATGTTTCATAATGAGTTGAGTTGTTCAGTTTCATTTCGATGCATTTGGAATGCAAAATTAAAACATGAAAAATAAATGTTTAAATTCCTAGTTCACACAAAGCAAAAAAAAGCTTTCTTGTCGCAAGTCTGAATTTATAAAAAAAATCGTAGAAGCAAGAATATTAATAGATTAACAGACTTGTCTATATTCAAAATGAAAAAAAAACGGCAACAACATGCGGCAAACAAATCAAAAGATGAAAGCAAAAATTTTCCCTGTGTAAACAGGGACAAAGTAAGAAAGAAAACGAAACTGAATGCAATTCAATAAAAAGATGCAGTAATATTTATGTATGGATTTCGTATGTTTAAGTAAAAGAAAGAAAATTAGCTGGGGAATAGTAAAAGCATAGAGCCTTAAAGGAGTTAATTGTTAAAGGACTTGCAAAATATATTTATTCAAAGAAAAAACGCTACAACTCATGAGAAAAATTTTGCTACATTTTAATAGCTTTAATTAAATAGCTCTTCTTCGTGTAAACCAAAATTTTCTGTGAAAACCAAAAATTTTTTTTCTTTTGCTCTTAAGTTATCTTTTACACTAGTTTACAAATTTTAAATTTTTTGTCACAGCCTGAAAAAAAATTGTTTCTAAACTAATTTGGGATCACTGAATACGAATATGGCATCCATTTAGGTTTCTTAAGAAACATTTTTGAGATATTTGCGAAAACTGCTTTTTGCAGGTTTTTTTTTAGCTATTTCCTAAAATCTTGGGAGCTGTTCATGTGAACTATACATATTTAGTAGTGTTGCAAAGATATATACTTCTTCTTTCAGTCAATATATAAACTGTGTTGATCGCATAAAAATTCATTGAGTTACAGGGCCTAAGATTTGAAAAAATTTTTAATTTTTTTAAAAGTTTTTTTTAAAGATCACCAAGTCGTTCCATTAAGGCAAGAAAAAATTCAAAATTTTTTACAATATGTAATTAAAAATTTTTTGCAAAAATTGTAAATATTTACACTGTACAACAAAATAATTTTTTTTAATAACAAGGTTCTAACGAATAATTCTCATACAGGCCACTAAAATAATATATACGTGTATCAGCGTTTTGAAAGCTTACATCTGGGATTCATTTTGAACGAACACACACTTTATTTTGAATTCAATACAATTCAGATGCATAAACGTCGATGTATTTTAACATAAACTTCTTAGGTATTCACTAAGAAGTTTCAATTATCCAAAGTTATTTAATTAGTTTGTCTTAAGTTCATTTTCAATTTAATCTTTCGATCAAATTATTTTTTATTTAAGAAAGAAATTCTAAGGCATGTAAACATTGAACATTCAAAGAAAAATTTTTTGGATGTACGGAAGGTAGAACTGACAGCTGTTTCGAGACTACCAAGTCTCTCATCAGAGCCCTTTACTTACACTACCAGCGACAGTAGCAACAACACTATAGCGAAAATCCTACTAATTTTTGTAAGCTCAATTAACAGACTGTCGCCATCTCGCGGCGAGTCGAACCTATTAATGAACTTTTTCTAAATGTTCGGAACTTCACTAACTGTTTTTTCTTAGCATGTTCAACTATTTTATTTTAGCTTTTTTCATTTCAGTCTTACCAGCGTGGAATATCATCGATATTCTCAAATTTTAATTATATTAAAAAAATATGGTTAACACTCAATACATATTTTTGGGATACAAACGATGCTTGATTAATGAAACGTTTTGCAATATAATAGTATTTAATAAAGTTCACAAAACTTTTAAATATTTAGAAGTACAAAGCTACGCTGTTATTTTAGTGTATGTTGTTAGTGCAATTTAGTAATTAAACGGTGTAATGAAGCATACTAAAAAAGCGTAACGCTCAATATACAAGACTGCGGACAACAACAATTAAAAAAAATTATAATTTCTAAATGAAATTTATGTGCTGATGGTTAAGCATTGTCTATATGCATTTCGTTAGTGCTTTACCAAATCGTCAGTATACTTCAACCATATTTTTGAACAGCTATAAACGTCTTATCTTATCTTCATTTGAGAATTACAAACAGATGATTTTCAAAAATAAGCATAGTGGGCTTTGACAATTTTTTTTTTATTATGAGCTTTTATAGTTTTGCGGGTTTTGTTTCTTGTTTTGGGGACTTTGTTCGTTTCAGGGGTTTTTGTCGTTTTAGTGTTGTTTTATTTTGACGGTTTTTTCGTCTTCGCAATTTTTTAATGCAGGGTTTTTTAGTTTGACCGTTTTTTTCTTATAGATGATTTTTTTTTTCGTTTTATCCATCTTTTTCGTTTTAGTGCTTTTTTTGTATCAGCGTTTTTTCTTTTTAAGCGATTTATTTCGTTGCTCGCATATTTTTTATTTATTTTTTTTTTTTGATGAACAAATGTTTTTATTTGATTTTTTTCATAGTACATATTTTAAGAAAATTTAATGATAAATTATTTATGATAAGTTATCCATAAATTTTTTCATTATTAACGTTTCATTTCATTCCTTTACATAACTGAGTAGCATCTTAAAACAATTGTAATCGAATCCTGTTGCATTTTAATAAGTTGTAAGAGTAAATGGAAGTTGTACGAGTATACGTTGTTGTTATTATTCCAAATAGTAGTGCGTAGTTGTATTTTAGTTTTTTGCAACAGCAAAACTAATCGCATAGTAGTAGGGAAGTGCTAGGGACTAAATTAGCTTATGTTTCATATTGCATAACAAGGTCGTTTCAATGTCAACTCTGTGGCAAACATTCATGCAAAATATTGAAAATATAATAACTGCTGCATGAACGTATATTTTTTCTTTATTCTTGTAAATAATAAAATGGTTGCATTTGAAAGTGTTGGATAAAAAGTGTGTGAGTGTAACAATGGTATTGTATTGCTTAGACAGGATGTCTCAAAAAGATCTATTATATTCTTACCCAATTTTATGCAAAGACAAACTATTAACACTGTTACTATAAAGTTTATGATATAAATGAATGGATGTTCACATAGTACGTAATAGAGGGCTGCAAAGTGTACTCAAATGTATTCGTAGAATGTACTCGTATGAATTCCGTGTATGCATAGATGTATGTTCTTATATATATACTTATGTATACATGCATGTATATGTGTGAACATACATAGCCACGACCAAATATACTTATATACATACATGTATACACACATTTATACAAAAAAAAACACACATGCATACACACACAAATATACATACGAGTACTTTCGAGTATATTCGTGCAGCCCTCTAGTACGTAACGCTCTTAAGAGGGAGCGGGTTGAAGGTTAGTTACGAATTAAATAACTAATACTGAATTTTTTTTAAAACCTTTACGAAGGGGGAGGAGTTTAAAAATGGCCCATTTCCGAAACGTCGTACAAAATCGGAGTTACTTATGTATTTCAAAAAAATCTTATATTATCCGAAAATTCTATATAGAACAGGTATAGGCAAAATCAACAAAACAGCTTTAAGCTCTTCAGAAAATCATAATTTGACTGCAGAAATCAAGAAGTTGAAACCAATCGAATTTACTCCGAAAAAATTTTAAAAATCTACGAAAATTTTATAAATGACAGTTATTAAAAAGAGCAATATAAGTGTGCTAAATCTACCAGAAGCCTAAAATTTCTCTGAAAAAATAAAATTCGGAAAAAATCAAAATTACTCCGAAAAAAGTCAAAGATTCCCAGAGATTTGAAATATATTGGAAATATACTAAAAGCGCCAGTAAGCGACCATAATTGCACTAGCATATTAGAAAACTCGCGAAAAACAAAATTTACTCCGAAAAAATTTTACAATTTGTGGTAAGTTCGATGTTTAAAAAGCATTCGAAAATGCACCAAACATATTTCAAAGTGACCAGAAAGCCACATTTTCACTGAAAAAAATCGGAAACATAGAAAAATTTAAGTTACTCCGAAAAAAATTATATGTGGCTTTAATTCGATATATAACACATATTCGAATAAGCACCAACCAACCAACAGTGCCTTCAGTCCTTAACAAGAACAAACTTTCCGAAAAAAATCGAAAAATTTCCGAAAATATGAAATGAAATAGATACCACATAGAACACCAAAAGTGTCTTAAGTCTGCAAGAAAACAATAATTTCACTATAGAAATATAAAACCAGCAAAAATTCGAAGTGAGAAAAATCGAATATATTTAAAAAATACGAAAAAAAACACAAAAAGTGACCTAAAGCTACCAGAAAAACATAATTTCATTAAAGCAATGGAAAGAAACCAGATTTAACACCGAAAAAAATTTATATACATATCTCCGAAGATTTCAAATTTTAATGGTTTTCATAGTTATGCCACGAATTGAGTAGAAAACTTGACAAATTTAAGTTACTCCGAAAACCTAAAAAGTTTCCAGGAATAATAGAAATTCAGATAAGCACTAAGAATGCTTTGATTCGACCAGCAGCCCATAAAATCGGAAAATTTTTAGGTTATTCCGAAAAACTCTAATATATGTATGTATTCCGAAAATGCAAGAAACCACAAAAATTAATTCTAATTCACTAGAAAAACAAAATGTCGCTACAGAAATGGAAAATTCCCAAGAAATCGAATGTATTCCGAAAATATTTATATATCTTGTTTAAAATTCAAATGTTCTGTAGATTATTCGACTCTTAAATGGTTTTTAAAAGGACACGAAACGTGCCTTAAATCTAAAAGAGATCCCTAACTTTAATAAAATCATATCCAAAACTTGCTAATTTACTCCGAAAATATCAAAAATTTTGCAAGAATTAAATATTTAACCAAGTAATAAGCACTAGGAATGCGTTACCTATAACTTGCTTAAAACAAATGGATAATTTGGGATATATCCAAACTTACTCCGAAAGATATAAAAATTTTGGAAAAGCACTAGAAGTGTCTTAAATACAAGAGCAAAAAAACATTATTTCACCTAATTTGCAAAAAATAGAGTTTACTCCGAAAAAATTTATATTACTGCGAATATGATGTTTCTCGATATATAAATGGTATTCGAAAGAGGACTGCAAATGCCTTAAATCTTGACACACCGAATACCTACTTATGTATCAGTACCCGCTGGGTACTAGTATAACTACTTTTCTGCTATTCTTTTCTGTATGTCTAAAATGGAGTATTAATAAAAAGAGCATTGGTTGAATTGTAATTAATCTTTGCAACAAATATAATACTTTTATTTAAGGACTTAACACTGGAATAGAATACTTTTGTTTAAGGATCTAGCAGATAATTTCACCAAAAATATCTAGAAGTCGATGTTACTCCGAAAAAGTCTTAAGTTTTGCAAAAACCTAAAATATGTATAACAGTTTCATTAAATTAATAAAAAAAACTTAAACAAATAGATTTTACTCCGAAAAAATCCTTAGTTTTGCGAAAATTCTATATGTATATAACAGATATTCGAAAAATCGCCATAACAAATGCCCATAAGAACCTAAAATGCACAATCTCACTAAAAATAAAAGCTTGGAAAAATTGAAGTCACTCCGAAGAAAATTCGAAAATTTTCTAAATATTTAAAATTTGCCAATTATTCGAAAATGCTCGTTTTCTAGAAACACATAATTTCACTAAAGAAATCGGCATATCGCCTAAAATTTAAATAACTCCGAAAAAATTTAGATTCCTTCCAAATATATGAAACTTAACAGATATCAAAGAAAGATTCTAAAATCCACCAGAAACTCATGATTTCACCAAAGAAATCGGGATCTCGCTAAAAATCGAAATTACTAAAAAAATAAAAATTTCCGAAAATTTGACCTGAAAAATGTGACTTATGCGTCCTCATAATGGCTGAAAAAAAAAACAATCAACAAGTGTAACGAAAAATCATATTTAGCAGAAATATGATATCCCTGAAAAATTCCCAAATCCCGAATAGAAAATTATCATCCCCAAGCACGGGAGGAAATGACAGGGTGAATCCCCTGAGCTGGGAACGCTGATTGTGCCAGTATTCAAGAGTGACACTATATACAGTTTTTGCTTTAACACCTCCATTTGTCTTAACCTTTCAAAATAAATTGCAATTTATATATTCTCCAAATATGACAACAATGCAATTTCACGTAGCGATCGTAAATTTTGATATCTTTCAATAGTTTCTTGTTAAAGTTGCCAAAAGTGCCAAATGAAATGGAAGAAGGGGAAAACGAAAAATCATCAAATCGGGAAGAAAAGCTTAAGCAATGCCACACTAAATATATATTCTATGAAAGAAAAATCTATTTTTATGTTTTTGCTCTTTATTTTTTATTTGCTCAAACGGATTTTTCAAATATTTTAGAATTTTTCTTTTTTCTCGTGACAATTGGGGGAGATTTGAATTTCTTTTTATAAAAAAAAAAATCTAATAAAAAGCAAAGTAGTATAAGAATATCTGAATTATGTCAGGTCAAGGATTTGTTTATCATATCCTTAACACAGCAAAACAAGCTAACATACATAAGCATGTTCAGACGTGCATACAAGCCATACAAATGTATAAGGTTGATTCTCATTTCAAATGCTTTTTCCGTGTCCGTTGAAAGTATCGTAAAATATTTCATAAAATGAACCCATAAATTTTAAAATGGAAACTGCTTTAGCATGATTTAATAGATTATAAATAAGTGTATATAAGTTTTTTTGTGTAAGACTGTCCATTATGTATTAAAAACGGAGCACAAAAATACTGTTTTTATTCTCTTCATACAAAATGTCGTGTCCGTAATGCATGCTGTTGAATTTCCACATTAAGAAGCTATGAATTTTTCCGAAAAAAAGTTGTGTTGCCAGTTGCTAAAAATCATATTACCGATGGCAACTGGCAACTGAGAACTATAAATTTCAGTTGCTTTTTAGTGTTTTTCTGGCAACCACAAATTTTCAGTTGGCGGCTGGCAACGCAACTGAAGTCTGATTGCCATCCATAATCGACCCATGAATTAATAACGGTCTTAGAATATTTGCATTTCTTTCTCTTATCTTACACATAAAATTTATGAAAAATATTAGAAATTATAATTATATTTTAAAAATTGTTAATGTAAGCGGTGTTGTGTATTGAGCGTTACGCCTTTTTTGTACGCCCTATAGCTCAGTTTAATTATTAAAATTGCTGGTCGATTTTATTTGAAAGTCTTATTTGAAAGAAGAGTTAGCCTGCTTTTTTTGTAATGTATAACTGTTTGTAAGGAAATATTTTAAGAGATAAATATTTTTTATATATCCATGTGAACCCAAGTCAAAATTAAAAAAAGTGGTCATAACTTTTAATTTTGTACTGCGACTATTAAATTTTTTTGTTTTTAAAGAGTAAATGTATAGTGCTTTCAAACCCTATACTCATTTTTTGTGGTGTATTTTTTTTCGCACAAACGCGAACAAACGCGAAAGCAAATGTAAAGCTCAAGACACAAAAATGTTAAAAAATCGAAAACTATAATTTTATTACAGGATGCATTGAATGAGGCGAAAACTATAAGATTGTAGGATTCTCGTATTTTATTTAGTTAAATTGGTAAACAAAAAAAAAAAGAACACAAAATGTATGTTTAAAATGAGAATCAGCCATAAACACTTAAACACCAACCAAAGGACAATAAATGTTTTACACCCTCTTGTTAAGGATTAAGACATTTTAGTGCATTTTTTTAAATTTATTTTTTGTTAAAGTTCTGTCAGTTTTTACAATCGTTGGTTTAGTGTAAATTACTATTTTTAGTTTTATCATGCAGTTTTTCTTTTATATATTTTTATTATTACGTTTGAGCTTGAGCTTTTTTATATGTCCAGTCTTTTTTCTAAACAGAGGATAAACTAAAAATGCGATACGTTTAAATAGAAACATTAAAAACATGCAATTGCTAAAATTGCAAATAAATTTTTCATTAAATGAAGAAATAATATTTTGTTGCTTAATTTTTTTTAGGACAATTTTGGCACAAGTATTAGGGACGTTTATAGGCTATTATGTAATTATTTTTTTCCCAATTGACTCTTGTCTTCGAGATATGAAACTTTGTCGAAAATAAGAAGTTTAGACATCTTGCAGAGTAGGAAAGTTTACTTTCCAAGGAAGTTATAGAAGAGAGGTGAAATGACAGATTTTCTTGTATTCGTAAATTCATTAGCTCAATTCATAATCTTATGCAAATGGTCTTGCATCGTAGCATTTGCAAAATGGTATTACATATTGATACTCACCACTTAACAATTGTTAGTGGTGAGTATAAATATACTATACCCTTTTGCAAATGCTACGATGCAAGACCATTTGCACAAGAATGTGAATTGGGCTATTGTTTGTAGGTCGTAGCAAGGCGTATTTAACCGCGAGGCAACACCGCGAAAGCTGATTACAGGGCATCAAAAATATGTACATGTATCGGTGTTTTGAAAGTATTACATCTGAGATTCATTTTAGGGGCTGATAAATTTCCTCCCATTTTGCACATAGCTATTGGAGTGGTCGTAAAAATCTAAAATTTAGATTTCATCAAGTCTCATACCCCAAGTCGATGGGTACTTATTTATGAAAAACTAACATAAAAAAATTGATGGTCAATCAGATAAGATTAAGGCGTGTCAACACCGCATGACCACCGAAGTTTGAGCAAATGTTCTTTTCTGTGTTTTTATAACTCATAATTTAATAAATAAAAAAAATTTGCTTCAAAAAAGTTGTTGTTTGTGAAGTTTCCAACAGGTTTTGCCTTACCGACTTTTATCTAACTCGCATATTTAACAAATTAAACAGCAATATCGAAAATAGCCAATAACTATTAAAATAACAAAAAATTTCTAAAACTTTACAAATTTCGGTAAAATTTTTCGTTCTCTAGACCTTGAAGTTCGTTCATTAGTTCTTTGGGCCTCTGAACACGATTCAGTACTCAATTTTATTTATCAGCTCTAGTTTTTGAGATATACCGTTATGTCAAAAATGAAGACACTTGCACGGCATATGTATATTAGCATAACTGTAGAAAAGTTTACTTTAGTCAATAAAAAAGAAAAACCAAAATTCGGCAACAAAATTATCCTTAAGACGAACAAACACTGTTTTCAAATCTGCTTATTAGTTTCAGAGATATCGTAGACGTTTTAACCTGAAAACTAAAAATTAAAAAAAAAACCTTAACATTTTTGTTTATAAAATTCATAAAAAAATAGCTATTAATTAATTATTAGTTAATTAACTAAGTAGATAGTTAACTAATTCGTTAATTATATAATTAATAAAGTATTTAGTTAGTTAACTAATTAGCTAATTAGTTAATTACCTAATGACTTATTAATTAGTTGATTAATTAATTAATTATTTATTAAAAAACTAATTAGTTAATTAACTAACTGTTTATTAATTAACTAATCAGTTGATTAAATAATTATTTAATTGACTAATAACAAGTTAATTAACTAGTTAATTAATTACCTAATTACTTAATTAATTAGGTAATTAGTTAATTAATTAACTAATTATTAACTATTTAACTAATTAACTATTAACTAGTTATTTAATTGAGAATAATAAATTAATTACAAAAATTCTTAATTAATTAATTGGCTAATTAATTAATTAATTATTAGCTAATTAAGTAACTAATAAACCAACTAGTTAATTAACTCTAATTAGTTAAATTATTAGTTAATTAACTAATTATTTAATAAGTTAATAAAATAATTATTTAATAAACTAATTGTTTAATTAACAATTAATTAATAATAAAAGCTAATTAGTAAGTTAATTAATAATTAATTAATAATTAATTAACAATTAGTTAATTAACTAATTAGTTAGTTAACTAATTAGCTAGTTGGCCGCTACAACAAAAAATATATGACAGTTAAAAATTAGAGGCTGTTCGTTCTAAAGCGAGCCACGAAATAAGTTGAAATACTAACGTAATATACAGACACTTATACATAGACACTTTACATTTTCAAAGTAAGTGTTAATTGGTGTAATCTGTAGAATAGACTGCACCATGGAACACTGATATTTAAAACAAAAAGAATTAAAGGGCTTTCTATCAGTTAATGTAACTTTGACTGTAAATTAGACAATTTCTCTTGAAACTCTTGAAATTAAAAAAAAAACGCTAAAACTAAAAAATTCCAAAATTAAAAATATGTCAAATCGAAAAATTGCTAAAATGAAAAAAAGCACCAAACCTAAAAAAAACGGTAAAACGCAAAAATCACCAAAACTAAAAAGATCGCCAAAAACAAAAAAACCCAAAAACCGAAAAAAGTCGTCAAAACGAAAAAAGCACTAAAACCTAAGAAAATCGCTAAAACTAAAAATGTCGTCGAAAAACAAAAAAATAGCTAAAATTGGAAACAAATCACAAGAATAAAAAAAAACGCCAAAACAAAAAAAAAAACGCAAAAACTAAAAAAATCCCAAAAACCGAAAAATCATCAAAACGAAAAAAAGGTCAAAACCAAAAAAAACGCAAAAACAAAAAAGAAATCACTAAATAAAATTTCTTAATATTTTTCAAGTCTAATTTGAGTTCAGCTAAATTTTTAATTATTTAATTAACTAATTAATTAATTTTTATTTAATTAATTACTTAATGAATTATTTATTTAATTAGTTAGTTATTTAATTAGGTAATTAATTTTATTACTGATTATTTAATTAATTCATTATCTATTTAATTATTAATTAACTATTTAATTAATTAATTAACTAATTAATTAATTAAGTAAATAAATAATTAATTAACAAATTATTTAATAAATTAATTAACTAATTATTAAATGAATAATTTTATTAAATAATTAACAAAATAATTAATTAATTTAACAACTAGTTAATTAATTAGTTTAATAATTAGTTGGTTAATTAATTAATTAATTAAGTTGAATAATTAAGTTAATTAATTAACAATTATTTATTAATCATCTAATTAATTAGTTATTTTAATTAATTAATTAACTAATTAAATAATTAAATAATTAATTGATTACATCCTAGACGCTGCTGGGGCCAAATATGACCATTTCAATAACCACCTTATTTGCATGGGAACCCCTAAGGGGCGGAGATAGGGGGCAAGTATATTTTGAGAAAATATTGGGAACAAAGCCCCGGTCCTACATTTAACACTCCTATGGGGAATCCTAGGCAGTTATGGATCTTTTTCTTCTATAAATTTATTGTCTCTATCGTAATAGGTGATGCATGATGGGGGATGGATATGTTCAGACAAATATATTGGGAAGGAAAAATTATTTGTGGTTCATCCTACATCTTACCCCTCTAGGAGTGACTCTGTGGCAGTTATGAAGTGTTTTTAATCTGTTGAAATACTGCTATCTGCTTATTTCAATGTTCAAATCGATGAAAATTCAATTTGTAAAAAGTGCTATCAAACATAAATAAGCGCGAATATCAGGAATTGATAAAAAAATTAATATGTACAAAGGATTTAGACGTCATTTTTAAATAAAATTGTAAAATCAAGTTTAGTTATGAGTCTTAGAGTAAACGAAAAAAAAACAGTTTTTCTTTCTCCTGTAAAATTATGGTTTTGCAGATAGCACTATTTGAATATAAGACTTCTTCGAATTGTGGCTTAGAGCTCTAAAGTCTAATAAAAATGTTGTATTAATTGATCAAAATATGCACTAGAATTACAAATTGAAAATATGTATATTTCTCCCAGAAAGGTCAAATTCTGAAGGATAAATAGTAATTTTTCATTGTAACTAAAAGAATAATAACCATTCAATATAAAAATCATATCCAACAAGGTCATTTAGAAAAACTTAACAATTCCTTGCAAATATCCTGACAGTTAGTTGCTTTAATACGAACAAAATAAATGTAATTAAGTTTGTAAAATGCAAACAAGTTCATCAAAGAAAGCGCTTTGTTCTATCCCCCTCTCATTTCGGTTTTCCGAAATGACATTAAATGACATTTGCGCTTAATTTAGTTTAAATACGACATGAAAGATATTGTTATCGTTGTTGTTGTTGCAAATAGTACTATCATCAACTAATTACTTAAAACTAGTAAAAAAAAGTAACTAAAGCTTTACGCTCGTATTAGTGATTGTTGTCATTTCGTTATCTAAAGAAAGTCATTAAAAAAGAACTTCCCCTTTTGGTTTAAATGGAAATAAATACAGTGGAGCTTTGAAGGCATACTGTGGAGATAGAAATTGGGGTATAGTCAAAACCTAAAGTCTGGCGATGTTAAGTATGCATGTATATTTCCTGGTAATACTAGGCCAACAATCTAATCTAAATCTGCCTTTTTAGCTCCTTCACATCGTCTACGGCACACGGGAGTATTTTAGGGACTAAAAATCTATTTTTCGACAATTACTTTTCAAAAATCTAATGATGCACCACTATAGAGATCTATTTCACTAACAAAAATAAATAGTGAAGTTTCTCAAATGAAGGTTAGGCATGTAAGTTCGTTTCACTGCTAGTATTTTAGTACCATTTTTATTGACATTTTAATATAAAAAATTATTTCAGTTACATATGGGGCATTCCATGCCCAATCGGACGGCTTCAAAATATTTTTTTTATTTCTCCAATTTCCAAAAAAATATATATCAATCTTTTTTTAGTTTTTTGCTCATAACTTTCGTAATAATGGTCCAAATTGGAGAATTTTTTCTTGGAAAGTTTTGTTTTTAGATGTTTTTACAGAAAAAAATACAAAAAAAAAAATATAAAAGATTTTTTGCTTTTTATTTTTGGGTTTGAAATTTAAAATCGTGTCTTTGCAAATTAGTGAGTGTGCACACAAAAAAATTTCCATGTAAAATCGTCGAAAACCAGATTAATTTAACATTTTTCGGTAGTGATTTTGTTTCATAGGCGTTTCATTTTAATTGAACATGATTTACAATAATTTTGAGGAAAATTTATCCTTTTGAATTAACTATATTTAATGTTGATTTAATATTGCAGTAGAGTTAAATCAAAATGAAGTTGATACTGAAATAATACGAAAAATCATGTTGATCAAAGTTGCTTCGAGGTGAAACAACGTGAATTTGATATTGGAACAACACGAAGAATTATGTTGAATCAAAGTTATTTCATGTTGAAACAACGTGAATGTTATATTGAAACAACACTAAGAATCATGTTGAATTAAAGTTATATCAAGCATGACTTTAATGTAGCTATTCTATTAATTATTTTACTTACGTGATAGGCGTCAGAAAATTTGTGTTGTAGCTGGCTGCCCCAGCCAAGATTTGAACTCGTACCACCTGCATGATAGTCCACGCGCTAACCACTGCAGCTACAACAGCTGCAAACTTTACTTTACCTATTCACTATATAAATAATATCGCATGTAAAATGAATTTAATTTTAATTCAACATGATTTAAATGATTATTTAACATAAAACTTATTTGAAATTACAGTTATAGTCGTGTTGATTTAAAATGAAAAATTTTAAGTCAAAGAGATTTAAGGTTAGATTAATAATTTTTCATTTAAAATTAATATGGAACAATAGTAATTTTAAGCCAGCAGCAGTCAATTTTCGCTGGTAATTCGTTTTTTGTCGTCTACATAGCCGACTCATGTAAGAATAAACAACAACAAGTCACACAACTAAGCACAACACTGAACTGTAGCAATGAGCAAAGCAAATAAACACTAACACACTTAAACGAAAAATTAATTTTCAATGTAAATAATTGTTTCATGTAAATTTAATATGATTTTAAATCACAATAGCGTCATGTTGATTTTACATTCCATTTTTTTCTGTGTGTGTATCCTTAGATTTTTTTCACAAGTTGTAACTTTTATGTTTTATCCACCCAACAACTTTTAAGTCCCGGCTAGTAGTGGGACTTCAGTGAGTTGAACAGTTTATCGTCTGAACGATAAGCAGGTACTCTAGCACTCTGCTAGTAAGAGAATAAATGGCTTGTTTAATTAATAGTAAGTAATTGTTCAACTACTGTCAAGTAATTCAGACGCTATGTTGTTTGTAGTTGTAAATTATGTTGTTCTGTAATGACAACTCATTACCAAGTTTATGCTGGGTACCCAATAGCTGCGAAATTATTAAAAAAAAAATTATGCGAAATTGAAAAATTTTTATTTTTTAAAAGTTAGGAAAAATCGAAAATTCAAATTGTTACTATTTTTTTCTGTGATCATAAAGGCACATATACTAGAAATAAATAAGCTTAAATTTATGAAAATCGATGTATAAATATTGATTCTATTCACAATAATGAAAAATTACCTGATTTTCGCAAAAACTCGAGTTTTGAAGAGGCTGTTCCATCGATTTTATCATAATTTGGGAAGAGGTTGTCAAATTTTATTACAAAAACCTTTAAAAAACTTTAATTATAACTATCTTTAAGCTGATTGAAAATTTATTAAAAAACTGAATAGTTTTGGAGTTATTCAGACCGCAATGATGAAAAATAGAATTTTTTATGCAGAATTGGAAAATTAAAATTTTTTTAAAAATTTATAAAAATCGAAAATGGCAAAAATTTACCATTTTTATTAAATAATCATAAAGCCACATATACTTAAAATTATATAAGGCTTACTGCATAAAAATCGTTGGTTAAATATTGATTTTATTACTAATAAAGTGAAATCACCTGATTTTCGCTAAAATTGCTAATATTTACACTATACAACAACATAAATTTTTTTATCATAAAAGTTCTGACGGCTGATTCTAACACAGTCCTGCAAAAAAATATACACGTTTTGTGGCGAATTGGAAGTTTAGATCTGGTATTCATTTAAGGGGGAGCTAAATTTCCCCCTCTTTTGCACATAGTTGTACTGACTCGGCTAAGGATATCTTCTACGACTTACGTTTAATGTACAATATATGTATAACGGTTTTATGTAAAACATCACGATAAACATTTTTGTAGAATATTTTAACCCTCTAGCTCTTCGCGGTATGGGTCTTTTTGGTCCTTAAATAAATAAGAGGCAAAAAACTCTCCTTCAGCGGCATTATAGCGGGCTAAATTGTTCAAGAAAAATGTTTCCCGTGATGTTTTACATAAAACTGTTAAACACATTTTATACCTTAAACTTAAGTCCTAGAATATATTCAAAGCAGAGTCAGTATAGCTATGTGCAAAACGAGGGAAATTTAACTTCCCCCAAAATAACTCCCAGATGTAAACTTTCAAAACGCCGATACACGTATATATTTTTTGTGGCGTATATAATTTTTTAACAGCTACAGTAGATGGGTAATGGGGACAATCGTCCTGTTTTTGGAATTGAAAACCGGGAAAAATCTAAAATGGTTGTAACCTTGTTAGAAATGGAGGTTTTTGGGAAGAGGGGGGGATTTTCATGCTCAGGTATCAGGTATCTGATATCAGATCTGATATCTGAGCACGAAAATACCCCCAAAGTTCCCCATGCTTTATACCATTCGAAAATACAATTAAATCTCACTAAACACTATGCATAACTTGAAGGTATCTCTTTTGAAAGACCAAAAAATTTTTATATTTCAAACTGAAAATGTGCAAGAATGTAGCGTTCGTCACGCAGGATGTTTAATATGGGAGAAATTTAATTCCCCTTAAAATGAGCATCAGATGTTACATGTTTATATATTTTTGATGCCTTCTAACCGAAGCAGTCATTCGAAAATTTTATTTAAATAAAACTGATTTTGTTGTACAGTGTTAGTGTACTGTTTGCAGTTTAGACTAGTCTCCAGTTTCTCAGTGGCATTGAGAACGTTCTTCACATGTTCTTATTCCATGTTTCTTGTGGTTTTCTCCTAGTGCGACAAACTAAGATTGAGACAAGGCGTTCTTCAATATTTTCTTCTCTGGAGTACCCTTTCGCTCTCCCGCTATGACTACTAATCTAACTAACTAATAATATAGATTAACCTACAGTCTAAACTAGAAACTATGCTTTTGTCTTCTTTCTGAACTATAGTTTAGCTATTATGCTATCTGGAGTTTAAACTGGTCTCCATTCTGGTGTTTACAAATATTTTTTCTCAATTTTTACTTTTGATCCCACTGTCCGCTGTAGTAATTTTGAACAAAACATTTCCTTGCATTTGCTAGTAATTAACTCATTTTCATTTATTATATCCTTCAGCATTAAAGCAATATTAAACCAAAACAATGTCAGCTTGACAATTTAGCCAGCATATGAATTTCCATAGCCACTGCATGTGGGAAGGTTTTGACAAATAATTGGTCTCTTTAGATCACAATCATTGTTATTCCATTTTGCGTCACCCATCAACTCCACACAATGTCTGCTGCAATATCCACAAGGTTCTCTGTTTTGCCAATTGCTATAGTAACTGGGACGTCCAGTGCTTACCCATGTCCATTGTCCTATATGGCCCAAGTCGCTGGCGCCTATCCAAAATGAACTGTCAGAATTTAAAACCCCTAGAAGAGTAACAAAAATCGTAAGGATTATTGGAATTAGTTAAAGAAATTTTAGAATAAAATTATCTTACCATGCATATACAGATAATTCTGAATATCTAAAGACTCTTGGTGGCTGTGTATACTGGCAAGAACTTGATTTTGCGAAGTACACTGTTCCCTGGCCATATGCCAGTTGACAGGCTGGAAATGAAAACTATAAATTTTATCGTTGATATTTACTTGGAGAAACTTTGGTCGTGATACAACATCCGTATCGTTAAATTCATTAACTTCGAAATCATCCTCATTCAGCTGCTCAAGAAATTCAGCTGAATCTTCAGCTGAACCTTCAGCTAAGCTTTCAGCTGAACCTTCAGCTGAATCTTCAGCTAAAACTTGCCAGGCTAAAGACAAGAAAAATAAACTCAAGATAAAATATTTCAACATTTTACTTCAATTTTGAATGTGCTTTAGAAAGTTGTAGCAAAGTTTATTTATACTCTGTAGAATAGAGCGAGAGAGAGAGAGAGAAAGAGAGGAGATCTTTAAGCCTCAAAAGTAATTAAAGTTAATTTGTCAATGTCAATCTAATGTTTGTGTGTTAGATTAGATTGGATAAGAAGCTTTTAATGTGCAGCTCACTCAGCTCGATCATATTGATTTGTTTGCTATTTTTTTTTTATAAAAGATCGCTTTAACTTTCAGTTATTTCCAAAACCTTTTGATAGTCTTAAAGTTTAACATTCAAAATTTTTCTTTTTTCGCTCAAAATGTTTCTAAATTTAAAATCATTCTTCTTTATTGTGGGCGTGGTGTTGCTGAAACTAATATTGCCAGCTCAGGCACAATTGAACTTGAACGGAGCTGGTATTATGCAGGTGCTTGGTGAAAAACAATATTTTGTGGAAAAAGGAGCCAAAGTAAATTTTCATAGAGCTTTACAAATCTGCGCTGCCTTGAACATGACCTTGGCTTCCATTGAATCGTCTACGGAACAGCAGAATTTGAAAAATTTATTGTTCTCTAATTGTAAGTGAAATTATTTGCATAATTCATTTTACATATATCAAAATTCATCCGTATGAAGTGTCAAGTAAGTATTAATCATCATTCGGTAAACTAAACCTTGTTTGCGCCTTCGTTGCGTTAACGGAGCTTCGTAACGTATCACAAACAGCTAAATGGTTGAACTCTTTTTCAATCGGTAGTTGATTTATATCCATAACTTATTACACGTAAGAAAGAAATAGTTCTTCGAAACTAGATGTCAAATCTTTTTACTCCCAAAAGGAGTACCATTGAACTCGATCGTAAATCTCTTCTCAGTTTCTTAGCTTTGTAGCGTATTTGTCTATTCCAAGTAGGATTAGGTATTTTAATCCTTTAAATCCTAAAAGGAGTACCATTGAACTCTAAATCTCTATAAACCGTTCGCTTTAAATCTCTATTCAGTTTCTTAGCTTGGTAGAAATTTAACTATTCCAAGTAGGACTAGATATCTAAACCTTTTACTCCTACAAGGAGTACCATTGAACGCTGTCTGAATCTAAGCGTTTGTATTCGCCCTGAATCTCCATTCAGTTTCTTAGCTTGGTAACTTATTTGTCTACTCCAAGTAGGATTAGATATCTAGTCCTTTTACTCCTAAAAGGAGTACCATTGAACTCGATTTGAAACTAAACGTTTGCATTCGCTCTAAATCTCTACTCAGTTTCTTAGCAATTGGTCTATTCCAAGTAGGACTAGATTTCTAATCCTTTCACTCCTAAGAGGAGTACCATTGAACTCTATCTGAAGCTAAATGTTTGTATTCGCCCTAAATCTCTACTCAGTTTCTTAGCTTGGTAGCAATTTATCTACTCCAATTAGGATTAGATATCTAATATTTTTGCTCCTAAAAGGAGTACCATTGAACTCAATCTGAAGCTAAATGTTTGTATTCGCCCCAAATCTTTACTTAGTTTCTTAGCTTGATAGCGTATTTGTCTATTCCAAGTAAGATTATATATCTAATATTTTTACTCTTACATGGAGTACCATTGAAATCGATCTGAAGCTAAGCGTTTCCATTTGTTCTAAATCTCTACTCAGTTTCTTAGCTTGGTGGTAATTTGTTTACTTTAAGTAGGACTAGATATCTAACCATTTTGATCCTAAAAGGAGTACCATTAAACTCGATCTGAAGCTAAACGTTTGCATTTACCCTAATTTTCTACCGAGTTTATTAGCTCGCTAAAAATTTTACTCCAAGTAGGACTAGATAAACTAATCCTTTTACTCCTAAGAGGAGTACCATTGAACTCGATCAGAAGCTAAGCGTTTGTATACGCCCTAAATCTCTACTCAGTTTCTTAGCTTGATAGCGTATTTGTCTACTCCAAGTTGGATTGAAAATAAATAAAAATAATATCTACATCGAAGCACTCATTTAAATTCAATTAAAATATCCATAGAAAATTTCATTTAAATTCTATCAAAAATATCGATCAATATATTTTATTTTTCTGTTATTTTTCAGCCGCCCTGTCCCGCCAATACTGGTTATCTGGCAACGATTTACCTTTAAGTCGCGAATTTGTTTGGTTTGGCACGGGTAGTCTATTCAGCTACACCAGCTGGGCTACGGGCGTACGCGCCAACATAAATCAACGTTGCCTTCGCACTGACGCAAACTTCAATTGGCGTAGAGAGTACTGCAGTAGTGAACAATATTTTATATGTGAAAAGCCCGTATTACCGGCATGCGGTATGAATGGAGAGTGCAATAGCAAACCTTTGATAATTTATTGATAATGTTTTGTATTAAAAATATGATTTTGAATAAGAATTCAAATAAATAATAAACGTGCATAACTAAATGATTATTAGACTTTTTTTTTTGCTAAATATAAAGGGTTTACCAATAAAGGACAGTGGGTACTGAAAAATTTTTTTGCGGCGCGTTTTGTTTTTTCTGTTGTTTATTATTCAGTCGTTGATGCTAAATCAGTATAAAATACGTGCGAAAATGTGATTTTTGTGGAAAAAATAGAATCAAGGACACGTCCACTTCTCATATATTTTTTAAAATTTCTATATCATTTCGTCCCGCCCATATCACAGGACGTGCTTACGGCAAAATTCTGAAAATATCCCAAGAGATCTAGAAGATCCAGTTCAGCTTTCCGATAATTAACTACTATTCAATATCATGAAAATTTTTTATGTATGATTCACTTGAAGGACTCCACCACTACGAAGGAAAGGAGTATAATAAGAGCTTCTAAAGAAAAGCGGCAATATAAGGGGCTGAAATTGTAAAAAAAATTTCGCCGTAAAATTCTACAATACTTTTTTCAATATACTAAAGCTCTAGACTTAACTTGAACGTCAGAAATCATTAAAAATGTATGATGTATTTAAGGGTCAAAGGTCAATTTTGTACTTATTCACAATTTTTACTCGGTATAAAAAATCTTGTAAGCCTTACGTTGAAGCTATAAAATCTGTTCAGTAATTTAATGTAAAACACCATGATAAACATTTTTGTGAAACATTTTAACCCTCTAACTCTTTGTTGTATGGGTCTTTTTAATCATTTTTTAAAATAAGCGCAAAAAAACTCTCCTTCAGCGGTAATAAAGTGCGCTGAAATGTTTGCCATAAAATTCTACGATAAGTCCTTAAAGATACCGAAGCTCCAAACTTAACTTAAGGCCAGAAATCGTTCAAAACTTAATATGTGTTTTAGGGTTAATTTCGTACTTATTTGCATTTAGTACTTGGCAAAAGAAATCTTGTAAGTCTTACTTTGAAATTATAAAATATGTTTAGCACTTTTGTGTAAAAGATCACGGAAAACATTTTTGTAGAACATTTTAAGCCTCTAACTCTTTCCTGTATAAGTCTTTTTGTCTCTTTCTTAAAAAAAAATGAGACAAAAATCTCCCCTTTAGCGGCAATAAAGCGGGCTGAAATGTTCTACAAACATTACTATAGGCTTTCAAATACACCCAAGCTTCAGACCTAACTTGAACACCAGAAATCGTTCAAAACTTAAAATTTTTTAAGGGTTAATTTCGTACTTATTCGCAATTAGTACTCGTAAGCCTTACGTCAAAGGTATTAAATGGGTTTAGTACTTTTGTGTACAATACCACGAGCAACATTTTTGTAGAATAACTCAGCCCGCTATATCGCCGCTAAAGGAGACCTTTTTTCCCTCATTTAAGTAAGAGATAAAAAGACCCATACCACGAAAAGCTAGAGATTTAAATTGTTCTACAAAAAGTTTTCTCGTACTGTTTTACATAAAAGTGCTAAGCACAACTTATACCTTGAACGTAAGGTTAACAATATATCCTATGCCGAGTCAGTATAACTACGTGCAAAAGGGGGCGAAATTTAACTCCCCATAAATTGAGTTGCAGATGTAAACTTTCGAAACGCTGATACACGTAGATATTTTTTTGAGGTTTCTACCACAAGTAGTTGTTAGAACCTTTCTATTTAAAAATAAGTTGATTTTGCTGTAGTACAGGTTATTATATTCGCAATTTCTGCAAAAATCAGGTGACTTCACTTTATTACGAATAAAATGCATATTTTTCCATCGATTTTCATGAAATAAAATTTATTTTATTTGTGGCTTTATGCTTAAGTACTAAAAATAGTAAGGTTTTGCCGTTTTCGATTTTTTATAAATTTTTATATAATAAAAATTTTCCAATTTTTCCAAAAAAATTTGTTTTCACCATTGCGTTGTGAATAACTATTGAACTATTGAAACTATTGAATATAGTAAAAAGTAATGTTTCACCAGCGTAAAGGTAATTTTGTTTCAAGTTTATAAGTGGCTCTCGTGATTAAATAGGATAACCATTTCTCAAGTTATGATCAAATCAGTGGAACAGCCTCTTCAAAACTGTACTTCTTGCAAAAATTGGGCAATTTTACTTTATTGTGAATAAAATCAATATTTATCCATCGATTTTCATAAAATAAAAATTATTTTATTGTAGTATATTTGGCCTGATCAAGTATAATAAAAATAATAAGGTTTTGCCATTTTAGATTTTTTTTATAAATTTTTAAATAATAAAAATGTTCCAATTTTGCATAAATAAAATACATTTTTTATGATTTTAGTCTGAATAATTCTGAAACCGGCTAGTATGTACAAAAATAATATTTAAATGGCTAAAAGGAAACTAAGATTCAAGTTTGTTGGTGTGTTTTGTAATAAAATTGGACAACTCCTTCCCAAGTTATGATAAAATAGGTGGAGCAGAGCAGCCTGTTCAAAAATCCCAAATTTTGGAAAAAATTAGAAAAATATTTTATACATTGAATTTAAAATTTCGACTGTTTTTGTAGTTAGGGGACCATAACACATCAAAAAAATGTAGTGGTACTTCTTGGGATTTTTCTTGTTGCATAGTGTAATCAGCCGTTAGAACACCTTGTTATTAAAAAAAATTAATGTTGATGTACAGTATACGAGTATATATTCGTAATTTTTGTGAAAATCAGGTTAGGAAAAATAAAATCAGGTGACTTCACTTTATTATGAATAAAAACGTCATTTATTAGTCGATTTCCGTGGAGTATACCTTATTTGAGTGATGTGTTTTTCTTCCGACGGGGTTTTTTTGAATTTGGAACGATTTTCCGTCATCCCACGTCAAATTTGGTTTGTAAACAGACCGGTTTCGGCTATGTGCCATCTTCAGTGTTCTATTGAATACTAAATAAAAAATACCTTATTTCCCTAGAGCTATGCCTAGCTTCATGATGCAGTAATAAAAATTGCAATTTTTTTCGTTTTTATTTTTTTATGAATTCTAAATAAAACAAAAAAATTCTAAATAAAACATTTTCAATATAACAAAAAAAAACTTTTTTTATTTACTTCCTTCTAAATAACTCCGAAACCTTTACGCACATAAGCAAATTTAATTAAAATATCTTAAAGACGGCTGAAATTAAAGTTATTTAAATTAACTTTTAACAAAATTGGACAACCCTTTCTCACACTATGATAAAATCTCCAAAACTCGACTTTTTGCAAAAATCGGGTAATTTCACTTGATTGTGAATAAAATCAGTATTTATCAATCGATTTGCATGAAATAAATCTGAATTTGATTTGTACTATATTATATGTATATTAAATAATAAAAATGGTAAGTTTTGGCCATTTTCGATTTTTTTTATAAAATCTTAAATAATAAGAATTTTCCAATTTTGCCTTAAAAAAATATGTTTTTTGCCATTGCGGTGTGAATAACTCCAAAACCGTTGAGTATACAAAGAATAATATTAAAACGGATTAAAGGTTATTTTATTTAAATTTTTTTGGCGTTTGTTGTGATAAATTTGGACAACCCCTTTCCAAGTTATGATGAAATGGGTGGGAATAGCCTCTTGAAAAATCCCCAACTTTTGAAAAAAAATTAAAAAAAAATCGTATCCACCGAAATTTAAATTTGGACTGTTTTTATAGTTAGGGGCCCATAACACAGCAAAAAAAGTATAGTGTTCAGGGCAATTGTTTCATTTTTGTTGCATAGTGTAATTTATCAAAGATTTATAAATGGCTTCTATAACAATTTTTCTTACAAAATTTGTTTTATAAAACCTTTATAAGTCTTTGATAATATGAATAAGGTGGTAAAAGTATAATAAGGGGATATTCACATATTAGGTAACGCTCAAGGAGGGGGGTTAAAGATTTGTTACGGACTAGATACTGAAAATTTTGTAAAAAGCTTTACCTCCGAAAATAGCGTTGCGTAATATGTGAATAGGCCCTAAGAGCATAAAACTATAAGATTATAATAGTACCCAGCAAAAATTTTTGTGGCAAAGTAATAGGTCAAAATGCTAATACCCTTCACTACTTCTACTTTAGCATTTTAATAAGTTAATTTAAAATGGCGATGCCATTGGAGGCAACCCACAATGGGTTACTAATAACAAGTTAAAAATTTCAATATATAGAAGTCATGGAATACACAAAACAAAATAAAAATTTAATGTCTCTGCCAAGCATTGAACTCATGCCATTTTCAGTTATTGTTATCTTTAAGCCTAGTGTTTTACTCTCTGGTCTAGTGCACAACTATATTGTTACTTGTTTTTACAAACATGCAGAAAATTAAAAAAAATTCATTTTGCTTCTCCAGGGTTTGAACTGTTTATCGTCTGTATGATAAGCAGATACACTACTGCTCTGCCAATAAGAGATTAAACGGCTCTTTTTAATTACCAGTAAGTAATTGATTTAACTGCTGTAAAGTAATTGAGACGGTTTATAGTTTGTGGCTGAAAAGCATTTTGTTTGGTAATGATAACAAATTATTAAGTTTTTCCTGGGCATGTATAAGATTACTATGTAGAGTATGAAAGTAAAAATTTAAATAAAATACTATTTTTAATATACTTTTTTTTTATTGCTCTTATAACGTTTTATTAAGTTTCTTTAATTTTTCTCTCAACTCAACTCAAATTAATACATATAATTGATATTCTCTGTGCAGCGTCCATAAACACCACAGTCCGGCACCAGGGGCTTTTGACAGATAAAATAGTTTCCATTGGTACAGGCATCTGAGACCCAATTAAAATTAGAATCGGTGCGTACACAACGATTTGTTAATGTGCCCGGTTGACTGGGCGCCCATTTGGTGTATGTAAATTTACGGCCACTTGAAAGCCACACATATTCACTACGATCAGCTAAATTATTGCCAGACAACCAAAAATTGCTTGATAAAAGGGCTGAATGAAATAAAAAAGAAAACATATAAAATCAAATTTTTAGTCCTTATGCAATCATCTTACTTACAATTCGAAAAAAGATAATTTTTCAAGTCCGTTAAATCACTTTCCGTTTCAATTGAGGCCAATTGCATGCCCAACATACCACAGACCTGATAAGCCCGATACCAATTAACTTTTTGTGTAGTTATAGGACGATAATATTTCTCACCAAGAGTGGCGTACTGGCTATTGGTGAATGTTAAGAGATTAAGTAGCACCAGGCCTATTAGAAGGGAGAATATTTTAAGTATTGAAGCCATTTTTTGTTTTTTGTTGTAGAGGTACCAAACTTTTGAATGGAGTAAAAGCTATAAGATATAATTGAGCTTTTAAAGGGTTTATATAAAACAAATCTTAATGACCTTTCTTTAAGTTTGAAATCGGTGTTATGGCATTAATTGATTGCTAATGGTTGGCTGTTCGTAATTTGAATGCGAAAGTAGTTAGATAAACATTGACAGCACAGGTGTCAGGAAACTATTTTTTCTGTTGCATAATTGTTTGGAGTTAATTTAGATGAATGTTGTAATGAGCTTCGAAGTATATTAATTACTTTTTTAGGGTTCCGTACACCAAAAGTGCAAAGGAACCCAATTGTTATCGCTACGCTGTCCGTCTGTCTGTCTGTCTGCCTGTCTGTCACAAGCTGTTTTCTTTAGCCGCTACCACAACAAATATATGACAATTAAAAATTAAAGGGTGTTCTAAAGCGAGCAACGAAAAATGTTGAATTATTAATATACAGACACTTGTGTGTTCCACACTTTAAATTTCCAAAGTTAGTGTTAATTAGTGTAGTCTGTAGAATAGACTATACCAATTAACCCTGATATTTAAAACAACAAAAATTAAAGGGTGTTCTGTCAGTTAATATAATTTTGACTGTGCAATTTAGACAATTTGCTGTATGAAAAAAAATTCCAAAACTAAAAAAATGTCAAAAAGAAAAATCGCCAAAATGAAAAAAGCGCTTAAAGAAAAAAAACACCAAAATTAAAAAAAACGCTAAAAAACGCAAAAAATCAATAAAATTAAAAATATCGTCAAAAAACTCAAATAACCGCCAAAAATCGAAAAAGGTCGTCAAAACGAAAAAAGCATTAAAAGCTAAAAAATCGCTAAGCCTGAAAATATCATCGAAATCGAAAAAATCGTCAAAAATGAAAAAAAAAAACACCAAAACGAAAAAAATCGCAAAAAAAACGCTAAACTAAAAAAAATCGTCAAAAACCGAAGCAATCGTCAAAACGAAAAAAAGTGTCAAAACAAAAATAAAACGCTAAAACTAAGAAAAAATCACCAAAAACCGAAAAATCAACAAAAACCTAAAAACCACAAAAACTGACAAAAAGCGCCAAAACTAAAATAAATCGCTAAAACTAAATATATCGTCAAAAAGCGAAAAAACGTTAAAACAAAAAAAAAACGCCAAAACCCAAAAATCACCAAAACTCGAAAAATCGTCAAAAAACAAAAAAAGAATTAAAAAAAAACGAAAAACCGCATAAAAAAGCAAACAAAAACACCAAAATGAAAAAAGCGCTAAAACCATAAAAATGGATAAATCAACAAAAAAGCTTAAAAAAAATTTAACGAAAAAGCAAAATGAAATAAGGGCAAAAACTAAAAGGCATATATGTGTATTCATACGGAACCCTTCGTGTGCTAGCTAAAGTCGGACTTTACTTAATTTATTTATAAATACCTATCGATTCAGCCTATAAGACTTGAAGAAATCCCAATTTTTTAATTTTACGACTACTCTAATGCCCATATCCTGTCCTTCATTTCATTAGGGAATTATTTCATTTTCACTTTGAGGTGCTATTTCATGCCGCCGAAAAAAAATTTTCGATCTTGGGGCAATTCACGTAAGCCGTGCTGTAGATTACATATCAAATCGTTGACGCTCAGAATGTCCATGGTCCATCAGCTATCGCTTAATAATACCCTGTTCAGACCTACGCCTTAATTGCGTAATTTAGGAAATTTACGGAAATTTACGCCTTAGTTGAGCTTAATTTATCATACAAGGCTTCAATTAATAAATTGAGCAATTAGTACTTAATTGTTTCATAAATTGAGTAAAGTTCGAAATGCAACCCTTTGTGACAAGTATGTTTAGTGCGAAGTATGTTTACTGAGAAGCAAAAATTGTATACAGTGGTAAGCCCATGTTGTAATAAGTATACAGATGGCAGTATAACATCAGATGATTGTGTTTTGCTCTGGTAATTTTGTGCATAAGCTACGTCAAACACATGTATATTTTTGACAACCATTATCTAGTTTTTGTTTTATTGTTGTATTCGTTGCCCTTATGCTTATTACACCATTATGCTTATTATACTTATTGTTTATTATATTATTATACTTACCATTGCCAAGTTAAATGTTAATTGAGTAAGCTTAATTTACTATGTGTGAACAATAAATTTAAATGCTCAATTAAAATTAAATTGTCTCAATTAAAAATCCATGTCTGAACAGGGTATAAAACAGCGATGTCGACTTAAAGCTCAATTGTCTGGCAAGACCCACAAAAATATGTATCCTCCATATGCAAAAAAAAAATAAAATGTACTTGAAGTGTACACTAAAACAAGATTTTCTATGGAAATTTTGTTTTAAAGTACACTTCAAGCACACTTTATTTTTTTTGCATATGGGGGTTAATCTTTAATGTAGTTTTAAAAAAGCAGTAATTAATTTTCCATTTAAAAGTTATTTTATAGAGTTGCATTCCCCCCTCATCCACTTAAAAATGATTATTGTTAATTTAATGCTTTTGTAAAGTACATTTTTTAAACTAAACTTTTACTTAAGTTTTTTTTTTTTGATATCCCTTTTATCTTTTAGGAAAAAAATCAATCAATGCCAGTTAGTGTTAGCGTTAATTGCTTTCTGTATATATTTTCAGTAATTACCTGCCATATTACTGATCCGAAACTTTTATATATAATTTATAAATTGTTGCAAAAAAGTCAGTTATTATTGAAATTTCAAAATTATAACAAGCTGTTTTTTCCCCTTCAAAATGGTGGCCATTGCTAAAACTTTTTTATTGCCTTTGAGCATAGTGCTCTTAAGCTTTATCATGGCTGTTAAGGGTCAGTCGGCCATAACTACCGATATCGGTGATAAAAGATATTATATTGTAACGGGGCAAAAGGGTAATTGGTATCAAGCCAATCTAGCATGTGCTGCAGTAGGCATGTCTTTGGCCTCTATCGAATCGGATACTGAATATAAAAATTTAAAGAACTATTTGTACAATCGGGGTGAGTATAAAAGGAAATAGTATGTATAAATTATAATTTAATTTTTATTAAAATATATTAATGGTTTAGATCTTTTGGATACCGGTTTCTGGTTATCTGGCAGCAATTTGGCTGATGCTACGGAAAAAACTGATTTTACATGGTTTTCGAATGGCAATAAATTGAGTTATGCGCAGTGGGCTAAAGGACATCCCGGCAGTGATACTGTTTGTATTTATACCGATTCGAAATTTTTGTGGGCCACACAAGACTGCGCTATAGCAACTACAGCCGATCACAAACGCTTTATCTGTTCCAGACCACTTGTACCGAATTGTGGCATTACCGGTCGCTGCAAACGTAATAGAAATTTCTTTTATTGATTTTGAGTAAAATCGTTTTATAAATTGATGTAAAAGTTTGTTAAAAAAAAAAGAAATTACGTTTAATAAATATAACAAAAAAAAAATATTTCAAGAACATTAAAAGTAAAAATGCTAATTTACGATCTGGGTATTAAATCTTTGAAATTTTCATCTCGAAAATATTGGCGAAGAGTTATTCTTAAAAAATTCTAACATCACAATTCTCGAATGAAGCATTCGAGAACGACTATTGTTCAAGTATAAGTCTGTATCTTTGAAATTAGTGATCCGATTACAAAACGGTGTAGGTTGGAATTATAGAGGAGGATATAAGCTTTAAGAATAATGTAACTTAGACCACATTGTTGGAAAAGACGATGAGCTACAGGCTGTCTAAGTTGACTAACTCGGGCATGAAAAACGTTCTTGACCTCATAACTTTTACAAATATTATCCGATTTGAATGACTTTAAATTTGCTGTAAAGCTTATTAAGAGAAAAAGAAAATACACTTTGTTACATTAAGATTTAAATTATAACATTTTGTTTTTTGGTCGTGGCTTTGTTCCTGGTAAAATTAAAAAAAAAATATTTTATAATATTAAACAAAATTCTTGATAATTTTCAGGTTATCTCAATTCATATAGCCGTGAAAAAAATCAAAATCAAGACTTGTCAAAACGGAATCTTTTTGCTTCTACTTGATTGCTTGCATGGTGCAGTAGGCAGCCACGTATACCAAAACTTTAAAAGGAGGGTGAAAATAGCTAAATTTTGGAAAAAATAGAGCCTAATTGTTGGACGTTTTTCTCAAAAAATTTTCAGAACCAAAAACTTGCTTTTTCTATATTTCGAAAGAATAGTTTTACTGCTTTTGAAATTTTAAAATGATTAAAGCATGCACGCACGCTACATCCAGCATTGGAAGTTTTCTAAAAAACTCTAAATTAATCGTTTAAGAAAAAAGGGCCATCGAGCTTTTCTAATTTCTTTACAAATTATATTAAATATTTTTAATATAACTAATCTGGCTTTTAATTGTTACCAGCGACCGCTCAAAAATATGGACACATTCAAAATAAAATGATAGGAAAATCTAACCAATTTAAATAGTTAACCTCTTGTTAATGTAAATTGTTGTTGCAATTTTTGTCAAATAACAATTTTCATTGGTTAAAATAACTTTTTAAAATTGTAAGTCATTTCATGTCTATGGTTACTTTGTGCTATCGTTAGCTGAGATGGTAAAGGCGTCCGCTTCATGAACATGAGAGCCTAAGTTCAAGACCGATATTATTACATATTACTGAATTGTAATATATAAATTTTGGGAAAGAACGATGTTTCAAAATTAAAATTATTTTTGATGGCTTACTAATATAATTTTTAAAAATTTTTGTGGCTAAAATGAATAATTTTTATGATGACTTAGCGGAGATGGTAAAGGCATCCGTTTTATAAGCATGAGCGTAAGCTTGTGAAAACCTAAGTTCAAGACCATAAAATTGCAAACAAAAAAAAGTAGTATTTTTTAACACTTATTGCTTAAGCCTTGGCAGGCATTGAACCTGTGACCTTCCGGCTAGTAGTTTTACACATTATCGACTAAACTACTATTCCATTCGCTGATTTTTTTTTACTGTATTCTATGGGTAATTCTAACCTATGAAATTTATTAGATTTACCAATATTTTATTTTGAGTACAGTAGGGCAGATTTTCTAAAAATTGTCATATATTCAAAAACATTTTATTTACCAGCATAAAATTTGTCATATTTAAGTAATTCCATTTAGCCGGGTGTGACCATTTTACACACATTTTTTGTTATAAATCAAGAATATAAAATTTTTTACTTAAAAAAAACGTGGCAGCTTAAAGTCGTTGAATAACGGGCAGACACTGATAGTACACGATATCTGCTCAGAATGGTCGTCAGAAAGCTGCGACTGGTGTGACCTTATAAATTTTAGTTTTAAAGGATTATGACTTTCAGTATAAGTTCTGTACAATGTTTACTATAAGGTACACAATAATTTTGGTATAAGAGATCTGTTCAAAGTGTTTTTAATTGTATTATGTATTTACTGTTTGACAAGAAATTATTTTTCTTATAAAAAAAAAACTATTTAAAATGAGACGGGTGTGACAGACGGGTGTGACCTAGTACGAAAATTTAAAATATTCGAAGAAATAAATATTTTTATTGATTTAATTAATATAAATAATATA
The DNA here is from genome assembly GCA_956483635.1 of Panzeria rudis. NCBI lineage: Eukaryota > Metazoa > Arthropoda > Insecta > Diptera > Tachinidae > Panzeria > Panzeria rudis. The sequence goes on along the minus strand of OY101450.1, from coordinate 18,595,493 downwards.
AAGATAAACTCATAAGAAAATAATAAGACATTAAATTATTTGCTATCCGTTTCATTATATACTCTAAAACACTTTTGTTGAAAATTAAGTCGATAATAGTCGGCAACACTTTACAGATTATTATCGACCTAAAATTACACACGCATTATTTTTGAACAAAATGTTTTTATTAAAAAAAGCGATTGGCTGCCTGCAGGTTTGAACCGCGACCTCCTGACTGATAGTCTGACGTACCTACCATTTAGCCATTTTTCCACTTGGACTAAATATGTTTAATTTGAAAGGTTTTTTCTTTAATAAAATAACTACAAAATCGATGTAATTTTAGACAAGGAGAAATTTTCAATACAAATTTTGACAATATATGATCGTAATTTTGAATTAATGTTTTAGAGTGTAGACAGCAGAATACCCTAGCTGAATATTTTTTTTTAATTCAGTAAGAAGCAAAAAAAGTATATTCTTTTCAGAGATAACGGTTTCTTATTAATAATGAGAAAGGGAATAAAAGAAAATCTTTAATAAATATTAAACATACAAAGAGGGAGAGCAAAATGTTTCTTGCATGATCATTTAAAAGTGCCTCAAATTGATTAAAAAATATTAAATAATGTAGTTTTTTTATTTTTTCTAAAATTGTCATTCTCTAAAAAACACCAATTGAGATATTTTTATTAAAAATGTGAAAATTATTTTTTTTGCATGGGGCCGTTTTACGTGGAATCACTCATTTATGTCTTTGCTATTTACTAAAAAAAAAATAACAGTTTTCTTAAATTGATAAAATTATAATGTTATATTAAACGGATTTCTTTTTCGAACTTCTAGTTCAAAAAAATATATATATATGTAAAAAAAACGAAATTTTTTTCTTCATGTTATCAAGGATTGTGTTAAAAATCATAAAATATTTTTTTGAAAATTTTGACTATGCTATTACCGGAGATATTGACGAAATAGAGAAAAATGTCGATCCCAAAAACCAAGATATTATGATTCAAGGCCATATATCTTTGAAAATATTTAAGTTATCTTAATAAAGTTAACTGTATTTTCTTTATCTACTTATGAACTTTCTAGCAAGTTTGAATTCATTAAAATCGGGTAATATTTGCAAAAGCTATGAGGCCGAGAAGGTTATTCATGCCGGAGATATTCAAATTTTACATCCTGTAGGTCAAACTGTGTTTCAACAGGGTGGTTCGAATTTCAACATGCTTAAATCTTAGGTTTCCTTCTATGAGTTTTTCACATATCGTTTTATAATCTGATCTCAAGTTTCAAAGATACAGATTTATTACATTGTTTTCCGATTGGAACCACTGTGCCTTAGCGCATTTGGAACACGTCCATTGGAGTGTCCACTATTTTTTAAAATGGAAATATTTTTGGTCTCCACTCTCAAAAAATTGAGGCTTGATAAAAATTACTCTCCAAAAATTACTCTCTAAAAATTTCTCGCTCCTTCCCGTTCCGACTTATGGCTGAAATTTTATTCAATTACACTTGCACGGCATATAAGGACCAACAAAGTCGAAAAATAGGATAACATCGTAAAAATTTTTTTTTATAAAAACACCTTGTCTATGAAGTTTCCAACAGCTTTTGCCTTACGGACTTTTATCTAAATAGTATTTGCGTGATTCTCATTTCAAGTGATTATTTCTTGTGCTTTGTAAATATAGTAGAATATTTCATAAAATAAACGCATACATTTTAAAATGAAAACTGTTTTAGCATGATTTATTAGAAGACTTTATTTTGTGTAATACTGTACATTATATTTTACAAAGCGAAGAACGAAAATACTGTTATACTCTCTTCATACAAAATGGCGTGCCCGTAATGCATGCTGCTGATTTTCCACATTTAAGAAAGTATGAATTTTTCCAAGAACGAGATTAAATTTATAGAGGTTTTAAAATATATGTATTTGCTTCTTTTATTTGACACATTAAATTTTTGAAAATTATTAGAAATTATACATATATAACTTTTAATTATTGGTGTCCACAGCGTTGAGTATTGATTGTTACGCTTTTTTAGTACGCATCATTACTCAGTTTAATTATTAAAATTGCATTAACAGCGTAGGTTTGTACTTCTAAATACTTAAAAGTTTTGTGAACTTTGTTAAATAGTATTATATTGCAAAACGTTTCATCAATCAATTATGGTTTCTGTAGAACAAAAAAAATGTATTGAGTGTTATCCATATTTATTAATTTAACTTAATTTTTTTATTGAATACCTAAAGATAATACGCAGATTATGCATCTGAGTTATATTGAATTCAAAATATAGTGTGTGTTCTGAAAAAAAAAATTGAATGCGTACAAAAATGTATTGAGCGTTACGCAAAAAAATTTATAAATTTAACTTATCTATAATTTTTAGGACGTTAAAATAAGTTAACAGCAGCTGAAAACGTAAAAATCGTAAAAACGATATAAAGAACATTATCTGTTTACAAATTTCAGATTTCCTTTGAAAAAATTTTGTGTCTACCGCACTGTGGGCTGGTCTGGTCGTATTTTGCTACGAATAATTATTTGAAATTGACATAACTTCTGACTTTGTTGGTCGATTTTATTAAAATTAGACTTATTTGAAAGAAGAGTTAGCCTACTTTTTGGTCATGTATAAATATTAAAAGATAAAAATATTTTATTTTTCCCTATGAACCCAAGACAAAATTGAAAAATTGGTCATAACTGTTAATTTCGTCCTGCGATTATTATAATTTTTTTTTATTTTTAGAGAGCAGATGTATATTGCTTTCCAGCCCTATACTAATTTTTTGTGGTGTATTTTTTGCAAAAATCATTCTCAAGACACAAAACTGTTAAAAAATCGAAAAATATAGTTTTATTTCAGGATCCATTGAACGAGACGAAAACTATATATAATATGAATCCTATCTTCTCATATTTCATTTAGTTGCATTGGTAAACAACAAAAAAAAAACAGAAAATACACGTTTAGAATGAGAATCACCCATGTTTGTATAATTGTTATCTTTGTCATTCTTTCTTTGAGCATAGTGTAATAATGACAAGCCTGGCATATAATTAGGGAAGTATTTATTTCAATAATATAATTAATCAATGTCTTTAAAAAATCAGATAAAAAATTTCAGTATTTTTTTAATACAGGGTGTTTTTTTTAGAGGTATAGAACTTCGAATTGAAATAAAACACAAGAAAATCGTTTTAATGTCCATCAATTTGGCTTTATTGGAAGGATAATTTTATGCCATTAATGTTTAAATGTGATTTCGGGCATGTGGCCGCCGCGGCTGGCTCGAATAAAGCCAATTCTACAGGTCCAATTTTCAACCACTTTTTCGAGCATATGGGGCCGTATGTTGGCAATAACGCCACGAATGTTGGCTTCCAAGTCCCCTAACGTTTCTGGTTTGTTGGCGTAGACGAGCGACTTCACATATCCCCAAAGAAAATAATCCAATGGTGTCAAATCACACGATCTTGGTGGCCAATTGACAGGTCCATTCCGCGAAATTATGCGCTCATCGAATGTTTCCTTCAATAAATCGATTGTGACGTGCGCTGTGTGGCATGTAGCGCCGTCTTGTTGGAACCACAACTCATCCACATTCATGCCATCCAATTCGGGAACAAAATAGTCGGTTATCATGGCTCTATACCGGTCTCCATTAACGGTAACTGACTCTCCAGCATTATTTCGGAAGAAGTATGGCCCAATGACTCCACCAGCCCATAGAGCACACCAAACAGTCAGTTTTTGTGGATGTAATGGCGTCTCAAGGGTCTCATGTGGATTCTCTTCACTCCAAATGCGGCAATTTTGCTTGTTGACGTAGCCGTTCAACCAAAAATGAGCCTCATCACTGAACAAAATTTTGCGATTTTGCTTGCGGTAAACTTCGCGAACTGAACCATTATTTTCGAAATAAATTTGCACGATTTGCAAGCGTTGTTCTTTTGTCAACCTGTTCATGATGAAATGGCAAACCAAACTAAATATTAATCACTTGACAGCTGACAAAATGGCCGCCAGTTAAAAAAGTGATGCCAACTTAAAGTTCTATACCTCAATAAAAAACACCCAATATAACAAAAAGAATATGTAGAACTTAATTATTTTACTTTAGTTCAAGAAAAAAATATCTATAAATACTCGTGTAATTATTATTGTAAAACTAAAAGTTTTTGGCAATTCCATTATAAAGAAAATGACTTTCTTCAATTGTGCTTTTAATCTGTTTTTAAGCGTTTTTACTTTAAATGTAATTTTATCCATTCGAGCACAATCGCTTACTGGCACAAGTGTTATTTTGGGTAAAAAACATTATTATATTGAAACATCGCAGATAGGAAATTTCTTTGAGGCAGCCCACTCCTGTGCCCAGTACGACATGACATTAGCCTCAATTGAAAGTAAAGAAGAATACAATAGTCTTTTTAGTATCTTGAAAAGTAGTGGTAAGTTATGATGATAATAGATATTGAACCTTATTACGGTTGTCGTAGTCGTAGTCAAAATTCAACGACTCCAATGTAAAACATAGAGCAAGTGTTGCCACATTTTATCGATTCGTCACGACTACGACAACAGTAATAAAGCTGATTAATATAATTTTTATTAAACTTTTATTTATTCAAACGTACAGACAATTTAGATAAACAGTATTGGACATCTGGAACTAGCTACGGAACTACTGCTCTGCCATTGAAATGGCTAGGAAATGGAAAATCTGTCAGTTATACACCTAACGCAACGCCATTAACGTGGGGGGCTTCAAAATGTTTGGTCACTCTTGCTACTTCTTTTGAATATGACCTTAAAGATTGTACGGCAGCTGATGCGAGTAGTTCTTTTTATTATATTTGTGAAAAACCTCTTGAGCCCAATTGCGGTAAATCGGGCCAATGTCGTTACACTTACAGTTACAATTCTAATTAAAATGTTTATTGTTTTAGAATTTAAATAAAACTGATTAAACCTGGAATCAAGCAAATTTCTTAATTTTGAATTTATTTTTTAAGGTTAAAGAAAAGATTTTAAGAATAGTTTTTTTTTAACAAAAACAACCCGCAAGGCGATTAGCTTGTCTGCGGAAAACACCCAGGGTCTAAGGAGGGAATCGAACCCACGACGTCTGGACTGACAGACTAGCATAACTACCACTCAGCCACAGGAGCACCCGTAAGAGGCAAAACTTTTAAAATTTTCACAGCTAGTGCAGCATTTTAAATACAACAGTAAGGACCACAAAAAAATAAATAAGTATTAGAGGGTATTCTATCAGGAAATGTAATATTGAAATTAAGCTGTTTCTTATGAACCGTAATAATTAGGCGTTTGAAAGAAATGCAATTAATATTTAAAGTGTATCCGTACAAGGAACAATCCAATCCGAAAAGTAAATCTAAAAAACGAAAAAATCGCTAAAGAAAAGGCAAAAGAACACCAAAATAAACAAAAGCAAAACGAAAAAAAGCGCAAAAATTAAAAAAATGCTGAAAAGAAAAAGCAATAAAAAAAACTGTACAAAAGAAAAAAACGCTAAAATGGAAAAAGCGCTAAAATAAGGAAAGCTACAATAAAAGTTAAAACTAAAAAACCCCAAGTTAAAACGGAAAAAATCGCCAAATTTAAGAAAGCGCTAAAAAAACACCCAAACGGAAAAAATCACCAAAACGAAAAAATCGTCAAAAAGGGGGAAAAAATATCTCCAAGTCGAAAAAGTCGACAAATCAAAAAAACCCCCAATACTAAAAATTGCCAAAGCGAAAAAAATCGTTAGAATAAAAAAAGAGATTAAAAGAAAAAATTAAGTAAAGTGAGACTTTGGCTCGCACACGAAGGGTCCCGTACTAATACACTTTTTCGTTGTGGTTTTTTTTTTGTTTAATTTATTTTTTTAAGTAATTTTCGTTGTTTTTGGCGATTTTTTTGGTTTTGCCGCTTTTTTGCCGGTTTTTTCGTTTTTCTGGCGATTTTTCATTTTTTGCAATTTTGTTGTTATTGAAATTTGTTGGTTTTGGCGCTTTTTTCGGTTTTGGGGTTTTTTTCGGTTTTTGGTGATTTTTTTAGTTTTAACGATTTTTTTTGGCTATCACACTTTTTCGTTCTGGCTATTTCTTTAGTTTTGTTTGTGGCTATTTTTCGTTTCTTGCAATTTTTTTTTTGCCAATTTGTTTGGTTTTGGCGTTTTTTTGGATTTGGTTTTTTTTTGTTTTACCTTTTTTCGCTTTTTGACGATATTTTTTATTTATCGGCTTATTTTAGTTTTTACGCTTTTTTCAGTTTTGGCGCCTTTTCGGTTTTTTGGACTTTTATTTGGTTTTTTGTGATTTTTTTAGTCTTAGCGTTTTTTCGTTTTGACACTTTTTTTTCGTTTTTTTATTTTTTTGGTTTTTGGCGCTCTTTTTAGTTTTGGCGTTTTTTGTTTTGTTTTGGCACTTTTTTTCGTTTTGGTGATAGTTTTCATTTTCGGCGATTTTGTCGTTTTTTGATGATATTTTTTTATGTTGTAGTGCTTTTTTCGTTTTGACGACTTTTTTCAGTTTTGGCGTTTTTTTTGCGATCTTTTTATTTTTGGTCATATATTGCGTTTTAGTGTTTTTTTTCATTTTGGTGCTTTTTTTCCTTTAAGCGTTTTTTTCATTTTGGCGATTTTTCTTTTTGACATATTTTTGATTTTGGAATTCTTTAGTTTTAGCGTTTTTGAAAATTTCGGTTACCAAGATACAGCATATTGTCTAAATTACATAGTAAAATTGCATTAACTGATAGAACACCCTTTAATTTTTATTGTTTTAAATATCAGTGTTAATTAGTGTAGTCTATTCTACAGACTACACCAATTAACACTAACTATATATAAGTGTCTCTATATTACATTAGTATTTCAACATGTTTCGTTGCTCACTTTAGAACACCCTTAACTGTCATATATTTGTTGTTGTAGCGGCAAAAGTTTTACATATTCTGTGAAAATTTTAGGTCCGTAGCTATTACGGTTCCCGAGAAAACATTACATTAGTATTGCTACATTTTTCGTTGCTCGCTTTAGAACACCCTTTAATTTTTAGCTGTCATATATTTGTTGTTGTAGCGGCCAAAGTTCTACATATTCTTCGCCGTAGGGCCGTAGCTCTTACGGCCTGAGAAAACAGCCTGTGACAGACAGACAGACAGGCAGACAAGCAGACAGACAGCGTGGCGAGAACAATGGAGGTCCTTTACACTTTTGGTGTACGGAGCCCTAAAAAAGCACCAAAACGAAAAAATCGCCGAGACTAAAAAATAGCCAAAAACAATCTAAAAATCGTCCAAACAAAAGCCCGAAAACGAAAAAATACTTTAAAATTAAAAAGTCCTCAAAAGCAAACAAAAATCACCAAAACGAAAGGGGGTAGGCAATTTGTACAGGACTCTTCGAGTGCGAGTCAAATTCGCACTATATTGAATTTTGTATTTTATATTATTTTATTTATTTAATATTAAACATTTAGCTAAATATAAGATCAATATAAGGAAGAGAAAGCACTAGCTACCAGGGCCAAATATTGTGTTAAAGATTACATGAAAGTATTTTATATACATACCCTGCGGAAAATTTCGTGACAAATGATCCAAAAGTACTCGTCCTATGACTTGAGAAAATGAGAAATAAAGAGTAGTGAATGGTGAAAAAAGACATATTGGTGTAAATGGTCACATATTAACCATTTTCAGTCAATTTAGTTGGTACTCCGGCAAGTATTGTAGTGAACGGCACTGAACAAATTCGATGCACCTGGATTAAGGCCTATCACATAGTATCTACATATATAATATTAATTGTCTCCCTTCAATGAGACTGCCATGCCACTCAGGAACCTGTTCCGTAACTATATTCAGATATTAACTCCAGCTTAACTGGTATTTATAACATTGAAATATAAGTTCCCCTGTGGTCGAGTGGGTAGTGTTCTAGCTTGTAATGCCGGAGGTTGTCGGTTCGAATCCTATCAAAGACACCGCTTAAAAATAAAATACAATTTCTACTTGGATTTGTAACAATAAAAAAAATAAGTAATTCAATAATTACAGCTGAATTTTAGAATAATATTTATATATAATATTATTATTCTACACCGATTAGGACTCTATAAGATAGTTCAGAGACAAGTTACAAGGTGCATATAAAGTATCAATTAACCCCATCCTAGGCCATCCACATGTAAAAGTGGCTAGTCCGCTTCATAGGAAGTGTTAGAACTCGGACTGTTCCCTATCACCTGGGTATCGGTCACGTGACTTGTTTTGTGGCAGTTCCATTTACCGTAGGGTAATTACATATGTATATAATGTTTCATCCATTTAAATTTTCTTTAACTTCCTGAAAACAGTTTATTTATTATTAAAGGCTCTAATTTAATTATTTCCTTCAAAACATGGTAACATTTTATTACCCCGGGTACTCCCGTAGTGTAATGGATAGTGTACTAGACTTCTAAGCGGGAGGTCGCAGGTTCGATTCCTGCCAAGACCCTGGGTGTTTCTGCAGAAAAGCCAAAAAGGCTTAAGCAGCACGTGTGTGAGTTTTTTTATATTAATCTTTTTATTTAGACAGGGGTGTCCCCAAGACACCGCTCGTCTTTTTTTTTATAAAATTCATGACTGGAAATATGATACGAGAATCTTACAATATCATTACAAAAAAAATTTTCAGAGTTAGTTTTTATAACTTATTTTTATACAAAACATACATTTTTTATTTCTTCTCAACTTTTTTCAAACTTAAAAAGATCGTAATATAAATCTTAAAATATATAAAGACACTACAGTTGTATTAAATCTGTATTAATTACACCATTTTTTCATATGTAACTAAACAAATAAATACGAAAACTTATTTAAGGCACTGTATTTATTTATTTCTTCGTAATTATAAGAAAAATAGTGACTATTTTTTTATTCAGTATATTTAAGATGAATTTGTTAATTATGCTTAAATATTTATCGAATGTATAATGGATACGATATGAGTATTGCTATAAAATATTTCTTCAAAAACCTTAGAGTTATAAAAATAAGGTATAATAAAATTTATTTTACAAAAGTCAGGGGATTTGGAGAATATTAAAAAGTAATTTAAATCAGGTAATGGCTTAAGTTAAAGTTAAAGGAATTATAAAATTATTTGAGCTAGCTTTCATTTAGTCTAATATTGATATATTTTATTAGGATTATAAAAAGTTCCCATAATGTTGCTACAAGACATTATTAAAGAACAGTTTAGGAAAGTTTTGTGACAAAGAAAAATTTTAAACTAAAGTTAGATTACAAGTACTTTAACAATTTATAATTATAAGATATAAAAACAAAACTTTTTGCTTTAAAAAAAGTATTAAAAAACTTGTGGTTTTTATACAGAAACACATTCGGAAAAAGTAATAGAAATGCATATATATTTTTTTATAGCAGGTGCTTAAATTGACAAATGCAATCTTTATAAAACAGTTTAAGAAAAAATATTCAATAAATTATTTTACGAGTAATGATTTCTTAATTATTTAAAAAGATGAATACAAATGACAAAAAAGACAATGATGATAAATGCATTATAACTCATTATAATGATGTTATAATAGGCTATGCTTGCTGGTAGTATTGATTTAATTTACTCCTACATGTTACAGTGGCATTATACTACATTATAATTCATTATTTATATAGTTAATAGGCAAGGCGAGCTTTTGTTATTCCTTTTACTCTTATATGATACGGCCAATATAAATAAGCAATATACCATTTGATAGGTATTTATTTGCAAATATGCACAATATATATTTAATTAATATCGGTTCAATATTTTAGAAGCTACAACGGTCTAAATTTGATACTAATAAATGCAAGCATAATATAAATTCATATATTAGCTAAAAGTTATAAAGCAAAGAGAATAATAGCAAATACGAAATTTTTTTCCTGCTTTAAAATCCTTAAAAAAGGAAAACAGTTGTTTGTTTTTGTTGTATTTTGCCGATGTTATTTCATTAACAGTATAGCTTTTTTATAGCATAGTAAGTGGCGTTAATTTCCAAATAGAATTATTTACAACTAGAATACCGCAGATTGTGTGGTTCGTTATAGCGCTATTATAGAAAGGTGTTTACTGGAAGACTTGATAACATAAACACTAACATGATGTAGTATAACAATGAATTATCAAACATATAATTAGTAATATAATGTAATATTTGACATTATAATGGCATAATAATATATTTTTCTGAATTATAATCGCATTATATGTGTCATAATACATTACGGTAGTTTCGCAATTAGTTATAAAGCATTATAAATTTATTACGTTTTAGTATACACTAAATTAGAGTTATAACACATTATTATAATTCTATTGCGTAAAGCTGTTTACTGAAAAACTTGATATATATTACTTTGATAAGTATAATTTAAGCATTGTATAAATTATAATAGTTTTATAATGCATTATTTCGAATTATAATTAACTTTTAAGGTATAATATCATATTATAACATAGTATATAATGCGTTAAACTTCGTTATTATGTTTTAATATACATTATACTATATTTCAACACATTATAAAGGCGATATAATATAGTCTTATGTAGTTATAACGTGTCAACATATTATACCAGTCCTATAATGGACTAAATCACATTATTATAATGTGCTAATATACAATGTACTATTTTATGATACATTAAAATGACGTTATAAATGCATTATAATTATTTAAAACGTGTCATAATATATTATAATAGTGTTATAATAAGTTAAAAATGAATTACTTTGGTGATATAGTGCATTAGTATACATTATATTATATAATGGCACGTTATCGCGAATAAAACTGCTTTACAACAGTGCTATAATGGATTATACAATGCATTATATTTGGGTAATAATGGTGGTATTCAGTGTTTTGTGCAAATAATCTTGAGCAAGAGTAAATACAAAATATCATAGTTTTTTTATATGACGGCAACTCTGTGTATTTTGTTGTTGGATTTTACAAAAAAATCTACGATATTTTGCATTTGTTTTTGCACAAGATTATTTGCAGTAAATAGTGAATACCGCCAAATTATATAAATGTATATTAGCAGTTTATAATGGCGTTATAATATATTACTACACAGTTATAATGTGTCATAATACCTTCGAAAAAAGCTACAATGAGTTAAAGTGCACTACATTTAAACAAACATTTCGTCAATTTATAATATATTATATTCCAGCAAATTATAACTACGTTATAAAGCAATGTAAATATATTAAACCGGTGCTATAATGAAATGCAGCATATTATAATTAAACACTAATGTGTTAATATAAATTAAATTATATTCTCAAAAATTATAAACAAGCTCTAAGGTACTATAACGTAGCTATAATATGTCACAGTACATTATAAAAGTGCTATTACGCTTTAAAATGCTGTATATTTCTAATGAAATGCTCCATTATACGTAATATTGTGATGTAGCACATTTATAATGTGACTATAATGTATTATAATATGGTTCTAATGTGCTATAAATTTTTATAAAGGTAACATAATAGTTAAGTTATGAGTTTAGTCGAACTGTATGGGCTTATATTCAAAGAAATTTAATTGTTTTTGGCTTGAGTTCGGCTTTAATTTAAGTTTTCAATTAAATTATATTTTTATTTAGAGATAAATGTGAAGCATGTAGACAAAGAAAATAGGTTAAAATATATTGTAGTTTTCCTTTAAAGTACCGCTATGTATAATATTGGGTTTTTAAACATTATACTGGCTTTATAATAAATCACAACGAACTATAACGAAGTTATAATTAATCAAAATGTATTATAGCTCGAAAATGACTTAAAATGCTTTATAACTGTGTTACATTAAATATGTAAGTCTGGTACGATGGTACGTAGTTGTAATGTATCAGAATACAAGATGTCGGTATTACAATCAGTTTTTAATTCTGATTCAATATGTTAATATAGATTATGTTGTGCTCAAGCCCCTTATATAGACTTAATAACTTGTTCTAACGAATTTAAACTTAGCTATATTGCATTATAATGCATTATAACGGCGTTATAAAGTGTTACAATGCATTATAATTAACCAACAATGATTTAATACACATTATAATGACGTTATAATGTAGTATAACAAAGCTATGCTTTGTCTTCATACATTAATATGCATACTAAATCTATTCTAATATCCTAGCATACATTATATTGTATTCTTTCTTATTAATGGTTTTATAATGTAGTGCATTGATGTTATAACGCAGCCGAATATATTGCATATTTTATTATATTACATATTTTATTATTTTTATATATTATTACATATTATTTATATTTTAGCAATAATGTGACAATATACATTACATTAATTTGTAGTGCATTATAATAGCATTATGATGTATTATAGCGTAGATAAATCAATTATAAGACATTACAACAGTGTTATAATGGGCTAAAATGCTTTATAGTTTTTCTACAATATGCTCGTATGATTATAAAGGCATTACAATACATTTAAACGTATTTATAATGTATAAAACTTTATTATAACAGTGTTATACTGCGTAAATTCTGTATAGCTCTGCTATGATATATTATTAGGCATATTATATCGAATTCTAGCACATTCTAACGGCATTATAATGTATTATAACAAATTTAAGCGAACTTATATTGTCAGAATACATATTATTGTATAAAAATACATTATAACAGTGCTATAATAATTTAAGACGTATTTTATTTGAGCAGTTATATCCAAATATGCTTTTTATTGTTACGTAGGATATTATAATGTCATGGCAATGTGATAGAGCGTTGTTATAATGTACTATAACACATTCTAACGGTGCTATAAAAAGTTAAAATGCTTTATAATTCGGTTTTAATTTCCTTGTATATATTTCCTTGTATTCTATCAAATTATAAAGGTTTTATAGTGTGTTATCACGAATTATAACGTAATAATAAGGCGTCATAGTGCATCATAACAGTGATATAAAGGCTTACAATTCATAATGTCAGTGTCATAATGTTTTGACATACATAAGCTTAATGTTATAATTTTTTATAAAGCGTTATAATAATGTTAAACTGAGTTACAAAAGCTTATAATAGTGTTATATATCAGGAGCATGTATTAACTAAAAGTATAACGTTAAAAAATTGTATGATGAATATTATTTATATCAATAAATTTTTAATGTATATTATAGCACACATATACTAAATTTTTATAGAGTAAGGTTTCTCTGACTTGCCACAAATTTTTTAATACATATTTTTAAAGCTTTTGACACTCTTTAACTAGATATTTCTATTATTGACTTGTTCCTATTCTACTTAAAGAAAAGTTATAAACCTGCATTTGTTGGAGACATTTCTTCTTAATTATAAATTATATGTGTATGTACTTAGTTAGCTAAAAGTAAAACCTATTTGCATTTAATCCATATTCCTGTTTAGTTAAAAAAAATATTTTAAAATAAAATCCAGTCAGACGGGTAAGATATATGCATGGGCGAATTCCAGCAAATTCGCCGTGACTGTTGCTGTCAAATAGTATACCGAAAAAATTACCTATTATTCGTTATATAGTATACGGATCACGACTTCTTATTTAAAATCCGTTTTTTTTCAAGAATTATTTCAAGAATTATTGTTTTCTGAAAAATACCAAATCTAGAAGTGCTTTGACAATGCAAGTTGACCAAAGAACTATTAAGTCATTCGAATACAGTATCCAAACTTGCTTTGAATTGACAAATTGTATTTAGTCTGTGTTGCTTAGAAACGAAATTTCTCTGACTTATTTTCTTATACTATCAGTGATGATAGTAGGGGCCACCAAACTGATAAGTAGGAGGAAGCTTTTGGGCGATTTGTGGCTGTTGTTGTTGTTGTTGTTGTTGTTGTGTTTTTTGGGCAGGATAATACAGATTATGGTGGGAAGAGGATCGTTTGGGAGGTTGAGGACGATGGCTGTAGGACATGGGCAAATCACCATCTTCATGTGTGCTAGAGGAGGCTTTTTGTTGTCTGGAAGGAGATTGACGACGCATAAAACGTTCTTCTATATTGGACGCAGGCCAACGTTGGTACTGTCGTGTTGAATCCTCCGAAGAACGTCTACGTTGATAGCGCTTATTTGCAGAGGATGTGGCAAGTGGTGCACCAACGTTAGGCTGTTGATGATAACTGGTTTCATCACCACTACCGCTTTTGTTAAGAGGCTCTGGCAAAGCTGTTCTGTATTTACGTCGGGAACGTTCATCTAACGTTGTAGTGGGGGTAATGATGCGTTGCGGCAAATCATCTGAAAACTCTCCTTGACGCCTTTGCAAGTCTACGGCATAGTTGTCGTAGGCAAAACGATCTCTTTGTGTAGATAATTTCCGTTCTTGTTGTTCTTCTAGGTGAGCTCGCCACTCCTGTGCAGTTACTTTTTGACTATAAAGAGCCGGATGGGGCTGGAACTGGGTTTGTGGTGTGGTATTGTTATCAAAGAGATCATTATAGGAAGACTTACGCCAACCCTCTTCATATCTACGTTGAGTGGTTTCATCTTCTAGCGCTTGACGTCTTTGTGAACGTGAAGAACTACTTTCTGAGGAGTCTTCTCCCGAAGTTCCTATACCCAAGTCTTTTTCATCGCCATAGGCTTTATAAGGAGCTCCCAAAAAACCTTTTGTGCCGAAATCATTAGCCGCCGTGGAAGTATAAGGCATATAGAAAGCATTAATAAAGTTTTTATCCATTTTCACCACTTTCAGTTTGCTATCCAAATCATCGATTTCTTCTTCGCTGCCATTATCACGTCCCGTCCATGTTTGCCAAGATCCAGGACCAAATAGCGAAAGCAAAACTGGCAATAAAAATAAGCCATGCATGGCTCCAAAGAATATTACGAGAAACACCATTTTAAAAAATACCAAAAATATATAACTTTGAGCCAAAAGTAAAGCCACTATGCCCAAAATTGTAGAGCTGGAACCTTGCAAAATAGGCAAGCCAAGAGAGTGGAAAGCTTCACGTACTCTAGCCTTTGGATTTCTTTTCTTGGAGGACATATAAGTATAACAAATGTGAGCGGTAAAGTCTACTGAAAAACCAATGCACATGATCAGATTAATCATGGATATAGAGTCCAGGTTTACGTCCCATAAAGCCATATAACCAGCCACACCCAATTCTATAGATATGACCGAGAAAGCCACCCACAAGGAACATAAAATATTAGGTATAAACACAAATGAAATAATCATCATAATAATGGCACCAATAATCATCGATTGCAAAGAAGTAGGACGCACCAGCTCGAACTGGTCGAAGAACACAAAATAGGGATGGAATATGGTGGCATTTAAAGGAGAATCTTTACAAATTTGTCTTAAATCTTTAACCATTTCCTTTTCATGATTAGTATCAGTGATATTAACGGCTTGTATAAGAAATCTGGAGGCTATAATTTTGGTTTCATTTTCATTGAATTTAACATCCAAGGAGAAGGGATTTCCGGGGAATAACCAGTGTTCTTTGACAGCATCTATGAAATCCTGTTCACTATCCAAAGTTAAATTCAAATATTCATTATTGCGGTCCACAAAGGAAACAAAAGAACGCAACCAGGACTCTGTATACAAAGAGGAAGTAACATAGGAAGTGTGTTCCAAATTGCGAGTCAATTCTTCATATTGTTCCTGAACCACCGGATCCGAATAGTTCAAATCACCGGTAACTATAACCTGGAAAAAAAATTAAAAATTAGTTTTCACTTCAAAAATGCAATTAACAAAAATGCCCACCTGCATGCGATAGGGAAATTCCCGATAATAATCATCTTCTCGATCGAAAAATACCACTGAATAAGAATCTTCTCGAGAAAGTTTTCGACGCTCTAAACCTTCTTTAATTTGGGTAACGCCATAACAAGCTCCAGCCAAATATGTGCCAAAAACTAAGATTATAATAATTTTACACCATTTGTTATTGATGACCGCTGACATATTGTTGCGGAAAAAACTCATTAGTATATGATCCTTGTTATCGATAGGATTATCGGGATCATCAAGATTTATGCCACCCGACATTATCCAGCGATAAAGTATATTACGATTTTCTAAAAAGGAATTGCTAAAATTTAATACATATTTCAAAACTTCAATGCATTTTCTTTAATCTTACCTTTCAGGGCCACCGACAAGGCTTGAACTTTACAGCCAAATATGGCGTGGCGATTTTGTTTTTCCCTATAGCCCGATATGGCCATGCAGGCAGCAAAGAAAGTTATATGCCATAAGAATGTAAAAATAACCGCACAAACGGAATATTTACAAAAAATTTGCACCGATCGAAAAGGACTGATGATGCCAAGTGAAAATGATATTAAATCGGTTAAAGAAGTTATTGTAATGGACACTGCCGCCTCGGACATGGTGTGGGCTAACCGATTAGCTACTGAAATTTTTGGCGAGGTACGGCGCCAGGCAGCCAGCATCACAAAGGTATCATCAATGCCAATACCTGAAAGAGAAAGTATAAGAAATATATCGAGTATAATTTTAATTTAATTAATATATTTTATAGCAAATTTCGCTAATTTTATAAATATTATCTGTTATATTAATTACCAGAATAGTTTTCAATTGTATTGAATTAACCCATTAAAAAATGTATGTATATTTCAAAACAACTAACGATTATTGTGCTTACACCTCTCGCTAACAGGGAAGCAGGTTGAATTTTAAGGACTTTCAAATCATTAAAATCAAGCCCTTTATAAGCTGTTTTGTAAGCGGAAGTACTGCTTCTCTCCCTTACAAATCAGCTCATTCTTTTATACCCTGTTCAAACATGGATTTTTAATTGAGACAATTTAATTTTAATTGAGAAATTAAATTTAGTGTTCATACATAATAAATTAAGTTTACTTAATTAGTATTTGATTTGCCAATTGTGTAATAAGTATACAGGTGACCGCATAAGGAGAACGAAAACAACAATAAAACAAAAACTAGATAATGGTGTCAAAAAATACACGTGTTTGACGTAGCTTATGCACCAACAATAACAGAGCAAAAACTTATTATCTGGCGTTATACTGCCATCTGTATACTTATTACACTGAACATACTTCGCAGTAAACATACTTGTCACAAAGGCTTGCATTTCGAGCTTTACTAAAACATAATAATTGTGTTATTAAGCTTATCAACACATTATAATGATGTTAGTGTTGCTAGATGGAGTTATATTAGATTATAAAAATGATAATTATTTTATAATACATTAGAATACACCGTTGTGATGTTATGATACATTGTAACGTGTTATAATGTATTATAGCACGTTCTAAAAATGATATAATACTTAATAATACGTTATAATAAATTACAGCACGTTATAATGCATTGTAAAACTTTATAGTATATTATAACACATTATGAAAAGCATTATAACACGTTATATGCATTATAGCACATAATAATTGAGTTTTTAAACGTATCAACAGATTATACTGGTTTTATAGTGCATTATAAAGTGCTATAATATTGTTTATACGTGTGTGTACAGAAAAATACTTTAATATATTCTACTTCTTCTAAAGTATATTATATTACTCTTATCAGGTTTTATTGCACACTATAACAACTACTAATTGTTATACTATAATGCACTTTTTCTATTATATAATTAATTTTTTTAAATTCTTCCTACTTACCAATCATTAAAAATGGAGCTGCTAAATTAATACCAATAAATTCAATACCCATATACATGGCCAGTCCGAATGCCGCCAGTGTGGCCATAACCGCCGAAATATTACCCATTAAGCCCAACCAAGGTTTTGAGCGCACTGCATCACCCATCATACAAGTGATGATACTAAATAGCGCCATTAAGATAAAAGTGGAACTGAAATAGGGTACCACAGTTTGTGTATTCTTTTCCAATTCATGATCCAAAGTTCTCGAAGCAAAATAGGCTACAGAAATGTGTTTGAAATAGCCGCTGTTTTCAGCCTGGCCAACTATACGCAAAAAAGTTTCTTCCCATTCGGCACCTCTGCAAAAAGAAGCAAATGTTAAAATATTATATCTCGAAACTAATTGAACAAAAACTTACCTGGCATCTTGCCGTTTAGTGTCTGCCGTCACAAAATACACCAATTGTATGGCTGGTACACTCACTATGTAATTATCCTCAGTTAATTTTGTGCCACCAAAGAATACAGGAAACGCATGAGCATCCCAGGTAACAGGATTAAACATTAAAGGAAATGTCAAATTCAAATCTCCAGATTCTATCTGTAATTTGGTTTGAACTATTTTGTAATAAATTCGAAAGAAAATTCTTAACATTTTGGATACCTACATCATCCATTATATAATCCAGATTTAAAATATCATTCTCGAAACATTCATTTTCCCAGCGCGCACAAATATCTTTGTACGTAAATGTGTCTCCTTCAAAGGTTACCGTGGCATTTTGTATCATATTGTCCAATTGTCTGAGTTCCTGAAATGTTTCTCTTCTAATCATATTGTCATTGCCATCTTTGGGTATGACAATAACGCGGCCAAAACGTCCTAAGAAACCAAAGAAATATGTTAATAAAACGATAGGTATTAGACTTAACCCAGAAAACATTTTTGCTTAGCACATCACATGTTTTTCATAAAATCTTTTATTTTGAAAAAATTAAACCTTAAGCAGAGGTCACCCTTGCAAACTTGATCGACAGTAAAAATTCATCATTTTTGAAGAATACTTTTGACTGTCTACACAATCGATCATGTTCGACACTCAAACTGTCATTCGTGAAAAAAATTTGACACGCAAACATAGAAAATAACAAAATTTTATGCGATTTATTGATAAGAACAATTTTTATATAATGAATTTTTTTAATTCATTTATTTAATTTCTTATTATTTCAACAACTCTTCGTACTATTTTGTCTTAACATCTCAGACAGACAAGCTTGCATTTCATAAAAATATATGAGTTCTTCGAAAATATAATTTTCCGCGTCCAAGTTATGAAGTTTATGCTATAAAAAATAACTCTTGACTGACACTTTTTGGTTCACACTAACAGTCAAAATCCAATATGGCCGCTGACTCCCACTCAACCGCAAAAATTTTTGTCGTTGAATGTTGAATGATGAAATTTGCGTCTACACTATCAAGCAAGCCAAAATTTGAGCAAAACTCTCACGCAAGTTTGCAAGTGTGGCCTCTACTTTAATGACAATTTAGTTGCTTCCGTGAATTTGTTTGTTGGTTTATTTAAAATCTACTTGGCCTACGTGACCACAAATTTATTGTCTACCATATTTGGTTGCAAGCGGGTTAAATTATTATTCCTTTTTTTATTTGAAATTCATATTGTTTTTGACGTATTTGGCTTCTTAACAAATTTATGGCGTTTTGTTAATTTAATTGTAAATCTATTGTTTGCAAAACTATTGTGAATATTAACGTGTTGATATTTTTTATATAAAACTTTCGTAGTGTGTAATTGATCAATTGAAAGCCTCTTTCTGACGTTGAAGAAATATTGGCTGACTTTTAAATGAAATTAGTTAAATTAAGAATTTAGCAAACCCTTATAAAGAAATTTTAAAATTTCATACATGATAAAATAGTTTCAGATGTAAAAAAAATTAATTTATTCAAATTTTCGAGCATATTAATAACTATAAAAAATATGTACATAAGTATATAATATTATGTATGCAAGTACGTATGTACATACATATTTCGAGTTTTATATCTATAACTGAAAATCCAGAAAATGAAAGCCAGTCAGATTAAAGTGGCGATTGTAATTTTGAAATATTTCTTAAAGTTTTTGCAAAATTTTGATGCTCAAAAGTATGAAATTAAGTTTTCTTTAAAAAAGTTTAAAAAGGAAGACAAGTAAAGTTTTTAAGCAACCAATTGGAATTTTCGAAATTAACTTCGAACTTTCGAACATGACCTTAAAAATTTTAAATATATATACATACATATATAGATGCTTAATAGCAATGAAAATAATATAAATAACAAAATTTTTTGTCAAATTTGAATCTTCGAACGTATGAAATCAGTAAAACTGACACTATAATTAAGTTTTCTTTGAAAATTCGTAATAAGGAAAACATGTAAAGTATTTAAGCAGTCAATTAAAAATTTCGAAATTACCTTCGAATTTTCGAACATGATGTTAAAAGCTTAAATTATATAACTCGATGTAATAACAAAAGTTTTTTGTTGAATTTCGATGTTTGAAAGCATAAAATCAGTAAATGCCGTACAAAGCTAAATTTTCTTTCGAAGTTTGCAAGAAGAAAAACAGTTAGATCTTTCGAAATTAACTTAGAATTTTCGAACATGACCTTTCTTATTTTTAATCGACGGAACTCGTTTATAACCCGGCCCCAGTCGCACCAAAATCATAGAAACTTATAAAATTTTGTTTTATTGACAAAATAGTTTAGTTTTTTTTATTCGTTCCAAATATGTAGTTTGTTAAACTAAACTTCGAAATTTACGACTAAAAAAGAAGTTTTGGTTCTTTTTAAAAGCGTAAAAAGTGCTCATCGATACGATACAGAAAGTGGGTACGTAGACATATGTAGATATACGTAGACATATGTAGATATATGTACGTAGACATATGTAGATATATGCTTTATAGCAATGAAAATAATGTAAATACAGTTGAACTTCCTTAACTTGAATCACTATTATCCCCAAAACTAAGTCTAGTTTTATAACTTATACAATCATTGTTGCCACAATACTTGCTTCAACTTATAAAAGTATTCAAGTTATAGAAGTTCCAGTTAAAAAAGCTGAACTGTAATAAATTTTTTCAAAAGTTTCGATAGTCGAAAATATAAAAAAACACCAAAACGACACTAAAAATAAATATTCATTCGCGATTTATAAAAAGAAAAACAATATAAATATATAAGGACAAATTTTCTATATTCGAAATGGGCTTCGAATTTTCGAACATGAACTTAAAAATTTAAAATATTTAACAAGATGATTAAGAGAAATCAAAATAATGTAAATAACTAAATTGTTTGCAAAATTTCGATGTTCGAATATATAAAAACAGTAAAATGCGGTATAAAATTAGGTTTACATACAAAATTTATAAAAAAGAAAACTTTTAAAGTACTTTAGAACTCATTTAAAATGTTCGAAAGCGACTTCGAATTTTCGAACACAGCCTAAAAGTTGAAATCATAAAACTAGATGCTAAAAAGCAATGAAAATAAGATAATCTTGATTTTTTTCTTGAAAAGTTCAAAATCCTTCAATCGGAGAAAGCTTAATAAAAATTTTAATTTCTGTAGATTTTTGTACGTGTAACAATAAAAATTTCCGAAATCAATTAATTTTAAGAGTAACTTAATGTTTATGTTTCATTTAGATCACTTCATGAGTCATTGGTTTTGAACATTTCTAATTTCAATTAATTTTATTATTCTTTAAACTGCCAGCCAGCAATTGTAAAAAAACGTGATTTTAAAATTTGTTTCAAACGAATTGGGTGTGGGAATTGAGAAAACTCACAAAAAAAGTAAAGATAATTTAAAATCAAGCCATAAATTCGCAAATAGATTTTCGTAGAATTTACTACGACTGCAAAAATTTAAATCTTATTTTCCCTTGTATGAAAATAATTATTAAAAGTAAAATGCCTTTTTGACGACATCAGTTTGTAATTTTGTGGATACTATTTGGTAGTTTTGTGCTTGTTTAAATTATTATTTTAAATTGGATCATTATCTTCACTTCTTTCTTCGACTTTTCTTTTTTTGTTCATTTAAATTTTTTTTTTCGATAATTTTTTGTCACTTGAAGTCGGTTGGATATTTTTGAATGACGTACAATACTAAATACACTCTTGACTGTTCCAGACGATTCTAAATGAATGTCTTTAGAATGTGGACTTAGTAATCTGCAAATATTGCTACAGCAAAATGATGATGATCATTTGCATAGTGCAGTATATACGATGGTGGACACAGATCTATGTGATTTCAACTCAAGAGAGAGAGAGAGAGATCAAGGCAAAACGTTAAAGTTTTGTTTCAAATCATCTATAAAATTAATAAAATTTTGAGATTTCGGCAACGTTGTAATGCTCGAAAATTTGAGATCTGTGAAATTTTTAAAAAGCTAAAATTTCTTTCAATATTTGTAAAAAATGTAGAATAGTTAAAGAAGTTTTAGACATACTAAGAACACACAACTTAGAAATTTAAATTTTTTCCGCAAAGTGTTCTATGCTCGAAAAACTTAGATCAGTTCAAAATGTTAGAAACATTCCAATTTCTTAAAATTTTTGTAGAAACAAAATTACCAGAAAAAATAAAACGTTCTTTTCGAATTTTCGAAACTAATGGCGAATTTTCGAACGTAACTTAAAATGCTTAGATTTCGAAACTAGAAGTTAAGAAAACAAAAATGAGCAAAAAATAATAAAAAAACTACGAAATTTTCGAACACATTCAAGCAGTGAATATGTTACAAAAATTGAAAAAAAAAATTCTGTCATATTTACAATATGAAAAATTATTAAAAAGTGATTTAAAACTATTTTCGAATTTGAAAAGAAACTCAAATCTGAGTACGAAATCTCTCTTTTTAATTTCTTTGTTCAAAAATAACCAAATAATGAAAGTTCATAGTTCAAATTCGCTTAATGTTGAAACTATCCTCGTACATTGCTTTAGATTTTAAATTCAGATTTACCGTAAATTGAATTAAAGCGCGCTCTGATTTAAGCGATTTCAAAAACACAAACAAGCAAATAAAACAAGACGACATAAAAAAATAACAATCAGTAATTGAAATTGGCATAAAAATAAATTTAAATTAATGCATATGTATGTGCATAGAGAGGCTGCTGGTTGCATACACCCTCCCCTAAGCAACAAAATGAAAAAGCTCAACTACGGCTCCTCTGTCATTCTTATAGCGGCTATTAATATGTTTTCAAATTATTTTTGCACTTATGTTTTCTTGAACTCACCTGGCCTTGTTATTCGTCCCACATTAAAACGATGCGTGTAGTTGACTTTAAAATATTGTTCAACTATAGCTCTTTCAGACTTTCCCTCTCCATTGATGGGTGAAAATAAATATTCCGGATCAATTTGATATTTAAGTTGTTGGTAGCTAAATTGAAATACAGAATAATAAATACATACATACTACATACATATTTATTATAGTTCCACAAAAAAGTTCTTACTTACCCTGTCATACATAGCAGCGTTAATAAGGTTGGCACGATTACAAAGTATCCGGGATGCTTGGCTATAAAAATGCCCAAATGATAAAATGTTTTGTTTAATGTCTTGTCTACACAAGATATGCCACAAGTCATCTAAAAGAAAAAAGTAGAGGAAAATATTTAACGTTTGGAGTTTAAGTTACATATTTTTATTTCATATTTTTCACAAAAATTTCTTTGTTCGAAAAGTTGAAATCAGTCAAATTGAAAAAATTTCAGAATTTTGTTCAATAGTTGTTATTGGAAAGCTTACTAAAACTTTTCAGTGTGAAATTCGAATTTTCGATATTATGTTCGAATTTTCGAACATAGCCAAAAGACAGCAATTTTTGATGGCAAGAAACTTTAATCCATAGAAATACATATTAGCATGTACGATATTTCTTTCATGTTTTTCGTGTTAATAAATTTTATAAAACCTGTTAAATGCTTGAATTTTATGTAAATGCTTGAATTAAAAAGTGTGAATATTTGAAACAGTGTTAAAAATAGAAACGAAAGTCAAGTATTTAGAGGTCTAGCCTCCAAAGACTTTTCTCAAGAAACAGAAGAGTTGTAAATTGTTAAATTTTTTCTCTTGTGTTCGAAAAGTTAAAATCAACAAAAAAGCAAAAAATCATAGGAACTAATGCGATAGTGGCCACTAACAGCTTAATAAAACACTTAAGCATAAATTTCGAATCTTCAAAATTTTGTCAGAATTTTGAAAACTTCCCAGAATTTTTGAAAATAAAATTTTCGAATGTGTATATGTTTTTTAAAATAAATTTTAAGTCACCATTCCGATCGCATCCAAAATCTTATAAAAAAATACGTCGATTGCTGAAAATTTTCATTAAAATCGAAAATTTTCAAAAAAAAAAATGTGCTGTTTTGAAATATCTTGAAATTTTGGTCTACTCCATTTTTTATATTCAGTCGCTTAATACGACTAGAAATTGCTCCGAAATTTTGCTCTAATCGATTTTTTATGAATATCACTTTTCATGACTAGAAAGACGGTATCAAATGCTGCAAATTTAGATCTTAATCGGCTAAATTACGCGAAAATTTGTGGATTTTCGATCGCTTTGAATTGAAAGTAGCGGAAATTTCCAGGGATGACTTGCATGGTCAACCAAATCTTATTTTTATATATCCGTTGCATTTAAGGAGCTTTATAATTACATAAAAATGTTTTGAAATTTAACATGTTTTTCGAAAAAATTTAATTTTTGAATATGTATATGTATGTATATTAAATCGGTCGAAAAAAATCAATAAAACTATTATTCTATTTCCTATTTATAGTCAGAAGCTCAAATTATGTATTTAAGCGAGAATTTAAATTTTCGAAATTAAGTTCGAATTTTCGAATACTGCCCAAAACTAGTTTAAGCTTCTAAAAATGCCTTCCAAAGCAAGAAAAACATAAAAAGCTATATTTTAGTTACAAATTTCAATGTTCGAAAATCTTGAACTAGTGAAATAATAAAAAAAAATAAAAATTTTCTTTCATATTTATGCTCAAAGTAAAATGTGTGTTTGTTGGATTCATTTTTCTTCACACATATGTATGTATGTATGTATTTATGTATGTATTTCATCAAAAAGCTCAGCAATCTGTCTTAAAACTTTGCTTCATTTTAAATAGTTTTGAAAGTGTAATTTCATTATGAACAAAGCCAAAATGAAATATAATTAAATTTATTACAAAATGTTTTATGTGAGATTGCTTGACTATAAATTTTGTGTATACAAAAAATATAGACAATAAAAATGTACATTCTAAAATATTTACTTCTTTTTCTTTAATGAATGAATATTTGCGTTTATTTGTTAATGATAAATTCGAATTAATTTGAATGATTTTTTTTTATTTGTTTTCATTATAAGTTGTGGTATTTAATTATTAATTGTTAGTTATTCATCATGTTCGACATTTATAAGTAGTAATACGTACATATGTATGTATGTACCTCTTTAGGTTGATCATTAAATGTTTTTTAACATGAGCCCTGGCAAACATTACGAAATGATATTTTTTTAAATAAAGTTCGCTTTAGTTTTTATAACGACATACGTATGCACTTACAAAAAGTTTAATACGAATGAGTAACAAACAAAAACGATAAATACAAGCAGACCCCGTACAACATCAATTAAACCAAAATAAAAATGTCGCAAAAGGGCAGCTAAAGTTCATTATCAAAATAAAGATTTTATATTAAAAATAATATTTTAATAAGACGAATGAGTACATTAAAGGTACAAGGTTTGTACTGAGAGAAAAAGTTGCTAATGCGAAAGCATCGAAAATTTAAGAGAAGTATCATTAAGTTAAAGAGCATTATCATTAAATGATAATGTCACATTTTTATTCTGTCTTAGAATAATGGATAATGAAGTCACTCACATTTTGACATTGAAACACGTCGTTTTATTACAAGACCAGATCTTTGGTTATAAAGCGTGGAACGTTATTCAACATTAAAAGTAATCAGCTTCTAATAAATGGCGCCCAACGTGGGGCGCTATACAAATTGATATTTTAAATACCTCGACTGTGGCAGTTTTAAGATAGAATTGATTTTATTTTTAGAACGTATTTTCATTTGATTTTGTTTTAAAACTATCACTCTCACAAAAAAGTAACAGTATTTTAATAAATTGAAAATATTTTAAAAATTTCATACAGACGGCTAAAATTCAAATTATTTAAATAAATTTTCAACAAAACTGGACGAATCTTTCGCAAGTTATAACAACATCTGTGGATCAGCCTCTTCGAACTAAATTTTTGGCGAGAATCAGGCAACTTCACTTTAAGACTCTATTTTCTTAGGTTACAAATGTCTGTTTTGTTTTTTCAAAAATCTACAATTAACTAAAAGTTTAATTGTATTTACAAAAAAATTAATTGTATTTACAAATCTTTTTTTTCTGTGCATTTTTTAGAGTTATTATATAAACATTACAGAGCTGAACACATTTAAAAAATTAAAATTTTATAAATTCTGTATGGATACATACTTACTTAAGTAACATTAAATTGACAATTTTTAAATACATCCGTCAGAGTTGACGCTGCATCATCCAAACGGCTGTTGCAATTTTTCAACATAGCTTAGAACAAATAAAAAATAATAATTCAAAATCGGTCCAGCCGTTTTGGCTCTACGATGGCGCAGCCACAGATATATACTACAAATTTATAACATCCCTCTTTTTTTGGTCGGGGGCTGGCCAGCATAAGAAATCCTTCTACTGAACCCTCCTCAGGTGTGCTGGCTGGTGGCACACGGCTAAGGTCATGGTTTTGATTACAGTATCGCAATGTAACGCCTATGGTGTATATTATCGGAATTTGCTTTGATCGTAGGTAGGATAACAGAAAAAAATAGACAAGAACTATGTTCAATAAAACCAGGTTATTGAAAAAAATATGAATTTCAATAATATTTGTAATTAACTTAATACAAGATATCTTTCCCATGTCGGTTATTTCTCTTCTTTTCATACATAAGTACTTAAAAAAAGTTTTATCTCATAAAAAAACAACAGGGTTATGGCTCAGCTGTAGAGAGCATGCTTTATGTCCGGGAAGTGCGGTTTCGTATCCCAGCCATGTCAAAATTTTTTTTATTATATATTTTTTTTTATTTTGAAAAATTTTGTTATCAATATAGCGGAGTTCTTTATCACAGGAAATTTGAAATACAAATTTCTGAATACCGTGATTTTTGCTATCAAAAACGAAACTTATTTTTTTTCTGTGATAAAGTTACTATTCCAATTCATTTCCTATTTATCCAGGCACGTCTGTTGTATATTTGTCTGAGCCCTGGTCCACGTCTGGTACCCAGAGTGTCGGCGATTTTGAAGAAAATTATTCAAAGCGGGTGGTAATGGAATTACTAAGATCACCGGCGGGCATACGTGGAAATAAATCTCCTCTGCGTGGCGCTAGCGGTAAAACTTCCACTGTGATCGAAGCAGGTCACAGTAAAATTGTAGAGCTACTGAAATAACAAAGACTTATTATCTTTCCAAGAACGTGGAACACTGAATTGCTTCGGTCGACTCAGAATCGGACCTTAAAAGTGTTACCAGCGTCAACACATTACAAGTAGAGATCGACCTCTTAAAGTATCCAGGTTCTTCCACTTTAACTACTGCTAAAAGGGAAAGATGGCTCCGAAGAGCAAGAAGTCTTTTAAGGTTCTCTCTGAATATAGAGCAGCGGGTCGTATTGAATACCTCCTAAGCTTACAAAATGGTCTGTCCACTGAACAGTCAGACAGGCTCAAGTGGGCCAAGGTGGCAGTGACTAAAAGCCTCGAACATTTCGCTGATAAAAAACGCTTCGCCGAATTATGAAAATATAGTCTCAAATTAATATAAGTTTCGGTTTTCATACAAATTATATACGAGTAGTTTAAATTCTGGCACTCCCTTTTTTTAAGAGATATAACTATTATGAAAAGAATATTAATGATAAACAATTTAATAAGCTTTCTAAATTTTTGTTAGTCGTCTAAATGTAATAATCAACTATTTTTTATTATCCTGACGTATTAGCAACAGCCATTGTAAAATTTTATATTTGTGGTATAAAATTTTAAAATAAAGCCCATAAGTTAAAAAACAAGCTATAAAATAAAACTACAGATATGTTTAGATTGACGTACATGTCACATTTTTTATTATTTTATCTTGTTGGTACACAAATACAAAACCGTGTATATACATACCAAGATTTTCTAAGTGCAGAGAATTAAAATAAAAAAGATAACTCACAGTTGAGTTAAATAACATAATCAAAAATATCTTGAGCAATAGTTTAGTTATGGAACACAACGATATTTAATATTGAATGCCTATAATGTCTGCTTTTCAATGATATGACTTACATATTTTCCAAATTATTTTTAAGATTATTGAAAAGTTCTAAATAATGGAAATATAAAATTGGCATATACCAAAAAAAAAAAAACCGCCAGTCAATATGTAAAAAATGTATCCAAGATATTCTACTAATTAATTTTTCCGAAAAATCGCACACGAATACACGATATGTATATCCCTTTCCATTTTTGCCCCTTTTTCATTTTGGCAGTTAGTTTGAGTTTTTTAAAAGTATTTTTAGTTTTTTTTGGCGATATTTTTTTTTTTATTTAGGCGCTTTTTTAATTTTCGTGATTTTTTCGTTTTTTTCCAATTAAATTTTTTTGCCGATTTTTTAGTTTTGGCGATTTTTTTGTTTTGGCCTTTTTAAACGTTTTTTTTTTAACTTTTTGACGATAATTTTTAGTTTTAGCGATTTATTTTAGCTGTGGCGTTTATTTCAGTTTTAGGGATTTTTATTCGGGTTTCGGTGATTTTTTTAGTTTTAGCGATTTTTTTGGCTATGACACTTTTTTCCTGTCGATTTTTTTCGTTTTTTTTTTGTGGCAATTATTGGTTTTTTGCAATTTTTGTTGCCGATTTTTTTGATTTTTGGCGTTTTTTTGGTTTGGCGTTTTTTTTGTTTAACGTTTTTTTTACGATATTTTTAGTTTTAGCGATTTATTTTAGTTTTGGCGCTTTTCCCTGTTTGGCACTTTTTCGGTTTTGGGAATATTTTCGGTTTTTTGTGATTTTTTTAGTTTTAGCGATTTCTTTTTTGTCTTAACACTTTTTTCGTTTTGGCGACTTTTTTCGTTCTCGGCGATATTTTTAGTTTTGGCGCTTTTTTTTTGTTCGGCGCTTTTTTCGTTTTGGTTATTTTTAATTTTTGGCGATTTTTTCGTTTTTTGATGATATATTTAGTTTTAGCGATTCTTTTATGTTGTAGTGTTTTTTTTCTTTTTGACGACTTTTTTCGGTTTTTTGTGTTTTTTTAACTTTTTGGCGATCTTTTTCGTTTTGATGATATTTTGCGTCTTAGCGATTTTTTTTATTTTGGTGCTTTTTTCCTTTAAGCGCTTTTTTCATTTTGGTGATTTTTTGAATTTTAGCGTTTTTGAAATTTTCAAGAGCTTACCTCTTACGGTTTCCAAGATACATCATATTGTCTAAATTACATAGTAAAATTACATTAACTGATAAAACACCCTTTAATTTTTATTGTTTTAAATATCAGTGTTAATTGGTGTAGTCTATTCTACAGACTACACCAATTAACACTAAATTTGAAAATTTAAAGTGTCTGCATATAAGTGTCCGTATATTACATTAGTATTTCAATATGTTTCGTTGCTCGCTTTAGAACACCCTTTAATTTTTAACTGTCATATATTGTAGCGGCAAAACTTTTACATATTCTGTGAAAATTGCAGGTCCGTAGCTCTTATGATTCGCGAGAAAACTGCCTGTGACAGACAGACAGACAGACGGACAGACAGACGCACAGCGTAGCGAAAACATTAGGGGGTTAAATTTTTGGTGTGCGGAAAAATTAAAATATGGTAAAGAGGAAAAAAAAATCAAATTTTACTATACAGAGGTATTTATTTATGCCTTACCACAATTTTTAAATATTAAAAATAACAGTTTAAACTTAATATCTCTTTTTGACTAATTTTAAGACATTTTTGCTTTTCTAGCGACTAAATTCAGTTATGTGTAACATTACAATTATACTTTAAAATTAATGTTCCAACATAAAAGAACAAGGTTCGCAAGGAAAGATAAAATATAGAGTTCGATTAGCTGTACATTTTTTTTATTTTCTTTGGATGCCTATTCTAATGTCACGTACGTAGTGCAACAACATTATTTATCTACGTCATCTGAATTTGACCGGTCGCAACTGTTTCAAAATAAAAGTTTAAAAGAAGATATTTGTCGCAAACAAATATTCATCAAATATTCATTTTTTAATTTGGTGGAATACAAATTTTATAAGCATTTAAAGTTCGTCACGTAACAAATTCAATTAAATGCAAATGCAAAATGTCAAAATTTCCACCCAAAATCAGATTGTTTCACTTTATTATGAATAAAATCAATATTTATCTATCGATTTTCATGAAATAAAGCTTAATTTATTTCTAATATAAGTGGCCTTATGATTTGTTAATAAAATTTTTAAGTTTTTTCCATTTTCGATTTTTCATATATTTTTAACAAATGAAAATTTTCCAATTTTGCCTAAAAAATATACATTTTTCATCATTGAGGTATGAATAATTCCGAAATCATTGAGTATATAAGAAAATAATATTAAAATGGCTTAAAGGTATTTTTATTTCAAGTTTTTTAGTTTTCTTTAAGCTCAGGAAATTGGATAACCCTTTTCCGAGTTATGCTAAAATCGGTGGAGCAATGTCTCCAAAACTTGATTTCTTGCAAAAATCGGGTAATTTCACTTTATTGTGAATAAAATCAATATTTGTCCATCGATTTTGGTGAAATAAAGCTTATTTTATTTATTGTATATTTAGCTTTGCGAGCAGTGAATAAAAATGGTATCATTTTGCGATTTTCGATTTCTTATGAAATTTTAATTATTGAATGTTTTTCAATTTTGCATAAAAAAATACGATGATATTCCACGCTGGTAAGAACGAAATGAAAAAACTTAAAATAGTTGAACATGCTAAAAAGAAAAGTTCCGAACATTTAGAATAAGTTCATTAATAATAGGTACGACTCGCCGCGAGGTGGCGACAAAATCTGTTAATTGAGCATACTAAAATTAGTATAATTTTCGCTAGGATGTTGTTGCTGCCGTCGCTGGTAGTGTAGGTAAAGAGCTCTGATGAGAAAAATGTGGGGGTCTCGAAAGAGCTGTCAGTTCAACCTTCCGTACATCCAAAAATTTTTTCTTTGAATGTTCAATATTTACATGCTTTAGAATTTCTTTCTTAAATAAAAAAAATTTAAAACGAACTTAGGCCAAACTAATTAAATAACTTTGGATAAAAACCATACAGTTGGAATAAAAATTCATAACTCAAATAAAAATATATATTTAAAGGTAATGTTATTTCAAAAATTCTCAAAAATCCCAAATTGTAGAAAAAAAATTTAAATAAAATTATCCATAGAATTTAAAATTTCTACTGTTCTTGTAGTTAGGGGGGACCTTAACATATCAAAAAAATAAAATAAGAAATAGTGGTAGTCCTTGGCATTTTTCTTGTTGGATAGTGTATACATTGTTTGAGAAAAAAACTTGTCAAAAAATATAATTTCGCAGACTTGTGTAATTTATTGACTAAAAACGACTAAACTTAAATTTGCTTAAAAAATTTTATTTTTTTATTAAAGAAATTTACAAAATTCTGAAGACAATTAAGTTTAACAATAAGAAAATAATTATATTTATAATTGAGGGTGTGAAAAGCAAAGGGGTAGGTACAAGTGCCAAAACAATAAAAAAAAAAAAGATTGAGTTAAATGCAGGAATCAACACTTAATATCAATATGTATCACTCTACAAAACGTTAGACCTGTACGATGACCACACAACACGGTATGTATTAGAAACCAAAAATATTATGTATGAAATGCACTTTGAAGCTTAATTACTCAGAATTTTCTTTTTTTTTGCACTTATACCCCTTTGCTTTTAAGCCCCTCAATTAGTCTGAATAATATTTTACGCCCTTTGATGATCTCTAACAAGTGTAGGGCAGACAATTGCGCCTTAATGTCCTCCAATAAAAATCTGCGAACTTCATTAAAAAAACAAATTTTTGTTTACCAGTTAATGTTTTCCCGGTTTGATTTTCCATCTAAGTTTTACGAAAAAAGAAACATAATAATAATAATAATAATAATAATAATAACAATAATAATAATAAAAGTAACAGCAAAAACACGAATTTTAATAAATAAAAAATAAAATAATCTGTATTTTTTGATAGATATGCCAAAGAAAATCATTAGTATTAACTTACATGTCGAAAGCCCGCACCATGCTTGACATTCATCAGGTCTATAGAACTGGTTCCTATTATCTTGATATGGTTTCACGCTGTAGTATGGAAGGCATCCCCCTCCTACGTATGTATAATACTGTGTGCTTCGTCGGTTTTTAGAGTCAAGACTCGTTAGTCCATCCGGGCGAGAAGGGAGCTTGCATCTAGGATGTATTTCTAAAAACACTGTTCAATGCAAATATTTTCATTTAAAATTCTTTGTCATATATACGTACCTCTCCCAGATGCAAGTGAAATAATAATTGAAATTATTATAAAAGCAAAGACTTTCATTTTTGTTAAACTTTTTCTTTTTTCTAACACTTTCAGCAACGCTAAAACTTTTACTGTTCTAAGATACAGAGACAAATTTGTCTCGAAGGCTTTGCCTACATGCCATAAATGCCATAAACGCAAATGTATTTGTACATTTGGTACAACCCCGTAGGCACCCTGCAGACAAAGTAACTAGTATGTAGTCAGAATTATACTAGTTGCTTTTTACTTCAGACTATTTGCCCATCTGTCCTTTTTTCATATATCGAACTATTGATTTTAACATTAGGTTGTCATAGGAGCCCAACTAGTTCATTTGTATCCAGTTATATCCCAGTTGGAATCCTAGTTATTGTAAACTAGGCTCTTACTAGTTTGTTTATTTAGATTTTGTAGGTCTTAAGAAAACTTTGGCTCAACCGGGGTACGAACACACATTCCTCATATTTCAAGGCAAGTACTCTAACCACTGAGCCACTTTCTACTTGTTGTTTTAAGAGCTAAAAATATGTTTTATATACAAGTCGTATACCTAAAAATTTTTTCCTTTTTTGACTAGTATCGTTATTGTCTCGATACAACTAGTAATATGATTGTTCTTTTTTTACTAGTATCGTTACTAGTCTTGCTACAACTAGGAATATGACTGTCCTTTTTTGTCCAGTAACATTACAACTAGTAATATGACTGTCCCAAAGCGTTTCTAGTTGTAAATTTAGCTGCTGTGCAAAGCCTTCGACACATCGTCTATGCATGTACGAAACAAGTATCTATCTATCACCGACGATGAATTGACTGACGACAGTTCAAGCCAACTATTGATGACTTTTTCGAACAAAGGGCACAGAATATATATTGTAGTAATAATATTATATTTAAGACCAAAGTCTTAGCTAGGAATCAGACCCACAACCTTGACTTTGATAGACTGAAACAAAAAGATACATAAATTCAAGGAAAAAGTTCATTGTTTCAACGAATTGATCATTAATTTTGACCTAATGTACTAGTAAGTTAAACTAATGCACTGGACTATTCATTTTTTTTTAAGAATAACAACAATGAATGCTTTCAATGAACCGTTTAACATTGCACTTTAATGAATATTTTCATTTAAACAATGTATGCGTGCATTAAATCAACGTATTTTTGCAAAAAATGGATGTCATTTACTGAAATTATGTTAAATAATTTTTTTCTGTATTGCTGGTCTACTAGCTAGCTACTAGCCAACCGAGATACTCCAAAAACTATATATGAATAAAAAATATGTTTTGTGGGCAACTTAAAACTCTTTAATGTACATAAGTGGAAGCACAACAACTTGTTGTCGAGAATAAAACGACGAAAACAAGGTTAAATTAATATTTTTCGGTTTAGTGATTTTGCTTCATAGGTGTTTCATGTTAATTCAACATGATTTTACAATAACCTTCACACAAAATTTTTCCATTTAAAACAAGATAAAGTTGATACTGAAATAACACGAAGAATCATGTTAAATCAAAGTTATTTAAAGTTGAAACAATATGAATTTAATATAGACATTTTATTAATTAATTACACTATGCAACAAAATGAAACTTTTGTCATGACCTTTATTCACCACTATATTGTTTTGATGTGTTACGGTCCCTTAACTACAAAAACAGTCTTTCTAAAATTTTTCTACAATTTGGGATTTTTTAGGAGGCTGCTACAATGATTTCATCATAACTTGGGAAGCGCTAGTCCAATTTTATTACAAAACAACACTAAAAAACTTGGAATGAAATTATCTTTAAGCCGTTATAACATTGATGTAGTTCACACCTCATTCGGTTACAATTTACTCTTTAAATTGTTAAAACTTCCCGTACATTTTGTTGTCAAAAAATTTTTCAAATAAATTTTAAAGCAACAAAATATATGAAAAATTTTACCAATTTACCGAGTAAACAATTACCGAATGTTTTGTGAACTGCACCAGTATTTTTTTATATACTCAATGGTTTCGGTATTATTCACACTGCAATAATGAAAAATATATACTCGCATATTTTTTTATACGAAATTGGTAAATTTTTGTTTTTTTTTATATTTATAAGAAATTGAAAATGGCAAAATATTGCCATTTTTAGTAACTGATCATAAAGCCACATATACTGGAAATAAAATAAGCTTTATTTCAATGAATAAATATTGATTTTATTCATAACAAATTGAAGTCACCTAGTTTTTACAAAAATTGCGAATATTTACACTGCATACCAAAAAAGTTTTTTTATAACAAGGTTCTAACAACCGATTCTGGTAGAGGCCACCAAAAAAAAATGCATTCGTGTAACGGCGTTTTGAAAGCTTACATCTGGGACTTATTTTGGGGGGGAGTTAAATTTTCGCCCCTTTTGCTCATAGTAATATTGACTCGGCATATAATATCTAGTAGGGCTTACATTTAAGCTATAAAATGTGCTCAACTTTGTTATGTAAGCCACCACGAGGAACATTTTTGTGAAACAGTCAAGCCCGCTATACCGCCTCTGAAGGGGACTTTTTTTCTTTATCCCGAAGAGCTAGAGGAATAAAATATTCTACAAAAATGTTAACCGTGGTGTTTTACATAAAATAGTTAACAGCATATTATACGTTAAACGTACACTCACAATATTATGACAGTAACGGAATGTATTTTTTTCAAGAAGTATTCCGTGTCCAATCATTTTTAAAAGAGTAAACATTTAAAATTCTAAGCAATCTTATATTTAACTGATTCTAACATTCAATAAAAAAAACTAAATACACATTATACGGATTTTCTGTTGTTTATGTTATAAGTACCAAAAAAGTATGTGCGTGCATAGAAGTAACACACACACATACACAAATACTCAAAATGTTGTGTACGTAAAATTAGCGGAAATTGTAATTGAAATTATATAAATGCACATTTTAAATCAGTGGTGTAGTGGTTAGTACGTTAGACTATTAAACGAAAGGTCACAGGTTCAATTTCAGCCAAGACCATGCGTGTTTTTTTTTTTTAATTTGTAATGTTAAATACATAAAATTGAGTCAGTTTATGTTGTCTTCGTGCATCTAATTTACAATGCTTTGGCCAGATGGTTGTTACGTGGGATTTCAAACCCAAACGAGCTTTGTTCTCGATCCCAGTAAAAGTGAACAGTGAGTAAAAATATAAATTTAATAAAATAATAATTAACGATACGAAATAATAAACCTCTTATCTTAACATTTAAAAATAAAGCAAAAATCAATTGTTTTTACGGAACTTGGGGTTGATTATATAACAGTGAAAATAGCAGAAAGAAGGACCCCTCCTGCTGCTATTATTTCTTTTGACAGTGAAATCAATCCAAACAAATAAGGAATCATTAATTTTTTTATGGTTTTAAGTCCCTTAACTTTTTAACATTTAAAGTTGAATAAAATTTTTGTTAAAATTAAATGAAAAATAGTTTGGAAAATCCAAAGGTAATCTCATTTAGACCCTGAAATTAAATAGGCTTGTACTCCTAATTATACTGAAGCGTAAAAAAACAAAAAGGACTCGATTAGTGAAGTCGTTCGGTCGTTATCGTGACCACATACAGGATCCGTACATACAGACAAACGGACGTCCAAGACAGAACTTTTTTAAACCGTTTTTTAGTTAGTTTAAATAATAAAAATTACATTAAAAATGTCATGAGTGTTAAAAATAGTATTTTTTCTTAATATGTGTGTGTATATATTTTTTACAAGTGCAATATATGATAATAATAGAGCCATTTTAAGTTTGAAAAATCAGTAGTTTCGCGTGAAGTGAGAGTAGTACCTACCTCAACGATTCGCTTATGAGGCGTGCAATAAGTAGACCGGTTTTTAATTGAGTTTTAATTTATTTTATATTGCAATTTCAGTTAATTTTAAGTACAGAATATTTTGAGTGTAAGGCCTACAAGATATACTAAGCCGAGTCTGTATAACTGTGTGCAAAAAGGGGGAAATCTTGACTCTCCCTAAAATGAATCCCAGATGTAAACTTTCAAAACGCCGATGCATGTATACATTTTTTTGCCGGCCTTTACCAGAATCAGCTGTTAGAATATTGTTATTTCAAAATAAGATTGATGAATGAAGTTCCAACTGTTTTTGTACTTAGGCGACCATAACACATCAAAAAAAAATGTTGTGGTACTCCCTGGCATTTTTCTTGTTGCATAGTGTTCGCTTACTTAGTATAAGCATCAGAAAAATTTAGCATAAAAAAATTAGCTGCATCAGCCAAGATTTGAACCCGGGCAGTTGCTTGGTAGTAAACACGCTAGCCGCAGAAACCACAACAGCCTTAAAAATATTCCTTAGTTATACACTTAATAAACGCCATCATTAGTAACATGCATTTTATTTAATTCATCATCATTTACTTACTTATGTAAAATAAAATTTATTTGAAATAATTGAGTTATGAACTTTTCAGTCGAACTGTATAGTTTTTATCCCAAGTTATTTAATTAGTTTGGCTTAAGTTCGTTTTCAATTTAATCTTTCGATCAAACTATTTTTATTTTATTTAAGAAAGAAATTCTAAAGCATGTAAATATTGAACATTCATCGAAAAAAATTTTTGGATGTACGGAAGGTTGAACTGATAGCTGTTTCGAGACCACCACAGTTTTCTCATCAGAGCCCTTTACCTACACTACCAGCGACGGCAGCAACAACATCCTAAGCGAAAATCCTACTATTTTTAGTAAGCTCAATTCACAGATTTTGTCGCCACCTCGCGGCGAGTCGTACCTATTATTAATGAACTTTTTCTAAATGTTCGGAACTTCATTAACTGTCTTTTCTTTTTAGCATGTTCAACATTTTTAAGTTTTTTTTTATTTCGATCTTATTTGAAATTTAAAATGAAATGTAAAGCAAGCCATACACGTTACAACCGTTGGTACAACTTGAGTAGGTTGTACATGAAATTGCAACGTTTGTGAGCTCGTTGTATTAAGTTGTGTCTTGGTTGTACGAAAGATCAAAAAGTTTTGATTTTTTGCCATATTATATACCAGTGTTGCAACGTTTGTGTGTATTTTATGTAGTATACATGCTTATTATTGTTGTGACCACCTGGCAGTAAACATTGAATGTGAGTATTATTTGCGGCCAATATAAAATGAGAGATCTTTACTTGGTCACAAGTTGATTGCAAAATGAAGTTGTGCATGAGATCGCACACTAAATTGTATCGTTTGTTCGACAAACATACAACTTGATCACTAGTTGAGTTGTACCAACGGTCGCAAAGTGTATGACTTTCATAACGTTAACAACAATGTTGTTTTAATAGTAAAAAATATTAAATCAAAGAGATTTATGGTTAGTTTAATAAATTTTCGTTTAAGATTAATATAAAACAATGATAATTTTAAATCAATAGCAGAAAATTTTCGCTGTTAATGCGAAGTTTGTCGGCTATTTACATTTACACAACACAAACAACAAGTCACACAACTGAGCACAATAGTGCATTGTAGCTTTGCACAAATCAACTAAACACCAACACACTTAAACAACAAATTATTTCTCAAAAATTTAATATGATTTTCAATCAATATTATGACATGTTGATTTTACATTGACATTTTTTTTCTAAGTATTGCAAGCAGTGGTTCTTCATCGTCTCGTCAATAAGACTTTATAGCACAAATTTTCATTATCTTGTCAGAAAAAATTCTTTAAGCACAACAACTTTTACTATCTTGTCGCTATACTTATTTCCAAATGTGTTTTATAGGCGACAAATCTTTGATTGTCTTGCAGACATCATCGATGAAATTGTCGTCTGTTATATCTGGGTCTACAGGGATTTTTTTTGATAAGCTCACAACTACGTAGATAAAGTTCTAGGAAAATAGTGTCACTAATCCGAAATATAAAATATAAAATTTTTATATAGATATTATTTCTAAGTTATCTATTTAGGTAAAGGAAAGTTACGGAATAAACTTTTATAACTGCTCGTATAACTACTAATTTAAACACTTGACTATGCTGAATCTTGTATAACGTTCAGCAACCCATAAAAAGTCATAAAAATTATATACAGTCAGTAACGTCTTTACCATAACGGCAGAAGGAGCCCGCCTTCTGGGGGCCCCTTCAAAAATAATTTAATTTCTAAATTGAAATGTTAATTGGTAGTTTTTATATATGATGGTTTTCAACAATTGTCTTCAACTTATTATTATTAATTTCTACAGAACGGATTTCAAAACTAAATTACTTTTGTCCAGGACTGCAATAGAAAAGCAGCTCCTCTAGATACATTAAAAGTTCTTAGATATCTCCCAATTTCTTCTTTAGAAGAAGAATTTCAACTTAGAATGCATTATTTTCCTAGACTTAATATATAAATAAGAAAAAGTATAGCAAAACGACAAAAAGTCCGTTTTTTGTCACCAACCTTAGATAAGCGGCTGATTTGACAAGCTTCTACATAGAGAAAACAGATTATTTGAGACAACCAAATTTGTTGTCAATCGAATTTGGGCAGTTGCACCAACTATTATAGAATTCTTATTGGAAAAGAAGTTATTTTACAATTATAAATAATTGCTAATGCGAACCGTTTAATCGGTTAGGTGTATAAATGAGATAATAAAATTAACCCCAAGTTGGTTGCAATAACCAAGAAGAAGTATAAAGTAAATTTAGAACGAAAATTTTTTTAGTTGCAAATACTAATAATTGGTATTAAAATCCAATTCATAATATTTTATTCGGTTGTACTCATCATATTCGTTATTTAGTCATGACAAAAGCATAGGATATGATTCTGACAATTCTTAAATTGATAAGATCAATTTAAGAATTGTCAGAATCATATCTTTATTACAATTATGCTTTTATGGTAATGAATACGGATTGTTTTTTATAGTATACTCAACTAATATTTGATCGGCCTATTAGGCCGATGGTTAAACCATTTTCACACCAATCTTTTTGCTGGACGTAGAAATTTTGTCTCTTGATCCTGTTACGTATTGTAACGAGCTTTTATCGGAAGAATGAAGCAATTTTAGGACCGAAGCTCATTATGGAACGTTGTGCGTTTAAAAAAATGTTTTTTAATGAAAAAATACGTGTAACGAATACTGGTAAGAAATATGTGTAACGGAAATTCAAAACTAAGGCAACAAGATGGCGCAAAGGTTAAATGCCTTAAGAAATCAGTGGTACCGCTTTGGGATATTCGTGGTTTTCGGTGTTGCTGTTGTTTTCCGGGGAAGTTCTGTGATTTTGGCGAGATTTTTGCGCCAGTCTTTGAAAATCAGGGGAACTTCTGGAATTTTGGGAAAATGTTTGTCCTAGTTTTTGGGAATCCGGGGAACTTCAGATTTTTTTGGGGAGATTTTTGTCGAAGTTTTTGGGAATCCTTGGCCCAGATTTGTGTCTGGGCTAATAGCTGGTGTCCCTGCCAACTGACTGAACGTGTCTCGGCTAAACACCAGGTATCTCTGCAAAATTCTTCAGAAGTATCGCTTAAGTATCTTCCAGGCAATAGTTGTTTTTTGTTGACGAGCGAACTATCTTCTTTTGCCATCTAGACATTGAAATTGCTATACTCGTTTACTTGATGTCATCAAGTTAGGTGAAATGTTTTTGTTTAAATTATAACTTTTATTTTTGGAGAGGGTGTGTGACATAGCGACCGAACGTGGCCGGCCGAAGGTTATCGCCCACTTGTGGCCAACCGAAAGTGGGCTGCCAATGGCCAATGCCAATACGGGATTTAGACGAAAACTTTTTAGCTTGATTTTTTTAGAGTTGATGATCGAAAGAGTTAAAAATACGTTTAACTGAGAAACAAGTCCAAAAGATATTGCCTAAAAGAACAAATTTCTTTTGGATTTGGTATCCCACTAAACGTTCTTATAACCCGTTTGACCATAAACTTAAAAAAAATCAATGTAAAAAGTATTCGTCTTAATACCGTATAAGTCCGAAAGTGGCCGCCCGGCGAAAGTATCAGGCCGAATGCGCACAGTGGTTCCAATTGAAAAAATTGTAATAAATCTGTATCTTTAAAACTTGCGATTAGATGAAAAAATGATGCATGTAAAAATCATAGAGGATGACCTAAGCCTTAAAATTATTGAAATTTTGACCACCCTATTGAAATAGACGTTT
This sequence comes from Panzeria rudis, assembly GCA_956483635.1. NCBI lineage: Eukaryota > Metazoa > Arthropoda > Insecta > Diptera > Tachinidae > Panzeria > Panzeria rudis. The sequence continues at coordinate 18,554,806 of OY101450.1, read as the reverse complement.
ACCTACAGGGTGTCAAAATTGAGTACCTCAGTACATTAAATTATTTTGAATAGTTTCAAAGATATTTGACTTTGAATTTTAAAATTTTGGTTGCTGGGCTCGACTTAGTTATCTATTTCGTCAACATCTCCTGTAGTAGTGTTTACGCCCCCTGTAGGCGTGTCATCATGTGTATATATTAATTTTAAAACCTCCGAAAATTTTCTTTTTATTGCTTTTTATATATTGAAAATATCAAAACGAGCCACTGTGCAACGCTAAATTTACAAATTCTATTCATAAAAGGTGCTAGAGCATTCTCTTCCTCTCTCTCGCTCTCTCTCTCTCTCTTTTCCCCAGAGTTCTTATGAGTAAAATATAAATCTATTTATCTGAGTGTATATTAATTTAAAAAGTTCACATGAATTACACGTGAATATAAATCTAAACTGTATAGAAATTTTAAATTTTCCATAAAAGTCCTAAATTTTTGTAAGTGTATTAGTGGCTCTTATTAAAAGTAAGTGTGAATATGTATGTTTGTATTTCAAAAGTGTGTACAAATAAAAATGTGTAGCCAATTGTGTAAAGTGTTTAATTGAATTTTGGTGTTAGTTTTTCACTTTTTTTTACCTACATATGAAGCTTAAATGATTGTCTGTTTGTCGATCTGTCTGTCTGCCTGCCTGGCGATCTGTGGGTTTTTTTTTTGCTTGAATGTGTACTGCATACATAATTCATTCATATTTAATTTTTTAATCCACTGCTTTACTATTTAACTGCTTGATACTACAAATGCACAATATACTGGTGTGTACTATTTTTTTTATGATTTAATAACTTTTATATTTTTCAGTTTTGAGTTCAGGGAGATGATAATCAAAAAAAATCTGTGTTTGATAAAATAATATACACGTATTATAAAGGACATTGCGTTTTATTAGTTAACACATCATTCCCTGATTAGTTAGCACACATGTAAGTAAAGTAAAAAAGTAAATTACGTGTATATAACGTTTTTTCCATGTCAATGGAGTTACAAGTTATAAATATTAAAATAGAATTTCATAATGCGTTTCTTTTTTTTTTGTTAGGCGCTTTTTTCGTTTTGGTTATTTTTTCATTTTTGGTGATTTTTTCGTTTTTTGATGATACATTTAGTTTTAGCGATTTTTTTATGTTGTAGTGCTTTTTTTCGTTTTGACGACTTTTTTTCGGTTTTTTGTGTTTTTTTAACTTTTTGGCGATCTTTTTAGTTTTGATGATATTTTGCGTTTTACCGATTTTTTATTATTTTGGTGCTTTTTCCTTTAAGCGCTTTTTTCATTTTGGTGATTTTTTGAATTTTAGCGTTTTTGAAATTTTCAAGAGCTTACCTCTTACGGTTTCCAAGATACATCATGTTGTCTAAATTACATAGTAAAATTACATTAACTGATAAAACACCCTTTAATTTTTATTGTTTTAAATATCAGTGTTAATTGGTGTAGTCTATTCTACAGACTACACCAATTAACACTAAATTTGAGCATTTAAAGTGTCTACATATAAGTGTCCGTATATTACATTAGTATTTCAATATGTTTCGTTGCTCGCTTTAGAACACCCTTTAATTTTTAACTGTCATATATTGGTGTGCGGAAAAATTAAAATATGGTAAAGAGGAAAAAAAATCAAATTTTACTATACAGAGGTATTTATTTATGCCTTACCACAATTTTTAAATATTAAAAATAACAGTTTAAACTTAATATCTCTTTTTGACTAATTTTAAGACATTTTTGCTTTTCTAGCGACTAAATTCAGTTATGTGTAACATTACAATTATACTTTAAAATTAATGTTCCAACATAAAAGAACAAGGTTCGCAAGGAAAGATAAAATATAGAGTTCGATTAGCTGTACATTTTTTTTATTTTCTTTGGATGCCTATTCTAATGTCACGTACGTAGTGCAACAACATTATTTATCTACGTCATCTGAATTTGACCGGTCGCAACTGTTTCAAAATAAAAGTTTAAAAGAAGATATTTGTCGCAAACAAATATTCATCAAATATTCATTTTTTAATTTGGTGGAATACAAATTTTATAAGCATTTAAAGTTCGTCACGTAACAAATTCAATTAAATGCAAATGCAAAATGTCAAAATGTCCACCCAAAATCAGATTGTTTCACTTTATTATGAATAAAATCAATATTTATCTATCGATTTTCATGAAATAAAGCTTAATTTATTTCTAATATAAGTGGCCTTATGATTTGTTAATAAAATTTTTAAGTTTTTTCCATTTTCGATTTTTCATATATTTTTAACAAATGAAAATTTTCCAATTTTGCCTAAAAAATATACATTTTTCATCATTGAGTATATAAGAAAATAATATTAAAATGGCTTAAAGGTATTTTTATTTCAAGTTTTTTAGTTTTCTTTAAGCTCAGGAAATTGGATAACCCTTTTCCGAGTTATGCTAAAATCGGTGGAGCAATGTCTCCAAAACTTGATTTCTTGCAAAAATCGGGTAATTTCACTTTATTGTGAATAAAATCAATATTTGTCCATCGATTTTGGTGAAATAAAGCTTATTTTATTTATTGTATATTTAGCTTTGCGAGCAGTGAATAAAAATGGTATCATTTTGCGATTTTCGATTTCTTATGAAATTTTAATTATTGAATGTTTTTCAATTTTGCATAAAAAAATACGATGATATTCCACGCTGGTAAGAACGAAATGAAAAAACTTAAAATAGTTGAACATGCTAAAAAGAAAAGTTCCGAACATTTAGAATAAGTTCATTAATAATAGGTACGACTCGCCGCGAGGTGGCGACAAAATCTGTTAATTGAGCATACTAAAATTAGTATAATTTTCGCTAGGATGTTGTTGCTGCCGTCGCTGGTAGTGTAGGTAAAGAGCTCTGATGAGAAAAATGTGGGGGTCTCGAAAGAGCTGTCAGTTCAACCTTCCGTACATCCAAAAATTTTTTCTTTGAATGTTCAATATTTACATGCTTTAGAATTTCTTTCTTAAATAAAAAAAATTTAAAACGAACTTAGGCCAAACTAATTAAATAACTTTGGATAAAAACCATACAGTTGGAATAAAAATTCATAACTCAAATAAAAATATATATTTAAAGGTAATGTTATTTCAAAAATTCTCAAAAATCCCAAATTGTAGAAAAAAAATTTAAATAAAATTATCCATAGAATTTAAAATTTCTACTGTTCTTGTAGTTAGGGGGGACCTTAACATATCAAAAAAATAAAATAAGAAATAGTGGTAGTCCTTGGCATTTTTCTTGTTGGATAGTGTATACATTGTTTGAGAAAAAAACTTGTCAAAAAATATAATTTCGCAGACTTGTGTAATTTATTGACTAAAAACGACTAAACTTAAATTTGCTTAAAAAATTTTATTTTTTTATTAAAGAAATTTACAAAATTCTGAAGACAATTAAGTTTAACAATAAGAAAATAATTATATTTATAATTGAGGGTGTGAAAAGCAAAGGGGTAGGTACAAGTGCCAAAACAATAAAAAAAAAAAGATTGAGTTAAATGCAGGAATCAACACTTAATATCAATATGTATCACTCTACAAAACGTTAGACCTGTACGATGACCACACAACACGGTATGTATTAGAAACCAAAAATATTATGTATGAAATGCACTTTGAAGCTTAATTACTCAGAATTTTCTTTTTTTTTGCACTTATACCCCTTTGCTTTTAAGCCCCTCAATTAGTCTGAATAATATTTTACGCCCTTTGATGATCTCTAACAAGTGTAGGGCAGACAATTGCGCCTTAATGTCCTCCAATAAAAATCTGCGAACTTCATTAAAAAAACAAATTTTTGTTTACCAGTTAATGTTTTCCCGGTTTGATTTTCCATCTAAGTTTTACGAAAAAAGAAACATAATAATAATAATAATAATAATAATAATAATAATAACAATAATAATAATAAAAGTAACAGCAAAAACACGAATTTTAATAAATAAAAAATAAAATAATCTGTATTTTTTGATAGATATGCCAAAGAAAATCATTAGTATTAACTTACATGTCGAAAGCCCGCACCATGCTTGACATTCATCAGGTCTATAGAACTGGTTCCTATTATCTTGATATGGTTTCACGCTGTAGTATGGAAGGCATCCCCCTCCTACGTATGTATAATACTGTGTGCTTCGTCGGTTTTTAGAGTCAAGACTCGTTAGTCCATCCGGGCGAGAAGGGAGCTTGCATCTAGGATGTATTTCTAAAAACACTGTTCAATGCAAATATTTTCATTTAAAATTCTTTGTCATATATACGTACCTCTCCCAGATGCAAGTGAAATAATAATTGAAATTATTATAAAAGCAAAGACTTTCATTTTTGTTAAACTTTTTCTTTTTTCTAACACTTTCAGCAACGCTAAAACTTTTACTGTTCTAAGATACAGAGACAAATTTGTCTCGAAGGCTTTGCCTACATGCCATAAATGCCATAAACGCAAATGTATTTGTACATTTGGTACAACCCCGTAGGCACCCTGCAGACAAAGTAACTAGTATGTAGTCAGAATTATACTAGTTGCTTTTTACTTCAGACTATTTGCCCATCTGTCCTTTTTTCATATATCGAACTATTGATTTTAACATTAGGTTGTCATAGGAGCCCAACTAGTTCATTTGTATCCAGTTATATCCCAGTTGGAATCCTAGTTATTGTAAACTAGGCTCTTACTAGTTTGTTTATTTAGATTTTGTAGGTCTTAAGAAAACTTTGGCTCAACCGGGGTACGAACACACATTCCTCATATTTCAAGGCAAGTACTCTAACCACTGAGCCACTTTCTACTTGTTGTTTTAAGAGCTAAAAATATGTTTTATATACAAGTCGTATACCTAAAAATTTTTTCCTTTTTTGACTAGTATCGTTATTGTCTCGATACAACTAGTAATATGATTGTTCTTTTTTTACTAGTATCGTTACTAGTCTTGCTACAACTAGGAATATGACTGTCCTTTTTTGTCCAGTAACATTACAACTAGTAATATGACTGTCCCAAAGCGTTTCTAGTTGTAAATTTAGCTGCTGTGCAAAGCCTTCGACACATCGTCTATGCATGTACGAAACAAGTATCTATCTATCACCGACGATGAATTGACTGACGACAGTTCAAGCCAACTATTGATGACTTTTTCGAACAAAGGGCACAGAATATATATTGTAGTAATAATATTATATTTAAGACCAAAGTCTTAGCTAGGAATCAGACCCACAACCTTGACTTTGATAGACTGAAACAAAAAGATACATAAATTCAAGGAAAAAGTTCATTGTTTCAACGAATTGATCATTAATTTTGACCTAATGTACTAGTAAGTTAAACTAATGCACTGGACTATTCATTTTTTTTTTAAGAATAACAACAATGAATGCTTTCAATGAACCGTTTAACATTGCACTTTAATGAATATTTTCATTTAAACAATGTATGCGTGCATTAAATCAACGTATTTTTGCAAAAAATGGATGTCATTTACTGAAATTATGTTAAATAATTTTTTTCTGTATTGCTGGTCTACTAGCTAGCTACTAGCCAACCGAGATACTCCAAAAACTATATATGAATAAAAAATATGTTTTGTGGGCAACTTAAAACTCTTTAATGTACATAAGTGGAAGCACAACAACTTGTTGTCGAGAATAAAACGACGAAAACAAGGTTAAATTAATATTTTTCGGTTTAGTGATTTTGCTTCATAGGTGTTTCATGTTAATTCAACATGATTTTACAATAACCTTCACACAAAATTTTTCCATTTAAAACAAGATAAAGTTGATACTGAAATAACACGAAGAATCATGTTAAATCAAAGTTATTTAAAGTTGAAACAATATGAATTTAATATAGACATTTTATTAATTAATTACACTATGCAACAAAATGAAACTTTTGTCATGACCTTTATTCACCACTATATTGTTTTGATGTGTTACGGTCCCTTAACTACAAAAACAGTCTTTCTAAAATTTTTCTACAATTTGGGATTTTTTAGGAGGCTGCTACAATGATTTCATCATAACTTGGGAAGCGCTAGTCCAATTTTATTACAAAACAACACTAAAAAACTTGGAATGAAATTATCTTTAAGCCGTTATAACATTGATGTAGTTCACACCTCATTCGGTTACAATTTACTCTTTAAATTGTTAAAACTTCCCGTACATTTTGTTGTCAAAAATTTTTTCAAATAAATTTTAAAGCAACAAAATATATGAAAAATTTTACCAATTTACCGAGTAAACAATTACCGAATGTTTTGTGAACTGCACCAGTATTTTTTTATATACTCAATGGTTTCGGTATTATTCACACTGCAATAATGAAAAATATATACTCGCATATTTTTTTATACGAAATTGGTAAATTTTTGTTTTTTTTTATATTTATAAGAAATTGAAAATGGCAAAATCTTGCCATTTTTAGTAACTGATCATAAAGCCACATATACTGGAAATAAAATAAGCTTTATTTCAATGAATAAATATTGATTTTATTCATAACAAATTGAAGTCACCTAGTTTTTACAAAAATTGCGAATATTTACACTGCATAACAAAAAAATTTTTTTATAACAAGGTTCTAACAACCGATTCTGGTAGAGGCCACCAAAAAAAAAATGCATTCGTGTAACGGCGTTTTGAAAGCTTACATCTGGGACTTATTTTGGGGGGGAGTTAAATTTTCGCCCCTTTTGCTCATAGTAATATTGACTCGGCATATAATATCTAGTAGGGCTTACATTTAAGCTATAAAATGTGCTCAACTTTGTTATGTAAGCCACCACGAGGAACATTTTTGTGAAACAGTCAAGCCCGCTATACCGCCTCTGAAGGGGACTTTTTTTCTTTATCCCGAAGAGCTAGAGGAATAAAATATTCTACAAAAATGTTAACCGTGGTGTTTTACATAAAATAGTTAACAGCATATTATACGTTAAACGTACACTCACAATATTATGACAGTAACGGAATGTATTTTTTTCAAGAAGTATTCCGTGTCTAATCATTTTTAAAAGAGTAAACATTTAAAATTCTAAGCAATCTTATATTTAACTGATTCTAACATTCAATAAAAAAAACTAAATACACATTATACGGATTTTCTGTTGTTTATGTTATAAGTACCAAAAAAGTATGTGCGTGCATAGAAGTAACACACACACATACACAAATACTCAAAATGTTGTGTACGTAAAATTAGCGGAAATTGTAATTGAAATTATATAAATGCACATTTTAAATCAGTGGTGTAGTGGTTAGTACGTTAGACTATTAAACGAAAGGTCACAGGTTCAATTTCAGCCAAGACCATGCGTGTTTTTTTTTTAAATTTGTAATGTTAAATACATAAAATTGAGTCAGTTTATGTTGTCTTCGTGCATCTAATTTACAATGCTTTGGCCAGATGGTTGTTACGTGGGATTTCAAACCCAAACGAGCTTTGTTCTCGATCCCAGTAAAAGTGAACAGTGAGTAAAAATATAAATTTAATAAAATAATAATTAACGATACGAAATAATAAACCTCTTATCTTAACATTTAAAAATAAAGCAAAAATCAATTGTTTTTACGGAACTTGGGGTTGATTATATAACAGTGAAAATAGCAGAAAGAAGGACCCCTCCTGCTGCTATTATTTCTTTTGACAGTGAAATCAATCCAAACAAATAAGGAATCATTAATTTTTTTATGGTTTTAAGTCCCTTAACTTTTTAACATTTAAAGTTGAATAAAATTTTTGTTAAAATTAAATGAAAAATAGTTTGGAAAATCCAAAGGTAATCTCATTTAGACCCTGAAATTAAATAGGCTTGTACTCCTAATTATACTGAAGCGTAAAAAAACAAAAAGGACTCGATTAGTGAAGTCGTTCGGTCGTTATCGTGACCACATACAGGATCCGTACATACAGACAAACGGACGTCCAAGACAGAACTTTTTTAAACCGTTTTTTAGTTAGTTTAAATAATAAAAATTACATTAAAAATGTCATGAGTGTTAAAAATAGTATTTTTTCTTAATATGTGTGTGTATATATTTTTTACAAGTGCAATATATGATAATAATAGAGCCATTTTAAGTTTGAAAAATCAGTAGTTTCGCGTGAAGTGAGAGTAGTACCTACCTCAACGATTCGCTTATGAGGCGTGCAATAAGTAGACCGGTTTTTAATTGAGTTTTAATTTATTTTATATTGCAATTTCAGTTAATTTTAAGTACAGAATATTTTGAGTGTAAGGCCTACAAGATATACTAAGCCGAGTCTGTATAACTGTGTGCAAAAAGGGGGAAATCTTGACTCTCCCTAAAATGAATCCCAGATGTAAACTTTCAAAACGCCGATGCATGTATACATTTTTTTGCCGGCCTTTACCAGAATCAGCTGTTAGAATATTGTTATTTCAAAATAAGATTGATGAATGAACTTCCAACTGTTTTTGTACTTAGGCGACCATAACACATCAAAAAAAATGTTGTGGTACTCCCTGGCATTTTTCTTGTTGTATAGTGTTCGCTTACTTAGTATAAGCATCAGAAAAATTTAGCATAAAAAAATTAGCTGCATCAGCCAAGATTTGAACCCGGGAAGTTGCTTGGTAGTAAACGCGCTAGCCGCAGAAACCACAACAGCCTTAAAAATATTCCTTAGTTATACACTTAATAAACGCCATCATTAGTAACATGCATTTTATTTAATTCATCATCATTTACTTACTTATGTAAAATAAAATTTATTTGAAATAATTGAGTTATGAACTTTTCAGTCGAACTGTATAGTTTTTATACCAAGTTATTTAATTAGTTTTGCTTAAGTTCGTTTTCAATTTAATCTTTCGATCAAACTATTTTTTTTTTTAATTTAAGAAAGAAATTCTAAAGCATGTAAATATTGAACATTCATCGAAAAAAATTTTTGGATGTACGGAAGGTTGAACTGACAGCTGTTTCGAGACCACCACAGTCTTCTCATTAGAGCCCTTTACCTACACTACCAGCGACGGCAGCAACAACATCCTAAGCGAAAATCCTACTATTTTTAGTAAGCTCAATTCACAGATTTTGTCGCCACCTCGCGGCGAGTCGTACCTATTATTAATGAACTTTTTCTAAATGTTCGGAACTTCATTAACTGTCTTTTCTTTTTAGCATGTTCAACATTTTTAAGGTTTTTTGATTTCGATCTTATTTGAAATTTAAAGTGAAATGTAAAGCAAGCCATACACGTTACAACCGTTGATACAACTTGAGTAGGTTGTACATGAAATTGCAACGTTTGTGAGCTCGTTGTATTAAGTTGTGTCTTGGTTGTACGAAAGATCAAAAAGTTTTGATTTTTTGCCATGTTATACACTAGTGTTGCAACGTTTGTGTGTATTTTATGTAGTATACATGCTTATTATTGTTGTGACCACCTGGCATTAAACATTGAATGTGAGTATTATTTGCGGCCAATATAAAATGAGAGATCTTTACTTGGTCACAAGTTGATTGCAAAATGAAGTTGTGCATGAGATCGCACACTAAATTGTATCGTTTGTTCGACAAACATACAACTTGATCACTAGTTGAGTTGTACCAACGGTCGCAAAGTGTGTGGCTTACATAACGTTAACAACAATGTTGTTTTAATAGTGAAAAATATAAAATCAAAGAGATTTAAGGTTAGTTTAATAAATTTTCGTTTAAGATTAATATGAAACAATGATAATTTTAAATCAATAGCAGAAAATTTTCGCTGTTAATGCGAAGTTTGTCGGCTATTTACATTTACACAACACAAACAACAAGTCACACAACTGAGCACAATAGTGCATTGTAGCTTTGCACAAATCAACTAAACACCAACACACTTAAACAACAAATTATTTCTCAAAAATTTAATATGATTTTCAATCAATATTATGACATGTTGATTTTACATTGACATTTTTTTTCTAAGTATACACACATCATATTGCAAGCAGTTGTTCTTCATCGTGTCGTCAATAAGACTTTATAGCACAAATTTTCATTATCTTGTCAGAAAAAATTCTTTAAGCACGACAACTTTTACTATCTGGTCGCTCTACTTATTTCCAAATGTGTTTTATAGGCGACAAATCTTTGATTGTCTTGCAGACATCATCGATGAAATTGTCGTCTGTTATATCTGGGTCTACAGGGAATTTTTTTTGATAAGCTCACAACTACGTAGATAAAGTTCTAGGAAAATAGTGTCACTAATCCGAAATATAAAATATAAAATTTTTATATAGATATTATTTCTAAGTTATCTATTTAGGTAAAGGAAAGTTACGGAATAAACTTTTATAACTGCTCGTATAACTACTAATTTAAACACTTGACTATGCTGAATCTTGTATAACGTTCAGCAACCCATAAAAAGTCATAAAAATTATATACAGTCAGTAACGTCTTTACCATAACGGCAGAAGGAGCCCGCCTTCTGGGGGCCCCTTCAAAAATAATTTAATTTCTAAATTGAAATGTTAATTGGTAGTTTTTATATATGATGGTTTTCAACAATTGTCTTCAACTTATTATTATTAATTTCTACAGAACGGATTTCAAAACTAAATTACTTTTGTCCAGGACTGCAATAGAAAAGCAGCTCCTCTAGATACATTAAAAGTTCTTAGATATCTCCCAATTTCTTCTTTAGAAGAAGAATTTCAACTTAGAATGCATTCTTTTCCTAGACTTAACATATAAATAAAAAAAAGTATAGCAGAACGACAAAAAATCAGTTTTTTGTCACCAACCTTAGATAAGCGGCTGATTTGACAAGCTTCTACATAGAGAAAACAGATTATTTGAGACAACCAAATTTGTTGTCAATCGAATTTGGGCAGTTGCACCAACTATTATAGAATTCTTATTGGAAAAGAAGTTATTTTACAATTATAAATAATTGCTAATGCGAACCGTTTAATCGGTTAGGTGTATAAATGAGATAATAAAATTATCCCCAAGTTGGTTGCAATAACCAAGAAGAAGTATAAAGTAAATTTAGAACGGAAATTTTTTTAGTTGCAAATACTAATAATTGGTATTAAAATCCAATTCATAATATTTTATTCGGTTGTACTCATCATATTCGTTATTTAGTCATGACAAAAGCATAGGATCGGTCGATCTTATCAATTTAAGACTTGTCAGAATCATATCTTTATTACAATTATGTTTTTATGGTAATGAATACGGATTGTTTTTATAGTATACTCAACTAATATTTGATCGGCCTATTAGGCCGATGGTTAATCCATTTTCACACCAATCGTTTTTCTGGATGTAGAAATTTTATCTCTTGATCCTGGTACGTATTGTAACGAGCTTTTATCGGAAGAATGAAGCAATTTTAGGATGGAAGCTCATTATGGAACGTTGTGCGTTTAAAAAAATGTTTTTTAATGAAAAAATACGTGTAACGAATACTGGTAAGAAATATGTGTAACGGAAATTCAAAACTAAGGCAACAAGATGGCGCAAAGGTTAAATGCCTTAAGAAATCAGTGGTACCGCTTTGGGATATTCGTGGTTTTCGGTGTTGCTGTTGTTTTCCGGGGAAGTTCTGTGATTTTGGCGAGATTTTTGCGCCAGTCTTTGAAAATCAGGGGAACTTCTGGAATTTTGGGAAAATGTTTGTCCTAGTTTTTGGGAATCCGGCGAACTTCTAATATTTTTGGGGAGATTTTTGTCCAAGTTCTTGGGAATCCTTGGCCCAGATTTGTGTCTGGGCTAATAGCTGGTGTCCCTGCCAACTGACTGAACGTGTCTCGGCTAAACACCAGGTATCTCTGCAAAATTCTTCAGAAGTATCGCTTAAGTATCTTCCAGGCAATAGTTGTTTTTTGTTGACGAGCGAACTATCTTCTTTTGCCATCTAGACATTGAAATTGCTATACTCGTTTACTTGATGTCATCAAGTTAGGTGAAATGTTTTTGTTTAAATTATAACTTTTATTTTTGGAGAGGGTGTGTGACATAGCGACCGAACGTGGCCGGCCGAAGGTTATCGCGCACTTGTGGCCAACCGAAAGTGGGCTGCCAATGGCCAATGCCAATACGGGATTTAGACGAAAACTTTTTAACTTGATTTTTTTAGAGTTGATGATCGAAAGAGTTAAAAATACGTTTAACCGAGAAACAAGCCCAAAATATATTGCCTAAAAGAACAAATTTCTTTTGGATTTGGGATCCCACTAAACGTTCTTATAACCCGTTTGACCATAAACTTGAAAAAAAAAATCAATCTAAAAAGTCTTCGTCTTAATACCGTATAAGTCCGAAAGTGGCCGCCCGCCGAAAGTGTCAGGCCGAATGCGCACAGTGGTTTCAATTGAAAAAATTTTAATAAATCTGTATCTTCAAAACTTGCGATTAGATGAAAAAACGATGCATGTAAAAATCATAGAGGATGACCTAAGCCTTAAAATTATTGAAATTTTGACCACCCTATTGAAATAGACGTTTACCTACAGGGTGTCAAAATTGAGTACCTCAGTACATTAAACTATTTTGAATAGGTTCAAAGATATTTGACTTTGAATTTTAAAATTTTGGTTGCTGGGCTCGACTTAGTTATCTATTTCATCAACATGTCCTGTAGTAGTGTTTACGCCCCATGTAGGCGTGTCATTATGTGTATATATTAATTTTAAAACCTCCGAAAATTTTCTTTTTATTGCTTTTTATATATTGAAAATATCAAAATGAGCCACTGTGCAACGCTAAATTTACAAATTCTATTCATAAAAGGTGCTAGAGCATTCTCTTCCTCTCTCTCTCTTTTCCCCAGAGTTCTTATGAGTAAAATATAAATCTATTTATCTGAGTATATATTAATTTAAAAAGTTCACATGAATTACACGTGAATATAAATCTAAACTGTATAGAAATTTTAAATTTTCCATAAAAGTCCTAAATTTTTGTAAGTGTATTAGTGGCTCTTATTAAAAGTAAGTGTGAATATGTATGTTTGTATTTCAAAAGTGTGTACAAATAAAAATGTGTAGCCAATTGTGTAAAGTGTTTAATTGAATTTTGGTGTTAGTTTTTCACTTTTTTTTACCTACATATGAAGCTTAAATGATTGTCTGTTTGTCGATCTGTCTGTCTGCCTGCCTGGCGATCTGTGGGTTTTTTTTTTGCTTGAATGTGTACTGCATACATAATTCATTCATATTTAATTTGTTTAATCCACTGCTTTACTATTTAACTGCTTGATACTACAAATGCACAATATACTGGTGTGTACTATTTTTTTATGATTTAATAGCTTTTATATTTTTCAGTTTTGAGTTCAGGGAGATGATAATCAAAAAAAATCTGTGTTTGATAAAATAATATACACGTATTATAAAGGGCATTGCGTTTTATTACTTAACACATCATTCCCTGATTAGTTAGCACACATGTAAGTAAAGTAAAAAAGTAAATTACGTGTATATAACGTTTTTTCCATGTCAATGGAGTTACAAGTTATAAATATTAAAATAGAATTTCATAATGCGTTTCTTTTTTTTTTTGTTAGGCGCTTTTTTCGTTTTGGTTATTTTTTCATTTTTGGTGATTTTTTCGTTTTTTGATGATACATTTAGTTTTAGCGATTTTTTTATGTTGTAGTGCTTTTTTTCGTTTTGACGACTTTTTTTCGGTTTTTTGTGTTTTTTTAACTTTTTGGCGATCTTTTTAGTTTTGATGATATTTTGCGTTTTACCGATTTTTTATTATTTTGGTGCTTTTTCCTTTAAGCGCTTTTTTCATTTTGGTGATTTTTTGAATTTTAGCGTTTTTGAAATTTTCAAGAGCTTACCTCTTACGGTTTCCAAGATACATCATGTTGTCTAAATTACATAGTAAAATTACATTAACTGATAAAACACCCTTTAATTTTTATTGTTTTAAATATCAGTGTTAATTGGTGTAGTCTATTCTACAGACTACACCAATTAACACTAAATTTGAGCATTTAAAGTGTCTACATATAAGTGTCCGTATATTACATTAGTATTTCAATATGTTTCGTTGCTCGCTTTAGAACACCCTTTAATTTTTAACTGTCATATATTGGTGTGCGGAAAAATTAAAATATGGTAAAGAGGAAAAAAATCAAATTTTACTATACAGAGGTATTTATTTATGCCTTACCACAATTTTTAAATATTAAAAATAACAGTTTAAACTTAATATCTCTTTTTGACTAATTTTAAGACATTTTTGCTTTTCTAGCGACTAAATTCAGTTATGTGTAACATTACAATTATACTTTAAAATTAATGTTCCAACATAAAAGAACAAGGTTCGCAAGGAAAGATAAAATATAGAGTTCGATTAGCTGTACATTTTTTTTTTTTTTTTGGATGCCTATTCTAATGTCACGTACGTAGTGCAACAACATTATTTATCTACGTCATCTGAATTTGACCGGTCGCAACTGTTTCAAAATAAAAGTTTAAAAGAAGATATTTGTCGCAAACAAATATTCATCAAATATTCATTTTTTAATTTGGTGGAATACAAATTTTATAAGCATTTAAAGTTCGTCACGTAACAAATTCAATTAAATGCAAATGCAAAATGTCAAAATTTCCACCCAAAATCAGATTGTTTCACTTTATTATGAATAAAATCAATATTTATCTATCGATTTTCATGAAATAAAGCTTAATTTATTTCTAATATAAGTGGCCTTATGATTTGTTAATAAAATTTTTAAGTTTTTTCCATTTTCGATTTTTCATATATTTTTAACAAATGAAAATTTTCCAATTTTGCCTAAAAAATATACATTTTTCATCATTGAGGTATGAATAATTCCGAAATCATTGAGTATATAAGAAAATAATATTAAAATGGCTTAAAGGTATTTTTATTTCAAGTTTTTTAGTTTTCTTTAAGCTCAGGAAATTGGATAACCCTTTTCCGAGTTATGCTAAAATCGGTGGAGCAATGTCTCCAAAACTTGATTTCTTGCAAAAATCGGGTAATTTCACTTTATTGTGAATAAAATCAATATTTGTCCATCGATTTTGGTGAAATAAAGCTTATTTTATTTATTGTATATTTAGCTTTGCGAGCAGTGAATAAAAATGGTATCATTTTGCGATTTTCGATTTCTTATGAAATTTTAATTATTGAATGTTTTTCAATTTTGCATAAAAAAATACGATGATATTCCACGCTGGTAAGAACGAAATGAAAAAACTTAAAATAGTTGAACATGCTAAAAAGAAAAGTTCCGAACATTTAGAATAAGTTCATTAATAATAGGTACGACTCGCCGCGAGGTGGCGACAAAATCTGTTAATTGAGCATACTAAAATTAGTATAATTTTCGCTAGGATGTTGTTGCTGCCGTCGCTGGTAGTGTAGGTAAAGAGCTCTGATGAGAAAAATGTGGGGGTCTCGAAAGAGCTGTCAGTTCAACCTTCCGTACATCCAAAAATTTTTTCTTTGAATGTTCAATATTTACATGCTTTAGAATTTCTTTCTTAAATAAAAAAAATTTAAAACGAACTTACCCCAAACTAATTAAATAACTTTGGATAAAAACCATACAGTTGGAATAAAAATTCATAACTCAAATAAAAATATATATTTAAAGGTAATGTTAATTTAAAAATTCTCAAAAATCCCAAATTGTAGAAAAAAAATTTAAATAAAATTATCCATAGAATTTAAAATTTCTACTGTTCTTGTAGTTAGGGGGGACCTTAACATATCAAAAAAATAAAATAAGAAATAATGGTAGTCCTTGGCATTTTTCTTGTTGGATAGTGTATACATTGTTTGAGAAAAAAACTTGTCAAAAAATATAATTTCGCAGACTTGTGTAATTTATTGACTAAAAACGACTAAACTTAAATTTGCTTAAAAAATTTTATTTTTTTATTAAAGAAATTTACAAAATTCTGAAGACAATTAAGTTTAACAATAAGAAAATAATTATATTTATAATTGAGGGTGTGAAAAGCAAAGGGGTAGGTACAAGTGCCAAAACAATAAAAAAAAAAAAGATTGAGTTAAATGCAGGAATCAACACTTAATATCAATATGTATCACTCTACAAAACGTTAGACCTGTACGATGACCACACAACACGGTATGTATTAGAAACCAAAAATATTATGTATGAAATGCACTTTGAAGCTTAATTACTCAGAATTTTCTTTTTTTTTGCACTTATACCCCTTTGCTTTTAAGCCCCTCAATTAGTCTGAATAATATTTTACGCCCTTTGATGATCTCTAACAAGTGTAGGGCAGACAATTGCGCCTTAATGTCCTCCAATAAAAATCTGCGAACTTCATTAAAAAAACAAATTTTTGTTTACCAGTTAATGTTTTCCCGGTTTGATTTTCCATCTAAGTTTTACGAAAAAAGAAACATAATAATAATAATAATAATAATAATAATAATAATAATAATAACAATAATAATAATAAAAGTAACAGCAAAAACACGAATTTTAATAAATAAAAAATAAAATAATCTGTATTTTTTGATAGATATGCCAAAGAAAATCATTAGTATTAACTTACATGTCGAAAGCCCGCACCATGCTTGACATTCATCAGGTCTATAGAACTGGTTCCTATTATCTTGATATGGTTTCACGCTGTAGTATGGAAGGCATCCCCCTCCTACGTATGTATAATACTGTGTGCTTCGTCGGTTTTTAGAGTCAAGACTCGTTAGTCCATCCGGGCGAGAAGGGAGCTTGCATCTAGGATGTATTTCTAAAAACACTGTTCAATGCAAATATTTTCATTTAAAATTCTTTGTCATATATACGTACCTCTCCCAGATGCAAGTGAAATAATAATTGAAATTATTATAAAAGCAAAGACTTTCATTTTTGTTAAACTTTTTCTTTTTTCTAACACTTTCAGCAACGCTAAAACTTTTACTGTTCTAAGATACAGAGACAAATTTGTCTCGAAGGCTTTGCCTACATGCCATAAATGCCATAAACGCAAATGTATTTGTACATTTGGTACAACCCCGTAGGCACCCTGCAGACAAAGTAACTAGTATGTAGTCAGAATTATACTAGTTGCTTTTTACTTCAGACTATTTGCCCATCTGTCCTTTTTTCATATATCGAACTATTGATTTTAACATTAGGTTGTCATAGGAGCCCAACTAGTTCATTTGTATCCAGTTATATCCCAGTTGGAATCCTAGTTATTGTAAACTAGGCTCTTACTAGTTTGTTTATTTAGATTTTGTAGGTCTTAAGAAAACTTTGGCTCAACCGGGGTACGAACACACATTCCTCATATTTCAAGGCAAGTACTCTAACCACTGAGCCACTTTCTACTTGTTGTTTTAAGAGCTAAAAATATGTTTTATATACAAGTCGTATACCTAAAAATTTTTTCCTTTTTTGACTAGTATCGTTATTGTCTCGATACAACTAGTAATATGATTGTTCTTTTTTTACTAGTATCGTTACTAGTCTTGCTACAACTAGGAATATGACTGTCCTTTTTTGTCCAGTAACATTACAACTAGTAATATGACTGTCCCAAAGCGTTTCTAGTTGTAAATTTAGCTGCTGTGCAAAGCCTTCGACACATCGTCTATGCATGTACGAAACAAGTATCTATCTATCACCGACGATGAATTGACTGACGACAGTTCAAGCCAACTATTGATGACTTTTTCGAACAAAGGGCACAGAATATATATTGTAGTAATAATATTATATTTAAGACCAAAGTCTTAGCTAGGAATCAGACCCACAACCTTGACTTTGATAGACTGAAACAAAAAGATACATAAATTCAAGGAAAAAGTTCATTGTTTCAACGAATTGATCATTAATTTTGACCTAATGTACTAGTAAGTTAAACTAATGCACTGGACTATTCATTTTTTTTTTAAGAATAACAACAATGAATGCTTTCAATGAACCGTTTAACATTGCACTTTAATGAATATTTTCATTTAAACAATGTATGCGTGCATTAAATCAACGTATTTTTGCAAAAAATGGATGTCATTTACTGAAATTATGTTAAATAATTTTTTTCTGTATTGCTGGTCTACTAGCTAGCTACTAGCCAACCGAGATACTCCAAAAACTATATATGAATAAAAAATATGTTTTGTGGGCAACTTAAAACTCTTTAATGTACATAAGTGGAAGCACAACAACTTGTTGTCGAGAATAAAACGACGAAAACAAGGTTAAATTAATATTTTTCGGTTTAGTGATTTTGCTTCATAGGTGTTTCATGTTAATTCAACATGATTTTACAATAACCTTCACACAAAATTTTTCCATTTAAAACAAGATAAAGTTGATACTGAAATAACACGAAGAATCATGTTAAATCAAAGTTATTTAAAGTTGAAACAATATGAATTTAATATAGACATTTTATTAATTAATTACACTATGCAACAAAATGAAACTTTTGTCATGACCTTTATTCACCACTATATTGTTTTGATGTGTTACGGTCCCTTAACTACAAAAACAGTCTTTCTAAAATTTTTCTACAATTTGGGATTTTTTAGGAGGCTGCTACAATGATTTCATCATAACTTGGGAAGCGCTAGTCCAATTTTATTACAAAACAACACTAAAAAACTTGGAATGAAATTATCTTTAAGCCGTTATAACATTGATGTAGTTCACACCTCATTCGGTTACAATTTACTCTTTAAATTGTTAAAACTTCCCGTACATTTTGTTGTCAAAAATTTTTTCAAATAAATTTTAAAGCAACAAAATATATGAAAAATTTTACCAATTTACCGAGTAAACAATTACCGAATGTTTTGTGAACTGCACCAGTATTTTTTTATATACTCAATGGTTTCGGTATTATTCACACTGCAATAATGAAAAATATATACTCGCATATTTTTTTATACGAAATTGGTAAATTTTTGTTTTTTTTTATATTTATAAGAAATTGAAAATGGCAAAATCTTGCCATTTTTAGTAACTGATCATAAAGCCACATATACTGGAAATAAAATAAGCTTTATTTCAATGAATAAATATTGATTTTATTCATAACAAATTGAAGTCACCTAGTTTTTACAAAAATTGCGAATATTTACACTGCATAACAAAAAAATTTTTTTATAACAAGGTTCTAACAACCGATTCTGGTAGAGGCCACCAAAAAAAAAATGCATTCGTGTAACGGCGTTTTGAAAGCTTACATCTGGGACTTATTTTGGGGGGGAGTTAAATTTTCGCCCCTTTTGCTCATAGTAATATTGACTCGGCATATAATATCTAGTAGGGCTTACATTTAAGCTATAAAATGTGCTCAACTTTGTTATGTAAGCCACCACGAGGAACATTTTTGTGAAACAGTCAAGCCCGCTATACCGCCTCTGAAGGGGACTTTTTTTCTTTATCCCGAAGAGCTAGAGGAATAAAATATTCTACAAAAATGTTAACCGTGGTGTTTTACATAAAATAGTTAACAGCATATTATACGTTAAACGTACACTCACAATATTATGACAGTAACGGAATGTATTTTTTTCAAGAAGTATTCCGTGTCTAATCATTTTTAAAAGAGTAAACATTTAAAATTCTAAGCAATCTTATATTTAACTGATTCTAACATTCAATAAAAAAAACTAAATACACATTATACGGATTTTCTGTTGTTTATGTTATAAGTACCAAAAAAGTATGTGCGTGCATAGAAGTAACACACACACATACACAAATACTCAAAATGTTGTGTACGTAAAATTAGCGGAAATTGTAATTGAAATTATATAAATGCACATTTTAAATCAGTGGTGTAGTGGTTAGTACGTTAGACTATTAAACGAAAGGTCACAGGTTCAATTTCAGCCAAGACCATGCGTGTTTTTTTTTTAAATTTGTAATGTTAAATACATAAAATTGAGTCAGTTTATGTTGTCTTCGTGCATCTAATTTACAATGCTTTGGCCAGATGGTTGTTACGTGGGATTTCAAACCCAAACGAGCTTTGTTCTCGATCCCAGTAAAAGTGAACAGTGAGTAAAAATATAAATTTAATAAAATAATAATTAACGATACGAAATAATAAACCTCTTATCTTAACATTTAAAAATAAAGCAAAAATCAATTGTTTTTACGGAACTTGGGGTTGATTATATAACAGTGAAAATAGCAGAAAGAAGGACCCCTCCTGCTGCTATTATTTCTTTTGACAGTGAAATCAATCCAAACAAATAAGGAATCATTAATTTTTTATGGTTTTAAGTCCCTTAACTTTTTAACATTTAAAGTTGAATAAAATTTTTGTTAAAATTAAATGAAAAATAGTTTGGAAAATCCAAAGGTAATCTCATTTAGACCCTGAAATTAAATAGGCTTGTACTCCTAATTATACTGAAGCGTAAAAAAACAAAAAGGACTCGATTAGTGAAGTCGTTCGGTCGTTATCGTGACCACATACAGGATCCGTACATACAGACAAACGGACGTCCAAGACAGAACTTTTTTAAACCGTTTTTTAGTTAGTTTAAATAATAAAAATTACATTAAAAATGTCATGAGTGTTAAAAATAGTATTTTTTCTTAATATGTGTGTGTATATATTTTTTACAAGTGCAATATATGATAATAATAGAGCCATTTTAAGTTTGAAAAATCAGTAGTTTCGCGTGAAGTGAGAGTAGTACCTACCTCAACGATTCGCTTATGAGGCGTGCAATAAGTAGACCGGTTTTTAATTGAGTTTTAATTTATTTTATATTGCAATTTCAGTTAATTTTAAGTACAGAATATTTTGAGTGTAAGGCCTACAAGATATACTAAGCCGAGTCTGTATAACTGTGTGCAAAAAGGGGGAAATCTTGACTCTCCCTAAAATGAATCCCAGATGTAAACTTTCAAAACGCCGATGCATGTATACATTTTTTTGCCGGCCTTTACCAGAATCAGCTGTTAGAATATTGTTATTTCAAAATAAGATTGATGAATGAACTTCCAACTGTTTTTGTACTTAGGCGACCATAACACATCAAAAAAAATGTTGTGGTACTCCCTGGCATTTTTCTTGTTGTATAGTGTTCGCTTACTTAGTATAAGCATCAGAAAAATTTAGCATAAAAAAATTAGCTGCATCAGCCAAGATTTGAACCCGGGAAGTTGCTTGGTAGTAAACGCGCTAGCCGCAGAAACCACAACAGCCTTAAAAATATTCCTTAGTTATACACTTAATAAACGCCATCATTAGTAACATGCATTTTATTTAATTCATCATCATTTACTTACTTATGTAAAATAAAATTTATTTGAAATAATTGAGTTATGAACTTTTCAGTCGAACTGTATAGTTTTTATCCCAAGTTATTTAATTAGTTTGGCTTAAGTTCGTTTTCAATTTAATCTTTCGATCAAACTATTTTTATTTTATTTAAGAAAGAAATTCTAAAGCATGTAAATATTGAACATTCATCGAAAAAAATTTTTGGATGTACGGAAGGTTGAACTGATAGCTGTTTCGAGACCACCACAGTTTTCTCATCAGAGCCCTTTACCTACACTACCAGCGACGGCAGCAACAACATCCTAAGCGAAAATCCTACTATTTTTAGTAAGCTCAATTCACAGATTTTGTCGCCACCTCGCGGCGAGTCGTACCTATTATTAATGAACTTTTTCTAAATGTTCGGAACTTCATTAACTGTCTTTTCTTTTTAGCATGTTCAACATTTTTAAGTTTTTTTTTATTTCGATCTTATTTGAAATTTAAAATGAAATGTAAAGCAAGCCATACACGTTACAACCGTTGGTACAACTTGAGTAGGTTGTACATGAAATTGCAACGTTTGTGAGCTCGTTGTATTAAGTTGTGTCTTGGTTGTACGAAAGATCAAAAAGTTTTGATTTTTTGCCATATTATATACCAGTGTTGCAACGTTTGTGTGTATTTTATGTAGTATACATGCTTATTATTGTTGTGACCACCTGGCAGTAAACATTGAATGTGAGTATTATTTGCGGCCAATATAAAATGAGAGATCTTTACTTGGTCACAAGTTGATTGCAAAATGAAGTTGTGCATGAGATCGCACACTAAATTGTATCGTTTGTTCGACAAACATACAACTTGATCACTAGTTGAGTTGTACCAACGGTCGCAAAGTGTATGACTTTCATAACGTTAACAACAATGTTGTTTTAATAGTAAAAAATATTAAATCAAAGAGATTTATGGTTAGTTTAATAAATTTTCGTTTAAGATTAATATAAAACAATGATAATTTTAAATCAATAGCAGAAAATTTTCGCTGTTAATGCGAAGTTTGTCGGCTATTTACATTTACACAACACAAACAACAAGTCACACAACTGAGCACAATAGTGCATTGTAGCTTTGCACAAATCAACTAAACACCAACACACTTAAACAACAAATTATTTCTCAAAAATTTAATATGATTTTCAATCAATATTATGACATGTTGATTTTACATTGACATTTTTTTTCTAAGTATTGCAAGCAGTGGTTCTTCATCGTCTCGTCAATAAGACTTTATAGCACAAATTTTCATTATCTTGTCAGAAAAAATTCTTTAAGCACAACAACTTTTACTATCTTGTCGCTATACTTATTTCCAAATGTGTTTTATAGGCGACAAATCTTTGATTGTCTTGCAGACATCATCGATGAAATTGTCGTCTGTTATATCTGGGTCTACAGGGATTTTTTTTGATAAGCTCACAACTACGTAGATAAAGTTCTAGGAAAATAGTGTCACTAATCCGAAATATAAAATATAAAATTTTTATATAGATATTATTTCTAAGTTATCTATTTAGGTAAAGGAAAGTTACGGAATAAACTTTTATAACTGCTCGTATAACTACTAATTTAAACACTTGACTATGCTGAATCTTGTATAACGTTCAGCAACCCATAAAAAGTCATAAAAATTATATACAGTCAGTAACGTCTTTACCATAACGGCAGAAGGAGCCCGCCTTCTGGGGGCCCCTTCAAAAATAATTTAATTTCTAAATTGAAATGTTAATTGGTAGTTTTTATATATGATGGTTTTCAACAATTGTCTTCAACTTATTATTATTAATTTCTACAGAACGGATTTCAAAACTAAATTACTTTTGTCCAGGACTGCAATAGAAAAGCAGCTCCTCTAGATACATTAAAAGTTCTTAGATATCTCCCAATTTCTTCTTTAGAAGAAGAATTTCAACTTAGAATGCATTCTTTTCCTAGACTTAACATATAAATAAAAAAAAGTATAGCAGAACGACAAAAAATCAGTTTTTTGTCACCAACCTTAGATAAGCGGCTGATTTGACAAGCTTCTACATAGAGAAAACAGATTATTTGAGACAACCAAATTTGTTGTCAATCGAATTTGGGCAGTTGCACCAACTATTATAGAATTCTTATTGGAAAAGAAGTTATTTTACAATTATAAATAATTGCTAATGCGAACCGTTTAATCGGTTAGGTGTATAAATGAGATAATAAAATTATCCCCAAGTTGGTTGCAATAACCAAGAAAGAAGTATAAAGTAAATTTAGAACGGAAATTTTTTTAGTTGCAAATACTAATAATTGGTATTAAAATCCAATTCATAATATTTTATTCGGTTGTACTCATCATATTCGTTATTTAGTCATGACAAAAGCATAGGATCGGTCGATCTTATCAATTTAAGACTTGTCAGAATCATATCTTTATTACAATTATGTTTTTATGGTAATGAATACGGATTGTTTTTATAGTATACTCAACTAATATTTGATCGGCCTATTAGGCCGATGGTTAAACCATTTTCACACCAATCTTTTTTCTGGATGTAGAAATTTTATCTCTTGATCCTGGTACGTATTGTAACGAGCTTTTATCGGAAGAATGAAGCAATTTTAGGATCGAAGCTCATTATGGAACGTTGTGCGTTTAAAAAAATGTTTTTTAATGAAAAAATACGTGTAACGAATACTGGTAAGAAATATGTGTAACGGAAATTCAAAACTAAGGCAACAAGATGGCGCAAAGGTTAAATGCCTTAAGAAATCAGTGGTACCGCTTTGGGATATTCGTGGTTTTCGGTGTTGCTGTTGTTTTCCGGGGAAGTTCTGTGATTTTGGCGAGATTTTTGCGCCAGTCTTTGAAAATCAGGGGAACTTCTGGAATTTTGGGAAAATGTTTGTCCTAGTTTTTGGGAATCCGGGGAACTTCTAATATTTTGGGGAGATTTTTGTCCAAGTTTTTGGGAATCCTTGGCCCAGATTTGTGTCTGGGCTAATAGCTGGTGTCCCTGCCAACTGACTGAACGTGTCTCAGCTAAACACCAGGTATCTCTGCAAAATTCTTGAGAAGTATCGCTTAAGTATCTTCCAGGCAATAGTTGTTTTTTGTTGACGAGCGAACTATCTTCTTTTGCCATCTAGAGATTGAAATTGCTATACTCGTTTACTTGATGTCATCAAGTTAGGTGAAATGTTTTTGTTTAAATTATAACTTTTATTTTTGGAGAGGGTGTGTGACATAGCGACCGAACGTGGCCGGCCGAAGGTTATCGCGCACTTGTGGCCAACCGAAAGTGGGCTGCCAATGGCCAATGCCAATACGGGATTTAGACGAAAACTTTTTAGCTTGATTTTTTTAGAGTTGATGATCGAAAGAGTTAAAAATACGTTTAACTGAGAAACAAGTCCAAAAGATATTGCCTAAAAGAACAAATTTCTTTTGGATTTGGTATCCCACTAAACGTTCTTATAACCCGTTTGACCATAAACTTAAAAAAAATCAATGTAAAAAGTATTCGTCTTAATACCGTATAAGTCCGAAAGTGGCCGCCCGGCGAAAGTATCAGGCCGAATGCGCACAGTGGTTCCAATTGAAAAAATTGTAATAAATCTGTATCTTTAAAACTTGCGATTAGATGAAAAAATGATGCATGTAAAAATCATAGAGGATGACCGAAGCCTTAAAATTATTGAAATTTTGACCACCCTATTGAAATAGACGTTTACCTACAGGGTGTCAAAATTGAGTACCTCAGTACATTAAATTATTTTGAATAGTTTCAAAGATATTTGACTTTGAATTTTAAAATTTTGGTTGCTGGGCTCGACTTAGTTATCTATTTCGTCAACATCTCCTGTAGTAGTGTTTACGCCCCCTGTAGGCGTGTCATCATGTGTATATATTAATTTTAAAACCTCCGAAAATTTTCTTTTTATTGCTTTTTATATATTGAAAATATCAAAACGAGCCACTGTGCAACGCTAAATTTACAAATTCTATTCATAAAAGGTGCTAGAGCATTCTCTTCCTCTCTCTCGCTCTCTCTCTCTTTTCCCCAGAGTTCTTATGAGTAAAATATAAATCTATTTATCTGAGTGTATATTAATTTAAAAAGTTCACATGAATTACACGTGAATATAAATCTAAACTGTATAGAAATTTTAAATTTTCCATAAAAGTCCTAAATTTTTGTAAGTGTATTAGTGGCTCTTATTAAAAGTAAGTGTGAATATGTATGTTTGTATTTCAAAAGTGTGTACAAATAAAAATGTGTAGCCAATTGTGTAAAGTGTTTAATTGAATTTTGGTGTTAGTTTTTCACTTTTTTTTACCTACATATGAAGCTTAAATGATTGTCTGTTTGTCGATCTGTCTGTCTGCCTGCCTGGCGATCTGTGGGTTTTTTTTTTGCTTGAATGTGTACTGCATACATAATTCATTCATATTTAATTTGTTTAATCCACTGCTTTACTATTTAACTGCTTGATACTACAAATGCACAATATACTGGTGTGTACTATTTTTTTATGATTTAATAGCTTTTATATTTTTCAGTTTTGAGTTCAGGGAGATGATAATCAAAAAAAATCTGTGTTTGATAAAATAATATACACGTATTATAAAGGGCATTGCGTTTTATTACTTAACACATCATTCCCTGATTAGTTAGCACACATGTAAGTAAAGTAAAAAAGTAAATTACGTGTATATAACGTTTTTTCCATGTCAATGGAGTTACAAGTTATAAATATTAAAATAGAATTTCATAATGCGTTTCTTTTTTTTTTTGTTAGGCGCTTTTTTCGTTTTGGTTATTTTTTCATTTTTGGTGATTTTTTCGTTTTTTGATGATACATTTAGTTTTAGCGATTTTTTTATGTTGTAGTGCTTTTTTTCGTTTTGACGACTTTTTTTCGGTTTTTTGTGTTTTTTTAACTTTTTGGCGATCTTTTTAGTTTTGATGATATTTTGCGTTTTACCGATTTTTTATTATTTTGGTGCTTTTTCCTTTAAGCGCTTTTTTCATTTTGGTGATTTTTTGAATTTTAGCGTTTTTGAAATTTTCAAGAGCTTACCTCTTACGGTTTCCAAGATACATCATGTTGTCTAAATTACATAGTAAAATTACATTAACTGATAAAACACCCTTTAATTTTTATTGTTTTAAATATCAGTGTTAATTGGTGTAGTCTATTCTACAGACTACACCAATTAACACTAAATTTGAGCATTTAAAGTGTCTACATATAAGTGTCCGTATATTACATTAGTATTTCAATATGTTTCGTTGCTCGCTTTAGAACACCCTTTAATTTTTAACTGTCATATATTGGTGTGCGGAAAAATTAAAATATGGTAAAGAGGAAAAAAATCAAATTTTACTATACAGAGGTATTTATTTATGCCTTACCACAATTTTTAAATATTAAAAATAACAGTTTAAACTTAATATCTCTTTTTGACTAATTTTAAGACATTTTTGCTTTTCTAGCGACTAAATTCAGTTATGTGTAACATTACAATTATACTTTAAAATTAATGTTCCAACATAAAAGAACAAGGTTCGCAAGGAAAGATAAAATATAGAGTTCGATTAGCTGTACATTTTTTTTTTTTTTTTGGATGCCTATTCTAATGTCACGTACGTAGTGCAACAACATTATTTATCTACGTCATCTGAATTTGACCGGTCGCAACTGTTTCAAAATAAAAGTTTAAAAGAAGATATTTGTCGCAAACAAATATTCATCAAATATTCATTTTTTAATTTGGTGGAATACAAATTTTATAAGCATTTAAAGTTCGTCACGTAACAAATTCAATTAAATGCAAATGCAAAATGTCAAAATTTCCACCCAAAATCAGATTGTTTCACTTTATTATGAATAAAATCAATATTTATCTATCGATTTTCATGAAATAAAGCTTAATTTATTTCTAATATAAGTGGCCTTATGATTTGTTAATAAAATTTTTAAGTTTTTTCCATTTTCGATTTTTCATATATTTTTAACAAATGAAAATTTTCCAATTTTGCCTAAAAAATATACATTTTTCATCATTGAGGTATGAATAATTCCGAAATCATTGAGTATATAAGAAAATAATATTAAAATGGCTTAAAGGTATTTTTATTTCAAGTTTTTTAGTTTTCTTTAAGCTCAGGAAATTGGATAACCCTTTTCCGAGTTATGCTAAAATCGGTGGAGCAATGTCTCCAAAACTTGATTTCTTGCAAAAATCGGGTAATTTCACTTTATTGTGAATAAAATCAATATTTGTCCATCGATTTTGGTGAAATAAAGCTTATTTTATTTATTGTATATTTAGCTTTGCGAGCAGTGAATAAAAATGGTATCATTTTGCGATTTTCGATTTCTTATGAAATTTTAATTATTGAATGTTTTTCAATTTTGCATAAAAAAATACGATGATATTCCACGCTGGTAAGAACGAAATGAAAAAACTTAAAATAGTTGAACATGCTAAAAAGAAAAGTTCCGAACATTTAGAATAAGTTCATTAATAATAGGTACGACTCGCCGCGAGGTGGCGACAAAATCTGTTAATTGAGCATACTAAAATTAGTATAATTTTCGCTAGGATGTTGTTGCTGCCGTCGCTGGTAGTGTAGGTAAAGAGCTCTGATGAGAAAAATGTGGGGGTCTCGAAAGAGCTGTCAGTTCAACCTTCCGTACATCCAAAAATTTTTTCTTTGAATGTTCAATATTTACATGCTTTAGAATTTCTTTCTTAAATAAAAAAAATTTAAAACGAACTTACCCCAAACTAATTAAATAACTTTGGATAAAAACCATACAGTTGGAATAAAAATTCATAACTCAAATAAAAATATATATTTAAAGGTAATGTTAATTTAAAAATTCTCAAAAATCCCAAATTGTAGAAAAAAAATTTAAATAAAATTATCCATAGAATTTAAAATTTCTACTGTTCTTGTAGTTAGGGGGGACCTTAACATATCAAAAAAATAAAATAAGAAATAATGGTAGTCCTTGGCATTTTTCTTGTTGGATAGTGTATACATTGTTTGAGAAAAAAACTTGTCAAAAAATATAATTTCGCAGACTTGTGTAATTTATTGACTAAAAACGACTAAACTTAAATTTGCTTAAAAAATTTTATTTTTTTATTAAAGAAATTTACAAAATTCTGAAGACAATTAAGTTTAACAATAAGAAAATAATTATATTTATAATTGAGGGTGTGAAAAGCAAAGGGGTAGGTACAAGTGCCAAAACAATAAAAAAAAAAAAGATTGAGTTAAATGCAGGAATCAACACTTAATATCAATATGTATCACTCTACAAAACGTTAGACCTGTACGATGACCACACAACACGGTATGTATTAGAAACCAAAAATATTATGTATGAAATGCACTTTGAAGCTTAATTACTCAGAATTTTCTTTTTTTTTGCACTTATACCCCTTTGCTTTTAAGCCCCTCAATTAGTCTGAATAATATTTTACGCCCTTTGATGATCTCTAACAAGTGTAGGGCAGACAATTGCGCCTTAATGTCCTCCAATAAAAATCTGCGAACTTCATTAAAAAAACAAATTTTTGTTTACCAGTTAATGTTTTCCCGGTTTGATTTTCCATCTAAGTTTTACGAAAAAAGAAACATAATAATAATAATAATAATAATAATAACAATAATAATAATAAAAGTAACAGCAAAAACACGAATTTTAATAAATAAAAAATAAAATAATCTGTATTTTTTGATAGATATGCCAAAGAAAATCATTAGTATTAACTTACATGTCGAAAGCCCGCACCATGCTTGACATTCATCAGGTCTATAGAACTGGTTCCTATTATCTTGATATGGTTTCACGCTGTAGTATGGAAGGCATCCCCCTCCTACGTATGTATAATACTGTGTGCTTCGTCGGTTTTTAGAGTCAAGACTCGTTAGTCCATCCGGGCGAGAAGGGAGCTTGCATCTAGGATGTATTTCTAAAAACACTGTTCAATGCAAATATTTTCATTTAAAATTCTTTGTTATATATACGTACCTCTCCCAGATGCAAGTGAAATAATAATTGAAATTATTATAAAAGCAAAGACTTTCATTTTTGTTAAACTTTTTCTTTTTTCTAACACTTTCAGCAACGCTAAAACTTTTACTGTTCTAAGATACAGAGACAAATTTGTCTCGAAGGCTTTGCCTACATGCCATAAATGCCATAAACGCAAATGTATTTGTACATTTGGTACAACCCCGTAGGCACCCTGCAGACAAAGTAACTAGTATGTAGTCAGAATTATACTAGTTGCTTTTTACTTCAGACTATTTGCCCATCTGTCCTTTTTTCATATATCGAACTATTGATTTTAACATTAGGTTGTCATAGGAGCCCAACTAGTTCATTTGTATCCAGTTATATCCCAGTTGGAATCCTAGTTATTGTAAACTAGGCTCTTACTAGTTTGTTTATTTAGATTTTGTAGGTCTTAAGAAAACTTTGGCTCAACCGGGGTACGAACACACATTCCTCATATTTCAAGGCAAGTACTCTAACCACTGAGCCACTTTCTACTTGTTGTTTTAAGAGCTAAAAATATGTTTTATATACAAGTCGTATACCTAAAAATTTTTTCCTTTTTTGACTAGTATCGTTATTGTCTCGATACAACTAGTAATATGATTGTTCTTTTTTTACTAGTATCGTTACTAGTCTTGCTACAACTAGGAATATGACTGTCCTTTTTTGTCCAGTAACATTACAACTAGTAATATGACTGTCCCAAAGCGTTTCTAGTTGTAAATTTAGCTGCTGTGCAAAGCCTTCGACACATCGTCTATGCATGTACGAAACAAGTATCTATCTATCACCGACGATGAATTGACTGACGACAGTTCAAGCCAACTATTGATGACTTTTTCGAACAAAGGGCACAGAATATATATTGTAGTAATAATATTATATTTAAGACCAAAGTCTTAGCTAGGAATCAGACCCACAACCTTGACTTTGATAGACTGAAACAAAAAGATACATAAATTCAAGGAAAAAGTTCATTGTTTCAACGAATTGATCATTAATTTTGACCTAATGTACTAGTAAGTTAAACTAATGCACTGGACTATTCATTTTTTTTTTAAGAATAACAACAATGAATGCTTTCAATGAACCGTTTAACATTGCACTTTAATGAATATTTTCATTTAAACAATGTATGCGTGCATTAAATCAACGTATTTTTGCAAAAAATGGATGTCATTTACTGAAATTATGTTAAATAATTTTTTTCTGTATTGCTGGTCTACTAGCTAGCTACTAGCCAACCGAGATACTCCAAAAACTATATATGAATAAAAAATATGTTTTGTGGGCAACTTAAAACTCTTTAATGTACATAAGTGGAAGCACAACAACTTGTTGTCGAGAATAAAACGACGAAAACAAGGTTAAATTAATATTTTTCGGTTTAGTGATTTTGCTTCATAGGTGTTTCATGTTAATTCAACATGATTTTACAATAACCTTCACACAAAATTTTTCCATTTAAAACAAGATAAAGTTGATACTGAAATAACACGAAGAATCATGTTAAATCAAAGTTATTTAAAGTTGAAACAATATGAATTTAATATAGACATTTTATTAATTAATTACACTATGCAACAAAATGAAACTTTTGTCATGACCTTTATTCACCACTATATTGTTTTGATGTGTTACGGTCCCTTAACTACAAAAACAGTCTTTCTAAAATTTTTCTACAATTTGGGATTTTTTAGGAGGCTGCTACAATGATTTCATCATAACTTGGGAAGCGCTAGTCCAATTTTATTACAAAACAACACTAAAAAACTTGGAATGAAATTATCTTTAAGCCGTTATAACATTGATGTAGTTCACACCTCATTCGGTTACAATTTACTCTTTAAATTGTTAAAACTTCCCGTACATTTTGTTGTCAAAAATTTTTTCAAATAAATTTTAAAGCAACAAAATATATGAAAAATTTTACCAATTTACCGAGTAAACAATTACCGAATGTTTTGTGAACTGCACCAGTATTTTTTTATATACTCAATGGTTTCGGTATTATTCACACTGCAATAATGAAAAATATATACTCGCATATTTTTTTATACGAAATTGGTAAATTTTTGTTTTTTTTTATATTTATAAGAAATTGAAAATGGCAAAATCTTGCCATTTTTAGTAACTGATCATAAAGCCACATATACTGGAAATAAAATAAGCTTTATTTCAATGAATAAATATTGATTTTATTCATAACAAATTGAAGTCACCTAGTTTTTACAAAAATTGCGAATATTTACACTGCATAACAAAAAAATTTTTTTATAACAAGGTTCTAACAACCGATTCTGGTAGAGGCCACCAAAAAAAAAATGCATTCGTGTAACGGCGTTTTGAAAGCTTACATCTGGGATTTATTTTGGGGGGGAGTTAAATTTTCGCCCCTTTTGCTCATAGTAATATTGACTCGGCATATAATATCTAGTAGGGCTTACATTTAAGCTATAAAATGTGCTCAACTTTGTTATGTAAGCCACCACGAGGAACATTTTTGTGAAACAGTCAAGCCCGCTATACCGCCTCTGAAGGGGACTTTTTTTCTTTATCCCGAAGAGCTAGAGGAATAAAATATTCTACAAAAATGTTAACCGTGGTGTTTTACATAAAATAGTTAACAGCATATTATACGTTAAACGTACACTCACAATATTATGACAGTAACGGAATGTATTTTTTTCAAGAAGTATTCCGTGTCTAATCATTTTTAAAAGAGTAAACATTTAAAATTCTAAGCAATCTTATATTTAACTGATTCTAACATTCAATAAAAAAAACTAAATACACATTATACGGATTTTCTGTTGTTTATGTTATAAGTACCAAAAAAGTATGTGCGTGCATAGAAGTAACACACACACATACACAAATACTCAAAATGTTGTGTACGTAAAATTAGCGGAAATTGTAATTGAAATTATATAAATGCACATTTTAAATCAGTGGTGTAGTGGTTAGTACGTTAGACTATTAAACGAAAGGTCACAGGTTCAATTTCAGCCAAGACCATGCGTGTTTTTTTTTTTAAATTTGTAATGTTAAATACATAAAATTGAGTCAGTTTATGTTGTCTTCGTGCATCTAATTTACAATGCTTTGGCCAGATGGTTGTTACGTGGGATTTCAAACCCAAACGAGCTTTGTTCTCGATCCCAGTAAAAGTGAACAGTGAGTAAAAATATAAATTTAATAAAATAATAATTAACGATACGAAATAATAAACCTCTTATCTTAACATTTAAAAATAAAGCAAAAATCAATTGTTTTTACGGAACTTGGGGTTGATTATATAACAGTGAAAATAGCAGAAAGAAGGACCCCTCCTGCTGCTATTATTTCTTTTGACAGTGAAATCAATCCAAACAAATAAGGAATCATTAATTTTTTTATGGTTTTAAGTCCCTTAACTTTTTAACATTTAAAGTTGAATAAAATTTTTGTTAAAATTAAATGAAAAATAGTTTGGAAAATCCAAAGGTAATCTCATTTAGACCCTGAAATTAAATAGGCTTGTACTCCTAATTATACTGAAGCGTAAAAAAACAAAAAGGACTCGATTAGTGAAGTCGTTCGGTCGTTATCGTGACCACATACAGGATCCGTACATACAGACAAACGGACGTCCAAGACAGAACTTTTTTAAACCGTTTTTTAGTTAGTTTAAATAATAAAAATTACATTAAAAATGTCATGAGTGCTAAAAATAGTATTTTTTCTTAATATGTGTGTGTATATATTTTTTACAAGTGCAATATATGATAATAATAGAGCCATTTTAAGTTTGAAAAATCAGTAGTTTCGCGTGAAGTGAGAGTAGTACCTACCTCAACGATTCGCTTATGAGGCGTGCAATAAGTAGACCGGTTTTTAATTGAGTTTTAATTTATTTTATATTGCAATTTCAGTTAATTTTAAGTACAGAATATTTTGAGTGTAAGGCCTACAAGATATACTAAGCCGAGTCTGTATAACTGTGTGCAAAAAGGGGGAAATCTTGACTCTCCCTAAAATGAATCCCAGATGTAAACTTTCAAAACGCCGATGCATGTATACATTTTTTTGCCGGCCTTTACCAGAATCAGCTGTTAGAATATTGTTATTTCAAAATAAGATTGATGAATGAACTTCCAACTGTTTTTGTACTTAGGCGACCATAACACATCAAAAAAAATGTTGTGGTACTCCCTGGCATTTTTCTTGTTGTATAGTGTTCGCTTACTTAGTATAAGCATCAGAAAAATTTAGCATAAAAAAATTAGCTGCATCAGCCAAGATTTGAACCCGGGAAGTTGCTTGGTAGTAAACGCGCTAGCCGCAGAAACCACAACAGCCTTAAAAATATTCCTTAGTTATACACTTAATAAACGCCATCATTAGTAACATGCATTTTATTTAATTCATCATCATTTACTTACTGATGTAAAATAAAATTTATTTGAAATAATTGAGTTATGAACTTTTCAGTCGAACTGTATAGTTTTTATCCCAAGTTATTTAATTAGTTTGGCTTAAGTTCGTTTTCAATTTAATCTTTCGATCAAACTATTTTTATTTTATTTAGGAAAGAAATTCTAAAGCATGTAAATATTGAACATTCATCGAAAAAAATTTTTGGATGTACGGAAGGTTGAACTGATAGCTGTTTCGAGACCACCACAGTTTTCTCATCAGAGCCCTTTACCTACACTACCAGCGACGGCAGCAACAACATCCTAAGCGAAAATCCTACTATTTTTAGTAAGCTCAATTCACAGATTTTGTCGCCACCTCGC
Source organism: Panzeria rudis (assembly GCA_956483635.1). Lineage (NCBI taxonomy): Eukaryota > Metazoa > Arthropoda > Insecta > Diptera > Tachinidae > Panzeria > Panzeria rudis. The sequence continues at coordinate 18,520,634 of OY101450.1, read as the reverse complement.
GGCGAGTCGTACCTATTATTAATGGACTTTTTCTAAATGTTCAGAACTTCACTAACTGTCTTTTCTTTTTAGCATGTTCAACATTTTTAAGTTTTTTTTTATTTCGATCTTATTTGAAATTTAAAATGAAATGTAAAGCAAGCCATACACGTTACAACCGTTGGTACAACTTGAGTAGGTTGTACATGAAATTGCAACGTTTGTGAGCTCGTTGTATTAAGTTGTGTCTTGGTTGTACGAAAGATCAAAAAGTTTTGATTTTTTGCCATATTATATACCAGTGTTGCAACGTTTGTGTGTATTTTATGTAGTATACATGCTTATTATTGTTGTGACCACCTGGCAGTAAACATTGAATGTGAGTATTATTTGCGGCCAATATAAAATGAGAGATCTTTACTTGGTCACAAGTTGATTGCAAAATGAAGTTGTGCATGAGATCGCACACTAAATTGTATCGTTTGTTCGACAAACATACAACTTGATCACTAGTTGAGTTGTACCAACGGTCGCAAAGTGTATGACTTTCATAACGTTAACAACAATGTTGTTTTAATAGTAAAAAATATTAAATCAAAGAGATTTATGGTTAGTTTAATAAATTTTCGTTTAAGATTAATATAAAACAATGATAATTTTAAATCAATAGCAGAAAATTTTCGCTGTTAATGCGAAGTTTGTCGGCTATTTACATTTACACAACACAAACAACAAGTCACACAACTGAGCACAATAGTGCATTGTAGCTTTGCACAAATCAACTAAACACCAACACACTTAAACAACAAATTATTTCTCAAAAATTTAATATGATTTTCAATCAATATTATGACATGTTGATTTTACATTGACATTTTTTTTCTAAGTATTGCAAGCAGTGGTTCTTCATCGTCTCGTCAATAAGACTTTATAGCACAAATTTTCATTATCTTGTCAGAAAAAATTCTTTAAGCACAACAACTTTTACTATCTTGTCGCTATACTTATTTCCAAATGTGTTTTATAGGCGACAAATCTTTAATTGTCTTGCAGACATCATCGATGAAATTGTCGTCTGTTATATCTGGGTCTACAGGGATTTTTTTTTGATAAGCTCACAACTACGTAGATAAAGTTCTAGGAAAATAGTGTCACTAATCCGAAATATAAAATATAAAATTTTTATATAGATATTATTTCTAAGTTATCTATTTAGGTAAAGGAAAGTTACGGAATAAACTTTTATAACTGCTCGTATAACTACTAATTTAAACACTTGACTATGCTGAATCTTGTATAACGTTCAGCAACCCATAAAAAGTCATAAAAATTATATACAGTCAGTAACGTCTTTACCATAACGGCAGAAGGAGCCCGCCTTCTGGGGGCCCCTTCAAAAATAATTTAATTTCTAAATTGAAATGTTAATTGGTAGTTTTTATATATGATGGTTTTCAACAATTGTCTTCAACTTATTATTATTAATTTCTACAGAACGGATTTCAAAACTAAATTACTTTTGTCCAGGACTGCAATAGAAAAGCAGCTCCTCTAGATACATTAAAAGTTCTTAGATATCTCCCAATTTCTTCTTTAGAAGAAGAATTTCAACTTAGAATGCATTCTTTTCCTAGACTTAACATATAAATAAAAAAAAGTATAGCAGAACGACAAAAAATCAGTTTTTTGTCACCAACCTTAGATAAGCGGCTGATTTGACAAGCTTCTACATAGAGAAAACAGATTATTTGAGACAACCAAATTTGTTGTCAATCGAATTTGGGCAGTTGCACCAACTATTATAGAATTCTTATTGGAAAAGAAGTTATTTTACAATTATAAATAATTGCTAATGCGAACCGTTTAATCGGTTAGGTGTATAAATGAGATAATAAAATTATCCCCAAGTTGGTTGCAATAACCAAGAAGAAGTATAAAGTAAATTTAGAACGGAAATTTTTTTAGTTGCAAATACTAATAATTGGTATTAAAATCCAATTCATAATATTTTATTCGGTTGTACTCATCATATTCGTTATTTAGTCATGACAAAAGCATAGGGTCGGTCGATCTTATCAATTTAAGACTTGTCAGAATCATATCTTTATTACAATTATGTTTTTATGGTAATGAATACGGATTGTTTTTATAGTATACTCAACTAATATTTGATCGGCCTATTAGGCCGATGGTTAAACCATTTTCACACCAATCTTTTTTCTGGATGTAGAAATTTTATCTCTTGATCCTGGTACGTATTGTAACGAGCTTTTATCGGAAGAATGAAGCAATTTTAGGATCGAAGCTCATTATGGAACGTTGTGCGTTTAAAAAAATGTTTTTTAATGAAAAAATACGTGTAACGAATACTGGTAAGAAATATGTGTAACGGAAATTCAAAACTAAGGCAACAAGATGGCGCAAAGGTTAAATGCCTTAAGAAATCAGTGGTACCGCTTTGGGATATTCGTGGTTTTCGGTGTTGCTGTTGTTTTCCGGGGAAGTTCTGTGATTTTGGCGAGATTTTTGCGCCAGTCTTTGAAAATCAGGGGAACTTCTGGAATTTTGGGAAAATGTTTGTCCTAGTTTTTGGGAATCCGGGGAACTTCTAATATTTTGGGGAGATTTTTGTCCAAGTTTTTGGGAATCCTTGGCCCAGATTTGTGTCTGGGCTAATAGCTGGTGTCCCTGCCAACTGACTGAACGTGTCTCAGCTAAACACCAGGTATCTCTGCAAAATTCTTGAGAAGTATCGCTTAAGTATCTTCCAGGCAATAGTTGTTTTTTGTTGACGAGCGAACTATCTTCTTTTGCCATCTAGAGATTGAAATTGCTATACTCGTTTACTTGATGTCATCAAGTTAGGTGAAATGTTTTTGTTTAAATTATAACTTTTATTTTTGGAGAGGGTGTGTGACATAGCGACCGAACGTGGCCGGCCGAAGGTTATCGCGCACTTGTGGCCAACCGAAAGTGGGCTGCCAATGGCCAATGCCAATACGGGATTTAGACGAAAACTTTTTAGCTTGATTTTTTTAGAGTTGATGATCGAAAGAGTTAAAAATACGTTTAACTGAGAAACAAGTCCAAAAGATATTGCCTAAAAGAACAAATTTCTTTTGGATTTGGTATCCCACTAAACGTTCTTATAACCCGTTTGACCATAAACTTAAAAAAAATCAATGTAAAAAGTATTCGTCTTAATACCGTATAAGTCCGAAAGTGGCCGCCCGGCGAAAGTATCAGGCCGAATGCGCACAGTGGTTCCAATTGAAAAAATTGTAATAAATCTGTATCTTTAAAACTTGCGATTAGATGAAAAAATGATGCATGTAAAAATCATAGAGGATGACCTAAGCCTTAAAATTATTGAAATTTTGACCACCCTATTGAAATAGACGTTTACCTACAGGGTGTCAAAATTGAGTACCTCAGTACATTAAATTATTTTGAATAGTTTCAAAGATATTTGACTTTGAATTTTAAAATTTTGGTTGCTGGGCTCGACTTAGTTATCTATTTCGTCAACATCTCCTGTAGTAGTGTTTACGCCCCCTGTAGGCGTGTCATCATGTGTATATATTAATTTTAAAACCTCCGAAAATTTTCTTTTTATTGCTTTTTATATATTGAAAATATCAAAACGAGCCACTGTGCAACGCTAAATTTACAAATTCTATTCATAAAAGGTGCTAGAGCATTCTCTTCCTCTCTCTCGCTCTCTCTCTCTCTCTCTTTTCCCCAGAGTTCTTATGAGTAAAATATAAATCTATTTATCTGAGTGTATATTAATTTAAAAAGTTCACATGAATTACACGTGAATATAAATCTAAACTGTATAGAAATTTTAAATTTTCCATAAAAGTCCTAAATTTTTGTAAGTGTATTAGTGGCTCTTATTAAAAGTAAGTGTGAATATGTATGTTTGTATTTCAAAAGTGTGTACAAATAAAAATGTGTAGCCAATTGTGTAAAGTGTTTAATTGAATTTTGGTGTTAGTTTTTCACTTTTTTTTACCTACATATGAAGCTTAAATGATTGTCTGTTTGTCGATCTGTCTGTCTGCCTGCCTGGCGATCTGTGGGTTTTTTTTTTTGCTTGAATGTGTACTGCATACATAATTCATTCATATTTAATTTGTTTAATCCACTGCTTTACTATTTAACTGCTTGATACTACAAATGCACAATATACTGGTGTGTACTATTTTTTTTTTATGATTTAATAACTTTTATATTTTTCAGTTTTGAGTTCAGGGAGATGATAATCAAAAAAAAATCTGTGTTTGATAAAATAATATACACGTATTATAAAGGGCATTGCGTTTTATTACTTAACACATCATTCCCTGATTAGTTAGCACACATGTAAGTAAAGTAAAAAATAAATTACGTGTATATAACGTTTTTTCCATGTCAATGGAGTTACAAGTTATAAATATTAAAATAGAATTTCATAATGCGTTTAGTTAGTATTTTACATGCTGTAATTTTGGAACACAGAAATTTTCACTTTAAGCCAATATATGTATGTACACTCTAAAACATTACTTCAAATTTACGATCATATATTGTCTAAATTTGTGTTGAAAATTTCTCCTTGTCTAAAATTACATCGATTTTGTAGTTATTTTATTAAAGAAAAAACTTATCAAATTAAACATATTTAGTCCAAGTGGAAAAAATTGAACATAAAGTATAATACGGCTATGACTCAATGGTAGATGCCTCACCCTATCAGTCAGGAGGTCGGGGTTCAAACCTGCACGCAGCCAATCGCTTTTTTTAGTAAAAACATTTTGTTAAAAAATAATGCGTGGGTAATTTTAGGTCGATAATAAGCGGTAAAGTGTTGCCGACTATTATCCTAATCCTATCGACCTAATTTCCAACAAAAGTGTTTTAGAGTGTACATACATACATATGTATATTGATATATTAAGGCTAATTTTTAAGTATATCTTGTCCTTACCTTAAATTAACTTAAAAATATGTATATTTATTTTTCCTAAAACTTTAACAAACAAAATTTTAGTAATGATGCAATTCTCGTATGCAAATTTCTTACACGATTTATAAAAATAAGAATTGCGGTCACGTTCGACCGACCCACTTAACAAATGGTGATAAGCAGAGATACTCATTAGAGGTCACCATCGAGTAAGTTTTTTTAATGCAAATCAGTGAAACTCAATTAACATAAATTACGATTTCCATACAACACACACACACACACACACAAATTGAACATTTGATGCTTCATTAAAATAGTGATTTTGATCAATTAAGTTTTCTCATTTAATTGTGAACAAAATCAGATCCATTTTACTAAGACACGGCATGTTTTGTTGTACACTTTTAAGTACATTAATGTTCACCAATATGGATGCAACATATCGCCTGCTTGTTATTGCTTTGGCCCACCGAGCATTTTAAAAAAGTAGTCAGGAGTGGATTATGGTAAAAATTAAAAAAATTTCTAAGGTGTATATTTTCAGAAAAACTTTCTGTGAGCCTTCTTTGTCATTTTTCTCTATTCCGAGTTTGCGGTATTTGCGTCAAACCAATAATAGTTGCCGTTATATGTTTTAATAGGTATTTTTCTCTAGATATGCACAACATTTTTTTCCCCCTAAAAAGCCGGTTACGGATCAAGTGGTCGAATTTGGACCATCGGGCGGAATCCTAGTTCAAATGAACTATTTATGAATACTGCTGCTATTTTATTTAAACCCCTTTGCGTACGGCAATTTCTTTTCAACGGTAATTTTTCGAGGACCGTACGGTAGCGTAAAAATAAAAGTTAACCTCACTTATGCAAATGGAGTTTCTTACTCTTTCGAATGCAGTACATACATACATACTTGCTCTATCTGAAAGAGTACAAAAAGTGTAGGCAATTGAACTATTTGTCAAATATCTATAAGTATGTAGTCACAGCCTTATATGTGTGCCCGCCCACAAGGAATAACGACTAAACTCGATTTCGGCAAGTGGTCAAAAGAGCACTTTTAAATCGTTGTCTAAAATCAGGGAATATAGATTAAGCGAATCTTGGCACGCTAACATCGAGCAAACAGCTTTGAAGTTCTATATAGTTCGAAATATTAAAAACTAGTTCCGTTGTAATTTTAAAAATTTTCTCGAATTTTTAGAAACTTCGAAAATTCGAACTTATTTTCGAAAATTTTTTAACTGTGGCAAAATGTTTATATTGACTTAGTGGCTATAATGTAATGAAGTTTTAAAGTTGTTTTGAAAATTGTCATATATTTTTATTAAAAAGATAATGGAAAAAGAATGAATTTCGAAAATTCTAATATATTTTAGAGAATGTAGATTTTTCATACTATTGAAATTTTATTGTGAAAGCTAAAATTAGGTTTCTTTTAAATTTTTATGATTTTTCTTAACATATTTTCTACTTTCGAAAATTCGAACTTTACCTCGAAAATTCAAACTCAATTGATGAAAACTTTTCATAATACACGAATTTTTTATATGTTTGAAAATTTGGATTTTTTCGCATATTCGAACTTGATTTCGAATATTCGAAAATTCGAAAATTTTTATTTTACCATCATTATTCTCGCTTAACTGTTAATAAAGTTTGTAATATTTTAAACAAATTTCGTTTATTAATATTTTCGAACTTAATAAAAAACTTTAACAAATTATTTACTCTCGCTTTAGAGAGCAAAAAACTTAGATTTCACACTGCATTTGAATTATGTGTCATTATGAAAATCCAAGAAAAAAGTTATTTTGAATAATTGTCCTTTGTTTCCTTGAAACAATTTTTCTCAGACTATTTTAAATGATTCACACAATTTGTTGAAATAATTTATTCATAATTTACAGAAAAAATAAATTGTGCATATTATGATGAACTTGCCATAATTGTTAAAAAAAATTTATAATAAATAATAGCAAAAGCATTGCATGAGAGTGAAGTTTATTCACTCTTTCTTTTTATTTTTGATTACAAATGTTTAATAGACTTATTGTAAAAAACGCATTAAAAGCACGCTGACACACATAATGATCTGTGACTTTATTTAGGTACAATACATCTTTCCCAATTGCATACAGATAGCAGTCTTTTTTATTCGATTAATTTCGTTAATTTCGTTTCAGATGAATAATTTGTAAAGAGTTCATTTTGCATAGTCGCAAAATTTTTTACGCTATAAATATTTTTTGTGTTTTTTTTTTAATTATTTAGTTATTTTGTGATTTCTTCAAACTGCCTACATAAATATTCAAGAAATTTCAACAACAAAATTCTTCAAACGACTTTCTATGTAACTTTTTATTTTTGCAATAATTTCTAACAATGTTGTTTTGTCTATTGGCTAGTTAGTTAATGAGAACGTTAGCGCTTTATTGGTTGGACTTGTATAAAATCTTTGTTGTTGTTAAAACAAAGCCATTGAGTTGAAAAGAAAATCGAAAAATGTGTGTCTATAGAAATATAATTTTTTATAAATTTTTAACTAAAGCCATAAATAGAAAATTGGGTCAACAAGAAAGAAAACAATTAAATGGCTATTAAATACATAACAATCATTTCTTTTACCAAATAGCGGAATAAGCCAAAAACTTTATTTCAAAAGAAAAAACTGTGCGTATTTTCAGGAGAGGATCTAGCTTGAGCTTTTAGGAGGGGGAGGAACTTTTAACTGAAACACACTATTTTGCAAAATTTCTTTAAGAAACTCAATAGAAATGAGACATATTTCATACGTTTTTTGGGGGCGGTATCCTATTTTCCTCCCCTTGTATCCACGTTTTGTATATTACACTATCCAACAGGAAAAAGAACAAAGATAACAGCTTAATTTTTTGGATGTGTTTAGAGGCTGTTCAACGCCATTTTGCCTATTTTTTAATATATTTTCAACATAGCATACTGTTATAAAACTAAAAATATTATGAGATGTAAAATTTACAGTACAAAACTATTAGTTTCTTGATAGAAAGTCGCTATATAAAAGTGTTATACACCAATTATTAATATAAAACTGTTATACTTCGAAAAATTCTTAGTAACAAATTTTATGCAGTCTAAGAACTGTTAACAAAATTTATTTCTTACAATGACCATAATTTTATGTATATTAAAACTGTACTACTAAATATTTCTCTTTCATTTAAATGTTTATTGAGAAATTGTAAGCAGTAAGAAAAACTTGTCCTAAACTACAAAATTTTCCAAATGAGAAACTGTTATACAGCCATTAATATGTAGAAAATGGTTCAAGCACAGACGCATGTAAAAAGTATATGTATTGTGAAATGTTCATTAAAAACTTATGCGGCAAATGATATTCATTTTAGAAACTGTTATACATGCTAACATAGTTGCTATTTTCGTATAAATCTGAAAATTTCAAGTCAATTTTTCAAAAGAAAACTATTTATTTCTCGATAGAAAACTTCAAAAGAAAAATGTTATACACCAATTTGCAATAGAAAACTGTAATATCTTGAAAATTTCTTTATAAAAAATTTCATGCAGTCAATAGAAAACTGTTGGTTATTAAAAATATTTCAAACAAGAAACTGTTATAGAGGCTAAGCTTGTCTTTGTCAAAGTATTCTCAGTAGGAACTTCTAACAGTGTCTAAAAGTAAAAAAAAATTGTTCTAAAGTACAAAATTTTCTAATAAGAAACTGTTATACAGCTAGAAATATGTAGAAAACTTTTAAAGCAAAAACGTAGGTAAGAAGTTTTTGTATTGAAACATTTTCAGTAAAAACTTATGCCGCAAATGATTTTTATTTTGGAAACTGTTATACTTAATGCTAGAACAATTTTAGATAGAAAACTACTTTCTCCGTAGAAAGTTCCTAAAAAAAAGTGATATACACCAATTTTCACTAGAAAACTGTTATACCTTGAAAACATCTTTACAAAAAATTTCATGCAGTCTATATAATTTTTATTTTTACTAAATTCTTTATCAAAAAAATCATATACTTTAAAAAAATTCCTTTTCTAGATCAGAAACTAAAATATGGGCAAACATATTTTTACAATTTTCTGTAAAATGTTTTATACTGAAAAGAATTAAAAAAGCACTAAAAAAATCAGTTATACTGTCGACATTCATCATACTTGTTATTAAAAAAATATATCTAGCTTAAATAAAATTGCTCCATAATGTAATATTTTCTATATAAGAAGGTGTTATACAAGAAAAACCACAGAGTAAAAAAAATTTTTCTGTATAGTTACGTTTAACATTTATTTAGTAAACAATTTTCTGTGGGAAAGTATTGTATTGCTCACAATTTTTTATATAAAACCTATTATACTAACAAAATGTTTGTTTCCCAATAAAAATTTAATAAAGCTGTTCTTAAAAAGTAGGTTTTCTAGATAAGAAACTGCTATGCAGGCAAAAACACTTTCTAAAATTTTTTGTAAAAAGTTTTATACTGGAAACAATTAAAAAAATCAGTTATGCTTTCGAAATTCACATAATTTTTAATTCAAAATATTTAATCCAGCTTAGGAAACTTTAATACAACCAAAACCACAGAAACACAAAATATGTTGTGTATATTTACGTAAAATATTTACTTAGTAAACAATTTTCTGTGGAAAAGAGTTAAGTTGCTCACAATTATCAATATAAAAACTGTTATACATATTTGCTACCAAATATTTTCGTCTCACTAAATTCTTTACTTTGAAAATTACATGCAACCGAAAGATAATTTTTCTAAAGGGGAAACTGGTATACAAGGAAATATATATTAAACAATTTTCTGTAAAAAAAGTTTTATAAGGGAAACAATTTTCAACAAAAATCGATTATACTGTAGAAATTTTTCTTTCATAAAACTATTTATTTGTTAAATTCAAATAAAACTACTGTACAACACAAATTGTTCAGTATAATAAGCTGCTATACATACATAATAAACTGTTATACAATACAGAAACTTGTTGTGCACATATACGGAAAACTTTTATTAAGTAAGAACTTTTCTGTAGAAAAGTGTTATGCTCCCACGAATTTCCATTATAAAAACTCTGCATATATAGCCAGCATTTTTTTAAATCAAACTGGGAAATATTTTTATCTGTTTATATTAAGAAAAATTAGATTTAGTAAAACCATTTTGATTTTAAAACTTTCAGGCTGCTTTAATTTTTCCAACCACTAAGCTTTTATATTGCTAAAATTTTTCTTCTTATCAAACTATTTAGATGGGACATCGACTTTGTATTTGTCAAACATTTGCACTGGAAAGAAATACAATCTAAATGTAATAGATACTGATCTACTACCAACATTTGCGATATCGAAAACGTTTGTTAATTTTGCCAGCAACTTTTTTTATAAGAAATCTTGCCCTTTTGGAGTGTTTTTAAGTTGTTAATTTTTAGTTATAATCCTCCACAGCCATACATTAGTATAGTAAATAAAATGAAGTGTTTCGTAAGCCTGTTACAACCATAACTTTGACATGCTCGTATAGAAAGGAATTGCTAAGTTTTCCAACAAAGACAATTTTTGCTTAGTTCTCCATTAAATAGAGAATATTTTCTTTTATTTTGCAAAGCATTTCTTAACAAACTGTATTTAAACAATAAACAAATCTTTAACAAAAAAAAAACAATGACAATAATATAAAATTTCACTCTCTTTTTTATTAAAGCAATGCAACAAAAATAATGTAAAAAAGAAGACACCAACAATAACAGCAAAGAAAAGAAAGCATTTCATAAACAACCAGAATTCCACATACACACACACTCGCACACACCTATATGCACACATCATACTCAGCGTTGCCAGAAGCTTTACGAAGAAAATCATCATTTGGCGAAATAAAAATCATATTTGGATATAAAAAATCATCACAGACTTTTATTCCAAAGCTGAACAATGGGACTTTTACAGCAAACTAAAATAAAAACGCGATCTTTAAGATTATATGATTTCTTTCATGTCATCTACTAGATAGGAGAGTTACTGCTTTTTTGGCAACCAATATTAAAATGATACTTGTAAAAAATTCGTGAACAGTTTTGAACATCGCGATCAATCAGCGAAGTATATAAAATATCGCCATGGCTGTAAGAACATATAAAAATGCGACATAATCACTTCCACGGCAACAAAAAAAAAAACAAGTCCGAAAACACAAATATATGCACTGGTACACAGAAAAACAGTTTTCAGCTTTCAAATAAAAATATGTGGATATACAAACTTTAATGTACAAATCCGTTTTCAGTTTTTTCCTATCACGTATAGATTTTTTAATGGGCATGACTTAGATTTTCACTAGGTACATCAGTATAGTTTACCCTAACTAGAGAATGGTTTATCCAATTTCAATAAATAATGCACCAAAAAATGCAGAATAAAATTACTTTTAAGTCATTAATTTACAACTGCTTCGGAGTTATTCAGAAACTAGCGGCGAAAAATTAGTTTTTCATGCAAAATGGAACTTTTACTTTGTTTTCAAAAAGTCATGCAAAAATGAAGAGGGAAGCGATGTAGGTATATTAGAAATATAATAAGCCATAAACCATTAAAATCGAAAGGCATGATATGTTTCAATAAATATTTATATATCGGTACAGAAAATGTATGATCAATTGGAGCAAAATTTCGCAATAAATATATAAGTTTATTGGTCCTTTTTTAATTATTATTATTTGCTTAATTCACAAAACCTCTTGTATCTTTAAATCAAGTGTAATATTGTATTGAATACAATAGTGTAAACTTTTTGTTGATAATTTTCTGAGAGTATTTGTATGTAGCTTGTTCTTCTTTTGTCCATCAATACAATAATAGTTCCCGTCCAGACTTGCAATTTTTGTTGCTTATAGGTGAGATTGGTGACAAGATTGGGGAGGGGTACACAGTTTCATGTGCTCTGCAATTCTCTTTTGCTTTGAAATTCGCACTGTAAATTTCAAGTTGGCTGTAGGTGTATTTGACGTTTTATTTTAGTTTGCATAAGAAAATTGCAAAACGAGAATTTCATAATGTGGACACTAATGCAATTCTGCAGCAGAATTTAAAAAAAAATTGCAGCAACAAAAATTGGAAGTCTGAACGGGGACTTACAAGCCGATACAAGTTACACTAGGTGTTCACAAACATATAAATAAAAAGTGTACTTGATACAAGAAAGGCGATACAAATTGTTGTGAATTAAGCAATTGTAAAATTGTGCACTAATTGTCAATGTATTTTTTTCATTTAAACAAGTTTCATCCAACTTCTGTAAAACGTTTAAAATGTCAGATGGGGCTTTTTGTATTTTCTCTGACTATATACATATAAAAAGTATAAAAAATCATAATTTGCGAGAAAAAAATCATCATTTGGGGAAAAAATCATCAAATCATATATTGGTTTAAAAATCATCAAAAATATGATAAAATCATCGTTCTGGCAACGCTGATCATACTCAAAGCACTCTTTCTCTCCATTTTAAAAACATCATGGGAACATACAAAAGACCTAAGACACAAACTTTAAAAGTGAAGGTATTTTTTGGTTTCTAATGAAATGAAAGAATTTTTTCTTTATTATTAATTGTTCGTACTAAATAAAGACAAATTGGTTTGTTATTGAGACGACATTCATATAAAGTAGTTCAATAAAATTAAATAATTCAATGAACTGTACAATAACGAAAAACGTGGTTTGAATTTTTTTAACAACACCACTGTTTTTAGTAGGGAGTTTCGGTCTGTTTCACCACTAAAATAGTATTTATTGTACAAGGTTAGGGATCTCCAAGAAGAAACAAAGCAAATAAATAAAGAAAATATTGGAACCAATTTCATGTGCAGTATATATAAACAAATGTTTATATATACTGCAGTTGTGAAGTTTGGGACAAAGAAAATGTTAAAAAAACTTTTATTATGAGCACAGTTAAAGCCATCTATAGGGAAATTATTTCAAGAAAAATTGTAATTCTTTTCATAATTGAAATGAGATTTTATAGCCCAATAACTTTGGTAATAAATACATCTAATAATTTAATCATTTCTTGCTTCTTTAAATTGCTGTAAGTAACCTTAAAATATATTTAAAAACCGTAACCAGCAGAGGTTGAAATAATAACTCAATAGCATTCAAAATGTGTTAAATTAAAAGCAGAAAAAAACTCATAACATAGCAATTTAATATATTACACTAGGTAACAAAGTAATATTTTTATTTAATACAAAATTATTTTTATCCTTATTAAAGATTTAGATATGTATATATATATATGTATATATATATATATATATATATATATATATATATATATATATATATATATATATATATATATATATATATATATATATATATATATATATATATATATATATATATATATATATATATATATATATATATATATATATATATATATATATATATATATATATATATATATATATATATATATATATATATATATATATATATATATGCAAAACACATTTTTTAAAAGCTTTTTTGTTTTTCACACTTGTTAGCCTCTCCCGATGTATAGATCTACTAAATAGGCATTTTGCTAAGGTCATTAAAAGTGGTAAAAACGCTTAAACTCCTTAACCTTAAATCTTCGCATCTAACTAAAATAAATGTAAAATTCTAAATATATCATACACCGAAAAAATCCATGCAACATATGTACGAAAACGCTCGTACACAGTACAAAATAGTCATTTCGCGCCACGAAATTATTTCGTAAAATATACGAGATGTAGGAAAGAAAATAATTTCTAGTAAAAGTAAAAAAAAAGTTTGGCTCAACCGGGACACGAACTCTCAATCTTAATATTTCAAGGCAAGTAAGTACTCTACCCACTGAGCCACTTTCTATTTATTTTATTAGAACTAAAAATTTGTTTTAATTATCTACAAAATCTATCAATTATCTAAAAAATATATCAATTTATGTGTATTTATAAAAAATAGTTTTAATTTATTTTTTAACAAGTAAAAATTTTTACGAAACATTTCCGTTACTTTCGTAAATTCAAAAAAAATATTGCATAAATTTATTTCGTAATATGTACGAAAGTTTCGCATAATCTATGAAAAATGTAACTACGAAAGTTTTTTTTCTTAAAATGTTGCATGCATTATTTTCAGTGTAGTTTTAATTTATTTTTTTATTTCAAATATATTTTTTAACAAGGAAATATGTTTACGAAAGGTTTTCGTAAATTCAAAAATATATTGCTTAATTTTTTTTCGTAATATGTACGAAAGTTTCGTATATCGTACGAAAAATTTAACTACGAAATTTTTTTTCGTAATATGATGCATGGACTATATCCACTTGCCTTGAAATATGAAGATTGCGAGTTCGTGCCCTGGTTGTGCCAAACTATTTTTATTTTTGTTTTTTATTATTTTCGCACATTTCGCATATTTTATGAAAGAGTTTCGTGGTGCGAAATTAGAAAATATTTCATAGCATATACCAGCCTTTTCGTGCATATTTAACATGGATTTTTTTCGGTACAGGTTTTTCAAAAGAAACTTTGTTGAAAAGATACTTTTTAGAAAAGACACTTAAAAAAAGTAAAAAAGAATTTTTTGGAAAATTTATTTATTTAGAAAATATGATTTTTAAAAAGGTATTTTTTGGAATTTTTTGGAAAACATACTTTTTAGAAAATGAACTTTTTTAAAATGGTACTTTTGGAAAAAGCTAAATTTTTTTGAAAGGCCCGTTTTTATATAAAGTACTCTTTTGGAATATTACTTCGAGTTACAAGCCGATCGGCCGGTCCTTTTTCTCCAACCCGCGCCGTCGCCGATTGACTTATGCTATACAAATCAACTTTTTTTTATGAAATATTACAATTTTCAGGTAGAAAAAATTTAATTTTTTTTAATCTTTTTATTTTAAAAATTTTTAGTATATTTTCGTTCAAGCCGACATTTAAGACGCCGCCGAGTCATCGTTGTAAACGCCGCCGACCAATATTGTTCGCGCCGCCGCCGCCGATGAAAAGGCCTCGGCTTGGAACTCTCATTCAGAAAGGCAATTTTTTAATGTACTTTTGGACAAGATACTTTTTCAAAATGGTACCTTTTTGGAAGATAAAATTTTTGAAAAGGTACTTTTTGAAAAGATACTTTTTGAAAACGTACTATTTTGGAATATGTACAGCAATCTTTGTTGTACAGTGTTCTTTTCAATAGGAAAACAAGAAATAGAAGCCAAAAACACACAAAAATTTTACAATATTCACTTAACTATAAGACCATTTAATAATAAAGTTAAGCTTATGAATAAAAATATGATTGCTTAATCTTTTTATGCAGCAAGCAGCATTCAAAAAAATATTTCAAATGCTTATTATATTTTTCTAAGTAGTTTGACAAAATCCAAAATAGTAATTACCTTTTCTGATCAACTTAATTGTATATAAATCATATGAAATATTGAAGAAATAAAAATATTGAAGAAAAAACAAAATATACTCGTATTACTCTTATAAAAATGTAAGTACATAAATATTTCAATAAATAATTAGTTGGGTCGAGGTTAACATTATTTGTTGGCTTTAAATCAATGTCTTTTATAAGCCGCAAAAGTCTACATTAAACACTAGAATAAATAATCAAATACATAAAATAATTGACATTAAAAACCGAATCTTGTTTAATTGAAGAATAATTAAAAAATTGTAGAATTAAGCTGTGGTTATAGTATGTGTTTTTTTTAAATTGAAAAATATTCTTCTTGGCCATCAATAATATTTAATATTATTGTGAATAATTAAGAAAAGCTAAAGTCCATCTTTACACGAAGGCATTTTTGTTGCTTGATTTATTGACATATGATGACACTAGACGAACCAACATAATTAAGCGCGAGCATGGTGTCATATTCTTTGGAAGTGAGAACAGTAATTTTCTACTATGGCTGTTTCAGATATTTTTAGTTTTTTTCCTTTTTCCGTCTGTCTGTCTGTCTGTCACAGGCTGTTTTCTCGGGAGACATAAGAGCTACGGACATAGAATATGTAAAGCTTTGACCGCTGCAACAACAAATATATTACAGCTAAAAGTTAAATGGTGTTCTAAAGCGAGCAACGAAAAATGTTGAAATACTAATGTAATATGCAGACACTTATATATAGACACTTGAAATTTTCAAAATTAGTGTTAATTGGTGTAGTCTGTAGAATAGAATTCACCAATTAACACCGATATTTAAAACAATAAAAATTAAAGGGTATTCTATCAGTTAATGTAATTTTACTATGTAATTTAGACAATATGCTGTAGCTTGGAAACCGTAAGAGGTAAACTCTTGAAATTTTCAAAAACGCTAAAACTATAAATTTTCAAAAATGAAAAAATTTCAAAACGAAAAATCGCCAAAATGAAAAAAGCGCTTAAAGGAAAAAGGCACCAAAATTAAAAGAAATCGCTAAATCGCCAAATATTACCAAAACTAAAAAGATAGCCAAAAACTAAAAAAACGCCAAAAACCGAAAAAAGGCTTCATAAAAAATCGCTAAAACTAAAAATATCATCAAAAAACGAAAAAATCAACAAAAATGAAAAAATCACCAAAACAAAAAAAAGCACCAAAACCAAAAAAGCGTCAAAGCTAAAAAATCGCCGAAAACCAACAAAATCACAAGAAACCGAAAAAAGGACCCAAAACCGAAAAAAGCGCCAAGACTGAAAAAAGCGCTAAAACAAAAATAATCGCTAAAACTAAAAATACCGTCAAAAAGCGAAAAAAACGTTAAAACAAAAAAACGCCAAAACCAAAAAAAGGGAAAAAACAAACAAAAATTGCAAAAAACCAAAAATCGCCAAAAAAAAAATAAATAAATCGCCAGAACAAAAAAAGTGTAATAACCAAAAAAATCGCTCAAACTAAAAAAATTACCAAAACCGAAAAAAATACCTAAAACGAACAAAATCGCCACAACCAAAATAAATCGCTAAAACTAGAAATATCGTCAAAAAGTGAAAAAAAACTTTAAAAAAAACCTCAAAACTAAAAAATCGCCAAAAGTAAAAAATAGGCAAGAACAAAAAAATTGCGAAAAACGAAAAATCGTCAGAAAAAAAGAAAAAGTCATCAAAATTAAAAAAGCGCCAAAGCCAAAAAATCGCCAAAAAACAACGAAAAATACTTAAGAAATAAACAAAACAAAATTAATCAAAAAAGCACAACGAAAAAACTGTCAAAATTAAAAAAGGGGCAAAAACGAAAAGGGATATACATATGTGCATTCGTACGGAACCCTTCGTGTACGAGCCAAAGTCGAACTTTACTTAATTTATTTAAACTACAGTTTCTTATTCCATTTCAAAATTAAAATAATTCCCATAGTTTCTATTCAAGTTCATTGAACCGATTGCTGCTAAGCTAATACAAAGAAAACCCAAAGGGGAAATTTCCAACCCCCCACCTCCTCAAAAACCATGCCCCTTTAAATTATTTTCCCCGTTTTGGGAGAATCCTATATTTATTTCCCCAGCAAATTGTCTAACACTTTTTTACTAATGCAATAATTATCTTTAAGAAAAAAAAACAAATAATAACTTGCATATTTCTAGTGAGTCATTAAAATTTACTCTCGCACACAAACACACTTACTCTCTCACACATATGTAGAGAGCCCCTGTAGAAAATACTTGAAGGTGGCACGCACGCTAGCTCGTATAATGTTGGTTGATCGCCAAGGTGATATATGTCAAATTTAGTTAAAATTACAAACAGGTACAAAAATTTAATATATTTCTTGGCTTTAAAACTCAATGGATCAATGACGTTGCTGCTTTAATTGTTTGTTTTGTATTTTATTCAAATGTTATAGAAAATTAAACTTATTCTTTTTTTTAATTTTTATTTAAATCTAGTGGTATTCAGAGAATTTACAGTTGAATTTTTATATTTATAAAATACATTTATAATATTAGTTTGCTTGCTTAATATAATATTTGCTTAGTTTCTAACGCTGTATCAAACAATGTTTACTGCTGCACATTGGGTCCAAAACATTATTGTTGTCTCTTTTTTGTTATTATTATCATTAATGTTGTTTTAATTTCTAATTCAAATTTGTAGGCTTATTTCCATAAATAAACAAAAACAATCAAATCAAAATATTTAAGAATTCCAAAACTACTTGAAATCGTAAAGGTCAAATTTTTATTTTAAAAATATTTGTATTTTTTAAGAATTTAATTTTCATTGTAATTAAAATTTGAGGTCAAGGATTTTTATTTTTGCTTTTAAATATAATTACACAACTTTACAAATGCGGGTCAACTTTTGAACTAAAGTATGTAACTATAAATTGTTTTTTATGTAATTTGAAGTGTTGAACTCGAATATGTAGTAGACTGTTTTTATTGGTGCTATTTTATTTTAAAAAGGAATCAGACAAATATTATTATAACTAGAGAACGGTTTGCCATTCCAATTCCATTCAAAAATAAAACCTAAACTAAGCAACAATATTATATGTAAGCTATGCCGACATTGTTTTATTAATCTGCTCAGTAGTTTTAGAGATATCGTGTAAAGAAAAGTTTTCATTAAAAAAATCACTTAAAAACATTTTTAAAAAAACACAAAATTTATTTATTTATTTTTCCATGAGTATATAGGTAAATATGTTCCAAACAAAATAAGCCATATTTCATTAGAATCTATCAATAACTTTTGATTTTATTCACAATTGTGTAAGAAAACTATGTATCTTGGAAACCGTAAGAGGCAAACTCTTGAAATTTTCAAAAACGCTAAAACTAAAAAGTTCCAAAATTAAAAAAATTTAAAAACGAAAAATCGCTAAAGTGAAAGAAGCGCTTAAGGAAAAAAGCACCAAAATTAAAAAACGCTTAAACTCAAAATATCACCAAAACTAAAAAGATCGCCAAAAAACTAATAAAAAAACCCAAAAAACCGAAAAAGTCGTCGAAACGAAAAAAGCACTACAACATAAAAAAATCGCTAAGCCAAAACATATCAAAAAACGAAAAATCGCCAAAACTGAAAAAAAGCACCAAAACAAAAAAAACGCCCAAAACTAAAAAATCGCTAAAAACCAAAAAAAAAAACGCCCAAACGAAAAAAATGTCAAAACAAAAATAAATCGGTAAAACTAAAAAAATCACAAAAAACCGAAAAAATCCCCAAAACCCAAGAAAGCGCCAAAACTGAAAAAAACGCCAGAACTAAAATAAATCGCTAAAACTAAAAATATCGTCAAAAAGCGAAAAAACGTTAAAACAAAAAAACACCAAAACCAAAAAAACGCCGAAACAAAAAAAAAATCGGCAAAAGAACAACAAAAAATTGCAAAAAAAACCAAAATTCGCAAAAAAAAAAACGAAAAAAGTCGCCAGAAAAAAGTGTCAGAACCAAAAAAATAACCGCCACAACCAAAAAATCACAAAAAACCGAAAAAGTCCCCAAAACCGAAAAAAGCGACGAAAAGGAAAAAATCGCCACGACTAAAATAAATCGCTAAAACTAGAAATATCGTCAAAAAGTGAAAAAAAAACTTAAAAAAAACGCCAAAACCAAAAAATTGCCAAAACTAAAAAATCGGCAAAAGACAAAAAAATTAAAAAAAAAAACAAAAAATCGCTAGAAAAAACAAAAAATTCACGAAAATTAAAAAAGCGCCAAAACCAAAAAATCCCCAAAAATAACAAAAAATACTTAAAAAATAAAAAAACTAAAATTAAACAAAAAAGCACAACGAAAAAACTGCCAAAATAAAAAAAGGGGCAAAAACGAAAAGGGATATACATATGTGTATTCGTACGGAACCCTTCGTGTGCGAGCCAAAGTCGCACTTTACTTAATTTTTTAAGTTTTAACTTAAAAAATTAAGCAAAGTGCTATCTTGGTATCTTTGAACACTTTTAAAAAAATTTAATGTCAAATATTTTTGTAGAAGATTTCAGCCCTCTGTAACTCTGTTTAAGGGGAGTTTTTTGTCCCTTTTTAAGAAAGGTACACAAAATACCAATATAGTGAAGAGTTAGAGAGTGAAAATGTTTAACAAAAATATTTCTCGCAGTGTTTTACATAAAGTGCTGCAGATATTTTATACTTTAAACGTAAGGCATACAAGATTTCTTATGCCGAATATTAGTTGTAATTAGTACGGAATTAGCCCTTAAACACATTTTAAGTTCTGACATACTTCTGGCGTTCAAGTTGTATTTGGAGCTTTGATGTCTCTCAAAGACTTACAACAAAATTTTAATGCAAATATTTTTTTAGAATATTTTTTCATCCCGCTTTATCGCTGTTTAAGGGGAGCTTTTTTTGTTGCCCCTTTTTAAGAAAGTTACAAAAACGACCCATACAGTGAAGAGTTAGAGGGTTAAAATGTTTCACAAAAATGTTCCCCGTGATGTTTTACATAAAAATGCTGAAAACATTTTATAACTTAAACGTAAGCCTTACAAGATTTCTTATGCCGAGTACTAATTGCAAATAAGTACGAAATTAACCGTGAAACAGATTTTAAGTTTTGAATGATTTGTAGCATTCAAGTTGTATCTGAAGCTTGGTTGCCATCGATGACCTATAATAGAAATTTATGGCTAATAGTTTTGTACAATATTTCAAGGCGCTATATCCTCGCTAAAAGGGAGTTTTTTTGGCAAGTTTTTAAGAAAGGGCAGCAAAAAGCTAAATAGTTTAAATGTTGCACAAAAGTGCTCCTCGTTGTGTTTTAAATAAAAGTGCTGAGCATATCTTATACCTTAAATCTAAGTCTTACAAGATTTCTTAAGCCGAGTCACTGTAACAATGTTCAAAGGAGGGGGGAGGGGGCGGGGACTTTATCACCCCTTAAAATAAATCCCAGATGTAAAGTTTCAAAACGCAGAAACACGTATACATTTTTTTGGTGCCCTCTACTAGAATCGGTCGTTAGAACGATGTTTTTTTTTGCTGTACAGTGTAATGATAGCTTTAATTTTTAAACAAAAATAACTTTTCAATAATTATTTTTAAGTCTGTCTTTAATCTTGTAGTATTTCAAGTTTAAAATATTTCTATTTCAACCCATAGTTTGTTTCGTCTTCTTCTGATTATAAATAGTTTTTTTTGGCAACTTTCTCCTTCGTGTTTCTTTCTCCTTAATTGGTGAAAAAACAAGACACAAAAACAACAACTATTTCAACTATGCTGCATTCTATTACAAACGTTGAGATACGAGTATAACAGCAATTAAAACAAAATTCCACAAGTTTGCTGCTTAAATCTTTTGATTTGTTGAGTTGCAACATTTGAGCATTAAAAAATCTTCAATTTTTTTTATCAGCTTTAAACTGCGAAACAAGTCACCTTGCAAAAAATTTAAGTTTAGCAACGTTTCTTTTTGTTTTTTTTTAATACCGCATATCATGCAAATACTATTGCAAAATCCTCCCCACCAAAAAATAAATTCATTTGTTTTACATGAATATTCAGACGCACATATAAAATTTGCACAAAACTGGGCTTATGCCATTTGCTCGAAACTTAAAAGCGAAATTTCATTTCATACTAAAAATTAACAAAACAGAAAGAAAAAGATTAAAACGAAACTCGAAAAAATACTCAAATATTAAACATTTACGTCCTTGACCCTCTTCGCATATATTTTTACAAGTGTAGATGGGCCCGGCCGACCAACCGTAGCCAGAGTAGGAAATTCAGCTGACAAACCGAATAAACAAAAGTTATATCCGTATTTAAAGAAAAATATATAAAAGACAAATGACAACAAAAAGTTAGTTATTGGGTAAATGTAAACAACAACAACAACAAGAAATACAGGGGGAAAGAGAGCTCTGGCAACATCAACGCCGCCGCCACCAGCAGTGAATGTACCAGCAAAATATTAACAAAAATAACAACAACTACTGGAATCCATTGAATATTAAAAAAAAACGAAGAAAAAAGCAGAGATATAAAAACCTGGTATAGAGACAACAAATTCGTTTTATAACTTTCACTTTTAGTTGAACTTAAAAATATTTTTGCCCATTACAAACCAAAATCCATCCATCCACTTCATTCAATCACACGTATAATATTTTTGGTAAATTTTTTTTCTTCTCCTTTTTAATTTGCTTTTTGTTTATTTGTTAGCTTGTCTTTTTTTTGGCAACTTTTAATTTCAGTTTGCTAAAGACTTTTTTTGGAATAACACTAGGCTACAGCGCGAAAATTTCCTAAGGAATGTGTAAAGTTTCGAATTTATCACATGGCACACATAACAACTACATCATTTCGACAATAATTGAAAATTTGTTGTAGAAACTACTCTAGTAGTTGTCAAAAAACTTTGAAAGCTCTTTAAAGAAATGTCAAATACCATAAAGAAGGGACTCTCTATATACAGTTTGACAGTTTGATTATGATCATTTAATTATATTGCACTAAGTTTGACATTTATTAGAGCAAGGAATGGCTAGTCAGCTGTTGTAGTGAATTCACCTGTTAGATACGCCTAGAACTTATCATTTGTAACCCTACGTTTTCAGCAGCCCTCGACTTGAACATGACATGAACACGAGGCCAGCAGAGCAACTGTGAACAATTCATCAACATCTTTATTGTGGTGAATACATGCGATGTCCATGCTCTGTCTTATCAAAGTATTTTATGGTAGTGCAATAGAGATGGAATATTTACCAATTTTGTTCTGTCTCTTTTCTTTCTATTGCAAATGGTTGTTGATGGCGAATCTCATGCCGAACATTGGTGCTCAGCCATACGTTCGGACACAGATGTCAGAGCATGGACGAAACATGGACATGAGTGGTCTACGTTAGCCATATGCGATGTCCGACATAATGTTCATACCAAGTTTATGGCTAATGTAGACCACCAACGATCATCGATACGAGTGCTACTAAAACAAATGTATTCCCAAATGTAAAATGTTGCCAGATTAATGGCCAAAATGTAGACAGAATAAAATCTAATATGAATATATAAATCGATATAAATTCGATTTAAGCTTATTATGTTTTATTTTCTAATTCCCTTTTGAGGGTAAACTTTTGTGTACAAAATTTATTAATGCCTTTGCAAAAACGAGATCAATACAAAGTTCACGGGTTTATTTCTCTCGAGTTCATTTTAACTGCTAGAAAAATTAACTTAAATACGACCAAGCAAAAAATTTATTAGAGATGGCCTGCAACAATGTGATTGGTTCGGATCGACGCATGATCGTGCGAAACTTATTCCTTTTTAACCGATTTTTTTACTTTTTTAGGGTTCCGTTACACGAAAAGTGTAAGGGAGTCCTAATGTTTTCGCTGCGCTGTCCGTCTGTCTGTCTGTCCGTCTGTTTGTCTGTCTGCCTGGATGTCTGTCTGTCACAGGCTGTTTTCTCGGGAACCGTAAGAGCTAGGACCTGAAATTTTTACAGGATATGTAAAACTTTGACCGCTACAACAACAAATATATGACAGCTAAAAATTAAAGGGTGTTCTAAGGCGAGCAACGAAAAATGTTGAAATACTAATGTAATATGCAGACACTTTTATATAGACACTTTAAATTTTCAAAGTTAGTGCTAATTGGTGCAGTCTGTAGAATAGACTACACCAATTAACACCGATATTTAAAACAATAAAAATTAAAGGGTATTCTATCAGTTAATGTAATTTTGACTATGTAATTTAGACAATTTTCTGTATCTTGGAAACCGTAAGATATAAAATCTTGATATTTAAAAAAACGCCTAAAAGCACCAAAATTAAAAAAATCGCTAAAATGCAATATATCACCAAAACTAAAAAGATCGCCAAAAAACTAAAAAAAAACCCAAAAACCGAAAAAAGTCGTCAAAGCGAAAAAAGCACTACAACATAAAAAATCGCTAAAACTAAATATATCATCAAAAAACGAAAAAATCGCCAAAAACGAAAAAAAATCACCAAAACGAAAATAAAGCGCAAAAACCAAAAAAAAGCGTCAAAACTAATAAAGTCGGCATAACCCAAAAAAATCGCTAAAACGAAAAAAAATGTCAAAACAAAAAAATCGCTAAAACTAAAAAAATTACAAAAAACCGAAAAAAGTCCACAAAACCGAAAAAAGGGGTAAACTGAAAAAAGCGCCAGAACTAAAAAAATCGCTAAAACTAAAAATATCGTCAAAAAGCGAAAAAGTGTTAAAAGAAATAAACCAAAACCAAAAAAAAACGTCAAAACTTAAAAAATCGGCAAAAAACAAGCTAAAATTTCAAAAAATCAAAAATCGTCAAAAAACAAAAAATCGCCAGTACGAAAAGAAGTATCACTAAAACTAAAAAAATCACCAAAAACCGAAAAAAATCTCCAAAACCGAAAAAAGCGCCAAAACTGAAAAAAATTGCCACAACTAAAAATATCGTAAAAAAAAATCGTCAAAAAAATATCGGCAAAATTGAAAAAACGTTAAAAAACGTCAAAGCCAAAAAATCGCAATAACTAAAAAAAATCGGAAAAAACAACAAAAAATTAAAAAAAAAACGAAAAATAGCCTGAAAAAAGTGAAAAAATCACGAAAATGAAAAAAGCGCCAAAACCAAAAAAAAAATTGCCAAAAACAACGAAAAATACTTAAAAAAATAAAAAAACTAAAATTAAACAAAAAATCACAACGAAAAAACTGCCAAAATGAAAAAAGGGGCAAAAACGAAAAGTAATATACATATGTGTATTCGTACGGAGCCCTTCGTGTGCGAGTCAAAATCGCACTTTACTTATTTTTTTATGTTTGCACACGCATAACTCTATCATTTGTGAAAGTGTATGCTTGCCGTTTGGTCGCATAGAAATTTAAGTGCAAGCGGATGGACAAAGTGGCCGCCCGAAATATTGAATATAGCATAACTCTGTCATTTATTAAAAAAAAAGAACACACATACTGCTTAAGTATTTTTCGGCTTTTCTGTAGAAACACCCATGATCTTGGCACGAATCGAACCGCTGACCTCCCGGTTAACAGTCTAGCGCACTATCCACTACACTGAGGGGGTACCCAATTTATGGATCGATTTTCAAATTTTTTATTTGAAAGGGCATGAAAAATTACGAACTAGCTCTTTGTATTGAATTCTGGTTTTTTTTTCTTGCCAGAATTATGTCATATAAACATGTATCGACACGAGTATGCAAAACTTATAGCAGAAATAACCTCCTATTCGTCTCGAATCTTCTCTCCAGCGATCTAGTGCTTTAAATATGAAGACAAGAAATAGAATTTAGGAGTCAAACTTGGCGGATGCCGCAACAATTCGATTCGCTACTCGTTTGTTCAAATTGCCGACATTAGAAAAATATTTTGGGGTGCCCCTGTGGCTGAGTGGTAGCGATGCTAGCCTGTCCGTCTAGAGGTCATGTTTTCCGCAGACAAGCCAATCGCTTCGCGGATTGTGTAAAATTTTTTTTTTCTTTTCACTTAAGTTATGAACTTTATTCGAACTGTAATTTTTCAATTAAATTGTATTTTATTTAAAGAAAATTGTGAAGCATGTAGACCAAGTAAAATTTGACTGCATGGAAAATTGAACTTACATGTGTCGAGAACATCCGGTCTATTCATCAGAGTTCTTTACCGCTTAGACCACACGATCAATGTAGTTGAATATCAATACATGCTGAGTCACTTTTCTAGTTATTTTAACTTTTTTCATTTGATAGTCCGTACACCAAAAATATAAAGGAACCCTATTGTTTTCGCTACGATGTCCGTCCGTCTGTCTGTCTGTCTGTCTGTCTGTCTGTCTGTCTGCCTGCCTGTCTGTCTGTCTGTCTGTCTGTCTGTCTCAAGCTGTTTTCTCGAGAACCGTAAGAGGTACGGACCTGAAATATTCACAGGATATGTATAGCTATGGCCGCTAAAACAAATATATGACAATTAAAAATTAAAGGGTGCTCTAAAGCGAGCAACGAAACATGTTGAAATACTTATGTAATATACAGACAATTACTTATAATATAAACTTGAAATGTTAAAAGTTGGTGTGTTATTACACAGAATACAGCAACTAACACTGAAATTTAAACAAAATAAAAATTAAAGGGTATCCTATCAGTAAATGCAATTTTGACTTTGTAACTTTAACAATTAGTTCTATCTTGGAAACTGTAAAACGCAAACTCTTGAAATGTCCACAGCTAATACAGCATTTTAAAAACAGCGGTGGAGAATGTTTAAAAAAACAATACAAAAATTAAAGGGTATTCTATAAGGTTATGTAATTTAAAATTTAGCTATATCTTCTGAGCCATAATTATATACAGACACTTATATATAGGCACTTGAAATCTTCCAAGTTTATTAATATACGACTAGACCAATTAATACTGAAACCTTAGCAAAATACTAAAAATAACAGGGCATTCTTTCAGTTAATGTAATTTTGAAAATTATCTGTATCTTGGAAACCGTAAGAGCCAAACTCTTGAAATAGTCACATCGGGCTGTATAATTTTGTAATTTAGCTGTATCTTCTCAAACAAACCTAAAAATATCGTCAAAAAAGGAAAAATTGCCAACACTAAGAAAATCGGAAAAAAATTCGCCAAAAACGAAAAAATCAAATCAAAAACAATAAAAACGCCAAAATTAAAAAAATAACCAAAACTGAAAAAAGCGCCATAACTAAAAATATCCTTAAAATCTAAAAATACCGTCGAAACCCGAAAAAATCGCCAAAAAGAAAATAAAGGCCAAAAGCAACAAAAATCGCCAAAACTAAAAAAAGCTCAAAAAAAAAACAAAAAAACTTAAAAAACAAAAAAAAAAATTATAAATAAAAAAAGGCCAAAAACGAAAAAAGTCCCCAAAACTAAAAAAATCGCCAAAAAAAGCAAGAAAATCTCAAAAGAAAAACAAAAAATCTTCAAAACCGAAAAAAGTCGCCAGAACTAAAATAAAATCTACAAAAACCGAAAAAATACCAAAACGAAAAAAACGCCAGAACTAAAAAAAATCGCCAAAGAGGCAAAAGGAGTATATGTATGCATGTCTTATTCGTACGGAGCCCTTCGTGTGCGTATCAAAGTCACACTTTACTGAATTTTTCTTTATGTTTTATGTTAAGCTTTTTGTTTCTCTCTATTCTAAATTGTTTGCCGTCGGCAATTGCGAATAATAATGTGTGTATGTTTGTTTTGTTCATTTATTTATTTAAACAGTGTACATTCTTAGCTATCTATGTGCCTTTGGAATTTATAGCAATTAAGTTATGAATTTTAGTCTAATTGTATGGGCTTAATCTAGAGAAATTTAATTATTTCGAAATAATTTTTCAATTAAACTATATTTTTATTTGGAGAAAATTGTGAAGCATGTAGCTGAAGAAAATTTTTGGAACGAAGTTCCTTATGACACCTTGTGCATATAATATGCAGCATATAATTGTTTTCTACGCTGGGGATAAAAAATAATTTTAATTGAAAAAATAGGTGTAACAATTATGTACGTGTAACGCATACTACCAGTAGAAATATGTGTAACGACAATTCAAAACGAAGGCAACAGGCCGGCGCGATGGATGAATTCCTTAAAAACTCAGTTTTGCCGCTGTGGCATTTTCCTGGACTATAATGCCACTGTTTCCAAGGATGTTTTGGGATTTTGGGGAGATTTTTGTCTTAGTTTTTGGGAATGCGGGGAATTTCTGGGATTTTGTGGAAATCTGTTTCCAAGTTTTTGGAAATCCTTGGATCAGGTTTCTGGCTTGGCTAATGGTTGATATCATTGCTAATGAAGGT
Source organism: Panzeria rudis (assembly GCA_956483635.1). Classification (NCBI taxonomy): domain Eukaryota; kingdom Metazoa; phylum Arthropoda; class Insecta; order Diptera; family Tachinidae; genus Panzeria; species Panzeria rudis. The sequence goes on along the minus strand of OY101450.1, from coordinate 18,492,885 downwards.
GTCTTTGCTAAATTTTTGAGAAGTATTGCCTAAGTATCGCTTAAATATCGCCTAAGTATCTTCCAGGCGATAGTTGTTTATTTTTACGAATTATTTACTTTTTCCATCTAGAGTTTGAAATTCCTATCTTCGTTTACTTGGTGTCATGAAGTTAGGTGAAATTTTTGTTTTTAAATTATGTATAACTTTTATTTTTGTTGTTGGTGGTCATGGCGTTGGGTCCGGTGACTAAGCGGAGTATGTCGAAGGGCGATAAAGATGAGGAACATCTGACATAGTGGCCGAACGTGGCCGGCCAAATGGCATAAGGCTGAAAGTAGCAGGCCGTGTTTCCAATTGGAAAAAATGTCATAAATTTGTATCTTTAAAACTTGTATGTATATAAAAATCATAGAAGAGGACCTTAGCTTTAAGAATCTGGAAATTTGGACCACCCTATTGAAATACATGTTGATCTACATGGTGTCAAAGTTGACTATCTCGGGCATGAACAACTTTGACGGCCTCATAACTTTAACAAATATTATTTCTTTTTAATGAATTTAAATTTGGTGTAAAGCACAGTGCAATACTTTTTCATGCACTTTTTTTATGGGGCCCCAAAGATTTGGGGACTCGGTATCATTTTTGCAAAAACTGATGATTTTCTCAAGCTCATATCTTGCAAACCGTTCGGAATTTTGATTTACTCTCTGGGGCAAAGTTGTAGCTTTTGTCCTAAGTAACAAAAATTGTGAACAAAAAAACTTCAAGATCAAAATCGCAAAAAACGTTGAAAAATTCGATTTTTTACTTTTGTGGCTACCTAAGCGCTACCTAACCGGTGTTAAGAATCATTCCTCGGAAGTTTATATGTTCTATAAAGTTGTTTACTGAGATCTTAGGTACATTTTTGTAGTTTGTTGTTTCCTTGAATTTTGAACGGTTTTCTTGCTACCTATGAACCTGAACAGGGGAAAAAAGGTTAAAAAAATCAAATTTTTTAAAGTTTTTTGCGATTTTGATCTTAAAGATTAAGTTTTTTTAATTTTATATGTTCACTATTTTTGTTTTTTAAGACAATAGCTACAACTTTGCCTCAGAGAGTAAATCAAAATTTCGAGCGATTTGCAAGATATGAGCCTGAGAAAATTATAATTTTTTTTTTGCAAAAATGACACCGAGGCCCCTAAATCTTTGGTGGCCTATAAAAAAGTGCATGACTTAGGACAAAACTGTGAGACACGGGTCTTTTCTTTTTTTTCTTTTATCACGTAGTGGCGTCCGTATATGGTTATATTTCCATGACTTAAAAAAATTACACACAGTGAAGTTTATAAATAGATAAAGAAAATACAGTTTCTTACATTAAAATATCTTTAATTTTTTCATAGATTTTGGCTTTGAATTTAAAAATGTTGGTTTTTGGCCTATATTTCATCAATATCTCCGATAATAGTATAGCCAAAATTTGCCAAAATTTTTTTTTATAAATTTCAACACAATCCTAGAAAACAAACAGAGAAAATTTTTTTTTTATCTCAATTCATGTAGTCGTTGCAGTCATAGCATAGATGACAATTAACAAATGACCAAATTCTATTGTGATCAGATTGATGTCAGTTTTGATTATATTGAACACATTTGTCATAACATTGATGTCACCATTTTGATGACAGATTGTCAGCAATATAAAGATGACATTTTCAATGAGTGTAGAGGACTTTTTGTCGGCTTGTCTGCAGTTTTCATATCTCTGTTCACTAAGAATCATTAAGAATTAAATCAAAGGTGAAAGAACAGCCTTTAACAGCATTTTATTAGCATCGTTTTCCTTGTCATTTTCTCAAAAATCTATTTTATTCTCGGAAACATGTACGATCATGCGCGCAACGCTACTCACCATTCCATCTCTTTTGTGATATGTAACAATTTGATTTCATTATTTTTCTTTTTATTATTTTTATAATTTCTTGTCGGTTTTATTAATAAAATCATACTTTGGCCTGCCTGGCCTCTGATTACATAAAATTATTTGGAATTGACAAAAAGTACAAAAAAAAACATACAAAATACATTGCAATAACACATAGTCCGGTTTTAGTGTTGCTGTTTGTTCACAGAAGAAAAAAAAACCTAAAGCCAAAAGGAGCAGACAGACAAACGTATAAACGGACACATAGTGACTCGTTTAAATGAAATAGTTTGAAAACATTTTTTTTTCTTTTTGTTCAAATCATGCAAATATATAATAGAGATGTGGTAACAAATTGTGTTGCTTTTTTTAATAGTTTTCAAATGAAATATTAATTAAAAGCTGCAACAAATAAACAAACAATCGAACGAGCAAAAAAAAACTATGAATGCATGAAACATAATTGTTTTACTCTGTATAAAAATGAATTCGAAAAAATTGTTACTACTGTTAAACAAAACAATTTAACATAATAGACAATAAATGTTAGAAATATTTAAAATTAGTTAATTGCTAACAAAATACCAGAGTTGTATGTTTAATATGTTTCTGAAGAATTTGAGAAAATGATTGCTGCCATAAAGTCAATTACAAAGTGATAAATTAAGAGTTGAATTTCCTTAATTAAGATTAATAATTTTTAAATTATTTTGTTAAGAAAGTAGTATTAAATTTAAGTTAATTTCATTGTAATCTTTTTTGGAAACATTCATTCATTCTTCGCTTTAAAGTCACATACAAACGTCTGGCATAAAGTTTAAATTTTAATAATTACTCTCATATCTGTGTCATTGCTAACTGCTGCAAATCTTCAATTTCCATAGAAATAAAAATGCAAATATATAATTGCTTATCAAGTTAATAAATCTATTTGGTGGCTGGCTCTCTTACATAAGCAAGTTTTATTTGTTTAAAAAATTACAAAAATTACTTGTAAAAAAAAAGTGAAAGAATGATGCTCGTCAGCCGTTCTAATAACTTTTTTTCTACCAAAGTTAAGGTTCTCCTTGACTCTATCTTTTTTTAGGCGAAACACGGCAATCTTAAATATCTTTTCCCTGCATTTATTTCTATTCGAAATACTAAGACTTTTTTCAAAATCGAACATCTCGTAAAAATACATTTTAGACGACTAGCTTCTTTCATTAATTATTAAAGTCATTAAAATGTAACAAATAGCCAAATTAAATCGCTTTTAATACACTTTATGCATAGAATTGACTTTTCACCTTCAAGCATTTTTTATGGGCATGACTAATATGGCGGTCACGCTAATATTTTTTATCACAACTCGAGAATAGTTTGCTCGTTTTATATGGATATACAATATTTTCAAATTTCCAACTGTTTCAGAGTTATTCAGAAATTAGCGGCGAAAAAAAATTTCTTTCATGCAAAATTGCATATTTTTTCGTTTTCAAAACGTCATAAAAAAATTAAGGGGACAAACACTGCGGGAAATGTTATACCAATTGTCTGGAACGTACTAGGGAATGGTATGAAACGTTCCTGGGTGGTGACCGGTGAAAAGAATCATATCACAACATATCACAAAACTAGAACAAAAATTTTAGGAAAAAACCCTCATTGCACAAGCAGATTTTTTGCAAATTAAAAATATTTGCTTAAAGTATAGTAATTCAGTTAGTATTAAAGAACCCATCACAGGACAAGTAGCCTTAGTTCGGGTCTAGAACCTATCACTCAGTATCTTAATTATGTCAGTTGAACCCCTGCCTTGTAAAAGTTACCAATTCCTTTCATATAAAGTTCCGGAACTCGAAACGGTCGCTAGTCCTTGGGGATCAGTCACGTGACATGCATTGTGACTGCTTCTTTTCCCTCTAGGCAACTTTTAAATTTTTGTCATTCGTTTTTGTGCTTTTTTCATTATGGCAATTGTTTTGCTTTTTCGTTTTTGTTTCTTTTTCTTTTTTTTTTTGTTTTTTTGGAGATTTTTTAGTTCTTGCACTTTTTTCATTTATCTATTTTTTTCGTTTTTTTTTGGCGATTTTTCGTTTTTTTGTCGATTTTTTTTAGGTTTGGCGTTTTTTTTCTTCTTTGTTTTAATGATTTTTCGTTTTTTTTCAAGATATTTTTAATTTTAGCGTTTTATTTTAGTTTTGGCGCTTATTTCAGTATTGACGCTTTTTTGCTTTGGCGATTTTTTCGCATTTTCTTGATTTTTTTCTAGTTTTAGCGATTTTTTTAGTTTTTTGGCTTTTTGACGTTTTTGGCGATTTTTTGGTTTGGCGATTTTTTTAGTTTTGGCGATTTTTTTAGTTTTGGCGGTTTTTTGTTTTGGAACTTTTTTTCGTTTTGGTGATTTTTCCCCATTTTTTGCGAATTTTTTTGTTTTTCGAGGACATTTTTAGTTTATAGATTTTTTTTAAGTTTTTGTGGTTTTTTGCGGTTTTTGCGATTTTTGTGATTTTTTTAATTTAAGCGATTTTTGTTTTAGTTTTTAGCCTTTTTTACGTTTTGGCGATTTTTTTAGCTTTGCGCTTTTTTTGCTTTGGAGCTTTTTTCGTTTTGGTGATTTTTTCCCATTTATTGCGAATTTTTTAGTTTTTTTGAGGATATTTTAAGTTTATAAATTTTTTTAAGTTTTTGTGTTTTTTTGCGATTTTTTTTTTTTGGTTTTTTGCGATTTTTTTTTTTGTTTTTTTACGATCTTTCTATTTTTGGTGATTTTTTTACGTTTTAGCGATTTTTTACTTTTGGTGCTTTTTTCCTTTAAGCGCTTTCTTTAGTTTTTGGCCTTTTTTACGTCTGGGCGATTTTTTAGTTTTGGCGCTTTTTTTGTTTTGAATCTTTTTTCGTTTTGGTGGTTTTTTCCCATTTTTGCGGATTTTTTTGTTTTCTGAGGATATTTTTAGTTCATCGATTATTTCACGTTTTTGTAATTTTTTTGCGATTTTTTCGGTTTTTTGCGGGTTCTTTTTTTGTTTTTTGGCGATCTTCCCATTTTCGGTGATTTGTTTACGTTTTAGCGATTTTTTTACTTTTGGTGCTTTTTTCCTTTAAGCGCTTTTTTTCGTTTAGGCGATTTTTCGATTTGGCAATTTGTTAATTTTGGAATTTTTTTGTTCTAGCGTTTGTTTTTTTAATTTCAAGAGTTCGCCTCTTACGGTTTTCAAGATACAGCTAATTGTCAAAACTACATTAACTGATAGAATACCCTTTCATTTTTATTTTGTTTAAATTTCAGTATTAGTTGGTGTAGTCTGTATAATCTAAAAATTTCAAGTGTCTAAAGTGTCTGTATATTACATTAGTATTTCAACATATTTCGTTGCTCACTTTAAAATACCCTTTAATTTTTAACTGTCATATATTTGTTGTTGTAGCGGCCAAAGTTTTACATATTCTGTGGAAATTTCAGGTCCGTAGCTCTTATGGTTGTCGAGAAAACAGTCTGTGACCGACAGACAGACACGGACAGGTGGACGGACGGACAGCGTAGCGAAAACAATAGTATTTCTTTATACTTTTGGTGTACGGAACCAAAAAAAGTAAATGTCGATTTTATTAACAATTAAGTGAAGGATCCCAATTGATAAAAATCACAATTTCTATACATCAGAAAAATTTTAATTCGTGTGTGTTGTATGAGAAAATCGCAATTTTTGTCAATTAAGTTTTCTCACTTAAATTCAAATAAAATCGACATTTGTTTATCGATTTTGATGATTTATGGCTTATTTTATTCCTAATATGTCTAGCTTTCTGATAACCGATAAAAATTTAAAAACTTTGCCTTCTTAATTAGTTTTATGAGTTTTTGAAAACGAAAAAATGTTTAGTTTTACATGAAAAATAATAATGTTTCGCCTCTAATTTCTGAATAACTCCAAAACAGTTGGAAATATAAACAGTTTTAAGGAAATGAATTCAAGGTAATTTTATTCCGCACCTTTGAATGGTTTAATTGTTGAAAGCGCAGAAGCCGTTCTTGAGTTATGGTGAAATATACTGATATGCCTAGTGGAAATATTATTCAAGCCCATTAAAAACATCTGTAGGTGATAGAAAAAAATTGTAAACGGATTTGAATTTAGCGCATCAAACTTTATATATTCCTCATATTTTTATTTAAAGGCGATTTATTTTCAATTTTTTTTTCAACACAAAATTAAACAAAAATTTACACAAAATTATATTAATGCAATCTAAATTTAACTGTTAAAATATATTTAGTCTTTTTAATACAAAAATATGTATGTAAACACCTTTGATTATTCCCTTTTTAAAACCTGCAACAAAAGCACCTTTCAAAAAATGCAGATTTTATCTTTCTAATTACTTCCCTTTCACAGCTTCCAAACATCCACATTTGTTTTATAATGTAAAAATTTACTGCTATCGATATGACCTTCGAAATATAATATGTAACATATAAAAAACTTGGCATAAAATGTTAAGAAAAAACTTAATTCAAAACAATAATAAATAAATTAAAAAAAATATTTCAAAAAAAACTTTGGCTCGCACACGAAGGGTTTCGTAAAAATACACATATCTATATATCCCATTTTTTCTCATTTTGAACATTTTTTCGTTTTGCTTTTTCGTTTAACTTTACTTTTTTTTATTTTTTAAATCTTTTTGTTGATTTAGCGATTTTTTTTTTTGTTTTGGCGTTTTTTTTCGTTTTTATAATTTTTTCGTCTTTTTTAGGCGATTTTTCGTTTTTTTTTTGCAATTTGTTTGTTTTTGTTTGCCGATTTTTTTTAGTTTTGGCGATTTTTTGGTTTTGTCGTTTTTTGTTTTAACGCTTTTTTCGCTTTTTGACGATATTTTTACTTTTAGCGATTTATTTCAGTCCTAGTGCTTTTTTCGGGTTTTCGAATTTTTTCGGTTTTTAATGATTTTTTTTAGTTTTAGCGATTTTTCGATTTTGAAATTTTTTTGTTGTGGCGCTTTTTTCGTTTTGGTGATTTTTTGCGATTTTTTGTTTTTACCCGACTGCGCGACGTATGTATGTATGTATGTATGTATGTATGTATGTATGTATGTATGTATGTATGTATGTATGTATGTATGTATGTATGTATGTATGTATGTATGTATGTATGTATGTATGTATGTATGTATGTATGTATGTATGTATGTATGTATGTATGTATGTATGTATGTATGTATGTATGTATGTATGTATGTATGTATGTATGTATGTATGTATGTATGTATGTATGTATGTATGTATGTATGTATGTATGTATGTATGTATGTATGTATGTATGTATGTATGTATGTATGTATGTATGTATGTATGTATGTATGTATGTATGTATGTATGTATGTATGTATGTATGTATGTATGTATGTATGTATGTATGTATGTATGTATGTATGTATGTATGTATGTATGTATGTATGTATGTATGTATGTATGTATGTATGTATGTATGTATGTATGTATGTATGTATGTATGTATGTATGTATGTATGTATGTATGTATGTATGTATGTATGTATGTATGTATGTATGTATGTATGTATGTATGTATGTATGTATGTATGTATGTATGTATGTATGTATGTATGTATGTATGTATGTATGTATGTATGTATGTATGTATGTATGTATGTATGTATGTATGTATGTATGTATGTATGTATGTATGTATGTATGTATGTATGTATGTATGTATGTATGTATGTATGTATGTATGTATGTATGTATGTATGTATGTATGTATGTATGTATGTATGTATGTATGTATGTATGTATGTATGTATGTATGTATGTATGTATGTATGTATGTATGTATGTATGTATGTATGTATGTATGTATGTATGTATGTATGTATGTATGTATGTATGTATGTATGTATGTATGTATGTATGTATGTATGTATGTATGTATGTATGTATGTATGTATGTATGTATGTATGTATGTATGTATGTATGTATGTATGTATGTATGTATGTATGTATGTATGTATGTATGTATGTATGTATGTATGTATGTATGTATGTATGTATGTATGTATGTATGTATGTATGTATGTATGTATGTATGTATGTATGTATGTATGTATGTATGTATGTATGTATGTATGTATGTATGTATGTATGTATGTATGTATGTATGTATGTGTGCTCCTTTGCGGCACTACATAAACCGAACGCGTAGACCGCTTTTGTCGATTCTTACGTCAATCGATTCGTTTTAATCCGTGGAGTGTCACTAAAGATATGACAGTAGCCAAAATTCAACATGGCGGCCAACAGACGTTTTTTTTTTTAGTTTTTTGCCGGTCTTTTTAGTTTTGGTGATTTTTTTGTGATACATATTAGCTTTTGTGAAAAGCAGCATTAAAATAGCTTTCCAAAGTGCATAATTACATTAAAATCGGTTAAAAAATGAATGAGTTATGGTATATTTTGTGTTTTAACTTTTTTATTTTTTATTTAAAAATAGGGCGGTCACGCTAATGTATTTCATCATAATTCGAGAACGGTTTAACCGATTTATATAAATCAAACAGGAAAAGTTGCAAAATGAAATTACCTTTAAGTTATTTTAGTTTTTGGTTTCACAAAAGGAAATATATTTAATGTTTTAGTGTCTCACAAGCAACTTAGAGCCGGTGGAAAATGAAATTTTGTTGAAAACTAATTTTGTTTACACTTAAACCACCATAACTTAGCCATTTAGGAAACGCTTTTCAAGAGTTATGCCTTGTTTAAAAGATAGGGAGCATATCTTTCAAATTTGAAAAGATAGTAAAAATCCGTTTTGAAACAAAGAAGTAATGACTGTTTAAAATTCAAACTTAAAAAAACAGTTTTTCACTACATTTATAAGATAACTTGCCGAAGTGACATAGAAAAAAATTTCATTTAGAAAAACGAAAGGTATTTTCTTTTTCTATGGGCTCAAAACATAATTGGTGCATGAGAACCCCTGAATAATTTTAGTGTATAATAGTGTAATAATGAAAATAAAGTCTAGTTATCGGTTAATTAATACAAAGGTTGGGATAGTGCACTTATTTTACAGTTTCCACTAATACTTAGTGGTAGTGCGAAATTGTTGCACTAATTTTTGTGGTGAATTAAAAGTTAGCAGCCTCACTAAGCATTAATGATAATGATGTTAAAAAATTTTGCACTAACAAAACTATTTTAGTTCAAAAATAAACAATCTTCAGGTTATTGCAACTTTTCTTTCTTCCCTATTTAGTCCAAGATAGGAATTTCGCACTAAGCTTTATGATCAAGTTTTTGAAAGTATGTTTAAATGTACTAATTTTGCACTAAATCTGCTTTTTGTTATAGTGAAAAAATAACACTATCTCTAAATTTTTTTAGTACTCGTGAAGAAATGGTTTTTTATCAGTAAGCTGGTGAAAATTTATGCAACATGAATTTTTTTCAATTTTATTTATTTATATTTTAAAAGTGATAGTGCAAAAATATTGCACTAATTTTTTAATGTTTAGTGGTGAATTCAATTTTAGCAGCCTCACTAAACATTAGTGATAGTGATGCTAAAAAATTTTACACTTAAACAATTATTTTGCACTAACCAAATTATTTTGGTGTAAAAATAAACAATCTTCAGTTTTTTGCAACTTTTCTTTCTTCACTATTTAGTGCAACGTAGGAACTTTGCACTAAACTTTATGCTCAAGCTTTTTAAAGTTTAGTTAGAGCATGTTTAAATGCGTTTTTTTTTTTTGTGTTGCTGGAAAATTTGCACTAATTGTGTGTAGTGCAGATAGTGAAAAAATATCACTACCACTAAATTTGTTTAGTGCTAATGTAATGAAGAAATGATTTTTTATCACTACGCTGGTGAAAAATAGTGCAAAATAATTTTTTTTATTTAGTGCTAGTGCATCGCTTATTTAAGTCAACATAAAGTGCTCTACGCCCAATTATGATATAACAAAGCAGCTTGTTTTTTTTTTTTTTTTGTAAAATTTGTCAAATAAGAAACATGAAAAAATAAGAGCAAAAACTAAAATATGAGTGTTTTGCTAAAATAGAAATAGTTTGACATAATGCATAGATCTTATTATTCAGCCTTGAAACCAAAAACAAAATAATCTTTTATTTGTTAATAAAAATCTTTTTTAAAAAATCTGGTTTTATTAATATCAAATTCAGTTCAATTTTATTTTGTTTAAAACGCAATAATAATAAAGAATTTTTGATTAGAAAGATAGAATCAAAATTTTTTGCAATCTAAAAGAAGGAAGTGATCGCACTAATATCTTGATTTAAACGATTGATACGTTCGAATAAACCGTTTTTTTTTTAATTCGAAGCTATCTGATGAACTAACTATCTTGCTGTACCAATTTATTTAAAATTGCAAAAAGTTACCAACGAAGAAAAAACATTTCAATGTCCCGATTACATGGGCTTTCTATCATTCATTTGTATTTAGCAGAGAACCTTTTGCAAAATGTACTTTTCCAAATCGTACTATGTACCACCTTTCCTACAAAGCGACTTTTCAAAACGAAGTGACTTTTTCAGCATGATCCTTTTTTAAAAAGTACATTTCCAAACACAAATGTATCTTTTTCAAAAAGCACAAAAAATACCTTTAAAAAAGTACACTTGCCTAAAAGGTACCTGGTCCAAAAAGCATCTTTTTAAAAACGTATACAGATTTTCAAGAAAAGTATTTTTTTTAAGGGACCTATTCAAAAATACTTATTTTAATAAGGACGTTATCGAAAAAGTACTTTTTCAAAAAGTGCCTTTTCTAAAATAGTAGTCTTTCAAAAATACGCCTTTTAAAAAGTTCCATTTCCGAAAAGTGTATTTGCAAAATAAATCACAATGTTTTTGATAAATGTACCCTTTTCAAAAATCACTTCTTTTAAAAGTACATTTTCTTAATACTTGGATTCCTAAATATTTAAAATTTTCATAAAATACCTCTTCCAAAAAGAACCTATTCCAAAAAAATACCTTGTTAAAAATAACTTTTTAAAAATACACCGTTACAAAAAAAGTGTCTTTTCCAAAAAGTACGTTTTCCAAAAAGTACTTTTTCAACAGAAATAAATTTTCCAAAAGAGTACACTTTTCAAAAGGCATTTTTTTCAAAAATACTTTTTCTCAAAAATACTTTTTCTCAAAAATACTTTTGTAAAAAAGTACTTTTTTTCAAAAAGGATCTCTTCCAAAAAATGCCTATTCCATAAAGTACAAGTTCCAAAAATATCCTTTTAAAAAATACCTTTAAAAGAAATCCAAAAAGTAAATTTTCCATAAAGGATCATTTCCAAAGAAATATCTCATTTAATAATTATTTTTTCAAATAAGTACATTGTCCAAATAAGTACCTTTTCCAAAAAGTACCTTGTTTAAAAATATTTTTCCAAAAAGTATTTTTTGTCAAAAGCATAAAAAGTTTATTTTTAACCGACTTCAAAAAAGAAGGAGGTAATCAATTCGTGTGCACACGCATAACTCCTCCATTTATGGACCGATTTTCAAAATTATTTTTTTTGTTTGAAAGGATTTACTTGCAGTTTGGTCCCATAATTTTTCTAGAAAATCAGACAGACAATTTGCCTGCCCCAAATATTGATTGTTTAAATTAATATTTAAAACAATAAAAATTAAAGGGTGTTCTATCAGTTAATGTAATTTTGACTATGTAATTTAGACAATTTTCTGTATTTTGGAAACCGGCAAAGAGGCAAAATCAAAATTTCAAAACGAAAAATCGCCAAAATGAAAAAAGCGCTTAAGGAAAAAAGCACCAAAATTAAACAAAAAACGCAAAAATCACCAAAATTAAAAAGATCGACAAAAAACTAAACAAAAAACCAAAAAAGGCATCAAAACGAAAAAAAGCACTTCAACCTAAAACAATCGCTAAAACTAAAAATATTGTAAAAATGAAAAAAAATCGCCAAAAATGAAAAAAATCACCAAAACGAAAAACAGCGCCAAACAAAAAAAGCCCCAAAACTTAAACAATCGCCAAAAACCGAAACATCGCCAAAACGAAAAAAGTGTCAAACTAAAATAAATCGCTAAAATTAAAAAAACACAAAAAAACTAAAAAATCGTAAAATCGTAAAATCCTAATAAGCGCCAAAACTGAAAAAAGCATCAAAACTAAAATAAATCACTAAAACTAAAAATATCGTCAAAAAGGCAAAAAAAAAACGTTAAAAAAGGGCAAAACCAAAAAATTGCCAAAACTACAACAATCGGCAAAAAGGCAAAAAAAAATTTTAAAAACGAAAAATCGCAAAAAACCAAAAGATCATAAGCATGAAAAAAGCGCCAAAGCCAAAAAACAAATCGCTAAATCAACAAAGAAAAAAACCTTAAAAAATAAAACAAATTAAATTAAACCAAAAAGCAAAGTCGCACTTTACTGAATGTATTTATTTGAACGTGTTTTTTTTTGCAGCTTGGTTCCATGAAAATTTAAGTGGAAATAATACGGACAAAGTAGCCGCCCGAAATATTTGTAATTTGTTCGATTGGCTCTTTGTATTCAAAGAGTGCACTTTCGAAAATAGTACTTTAACCAAACAAGTTCCTTTTGCAAAAAGTACCTTTTTTGAAAAGTAACAATTCCAAATACATAGTACATTTGCAAAAAAAAACAACTTGGTAAAAAAAGCGTTTTTACAAAGTACCATTTCAAAAAGTACCTTTTCCTAAAAGTACATTTTCAGAAAGTACCTCATGCCAAAAGTACTTTTTCCAAAAAGTATATTACGAAGTGGCTACAGTTTTCAAAGTAGCTACAATTTTGAAAAAAAAAGTAATTTTTCAAAAAAAACCCTCTTTTCCAAAAAGTACCTCGTCAAAGATACTTTTTCAAAAAGCATCATTTTCAAAAACTACATTTTCGAACAATAAATATTTTCGTAAAAGCATAATTTTAAGAAATTTCCTCAAAAATTTACCTTTCCTAAACATAGTTTTTAAAAAAGTACCGCTTTAAAAATATATTACACCTAAAAATGTACCTTTCCAAAAAAGTACTATCACAAAGAAAAAGTGAAGTTTTTCATATTTCCCTTTTTTGGTACTTATTTTTCCTCCTTTAAAAAACACCCAAATTTTATAAAAAAAACGTTCTATTGATTGGAAAAAGCTCATGTTAAAAATTGTTCATTCAGTATATCAATAAAGATAAATAAAAAATAGTTTTAGAGAACAACGTACCGAAATGAGGAACAGATTTTACACTTTATATATTCGAATTTTCAAAAAGTACCAAAATGCCATAACTTTTAACATTGTCAGTCGATTTTGTTAAAATAAGTTTTATTTAAAAGAAGAAATAATTTGATTTTTAATCATCAATAAATCTTTGAAATGTGTTATTTTGAGAGATACGAAAATTTGACTGCAAATAAAATACGAGAATTATATTATTATTTTTTTTTGTTCTAACGCAATTGCAAATGGTGGAGCATAATCGAAAATATTGATCTGTGCTATCATAATTTTTGAAAACATTTTTCTGTTCTCAATTTAAGAGTTTTCCATTTCTTACAACAACAAAAAAACACCCATTACATGACCCATACAGTAAGTGATATAAATATTTAAACTATTGTTAGGAAATGTTTGAGGTATTGATGAACAAAAATGCATTCATTGTGCCTGGCATTTCTTCAACTATTTTATGTACTCGTTGCTTATGGATGGATGGATGGCTCAGGTAAAAATATTAAAAAGGAAACAACCAGCAACAGGTAGTGGCGGTAAAACAGGTGTAACACTACATTGTTTGTATAATCGTACAAAAAGAAAGTCTTAAAATGTTGAATATTTTAATCAAATTTAATTTACCTTGAGGTTTTTTTTATAATAAAATATATTTGTATGTAATCCAAATTGGTTTATTTTATGGGTGCGCGCTTTGATGAGCGGATGGATGTTTTCAAATAAATTTCACTATTTATTTATTATTTCTTTTTATTGAATTCAACTTTTTTGGTAAATAATTTTTTTTTATCACAAAACACTAGCCAACATTATTAATTTTATGTATTTATTATCTTTATTTTAGAAATAGTAAATTTTTATGGTTTTTAATATAATATTTTTTATTAAATTTAAACTTTAACAGTTTAATTTGTTGTGTGAGCGTGTGTGTATGTGTGAAAAACTCGTTGTCTTTTATTTCCTTAATTTATTTGTTCGTAAACCGTCCACTACAGCGTACCAACAGCAACTGACATTTATTTTATAAACTCTCTCCTTAATGATCGTTACGGAGAATGTAAAGCAGCTGAATTATTTGTTGAATTGATAATTCAAAATTATTCAAAAGAGTCAAATATGATCGTTTAGTTACTAAACTTTAGTGTGTATCACGATTAACATAAGCATTAATTTATTGTGATTTGATTTGCTTAGAAAAGTGTCATAGAAACTTTTCTCCGAAATTTGTATTATTAAGTAATAAAAATATTTGAAATTATAATTTTTAAACGTTTTTTCTAACACACCTTTTTTGAGAAAAAATCGCAGCTTAATCCCACAATATTTTTATCTTTTTAGTTTTCTTTAACACTTTTATAATTTTTCTTATAAATTGAAACTTTTTTTCTTTTTCACTTGATAAATAAATTGAAGCACTTGCTGATTAAGGCCTTTCGTGTTGTTTTTTTTCCCCAACACACGTCTTAAAATGACTGCTGAAAGAAAATGTTTTCAGTGGAAAGTAGGTTTAGCGTTTAATGCTGCTGTTAAAGCCAGTAATAGCAAAGCCATATTCGATTTTTATTTTTGCTTCTTGCAATTGTTTTCTTTATTTTTCAAATTAATTAAAGCCGTTACTTCAGTCTTAACTGTTTGATGTTCACGATTTAAATAAAAAAACTCATGCGTTTTGTTCAAAGTTTTCTTAAGTTAAGTGCACTAAATCCATATTTAAAATTCAATTTATTATTATGCTCTCACTATTTATTTGCTCTTTATTTTTATCATAAATAATAGTTCTCTTTTGCACTGTATAAAATAACCCAGCGTTGCCACTTGCTGAAAAACTATTTCAAAGAGGAAGGGACTGTTAAGACTCCTTTGGATAATAACAATCAATGTACAACACAAAGAAAAATTACATGTTTCTAATGAGTGATTCTGGCAGAGGGCACCAAAAAATTATATACGTATGTTGGCTGTTTGAAAGTTTACATAGTTAAAGTGATTCGCCATTAGAAATATTGTCAGACTTACGTTTAAGGTATTGGATGTGTTAAGTACTTTAATATAAAACACAGCGAGAAATATTTTTGTAGAACATTTTAGCCCTCTAACTCTATGTTTTATAAGTCTTTTTGTTCCTTTCTTAAAAAAAAGGACAAAAAACTCCTCTACAGTGGCAATATAGCGGGGTAAAATGTTCTACAAAAATATTTATCATAAGATTCTACCATAGGTTTACAAAGAACTCCAAGCTCCAAACTTAACCTAAACACCAGAAATCATTCAAAACTGAAAATGTGTTTAAGGTATAGGAAATTTGTCAGTCTTACATTTCAGGTATTAGATATATTCAGCACTTTTATGTAAAACACCACGAGAAACATTTTTACACAATATTTTAACCCTCTAACTCTTCGTTGTATGGTTCATTTTATTCTTTTGTTAAAAAAGAGAAAAAACTCCCCTTTAGCGGCAATATAGCGTGCTAAAATGTTTTACAAAAATATTGGCCATAATATTCTATTATAGATCTTCCGAGCTTCCAACTCAACTGGGTTAAAGGTTAATTTCCTACTTATTCACAATTAATAGGCGGCATAGGAAATCTTTTCAGCCTTACGTTTAAGGTATAAGAAGTGTTCCGCATTTTTTTTTATAAAACACCACGAGAAAAATTTTTGTAAACATTTAACCCTCCACCTCTTCGTTACATGGGTCATGTTGTAGCCAAAAAATTTTATTACAGGTCTTAAAATACACTCAATATCCAGACTTAACATAAACGCCGGAAATCAATTAAGCCTCAAAATGTGTTTAAGGGTTAATTTCGTACTTATTCACAATAAGTACCCGACATAGAAAGTCTTGTAAGCCTTACGACAAGGAATAAGAAGTGTTCAGCACTTTTATGTAGAACCCCACGAGGAACATTCATGTAGAACGTTAAAGTCCGCGATATTGCTGCTGAAGGGGAGGTTTTGACCTTTTTTAAAAAAGGAACAAAAAGACTCATACCGCAAAGAGCAGGAGGGTTAAAATGCAGTACAAAAATGTTCCTCATGGTGTTTTACATAAAAGTGTTGAACGCATATAAACGGTAAACGTAAGACTTAAAAGATATCCTAAGTACTTTTCTTTTTCCTTGCGCAATAACATTTTCATTACAGTGAAAAACTAAATAAGAAACACCAAGCTCGGTCTCCAGATATCTTCAGCCTTATTACGGTTCGTGACGAAATCGATAAAATGTGGCAACGCTTGCTATATGTTTCACATTGGAGTCGTTTAATTTCGACAACGACTACAACAACCGTAATAAGGGGCATTATTTTTCCCCTCCCTCGAAACGCATAAAAAAAACTCTCATTTCTATTGATTCCTTGGAAGGAAACTTTAAAATATTTTGTGTTTCATTAAACACTACAAATATTCATCCTTCCTTTCCACCAAAACTTTAACACATTTCAATATTTAAAAGAATTTTTTGTTGTTTATTTCATTTTATGTAATTTGAATAGTTTTTGCAAATTGCTGTATAACTTGATATTGTACTGGTGGCAACACTGAATTAACGTCAAATAGCAAAAATCAAGTCTCTCTTTTACACTTAACAGACTAACACTCTGTTATAATGTATAACATTCTTTTAGTAAAATGCATACTCGTAATAAAATATCACTGTTATTTTATTATCAGTGTTGCCGATTTCTTTGTAACTGTTGAAGAATGAGACAAGACAAACATGTTCTTAATAATAAAATTTGTGTGCTATTATTATTTTATTTCAGCTCAAAATTATTGCAGATGTAAAGTTATTCAAACTTATCCATAAATTGCGTGGAGTACAATTGGAACAAGCTAACACCGGGGAACTCTGCCAATTTAGTTATATTTAATACAATATTAAGGATTTTTGAAACTTATTTATCATAAAAAATTTCTTCTAGCACTTATAGCACTTTTTCTAGGATTTTCCTAGAAGCTCTTAGGATGTGTTAGCAAAATATTAATATAAAAAATTGTTAATATTCAAATATACAATAATTAAAATTGATAAACGCAGAAAAAAAGGTTTTTTTTTCTTCCAAAGTGATTACTTAGGCTCGTGACGTTACATTCAGAAAGAATTAGACATGATCAATATTCCAAGGAACAAGGATAAAATAACATCAATTTAATTTTGCAACGTATACAGCAGAACAGAACAACGTTGTTTGCGGAAGCCACCACGCTTTCATGGTATCTATGCTTATCATCACTTGTTCGGGTGACACGGTTGAATGTTATCGCAATTCTCCCAATAGAATTTAAAAAAAATTATTGTTTTATTTTAATTTAACACGAAAAGTCGAGTCATTTCTGAAAATAGTCAAACTTCAACCTTTAATAACTTTTAAACGGTGAGACCTTTTTTGTAAAGAATTCAATTTCCTACAAATATATGAGATGAGATACTTTTTTCCAAATAGTAAATACCGAGATGTTAATTTTTCTTTTTAATAATAACGAAAAACAGAAACCTGAGAGGCGGAGGACCTTTCTATTAAAATTAAGAGCTCATACTTGGAGAGAATTTTTTTGAGATGTCTACCAACCTATTTTTCAGAGTATAATCTTTTTGGCCCACCCTATTATATATAGACACTCGAAATTTTCAAAGTTAGTGTATGATGATTATATAGACCACACCAATAAATACTGAAATTTAAGCGAAATAAAAATTAAAGGGTATTTTGTCAGTAAATGAAATTTTTACTATGTAGTTTTGAAAATTAGCTGTATCTTGGAAACCGTAAGAGGCAAACTATTAACATTTTCAGAGCTAATGCAGCATTTTAAAGGCAACAGAAGCGAATGCTAAAAAACAAATTAACTAAAAACTAAAGGGTATTCTATCAGATTGTGTAATTTTGAAATTTAGCTGTATGTTCCCAATCATAATAATTAATGGGTAAATCATTAAAGGGTATCCCACAAATCATAACTGAAGTATAGCAAGATCCAGGAAAGTTGAATAATTTTTTTAACCCCTATTTTCTGTTACACTGTCCGAAAAACCCACCTTGTCTTCTTTTCACTTTCATTTGCTACTTTTAAACAATTCCATAATTCTCTGGAATTCCTTTGTCTGGCTTTTCACACATCATAAAAACTAAAATTGTACTTATTTATTTACACAGCACCTACAAAGAAACATATTTGAACATTTTAAACCTTTTTTTGTTTTGAAATTTTCCGGTTTTTTTTAATGAAAATGCATGAAAATATTTCTAAGAAATTGTAGTGCAGTAAACATGATAACAGATAAAAACCAAAAACAATTTCATGATCAAAACGTGCACCTGTACTGCTTACAATCAATACGTTTGGACATTCATACATACATATAATGTATGCACCCAGGAAACATTTTATGCCGATATGTCTAACGTCAGAAAAATTCTGAGACTTTAGCAGACAGTCAACCGAGTTATCTAAAATTCCCTCAGATATTTGGCAGACTAGTCACCAGTTTTCTGGTACAACGTTTCTGCACATTTTCTGAAATATTATCTGATTTATGTCAGAATAGTCTGCACATTGTCCGAAGTTAATTTAATTTTCCTTAAGACATTTAACAGAATAGTCTGCTCATATTATGATCTACGTTTTACGACTTTTAGCAATCACTTCTGCGCATTGTCTGATTTAAGTTTTCGTAATAATTCTCATTTATCTCTTGAGAGTATGGGCACAAATATTTAAGTTTTTAAACTTAAAAATATGGGTAAATGTTTTCTGATGGGCTGGCATAAGTAGCAGAACAATGCATGGAGAAAGAAAGAGGTCCAGTTTCTTGCCAAGCACTCATATGATTTTTGGTACGTGCTCTGACCGACTTCGGATACGAATTCGGCCTTTTGTGCAGATTTTCTGGCAGACTTCGCACCGAAATCGGCAAAAATTGTTTGCTAGGTATTTATGCATGTCATACATGCACACACACATACTTGTGAAAGTACGCGCAGCACAACAAATAGTGTTGCCGTAAAAGCCAAAGCTTCAAAGTGTTATTAAAAAATAACAAATTCAGTTAAGTGCAACTTTGACTTGCACACCAAGGGTTTCGCATGAACATCATGTACATCTTATGTACATATATCACTTTTTTTCGTTTTGACATTTTTTTGTGGACTTTTTAATTTTAGCGTGATTTTTTCGTTTTGGCGAATTTGTTCGTTTTCGGCGATTTGTTAGCTTCGACGATTTTTTAGTTTTGACGATTTTTTTTGATTTGGTCTTTTTTCCATGTTCGGAAATATTTTTTGTTTTGGCGATATTTTTTTGTTTTTGGCGATTTTTGTTATTTATGGCGACTTTTTTGCTTTGGCGGTTTTTTTGTTTTTGACGATATTTTTAGTTTTAGCGTTTTTTAGCTATCGCGATTTTTTTAGTTTCAGCGAATCTTTTCGTTTTTGGTGATTTTTTGGCAAACAATTTTCGTTTTGTGGCGATATTTCTTGTTTTAGGGTGACTTTTTTAGTTTTGGAGATTTTTTGTATTTTAGGGATTTTTTGTGTTTTGTTTCCATTAAGCGCTTTATCAATTTTGGTGATTTGTATGGCATTTTTTAATGTTGGGATTTTTTAGTTTTGGCATTTTTTAGCAATTTATTTTTGACGACTTTTTTCGTTTTGCCGATTTACTTTTCGGCTTGTTCCTTGCAGGCAAAAATATTATTAATTTATTTTGCATTGTCAAAACTGAGACACGTTTCCATTTATCAATTTAATATCTCATTATCAAAAGATACATTAAATTAATTCCAAGATATTTTTTCGCAAGAGAGAAAGAGAGAGAGAGATAGAGAGAATTATAGCGATACAAATACTTCTAGAATGAGTAAGTATCTCGTAAATTATATTTGCTCTGCATAAATGATAACCATCATAATAATGGTAATTGAGTAAAATAAAATTATCACTTCTCCTCATTGAATTATATCAATTTTATCAACTATGTAGATATTTAAATATATATGTATGTAGATTTTTTTCTACAGTTTTAGTTTTTCTATTATACTTGCACGAATTAATCTTCTTTCTGCATATACGACAAATTCATTCATGGTACTTCAAAAAATTTAAACAGAAAAACGCTCTTTTATTAATGCATATTTTTGTTGTTGTATTACGATTTGATTATTATTGCTGTTGTTGTTGTTTATTTGACAGATCAATGTAAATAAGTGTGTTTGTAGAGTACGTTTATACTCGTACTACAAGTGTATCTTTCTCTCTAATATAATTGTTTGATGAAATATATACCAAATGATTTTTATTGAAATTTCCGCTAAGCCAAACAAATCTGCGCACTGTATGCAATGTACTTTTAATACGTGATGGAGCAGCATTTGTATGTAAATGATTTTGGGTTTAACTACACTTGCTGGTATTTTAACAGCCTTAAGTTGCAACATTTACTTATTTAGTTTTCTTTATCATTAATTTTATATATGCAAATCTGTTTTGAACCATTAAATGCTGTAACAAAATCAACGCTGCAAGTTGACAACACTGATTATGTTGCGTTGCAGACATGCTGTGTTGAGTAAAATCCAAGGTGTATTTATACAGGTGATGTTGTAATTGTTGTAAAACCACCACCACCTGCACAAATGCGCCTTGGTATCATCAAAATCACGGAGCTGCCAACATATAACCTGGCCTTTACACATGCAAGTGCAAGTTCGAAAAACTCAATACACTCAAACTTTTCTACTAACACACTTTTGGTTCAGCTATGAGAAAGACAGAGAAACGACTACAAATTGCTTTTTCGTTGATAATACGTACATATAACTTCCATGCAAGTACTTACATGTCTAAACGCAGGGTTAGTTAACTAAATATAGATCAAGCGCAATATTCTTTACTTTGCTCCAGATTTTGTGCATCTTCTTAGTTGTGATTCCAATGGGCATTCATCATGGTCGCTGTATTCTGTGGCTACCCAGAGGATTCCACTCAATTTCATTTTTGCTCTCGCTCTAGAGGTTTACCTTGAGAAGCTCTAAGGATATGTTGTTACTACCAGGACCCTTGTTGTTCTTAAGCGATTTGATCGCTAATATAAACTCACATATTGCTGAAGGATGGGTTCGAATGTTTAGTTTAGTATGGTGTTCGCGTTCGGACGTAATGAGCGTGCCAGAGTTGCTTCTAATTGGCTTACAGGAGACTGAAGCGCTTTTGTTGTTCGTTAGTTGCTTGATGAGCCGGTATAAGTCATTGGCCCGGGTTTTCCCAGCCGTGGATTGATCCCTTTGGGCTATTGCATTCGACCATGCACGTTTTTCTTTACGACCACTGCTCTTTGCTTCGCGATCAAAGGCAGGAACCGGCAAACAAATATTAATACATTTTGCTTGTATGGGTTTTATTTTGCAACTCTCGTTCTTACAAAGTTTTTTGTTAGTGTATATCAAGCAATAACAAGAAACAAGCGATAACACAGCCTGCTTGTTTGAATGTTCATGCCACACTGACTGATTGTATTTACTTTTAGTTAATACGTCTGAGTGCGTACGTGTGAGAGCAAAAGAGTAAAAAACCCCATGTGACATGTTTTGCCGGTTCCTGATCTAAGGTGGCATGTTGGTTCTGAAGAGTTGACTTTTCACTTTGTGTGCTGCAGAGCTAAGTACAGCATTAAGCTTCTTTAGTTTGTTTGGAAAAAGTGTGCCTTCTATTACACTCTGCACACATAAGCATTAAAAATAGCTTACCGTTTTCAGTCTTGCGGCATTAAAGTTGCCCATTACCACCAATATATCACCACGGCTTGCAGATAGTATTGCACGATTATTGTGACTATAAAATTAATCATTTGCGTTAAGCTCGGAAGTTTCACTGGGTTCATAGAATTGGATGCACGGGTTTGTATATAGTCTTATCGCAACTATTCCGTCAGAGTAAGGCTCGCAGCTAATAAGAGATCTGCGTGCGCCTTTGGAGAGAAGAAAATAACCACCAGATGCTCTGTTTTCGCGGCTGACTTAGCAGATTATAGGAGATGAAGTCCATTTGCTGTTGAGGTTTCCCGTTAGTCAGACCAGAAAAATAATAAATTGTAGTTCATAAACTCTTTGGTTAGTTGAGGCAGGGACGATACCTCCCATTAATGTTCTTCCAAACCTTGTCCGGGCTTTCATTCTATTATTTATTACCGCAACCCAAAAGATTATTTGTGCAGCTCAAAAGTTTAAGAAATCAGATTAAGGCTATGAATAAAGTCAGTTATTCTACACGGTTGTATACTTCACCTGGAGTAATCAAGGTGCTCCCAAGTAACTTCATTCTGTGCGCCACTACCGCCGAACAGTCACCACAGGATGTGTAACCAATAAACCAGCCCTTAGTAGTCTAAGATCATTTTTGTCTATTAGCACCAACTTTTGGGATTTGTTTTGGGATAACGCAATATATGGTTTTAATTGTCTTAGACCGTGAAGGGCTTCCCAATGGCGAGCAAATTCTATCTGAGAACAGCAATTATTCTGCTGTTTGGCATATCCACGTGAGATGCCAAAGAAGGATTCCGATCATATAAACCTACGTTGGAATCCTATCTTGGCTTAACAGTCAGCTCGTTCGTTTCCAGCATGGTCTTCGTGGCAAATCACCCAACATAAAGTCAGTTTATTTTGAGCGCCAAGCTTATTGAGATATGTGAAACAATCCATGATAACACCCGAAATATTCTCATGAGAGATCAAGGCCTTGAGCCCTGCCTGACACGAACACCCTTACATTTTCCACTCAAGCATTCCCTAGCACAAATAAAGATGGCGTAAGCTTCTGCCTGGAAAATCGTAGCGTATTTAACCATTGGAATAGCCCTTTGGAAGTTTGGGTCGTATATCACTGCCCCGTATCTCCATTTTTCCTCTTTGAAAGCGTCAGTGATCCAAATCTGGTCAGCATTCTGTTTGTATTTGATCACTCAACCTAATATATGGGTTGTTTACAAACTATCCCAATATTATTAGGTGCCCAACTCCGGCTTTTATAGTGGAGATGTCTTGTAACCAAAGTGCTTTCCTGCGGTTCTCCTCCTTCGCTATAATGTGTAAAGGTGAAATGTGCAGAATGGCACCTAGAGCAGGACAGGTTTCCATTGTACCGGTGATCAAAATACATACTATGTAGTATACCTTGTCGAGTAGTGCCCCATTAGACACTTTTTCAGCTTTTGGTCACCAATCTATGGTAGCGAATGTCAGTATTGGTTTTATTATGATGGTAAATGACTACTATATCATTTTTGGTTAGAGTCTCCACGTTTCGCCAAATAGTCGTTGGTCGACATGATGTGCCCTGATAGCTTTGTTGGCCGTATTAGAAACATGTTGATTTCAAGTGAGTAAGCTATCAAGAATGGTCCGAAGATATTTATCTTCGCTGGAGAACCTGATAATTGAAACATTTAAGGTAGGTTCCATGAGTCTAAGTTTTGTTCGTCTTGTAAAAGGTATAATGTTTGTACCTTTTACGTGCTAATGGAGAGCCTGCTATCTTTGTACTATTTACTAGTTAAACTTAGGGCATGTTACATACCTTCCGATACGGTCCACCCCTCTACAGATATGATAAGGTCATAAGCGTACCCATATGCTCGGAAGCCCAGACTGTTGAGTTGTTCAAGCAGTTAATCGACTATCTACAGTAGAAGTGATAGAACGCTACCTTATGCTCTTGTGATCCTCGATGTGCCACATAGGATTAACTCAATCCCCCTGGATGACAACATTTCTAACGTCCAGTTTTTATATATTTCGGAGCTCCTTTTCTACCAATAGCATTACCGACGATCGCGGCATACGATGTAGTGTCAAAGTTTGTTTTGATTGTTTATAAAATGAATTTAATAAGTTTTAATAATAGTTCAGTTATAGTTCAATAATTCAGTTATAGTTCAGTTATAGTTATTTCGCTTCCAAGTCAAATTTCGTAAACATGTTGATACTTTTCTCCCCACTGTATGATCAACTTTGAAGACACGCCTACGAAGAACTAGGCACCTATAAATTTCAATTCTTTTTATTCTGCCTCAGACTGCTATAGAATGAATTTGAAAATTGTTTAAGAAATTCTTTAATACAAATTTGGATCTCGACTACAGCGCCACCTACATTTTCCAAATATAGCCCTCCTTTCTAATCACATTGTTAAATCGACATATAGAACTTTTTTTAATTAGATATATAAAAATTTCGCCGCTTCAACCAGGCTTCGGTGTAGTATTTCATATGAAAACAAAACTTTAGCGTTTGCAATTGCTAAGTAGACCGTATTAGTTAAAAAGTGTGTTCATTTTAAGTTTTTTTTCCTGCTATTTTGCTATATTTCTATTTATTTTCAGTTTTTTTTCTATATATTTTTATTAATATTAAATAATTACTTAAAAATATTCGTATTTATTTTAAGTAAAATTGTTTTGGAAAATTTGTAAAATACAAAACAAAAAAAAAGTAATAAAAACTATACTTTGTAATAAGGGTTTTAGCAAAAAATAATACATTTCATAAATAAATTAGTATTACTTAACTGGACAGGAGCTGTCAAGAAATAAATTGAATAATAAATAGCTCAAAAAAATTTTCGGTTTAAAGAAAAACTTTAAATACTAATCGGCCAAAGGTATGTGTGAAAAAATTGAGTTTAAAGCTTAGTACGCAGTTCTGGCCGAATTTCAGGCTACCATAAGAAGTATGTGTAAAAAAAAACTAACTGAAATCCAGGTTTGAAAAATGTTGAGGCAACTTCAAGTTTGGTAGTACGCAACTGAAATGTAAAATCAACACAATTTTTGTTTAATACAGGGATGGCATATCAATTAGTGGAGACTTTGTTCTGTCCACTAAAACAAAAATTAATGTTCAGACAAATGTTTGCTCACGAAATTTTTGATATTTTGTGTTTTGTCATCTTTCAAATAATTTTTCATAGTTTGTACGATGTAATTTATAAAAATAAGTGAATTTTCCTGAATAAAAGCAATTTTGTCTACACAACTATTATTTGGTGTAGAAATTAATAAAAAATATCAAGCCCGAAATTTAGGCGGACTGCGTACTAAGCTAATTTTAATTTTAATATTAAATTTTGGTAACGAAATTGTTCATAAGTTCAGAAAATCGAAAGACAGAAAAATACTGTGTTGCTTGCTCTGTCTTTCTCACAGCTGAATACTTTATCCGCAGCGAGATTACCCTTAATGTAAGCCTCCTCATAGTTAGCGATGCCAACTTAGTGCTTTTGGTACTATTTTTATTGCTTTTTGATGTCTTAAAACTCCAACAGTTTAGGTATTTTCAATGTTTTATAGCTTTTTACGCTGCTTTTGCTCGGAAATTGTGGTCTTTAGTGCCTTTTTTTAATTTTATTGTGCTTTTGGCTCCAAACAAAGTCGGCATCGCTCGTCATAGTCCTAAGCATTGTTTATTTTACGAAATTAAAACCAGTATTGACATACAAAATACTGGTTTTAAGCTCCAAAAGTATACTTTGTTTTATACTATGATTATGCGCCAATGTGTTCTATAAAGCTGATATTATGTTGCAAAGTTCGGGTCTATAACAGTAAACGTTCATGACGACGCTCAATTTAATAATTACTTAGCCCACAGTGTAGACCAGACGTGATGTCGATGAGAAAAATTGATATTGCGGATTTAATAGTTCTCAATTGCTGCAATCAAGAATTAATTTCAAGGTTATTATTATATCAGCCAAATCATTAACATGTTTTACAAAATTAAATTAAAAGTTATAGCTTTTTTTGTTTTGTGAATGTACAGAAATAAATGCTCTACTCTACTACCAAAGTCTATGAACTAGAGAGTGCTTTTCCTAAATAAAGATACTGTTTCCAAAAAGAATTTAGATTTTTCTTTCGATTTAGGCGGATGTTCCGAAGTGTGTCTCCTTTTCCAATACATAAATCCAATTTGAACAATATTCCCCGAATTCGTATTTCGAGCTCTCAGGTTTTATTTTTAATTTTAAGCAATTTTACTAATATTGTATTATTCTTTCGATCTTGGGGGCTCTTCACATATTACGTAACGCTATGTTCGTAACTCTTTTCAAAAAAAATCAATAGTCCGTAACAAATCTTCAAAGCCCTCCCCCAGTTGCATCCAACTAAACCTTTACCCTACGTCTCTACATAGCAAACTTTTATTACAGCAAATGCCAAGCTTCATATAAAAAATAAACACTAAATGTGGGTTTTTAAGAACGAGATTAGAGATTAAGCTAAATTTAATATCTGTATTTACTCTTTGAGTTGACATTTTTAAAATCTTTTTTACTAGTTTAGCAGCCAATGTTGGTGGCTTAATCCTAATCTAGCAAAAAAATTATGTCAACTAAAGAGTAAATACAGATATTAAATTTTACTTAATCTCTAATCTCGTTCTTAAGACCGCACTCTAAAAAATATGTACACAATTTTCAATATCGAATTTGACAATTGCCGGCAATAAATATTGCTACTTGAAGAAATAGGGTTAGACTTGACCATCTTAAATGGTATTTATTTAATTGTAAAACTGCCTGTACAATCATTTAATTAAATGTCTGCCTGTCTGCCAGTTTGTCTGATTTTTTTTTTCTCTCTCCCTCTTTTAAGTCTTTCATAACACTACCAGTTGTTAAAACATTTAATAATTTTGTTTTGTTGAAAGCAGTTTTAGCCAAAAACAAACTAAAGCAGAAAATCCAACTAAAACCCACCAAATCTACACGTTAGCAGTTTTCTAGGAGTACGTTTTTTTTTTGCTATCTGCCACCGCAAGACTATGCAACATTGATAACAGTAACAACAACAGCAACAACAACAACCATATTACTCACCATTAACAGTGACTGCTGTTATAGCCATCATCTTTAATGTTGCCAGTTGAATTAACTGAAGTTTATTTGTTGTTTGTTGCATTTTGAGGATGTAGTCTGTTGCAAAAGTTAATGATTGCAAATTTGTTGGTTTTGCATTTTTCTTTTCGCTTCTTCTTCTTCTTCTTCTTCTTCATACTAATGTTTAGCTAATAATCATATGGAACAATGATTTTGTCAAATTTATTAAATAAATTATTATAATTTGCTGGTATCATTATGAAATCATTATTATTATCTGTAAATTGCAAAAGATATTGAGAAACTTTAGCTGATTTTCAGAAGAAAAATTAAAGAAAACGATTTATTTTAATTATCACATATTCACGCAAATACATATTTCACTCATGCACAATCATGTAGGGTTTATTTATTTAACATACTTTCTTTGAGCTGTATTGGTTTACCCTACGTCTGCACGTAGCAATATTTATTGCGGCAGCTGACAAACTTCATATAAAAAATACAACCTAAGAAATAATTTAAAATTCAATATGAAAGTTGACAATTGCCGGCAATAAAAATTGCTACGTGGAGACCTAGGGTAAAGTTGACAACGATGTATTATTTAGGCTTGAGCTCAGTACTTAACTTTTTGTGATAAATTCAAAGTATTTTTTATTTTAACTAAAACTTTTCAGATTTTAATCCCGAAAGAAGCAGCCTTCAAAAAAAGTATGCCAAAATATTGTTGTTACGTTCTTAAATTATTACATTAAAACATTTGCATTTGTATCCTTTATCAAGCACGGATTCTTTTAAGCGCAAAAATATAAACACCAATGCAACACCAACAAACAGGAAACAATCACTGTACTACCACGAGCTAATAAACTGTTCTCAATGGGTTTCCACTAAATTGAAATCAGCTGTCTGACGCTAGAACGCCGATGTTTACTCAACGCGGCTTCGTACTCAACTTACTTGAAGTCCAGTGCTACCACTAGAAAATTTTAAAACTAAACGTGAGATGAAGCCAAATTATCCGATTTAAATGAAATTACATTTGATATCAAATAAACGCTTTTTTTATAAAATATGTACTTTTACAAAAAAGAAAAACCAAAAGTTAAAGTTTAAAGGAGATCAATACTAGTCATACTATTTGGATTCATATACAGCCCAATTATGAATAAAAATTCTCCGGCAGTTTTTTCCCCTATTCCCGGGGAACAGGGAACATTTCAGCGTGCTACACTGCCGTTGAAGGGGAGTTTATTTGCCTCTTTTTTAAGAAAGAGACAAAAAGGCACATACAGCAAAGAGGTGGAGAGTTAAAAGGTTGTACAAAAGTATTCCTTGTAGTGTTTTACATAAAAGTGCCGAGCACACCTTATGCCTCAAATGTAAGAATTGCAATATTTCCTAAATCACCGTCTACACATACAATTTTTGTTGCAGCAATTTTTTAACTTATTGGAGAGTGATGAAATAGAAATATATACCATATCTATTCCTCTTTCACTCTTTTTCAGAATTGCTGCAACAAAAATTGCACGTGTAGACCGGGAATATGCCGATTCACTATGGAAATACGCAAAAGCAGACTACATATCTGTTGATGGGAAGTAAACTACACCATGTCACATTTTGGAAATTTTACAGTAGACCGCAAAAACATATTGAAAATCACAGTAGTAACAATTTCACATGCCCCGAATATTTTATACAACTCTTTATTATTTTTTTATATCAAAGATTTCCTTAATATAAGTACGTCATATATTGACATATATTTACCATTACTTATTAAAATGGACTTGGTGTTCTTTACCTCGTGGATGGTTTTAAGAAGCATACTGGATTTTAGCCACCTATAGAGGAAAAAATGCTGATTCCAACAAATAAAAAACTTATTTCGAAAAAAATGTTACGTAGTGTACCTCCCACCTAGAAATAGCTCCCAATTAGAAATATAAAAACACAATCCCAAGAACAACTTGGTAATGTGTTGTCCTTACCAAAAAGTATACTTGCAAAACAAACGACATACCATCTGCATTACCTTACAGTGTATAATCAATGACTTAACTCAATTTCTTTTAGAAACTCAATAGAAATGAGGTATATTTTCCATCCCATTTTCTCCTCCCCAGGATGCAGCACTGGTTTACATGTACCTTACACTTAGCTGGTTTTATTTTATACCTATACAAATGTACGAGTACATGGACTGTGCAAAAAAATTTATAATTTTTTTAATGCCGTAATTGTTGAAATTAAAATAACTAAATATTTAAATAAAGTTTCGAGATTTTTGTGTGACAACACAACACTTAAAAAAGAACAACTGACGACAACCAAAATAAAATTGACAGTTTGTCTGAAAATCACACAAGTGTTGTCACAGTTAAATGAGTTTCTTTTTTATATTCGAAAGAATTAAGGAACTTATTGTAAAATGAAAAAAAAACATTTTATTAGTTCAATGTGATTACTGAAAGAACTCATACAATACATTAAGTACAGCAAGTATGAGAATTTCTGAGTATAATCGCCAGCATCGATGCGAAAAGCATCTCAAAGTCAGTGTTAAAAGTAAATAAGAAAAAAATAAATAAATAAAACAACTTCTGTTTAAATAGTTTCAATGTTTTATTAATGGTTAGTTAAAAAATATAAGGACGTATACACGAATTGTATGTGTGAATTTGTTCTTGATGCAAGTAATAAGCTTTCAGGCACCCTACTTTCTTCATTAATCTATTTAATCTCCTCTAAAATATTTGCAACTTCAACAAATAAATACAGGTTCTTTCAGCTGCAAAACAAAACTAGACACACAATTAAATTTAACTTTATATTCTTTTTGTTCTAATGTTTAAAATATTGCCAGCATAAAGTCAACATTAATATCATTATTTTTTATGTTGATGCGACATACTTATGATGACTCAGTGTCATCAATATGAAGATGTGGGTGTCATGTTCTCGTTCGCTTGCATAATGAGTATGTGCATATTAAGATAATTGATAAGATAGTTAGTTACTGGCACATTTAGCAAAAGTGATCGATAAACTGACCTATAAAATTTTTTCATAATTACAACCTGCCTGTAAAATAAAATTTATCTTTTTCAAAGTATGGCTACTCTAGAGCATTTGACAACTATTTTGAATGGTTTAAAAACACAGTGGCAAAGTCATACATATATATTTAGTTGATAAAGTAGAAAGTATGGCACCCTATGAAAATGTGGCAATTTTAAATGACTAAACTTGCCGATAAAAGTTATAAGTAGAATAAACTTTCTTATAAGTTATCGCACACTTTTAGCTTAAAGTAAAGTTGTCATAATGAAAAATTGTTTATCTATCCGATAAAAGCATGACTATAATTATAGCCAAGTTGTAATAATGGCCCTAAGGCGGCTCACCCACTTGCAATGTAATTGTGCGATTTTTCGTATTGTACAATAATATCGCCAATGTGTATGTCATATTCGAAGGTGTCACAATATATTGGCAAAAATCAAAAGACTTGATTTTTATTGTACAATCAAGAAAATTGTGTGATGTGTTGGCAACTTTGATCCAATAATTAGGTCTATGCATGGTAGAATAATATAACAGATAGCCGCATAACTAATACAAATGTACATTTTGTGGTAGGAAATGTCAAACATCAATAGAGAGGATATGTGTGTGTTTGTAAAACATAAGCAGCAAACATACGTGTGGTATTGTGTGTGCAACGTAGCTATTTCACATATAGACAACATTTGACAGTTCGTACGATGAAAACAGCTAATAAAAAAATAATCAGCTGGCGTTCCAGGGCTACCTTGTATATTATTCTACCATGGGTCTATGCATCTCTACAACAAAAATACCATAATCGTGAAGATGTCAAACAAACTCCATATATAAAAAATTTTGTTTACGTTTTTTATATATGAAGTCTGACATCTTTACGATGGTAAGCAATAAACAGCTGTCGAGTTGCATTGACCTGATTATTGGATCATGGTCCAGTGTTTTGTTTACTTCTTCGCTGTGAGGAAAATTGGGCAATATTTTGTTTGAATATACTGTGCCATTTATTGCATAGTATATGTCAAAATGTACAATATCATATGCAATAATGTTTATTTTTTTTCTTCTTTTATACACTTTTTCCCTGTTAATAATATACAAATTGTGGCATCCTTAAGTTGATGTCATTAAAGGCGCTTTCACATTGTAATACAAGCTTTGAGAATTTTATTAGATTTTGTAAGACGAAAATCAAATCAAAATCAGTCCGACTGTCAAAAAATCTTAAAGAAACTTTTCTCCTTACATTTTGTTTTTACACTATCACATTCCAAATAAAACGTAACATAAATAATTGGCATTAAAGCAAATTTGTTCGTTCTTCTTTTTCTTTATTTATGCCGGCAAACAGATACACAGCTGTTTTTGTTATTACTATAGCTCTGTTCAATAACTGAAAATTGTTAATAATTGTTAATAGTTTTCACTGAAAAGTGTTCACGTACCGAACACTTCTAGTAATAACTATTAACAATTGTTAACAATTTTCAGTTATTGAACAGAGCTTATGTTTGTTTGTGCAAAAGACAACGCTGATAAAATGAAAAATGTGATTGTTTAGAAAATTTCCTAAAAATGACGAATACCATAATACTGTCAAATTTCTTTACGTATTATTTGACAAATCATAACAATTTGTTTTCACACTGTTGGATTTTTACTTAAGATTTTAGTTTTTGACAAGTATTAATACTAAATTTTCCATGATGACACTTGTCATCAGATTGATCTCAGTTTTCGCTGTATTAGTCCCTTTTCACAATATTCCTTTTTAGCCAAACATTTTTTGACAATTTTCCTTTAAAACCCCTACGAAAAGTCACGCACATTTACATCACAGGCTTTTTCTTTTTTTACATTTATACAAATTTTTTAAATTTATACACGTTTGGTGCTGAGAGTACGAAAATGTCAAAACCCCTCATATATCAATTCATGCCTTTTTTTACCCCGTTAGCTTTTCAACACCTCTCTCTCTCTCTCAAACTAAAAAGCCTGCCTTTAAATCCAAGCAGAAAAGGCACAGTGTAAATTGCTTCTTAGTGACATTTGTCATAATATTGTTGTCACAATTCTGATGACGGGCGTCATTAATTCGAAGATGAATCAGTTTATGAGTGTAGCATGCCTGCCATGGATTTAGAAATGCGTGTGTTTAAATTTAATAACAATAACAATAGCAAAAAGTTCAACTAACATTTGTTAAATCTAATTAAGTGAGATAAACTCGAGTTGATTATTATAGCGATTAAATTTCAAGCAGAATAAGAAAACACATTTATAATTTTTTGAACTCACTATGGGTCATTTCAAATGAAAATTTTGTAGCTGTTCATAGGCAACTATACCGACTAACATAAATATATTACTTTGTTTGCAACTTGCGCTGTGTAGATTTTGCGGTAGATTTACTTATAAAATGAACTGCATGTTAATTTATTATTGTGGTTGTTGTTTTTATGATTTATAAATTTAGTCAGTAAGGAAGTAAGTATTATTAAAGAAAAAAGCTTAAGATGTTATGATCTTATTATTATTTTTTGTCACTTGTTTTTTTTTTCCTTAAAATCTAGTTAAATGAAATCTCATAAAGTCAATTGAAACGTGTTTGCCACAATTGTCGTGACATTTCCAATGATTTTTATTATACAGTATAATAATATATACATACATACTTATCTACATATGTATATGTATATGTATACGCATGCATACATTATGGAAATGAAAATGAAGGAAATTTTCCATACGGTACTTTAACGATCATCATCTAGTACTTTTGGCTTAGTTAATCGTATACAAATTGGATATTCATCATAAAGATAAGTTATATATATTTTTTTAAGTTTTCATAAAGCCGACAGCCACTGAAAAAGCAATGCGTATTTTTTCGCATTTTGAAACCGAGTTCGGAAATTTAAGAAACTTTAAAATCGGCCAATATTTGATAAACTTGCAAAGCGCGGACTGTGTTTTACACCCGAGTTGATCAACTTTGCCCTACTGTAGTGGCTTAAGGCTTAACTCTTCCTCTACTTATATTTGCAGTTTCAAGCAATCTGATCAGTAGTTTAGGTTAGGTTTGACAAGCTGCCAGTTTCTATTAATATCGCATTCCCAAAGGTCTGCAGGTTCGGGAAACAGAGGAGGTGGTTGATGGTTTATTCCTCCTCCTAATTTTGACAACGCCGAATGAATAAATTTATTCCTGTAAGTTCGGTTAATGTCGAATTTCCCAAGTTTATCGCCCTAGTTGATAGAACTGGACAACGACAGAGGAGGTGCCTGACAGTGTCTTCCTCTAATTCATTTTGATAACTTCTATAGAAGTTATTGGGCCGTAGCAGCTCAATATTAGTGCAAATCAGCGACGATCACTGATACCAATTCCCACATTTCCGTTGTACGTCCGGTGCTCGATTAACTTTTCGCCATAAAAAACACAAACTGCAATAGAATATTTTCAGCCCGTTAGAGAAACCCAGAAAAATATCGTTGCCGACTTATCTAAAAAACACGGAAAGTACACAGAACGGCACTGTGCCAGAAGTGTGTAAACATCCGTAATATCATTTTCAGCAACTGTTAGCGCAACTGATGTTCGCTAGCATTCCATAATCGACCCATAAGTAACGATATTACATATATTTTTCACCTACACTGAACTGACGAGTACTCATAGCTGTTGACGGGGAAGCTTCAGTATCGTTGCAGATCTTGCGAATTCATATTGGGATTGGTAGTTTCGTTGGTTCGTCTGGTTTGCGCTTCCCTATATACTTGATGCTGGATTTGTATTTTGCAGCATTTCAATAGGACTCTACTAGCCAATCTTGCAAACGGGCGCCAACTTAGACTAGTTCGTCAATCCTGTTACCGGGCACGTCTGCATTCACTGCCACCAAGAAAATATCCAAGCGGGAATATTTCTGACAACTCATTTAAGGATTTCCGGCATTCTCTAACCAATGCCGATGCTGTGTAAACACCAGACTGAGCGTGTAATGCAGTCTAACTTTCGGTACATTTCAAATGTCCTGATCGAATACCCTATTGTACCGTAACTAATTGACTGCTCTTTTAATTACCGATATTTCAGACTGCATGGTACCATATTGATTGGGTAGCCTAAAGTGTATCCTACGTCGGATGTACGGAATAAAGAAGCCACTATTTACTCCAATATCCGACCAAGAACCGTCGGTATAAATCTCAAGCACATCATTTCGTTGATGAATGTTATTTGTCTCAGAGGATGTGTCCGAGAAGTGTACCTCGAATCTTTTGTCAGGTAAGAAAGCAGGCAAGCAATAATCAGTGTAGTCTGGAAGATTTTGATTGTGATCCAATATCGTCGCTTGGCATTGATTCTAACCGCCGAGCTCATGGCCAGTTGTTTGATCATAAGATTGGCGGGAAGCCAATGTAGTAAGGTGGACAGGACTCTAAATGGTGCAGTGCGAAGTGCAGCAGATATTTGTGGAACAGCAGCCTTGACTATCCTTTCTTGAACGTTGAGATACCCTGACAATTTGTTGTCCAGTATAATATCGAAGTACTTTGCACTATCAGATAACCTAAGGACAACTTTATTAAGAGTCGGTAACGTGAAAGTTGGTGCCTTGTTCTTTCTCGCGAAGATAACAAGATCCGTCTTCTTAGGGTTATCATTGCTCCAGTTTAGATTAAAACGATGAGATAGAGTAGAATGATCAGTAGTTTAGAAGTTACACATTTATTACCATTTATTTCCCAAAACGCAACACTGTGCGGTACTGCCAGCATATAAATTAGTTCAGAAACAACTCTTAAATTCAAAATAACGGAAACGAAACTTTCATCAAAGCACTTGATATCATATTAGGAGATGAGAGACAGAGCGAACTAACCAACACTGATAGAAAAACCATCATAACACTGATGTAGTATGACATCAATACCATGACAATGTCAACCTTTACATAAGTTGTTTATAATCTTTTCATCAAAAACAATGATTAAAAAAATTATATATAAATTTCCTTATATTATTTGTTTCTACTTTAATTTTGCTTTTCACAATTTTGTTTCTAGTGTGGATATTGATCTTAGGCTCCTAAGCTCAGCCTTGTTGATGTTGATGCAACACAATTATGATGGCTCAGTGTCATCAATATGGAGACGAGCTGTCTTTTTTTTTTTGTTGCTTTGACAAGAGCGCAGTTTTATGTAAAAAAGCATAGCTCCAAAGTAGAACATCACGAATAAAAATCATGCCTTTTGGAAGCGCATTTCTAAGCAGGGGACTTCCGTACCGATTTTTCCACCAGCCGATGCCCCCAGCTATCTGCACCCAAATGTACGGCCACCTTGCAACTTTCACACGAGGCACACCTCATAAAAAGTGATAGCTTTGAGCATCCCAACCATGGAGCAGCTAAAGGCTGTTTATTTTGCTGCTCACATCCGTTTTGTTCTACGGAAAGAGGCTAATAACATCTTTCATCTTCTTGGATACAACACAATCGAGGAGATAAATATAGGTACTAAGTCGGTTCACAGAGAAATTCTACAGTATGATATACAGAGGTACCATTTCATCATCTTCTTGGGTTGAAGGGTTGAAGACCAGAAAGTACATAATATGTATTTGCAATAAAATTAGTTTTTGTTTAAATTTGCTTATAATTCAAGAAATGAGCGGAATAAAACAAAAAGTGACAGATTTTCATAAAGATTCAATTTTTCATAATTGCAATCAGAATCGCTCTAAATGAAAAATGAAGTGAAAAATTGGTATGAAGTGAAAATGATAAATTTTTTATCACTTCATTTTTATCATAAATTCAGAATCGACCCCCAGAGCGATTATTCCACAGCTTCGCTCAGGACTCTCCGGAAATCTAAACAGCTACCTATCCCTCCTGAACCCTGAAATATCGATGAGTGCCCCTGCTGCGGTGTCCACATATCACACGTCATCTCTTCGCCTATATATTTCATTTCAAAAATCCCCAAAAGATCTCTCAGAATCAATTGTCATCGCGATTTTTTTAATTTTTGTAACGCACGGGTTTTGTAACTCAACTACTCATATGTAAGTAAGTCTTTTAAAAAACTGCTAAGAGTTGAAAAAGTACTCTTATAAATAGCGGTACCAAAAAAGTACTCCGAAAAAAAACGCAGCACAAGTAATTTCTCATGGAGGACATTTTTTTTTGTTGTTTTAGGAAATTTGTAGCCATTGAAACTGATGATTATTTTAACGATTATAATTTATTATAAGAACAATATAAAATAAAAAGAAATTCTTAAGAATGTGTGTAGCTAAAATAGTACTTAAATATTTTAATAAATAAAATTAAACTGAAAAAATGGCAAACAAAGACAATGTAAAAAAAACAAAGCAATAACAACGACAAAAAATACCGTAAAAAAGTAAAAGTATTCGCACATGGCATCATCAAAGGCAACAATTGCATACACTTAAAATATGTACAACAAAAGCAGGTAATAGAGAAATTTAGTGGAGAGTTCAGTAAAAATACTATACATATATGAATAGGATGTTTGTTTAGAGACAAAAACGCTTAAATTGAAAAAAGGAAGCATCGTTTCAGCTGACATCTGAAAATTCGTGTTTACACGAAAACAGTTTGATTTTCCATTCAGATTTTAATTTCACTGTTACTGCTTCTTTCAACTGAGATACACTCATTAAGGTGGTGATACATGCTTAATAGTCGCTATTTGCCTTTGTGAAAAATCAACAACGTTCAAAAGCCATCAGACACGTTCAAATAAATATCATTTATTCACTTTTTTGTACAATCTTCAAAAAACAATCTATAAAGTCTTTGTTTATATATGTTTGCAACTCAACCACATATTTATTGTTTATTTATTTTTTAACAATCATAATGTTAAGAAGGCGTTACCAAGAATCGCTGTGGTCATAAATAACTCTTCCTTGTTTAACAATTCATTGGAAATTTAATTAGGAATTAACAAAAATAAAGACAATCATAATTTCTTTGTTGGAAACTTTCGTGCTTCCGTTATTTTTAGCGTTTGCAAGTTGATTTTAATCGAGCGTTTAGTCGTAACATAGCAAATAAATTCTGTAGTTTTTGTGAATAACAGCGTGAGTAGACTCACGCTGATTTTATTAATTCTAAATAGCTATATTTTAAACCTTCTTTCCATGGGAATAAAAACTTTCAGAATATCATGGAGCAGCCTCGATCTTGTTCGTGCAAACAACCTAACTTCTATATTGATTACATAAATTTTTAGCAATAAAGACTTAAGTATTCATTCATGTGGGATGAATTATTTAAGCACACAAGCAGAAATACTTTGTGATTATCCGAGCATATTTTTCATTTTTTTAAACATTATGTTGTTTTTTACTTCGTAAATGTCATTTACGTTGACATAAGTAGGTTTATGCATCTCATGCACAAATTTTTACAAAGTTTTAAATCATGTTCACTTTCACGATGTTTTTAAAAACAACGGCTGATTTATACTTTAAATAATTTACTCAAAATAAAGACACTGTATTATCCCACTTCATGTAATTTGCACTGTACTACCCCAGTATTAATAGCTGGCAATATCTACTCTTTGACTTTCACAAAAATAACTAAATTGCGCCAAAACCAAATTTTCCATTTTTAATATTAGGCTGGCATCACTGCAAAACTATAAAATTTATTTCTGCTTAAATAATTTTATTTAGTGGCATCACTGAAGAAAGCTATAATGTTTCATTGGATTTAATTAAACTATTATGTATAAATCCAAATAGTAGTAAAACGATGATTTGCTTATTTTCAACTTATATAAATTAAGCTTTTGCAATTCATATAATTTTTTAGACATACATTCCAACAATATTGTACCGTTATCTACATCTGTTGCCAGATGTAGATAACGGTACAATATTGTTGTATGTCCCGGTCCACACGTGCAATTTTTGTTGCAGTGATTATTCATTTTTCAGTGAAAAAGAGCGAGAGAGGAACAGATATGGTATATATTTCTATTTCAACACTCTCCCACAAATTCAGAAATTGCTGCAACAAAAATTGCATGTATGGACGGGGAGTATACAAGCTAAAACTGGCACCACTCAAGGTGGATATATACAGGTGATATTATAGCACAGCTGTTCTACTTTTCTTCCGCAAATTTGAGGCACTCATGTCAAAATTTTTATATGTTTAAATAGGGGCTGATATGTCAAATGTTATTGTAATGTTGCAGTAGTTTTAGAATCAACACCACCTGATAAAATTAAATTGACCTGGCACCACTATTCAACCTGAGTGTAATGGTGGCAGCACCGCTGTCAGTTGATCAGCTGTACCGTAAGTGGAAAATTTTTGTCGGTTATTTCACCAGAAATCTATGAAAATTTTGTACAAAAGATTTAAATCTTTTAAACAACAATGAACACTAAACGCTAAATCATCATTTGATCTCTTGGTCGCATATTCAGCACAAATTCGTACTGTTAAATTTCTTCCTTCAACATGGATCCATCGGATTTTGTATTGGGTGGATTGGCCTCAGTGGGAGCAACTGTTTTCACCAATCCCATAGAAGTAAGTTTTATAAATTATAATATAA
This sequence comes from Panzeria rudis, assembly GCA_956483635.1. Classification (NCBI taxonomy): domain Eukaryota; kingdom Metazoa; phylum Arthropoda; class Insecta; order Diptera; family Tachinidae; genus Panzeria; species Panzeria rudis. The sequence continues at coordinate 18,454,174 of OY101450.1, read as the reverse complement.
ATACAATTGATTTATTGTTTTTTCAACAACAAGGTCATAAAAACCCGCATACAATTACAAGGCGAATTGGCAGCCCGCGGTACTTATGTGGAGCCTTACAGAGGTATTTTCAATGCTTTTGTAGCTGTGGCAAAAAATGATGGTTTGGCGGGTTTGCAAAAAGGTTTAACGCCGGCTTTATACTTTCAATTTATCATTAATTCATTTCGGTTAGCAATCACATTATGAATTTAATGTTTTCTTTAGTCATACATATTTTTGGTCTTTTGTTTTTGCACAGTTTAAGCATTTACAATATGGCTTTACACAAAGGTTGGATGCACACACAGTCCGGTGATGTTTCTTTTGTGAAGGGTATATTTTGGGGTGCAGCTGGTGGTGCTATTGGTTCTTATTTCTCTAGTCCTTTTTTTATGGTAAGATAATTGTATTTAAAAAAGTGCCAATTCATTGTATGTACAAATTAAATTAATTAGGTAAAAGTAAATTATTTATCAAGTATATGTTCATGTGTACGTAGTTACATATGCATATGTATGGACGTTTGTATGAATAATCGCGATAATAAAACAGACAAAAGATCCTCTATCTTGCAGACAAAATATATTTTTATTTCATTAATTTATGTGATTATAACATTAGATAAGGCATTTTTAATTATTAAACAATCTTTTATTAAGAGATCGTAAAAAAATAACTCTACTATCTATATTTATATGAATAGCTAAGATTTGTATTAAAATTTGCTTAAAAACTATAAATGAGAAACTAACTCGTCATAATGAACACTATTAAATATTTTTGTCGATAATTTTATTAAACTAATAATGATAGAAATGGATAAAGTGTAGAAAAATATTTCTATATATACCTTAAAAGCTTAATACATACATATAAAAATATATGTTTTTCAGGTCAAAACACAGCTGCAATCTCAAGCCGCTAAACAAATCGCTGTCGGCTATCAACACCAACACACTGGCATGATGGATGCCCTGAAGCAAATCTACAACAAGCGTGGAATCTATGGCCTCTGGCGCGGTTCAATGGCCGCTATACCACGAGCTGCTATCGGATCCGGTGCACAAATTGCTACTTTTGGCAAAACGAAATATTTGCTCAAAGAATATGATATAGTCACTCAGCCTACAATAAGTTCATTTTGTTCTGGGCTCATAGCTGGCTCTATAATGTCAGTGGCCATCACTCCGCCCGATGTCATTTCGACAAGACTTTATAATCAGGGTTGGGATGAACGTGGCCGTTATAATGGTTGGTTGGATTGTCTTTTGAAAATACTCCGCACAGAAGGTATTTATGGTTTGTACAAAGGATTTTGGGCCAACTATTTAAGAATAGCTCCACATTCGACATTAGTACTATTGTTTTTCGATGAATTGTTGATTATACGTGACAAGTATAGAGAAGAGCATATCTTAGATTTAAAATAAAATGATAGTAGAACAAAATACGCCAAAAAAGCTACAAATAATGAAACTATGTAATTTGTTTAGATTTTAGCTAAAGTTTTGATTGGATTTTTTTTAAATGTATTTATTACCAATTTGATTAGTCCATTTGTATAAGTACAAAAGAAATTTTTCTTAAAAAGAAATATTTGTAATGTAAGCCTTTTATTTTGTTTTAATCGCTTTTGTTATTTGCTTATAATTTATTTCTTTTATATTGTTTTTATTATAACAAGTGCCTTTTGTAATCTAAAGTAAATGTTTGCATACAAAAATGTATGTATGTCTTTTAAGCTTCCTGTAGTTAGAAACATTTTAAAAATGAACCTCTCTAACAATAAAAATTCCAAAAAAATATGTATTAAACAGTTTTTTGTTTGCTTAAAAAGTTTTTTTAATATAATAAATAGGTAAAGCTTAACATATAACATTGCTCTTAAGGGCAAACTTTGAATATTGCACAAAAAAGTGTAGTGAAATTTTGTTCAAGGGTACAACGCAACACGGCAACGCCTGGTTTGATAACACTAAAATAATCAAAGAAATTACAATGAAATGTGTCCGTAGTACTAGCCCGTGGTTGGTTGGTTGGTTTGGTTTACGTGGCTGCATGCTACGTGCAACAATTCAAGTAGAATCAGAAAGATCCGTTTTGACAGACCACTCCACTCGTCAGTGTCAACCTATGTAGGTCTAAATTGAGATCTAGGATCCGGAAGTAGGGACTAGATCCATCCCGTCGCATTGAGATATCTGATCAGGTCACGTAGACCAATATCTAATAGGTCGTCTAGTGTTTTGTTGCCCATGTGTGTCTCGAGAGTTACAAGGCCGGCCACTCGAAATGAAGGTGGAAACTGTTTCTTCTTTACCCAGTGCCCCGACACTACAGCGACCAGTTTCGAGATTTCTCTACGGTTTCTATTTGTTAGTTTTCTGACGATAAGTACTTGGCCTTTCAATCTACATTTTCTTCTACGTATTTATTTTTGAATGTGAATTTTTTAGCTTCCATTATTTGAAATGTTTTTCTCAAGCATCTGTTTACGAGAACTTGGAGACTTTGCGTCGATGTAGCAGTACAGATTTAAGGCAACTTCTTTGTTTCTCTGGTGATATAATGCTATTTCCATACTATGTTGAGCAGAAGGAATCTACATCGAACCATTGACTTTGAACTACGAGGATTTCGTACGTTGTGCTGTTCTCTCCAGACCACATTCGGCTGCTAAATCTCAATTGTGTTTGCAGGTCGATAATGGAATAGCATCTAGTACTTTTAGATTGATGACCTTTTGCTTTCAGAGATTTTCAGAAGTACTCTCCCAGGAGTTCCAGAAAATATTATTCAATTAACTTTCTCAGCAAAAAGTAAAAGAAATTAGTACATACACAGTGGCGGTTAACCAGTTAAATTATGTAGGCGATCTAATTTATGGAGTTAACCTTTTTAACCGGCTTGGCCAGCCAAAGTGTACATCTCTAATTTTAATTAAACTTTTCTCAACAAAGTGAATTCGCCATTTTGAATAATTGACAGTTCTGCCAGCTATCAAAAACCAATGAGTGGTTTCTGTTAAAAATAAAAAATCATTATTGCTTCACAGTCCCATTAGTAGACCAACTTAACTTATCCAGATATTTTAATTCCATTCAAATCACAAACTATTTCGATTTTAATTCTATTTTATTCGCAATTTTATGTTTGTTGTTTTTATTATGTCTTAAAAACATATTAATTTAATGTATAAAAAATGTAGTCTGCATGAAAATACAAGTGTTGTTATTTAAGAATTATTTAAAAAATTTTCTTTTTAAACAAGACTTAAAACACAATATAACAATTAATTATGAATAAGTTTTACGCCAGTTAACGTATTTAGAGATTTTTTACAGCTGGACAGAAATGCTAAATTAGAACAAAACGAAATTAAGTAGTAGAAAAAAATTAGAAAATATAAATTATAAATTTTGTCTTTTATTTTATAGTTGTCTTTTTATACTTGAACTACTTAGGGATTAGTTGAATATTAAATTAAAAAATAAAATAGGACAATAAATCCTTCATTTCGGAAAATGGAAAAAAATGTTAACGAGTAGATTATCTTTTCTTAACTTAATAACTAAATATAAATTAAATTATTTATATTTTTCCTTTTAAGTTGTCTTAATAATTAAGCTTTTAAAACAATGGCACTACAACATCATACAAAAATATTTTTTTTTAATTTGCTACTGAAGAGAAAACGCCAAAAATAACATGGAATTGTGTATAAAATGTTTATAATAAGAGTCCATTTGTATGATTTATTGCTAAATGATGTTTTTCTCAGGCACTTGAAACGTATAATTGTTTCTTTAGTTAGTTAATTAATGTTTTATGCATTATAATACAAATTGTTCTCTTTGTTTTTTTTTGTAGACTTAATTATTATTGTTGACATTTTTGAGCAAATTTTGTTGCAATTTTTTCAAAACGTTTGAAATTTTATTAAATTATAAGTCGTTCGTAAAATTTTTAAACTAAAATTGAGATTCTTGTTAGGGAGGGAATGTATAAATTAATGAATGTTCTTAATATCTAGTATAAAATTGGGATCTTGATGTTGCATTTCGTTTAGAACGTTCATTTTCGGTTGTCCCTCTTATGGAATGAGTTGCTGTGTTATTTGTATTGGAATTTTGTAGACTTTTGCTATCCGAAGTTGGTTTTGAAATGGCGGTGGCTGCTTTAGTTGATTTGAACTTGGCATTTAGGCGATCAATTTTGTCGGGACTCAATATTGTCAGACGGGTTGTATTTGATGAAGGCGATGTAAATGATTTGGGAGGTGAAGTTGCAACGTTTCGTAGACGTGAAGCTAGTAGTGAAAAGAAAATGGTTAAACAATTAGTATTCTTGGAAGATAGTATTATATGCTTGGGAAAACATATTGAAAATTTGGGTATTCAAATTTCAAACTACAAATTATTTTACTCACTTGTTGGTATTTCCTGTTTAACCACCCGTTTTGCTTCACTCGATTTGGTGGGTGATAATGTTCGACGACTAAATGATTTCGTATCTTCATTTCTGGTGGATAAATTTAAATTAAGTGATTTTCTAATGCCCAAAAAATTGGAGCCGCTGACTTTTAATTTTCCACTGCTGCTTTCTTTTTTGGCCGGCAATTGTTCTTGTACATTTTCCATTGGCGATACTTCCAGTGATGTTATGTAACTTTTAAAAGTACGTTCTTTGGGCAATTTGGCCTTCTTGGGAGGACTTAAGTCTTTCTTATTCATTTTATTCACTACAGATAAACCAATTTTGTCCAAATTTTCTAATGAATCCGAATGAGGTTTATAGTATTCTTTAACGGCTGCCTGGTATTTACGACCAAATACGGGCGTTTGATTAACCCGATAGGTTTTTCTAACACTTTCCGTATCCGTCACTGAGGTATTTGAAGTTTTGAGAGTATCAAACATTTTAAAGGTATCGGGAGGTGATTTATACACATCATTGGGATTTTGTACTTTGAAAAATGATCTCATTGAGTTCTGAGAATTATTGTAATTTTTACGATTGGCCTCCTCTATGGTATCGAATTTTGTTTTGCATAAATTCAGTCTTGTGCGTATGTCTTCGAGAGCACTTTTGTACGATTTTTCGGCAAGATTACGTTTAACTTGGTGCAAAGAATCTATGGCTTCATGTGCGGTATTTATAATGGGTATAAATTGATTATCACTAGCATTTTGAGTTTTTTTAGTGTTTTTATTACGTGCAGCATCTACGTTATCATCCGATTCTTGTATAGTTTTTAGAGTAGTATCTTTCAGGTCATTCAAAGCAGCCATAGTAGAATCGCTTGTTGTTGTCTCTTCCATTGTATTAACTTCATGATAATTCAGACTGGTATCACAACTTGAATCGAAATCCGATAAATTATTAAGATCCCTTACATTATTTATATTGAGCACACCGCTACGACTTATATCCAAGACAAAACCTCTATCCACTTTACGACGGCTTGCACGTGCGGGATCTTGCTGCAGACTATCCTTTACCGCCTGCAGCACTTCATCCGTGCAGTCATCCTCACTGTAATGGCTGGCATTTTGAGCTTGCAAAAACCTTTGTCTACGTCTGGCGCGCATGCTATTGTGTATACGCTCGCCTGAAGGCGAAAAATCTTTTCCCAAATGCGGAGACTTTGGTATACCATCTGGCAATGAATAAGTTTCCAGTTTTTCTTTACTTTCTTCTTCTGGATCTTTGAGAGCTTCTTGCTCTTCAGCATTAGTTATGCCTTTCAGCGTGAGGGAATGATTTGAATTCCCCAGTTCATCTAAATTGTCACGACTTAGATTGGATTTGGGTGTTAAAATATCTACCGGTGTTGAACTAATGCTACCACCCTGATAGTTTTCAATATCATACAGCAATTCCTGAGGTACTGGTTGATTGGAAGCTACATGCGTTTGTAAACTATCTAGCCAAACTTCTAAGATTTCAAAGGAAGGTCTGTAAAATGGAAAAGGAAAATAGTTTGTACGAGTTTCTATTTCAAATATAATGAGCTGGTTATAGATAGCAACCAAACTTCAGCCACGGAAACTGAAAATTCGTGATGGTAACTAAAATTGGCAACTATCAGTTTCCATTGGCCACCAGTAATGTTCGATTGCCATCTATCATAGTCCAGCCACGAATTTCCACACCTTCTATCCGGATTTAAGTCACAGCACAAAAAAGCAATTTTATAAAAGGGCTCGGGACATTGATAGCAAAATTTTTCACGAAAAACTTTTTGATTTAAACCGAAATCATGGGTACGAGGTAGAAAGTCAGGATCGGCTTGCACTCTACCAATTATCTAATCAAGCATTATTTAAGCATTAGATTCCATAAAAAAAAGGATTTCACGGAAAATTTAAAACTCACCTCACACAAAACTATGCCAAAAGAAAATATATCAACTTTTTCGTCATAAATAAAACCCTTCATCATTTCGGGAGCCATCCAGTAGGGATTGCCCACGACAGTATAACGTTGTCTACGTTGACGGCTCTTGCTGCGTCCCAAAGTACCATTGTTGTTGCTCGAATCTATTTGATTATTGCCGCCACTGCCAGTGCCTTCCTGTGAATTAGATCTTTCGGAGGAGTTCCATTTCTCACTGCATCTTGTACTCAAAGAGGTATTTATTATTCTGGCTAACCCGAAATCCGCCACTATTATCGTTTTATCTTCTTTAACCAAACAATTTAAGGAATTCAAATCACGGTGTATAATATTTTTCGAATGTAAATATGTCATGCCACAGGCAATGTCTTTAGCAAACGATATCCGCTCTGGCCAAATCAGGGGTAAGCCGGAATCATGCAGCAGTTCCTTAAGTGAACCGCCAGCCACAAATTCAGTGACCAAATGCAAACGTTTTTCCTTGTATAAAACACCTATAAATTTTAAAACATTTTTATGATTCAAAGACTTTAAAACGGCCACTTCTTTAAGGAAATTCAGCTGGGCAGTCTCTTCCACACGATGTAGCTCCTTTAGGACCATTACCTCTTTGGTAATGCGATGTGTAACTTTAAAAACTTGGCCAAAAAACCCTTTACCCAACAACTCTCCTATGACCAGATCAGAGGGTCGAAAAACTCTTTGGGGTTTTTCCTCCACACGAAAAGAAGTGGTGCGCGTTAAATCATACATTTTATCATTTTGAGCTGTATGCTGGTCTCCCATTAGTTTCGACATACTGGAACATCTTTCTTTACCTCGAAATGACATGGAGGTAGAATTGTTCTCATCAATGTTGTTATTGTTGTTGAGGCAAGTCGTTTTATTGGCTAGATCTTGAGCCGCTATCATATTAAGATTTTTGCATTTCCTCAATTGACGTGTCTTTGTACCACTAATGTAACCTTCGTCTTTCCGCTTGTATAAGCGTTCCTTATCTTGTTTTGCTAATCGTGTGGGGGAACTCTCATTAGGTTGGATAATTGTGGCTGTATTACAAGTGGTGGTGGTGGTGGTACAGCTGCCTCCACTATCATAATTTCTGCCGTAAACTTCTACACTTGAAGCTGATGTAGCCAAAGGCAAAGACATTTCACTAGTGACCTTTTTAATGTCGACATGACTGCAGCTACGGCATACCTGTATAGGATCATGTTCCACGGTTAATTGTAAAATTTCGGTACTTCTTATCATTTTATCGATTTGCTCTATCGAATTATCACTAATCGGGGTGCCATTCACTTCCAATATGCGATCGCCCACATGAAGATTTGTTAGATTTACATCAATTCTATTTTTAATGTTAAATTGGAGGAGAAAACACAAGTACAAAAATACTCAATATATTTTTTAAAGCAAATTAATGTGTTGTTTCCACAATGCAAACAAGCATTGTTTGTCTAAAATTTATATGAAAATCACTCAGTTTTTTGAGTGATTTCCATACACATTTTTTACTCAAGCCACTTGTTTGCATTGTGAAAACAGCACATAAAACAAAGAAATTATTAAACAAAAGATTAGTGAGGATGAAACTTTGTATTAGATTAATTTGCTAATACTATTATTACCTATAAGACCCACAACAATGACCGATTATCGACGTAATTAGGGAGAAAACGTATTTGCCAACACGTCCATACACTCTACACATGAATCTGTATGATGGTATCGCGTGTGAATTCGAATAAGAATGGTTATTATTTTTTATGCCAATATCACCAATAAGAAGCGTTTTTAAAGAAGAAACAATGCATGAGTGCGTTAGTAAGTTGACTATGATTGTAATTTAAATTTATATGTATGTACAAATGAATATGAAATATTAGTAATACAAACTTAAATAAAGTTATTATTATAATTTTTTTTTATATTTTTCTCTATCATTGTTCAATATTGGAAATCTACTATACACACGTACACACCTCAAGTGATCGTCATATTGTTATATTACATATTTTGATTTCGCTTAAGACTTTGAGTTATAGATAAGAGTTAAAAGTTAAACAAAATGATGACCACAAAGCAAAAGTATGCAATAGATTGTACAAAAATAACTACAAGTTCATTGAAAGAATTTAGTAACTGCAGAATTGTTTGTTTTAAAAATTGTAATTTCCATATAATCGTTTACTCAAGCTGACCGTCTGGATTATGAGAAACAGACATATAAGTAAATTTTTGTAAGAGTTTGAGCAAAATGTTTACACTTACACATGTATTCTGTTTTCATTTCTTAATGATTCTCTTTTTTCTATATAAAATAACATCAAAAGTTAAGTTATGAGTTTAATCGAACTGTATGATTTTATAACCACAGAAATTTAATTATTTTGGCTTGAGTTCGGTTTCAATTTAATTTTTCAATTAAATTATATTTTTAATTAGAGATAAATTGGGAGCATATAGACAAAGAAAATTTTTTACTGCACGGAGGGTTGAACTGACAGTCTCTTCCCATTTTCAATGCCTTAGAGCAGTGGTTTTCAACCTTTTTGAAGCCGCGACCCCAAAATGATTTTCAAAAAATCTGGCGACCCCTTAACGTTTTCGCTCTCAAGGTTTGATTCTTCACTTCTACAATTTGATTCTTTCACTAGCTTTGAAAGTATTGCAACAGAAATGTTATCCGATGAATTGGTGAACGATTTTATTCCTACCATGATAGAAGCGCTGCAAAATTTAAAAATGGAACTATACCGCTATTTTCCAAAAGACCTGCAAGAAGATAATGGTGATTGCTGGGTATTAAATCCATTCATAACTAACTGCGTTGAGTTCGCAGATCTTGCCATTAATTTGTGCGAAAATTTATGTGAGCTGGCAGCGGACAGTATGCTACAAATGGAATATTTATCTCAAAATAATTTTACATTTTGGCTAAAGCGAAAGGCAGAATAGATTGAGCTACCTAAAAAGCATTTAAAATATTAATAAAATTTTCAACATATTATCTGTGCGAAATGACTTTTTCACAAAAGGTGAACATCAAAAAAAAGAAATAAACTAGATTTAGAAAATGACTTGATTGCATTTAATTAAAATTAAGCAAGCCCAGCGTTCGCATTAATATAAGTACTTTTATGTTTTTTAATTAAAATTTTTTTATGTTTCTGAACTAAAAAAATTAAATATTAAAAAAATCAATATTAAAATCATCAAAACGTTTAAAACCCTCGCAAACTGCGCAAACTGTGCATGTTTCCACTCTCGTAAATGAATTATCAAAAAATGTTTGAAAACTCATTTGCACAACTAATAAAAATATACGAGACAGTTCAGGCTCGTAAACTTGCACAGAGTATTTGTGCATTTAAAAAATAAAAATAAACGTCATTAAAATATAAATAAAAATTTTAATTTACAAATATTTTTTTTAATAATTTATGTGAAAAAACAAGAATATATAGCAAAAAAAAAAAGACAAAGTGATACAAATTCATATAACTCATTGTTGTTGTGATGCAGAGGCAAGTACAACAAGTAGCTGGAGAAGTAAGTTGACATTGGATGTTAAAAGTTCACAACAGTTTCAAAAGGGGCTTCATCAAACACGCCTCGCAAGTTTGCGCTATTGCACAAAAGGCAATTTCTTTCGCTTTCATGAAAACCCTTAATGTATTTTATTAGATCAGCTCGCGGCCTCCGAGAAAGTACGCCGCGACGCCCCAGGGTGTCGCGACCCACCGATTGAATACGACTGCCTTAGAGAATAGTAAGTGGCTGTCAGTAATAGTAAATTGTGGCCGATGACGAGTAGAAATATGCCAATTTTTTGGTATTTATTGTCTTGACGCAACGGAATAAGGGGGATTGAAAAATATTTTTTTCATAATTTGAATTTTTTTTAATTTTTATAACGGAAACTATAAAAACTTATCACTTCAAAGACCCATTGACACTATGACAGATCACGACAGTTGCTGTCACGACAGCAAAGTCGCTATATCAAATTGGGATTGATATTGCGACAATATAAAGCTAGTCGGCGTAACATACTGTAGGCGTAACGTACCGATTTTCATCGTAAGTCATGTACCGATAATGTGAAAGCACATAAATTTAGCAAATGCGACAATCTGTGATGAGTCGGCCATATATTTTTAATTTTTTTCCACATAAAAATAACTACAACAACATTATAGTTTAATACAACAGTATTTTAAATTTTCTATTCCAAAAAAAGAAAAAAAAACAATTTGTTTCTTTTCATAGAACCACTTTGCATTTTTAACAAGATCCATATCTACTAAAGAAATTTAAGTGGTTCTAATCATCTGATCGTGTGTAAAATAAAAATTCCATTTGGAAATTTATATTGATAGCCCAATTCAGTATCTCGATAAAATTTTACGTCTATAGACGGAAAGCTCTCACTAATGCAATTCAGTAAATCGTGATTATTTTTTCATTTGCGTTTCGGGGTTCTTGTCTTGCCTACAAGAAATTAGAAATAAGGAAAATTATTTGTCCTGTATTTTTTGTTCAACTTATAATTAATCTAATGTGGCAATTCAAACAATTATTTTATTGGACGCAATAGTTTTTCATTTTCAAAGACAACGACCTAAATATGTTCTAAACTGTTTAGCGAATACAAAACAAAGAAATCAGTCAGAAATTGGTCGGAAAATGTGTAAAACCGACATAGTGAATTGGGCTATGAAACTACAATAGAAAAAACTCAAATTTGTTTTTGTTTTCAATTCAAACCGCTAACGAAAAGGTTCAATTTATTTACGAAAACAGACAGCTAACACTGTATTAATAAAGATACGCGTAAGGGCCTATTCACATATTACGTAACGCTATTTTCGGAGGTTTTATACCCCCTCCCCCCTTCGTAACGCTTTTCACAAAATGTTCAGTATAAAGTATCTAATCCGTTTCGTTAAACTAAAGTTTTCTTTTATAAATTTTGAACCGAAATCTTTAAGTTTAACTGCCTGTTCCACTAAATGCGTACGGTAGTGCCTTATAAACATATTGAAAATAAAATAAAAAATTTTAATTTGTTTTTATTTTCAACATGTTTATGAGAAAGAAACTGTTGTAAGCATTATAGTGGAACAGGCAGTAAGTTAATAGTTTTTAACTAAAATTTCAGTTTTAAGTGTTGATTGTTAAATAAAGTCGAAGGGTGCAATATTGCAATCACAAATAAAAATATATAAAAATTATTTAAAAATAGATTAAAAAATCTATCTTCATGTGCATATGCAAATGAATTGTGAAAATATACATACTTATATTAGTTTGTTAGAAAAATTATTATGGATGGGAAAAGATATAAAATTGAGCATGATTTCCATTAAATAACAAAATTATTTAATATTGTTCTGATTAAATAAATACATTTTAAGGGATTTTTATTTAATAGGTATGACTTTATTAATTTTTAGTGTTGATTCTTACAAACCAAAAATTTAATTCTGGAGAGTTAGTTGGGAACTCTAAGAGGATAACTTACTCAGATATACGTATAGCTGGACATAAATCATTTGAGCTGCCGGCTAATAGGCCTTTGCCACTCATTAAATCTAAATGAGAAGAGGATGATGAAGAGGCATTGTTATATGTATACGAGTTCCAATTGTCGCCGCTTAAATGATGACCAGCAGCAGTTGCTGCTGCATTACGTTGTGCACCATCAATATTATCCACCGATAATCTTAAGCTAGTGGTAATATCCTTGGGTATTTCAACCAAGCGTATGGAATGTAATGGCTTTATAATACCATCCAAAGAAGTACTGCTTTCAGCATTCAAAATTTTTCTATAGCAGACATCGCAATACAGCTTAGAACGTTCCAGTAAAGCAAATGCTTCACCGTAACCAATAAAAGAAGAGCATTGTGTACAACAAAAACATTCTGGATGAAATTTGTGATCTCCTGCTACCATAACAGGTCCCGATATAACATCACTACAGTGTTGGCAAGCCTCACCGAAACGCTGATAATAGTCGTCACGACAAAAGAGCAAGCCATCTTTTTCGAAATACCAATTATGTAAATGATGGTCACATACCGAACAACGAAAGCAGTCGGCATGCCATTCTTGGCCCAAAGCTACTATACATTCCTCTTTGCTGGAGGAAAGTAACGCATTGAGGCAACCCGCACATGTTGTGGTTAAATGGGGCAAACTTTGCGAATTTGCATTTGCGTAGGATGATTTTTGTAAATCAGATTTTCTGGACGACATAATAATAAGTCCTTGGAGGAATGTAAAAAAAACTAAATAAAACTAAAAATTCGCCAGAACATAAAGTCGTAAAAGAAGGAACAAAAGAGGAGAGAGATGAAAATAAGAGCACATAATTAAGTATCAATTACTATTGATAATGTAATAGTACAACAAACAATAACAACTATTACAACAAAAATGCTTAATCGTCTAGTTTTTGGTTAATGATTCATTCGAAAACATCACTTGCACACAAAAAATGAAAAAAGAAACATGCACAAGCATACATAACATGTACACAAATCAATTAATTGGTTATAAACAAAATATGTACATACGTACATACAATTTGTATATCAACATCTTAAAAATGTACAAAATTTTATTTAAATAATCAACTTTAACATTTACCTTTTTAAAGAATTATTGTAAATAAAACACATTAAAAATCACCGTATATTATAAAAAAATTAAAATAATTTATGGAAATTGCCTTGAATTAAACTGATGTTGCAACCCACGCATGTTTTCTTTCTACAAAATTCTGTAGGAAATTTTAACAATTTCTCTACTTTTATCACTTTTTATTCTTGTAAACTCAATAAATTTTATGTTACTTTAGTTTATTTTATCAAATTTATAAACACTTGTTGTAATTTAAAGCAATTTTTACTACATTTTTTGGAAAAATTAAGAATTCTCTGTCGTTCGTCTTCAATTAAGGAATGTCGTTTGTCGCGCTGCCAACCTTTTGATAACCGAAAAAATGCCAACAACTGTCAAAGCCAAGAAAATCAACACACAATAAAGTGTCAAAAGCAGCTGAAAAAATTACTACAAAAACAATAATCAGTAAATATTTACATTTTTTATTGCATTGCCTCTGCATTTTGTAAAAATTTTTAGGTTGATATAATTAAGAAAATAATTATCGGTGGAAATTCCTTAAATGAGTGCATTGTTTCGCAATTTAAATAGTGGTTTTTCCACCAAGCGTGAAAACACAATTAAAGATGCCATATTAGAAGCTTTACAGGAAAATGTTACAGAAATAGAATACGAAGTACAAGAAAATGGGGCAGGTAACGAGAGCAACACCCACACGCAAGAATAATGTTTATAGGAATGTGTGTAGGATGTATTAATTTAATTGTTTTTAGAATTTCTGGAACTTTGTGAAAGTACAAGCTCTCTTTCCACTACCTTGGAGGCTATATTTTTGCATGGCCTTAAAGATTCCTTTTTATGGCAGACATTAAATATCATAGCTGGAGATGTGGAGAGAAGGCCAGACCCGAGTTTTTGGTCACCCATAATGGTGTTTATGCACAAGGAAGTTATAGAACAGGTACATAAAATAATATTTCCAATTTCAGATATCAGCAACATTAAATTGAAAATTTTAAGAACCCCCGAAGAAAATGGATGATAACTTCCAAACTGATGGACCGATTTTCAGCTTAAATGTACTTTAGTGAAATAGCTCCATACAAAATAAAAATTAGCCTATGTGATAGAAAATTGAAAAATAAGAAGAAAATATAAAATAAAAAAGTTGGCGGCAACCCATATGTGATTATGCATTACATTTATGAATTGAATAGGTCGATATTGGTGTCATTTAAAGGATATTCAGAAAATCGTTAGTAAGAAGCATCATTAAGTCCGTGCGAAGGCCTGCTATGCAGGGAATCAGTCTTCAGCGAAATCACTATTCGACATACCTAGAGGAGAAAATGCTTGAGCCCGGCCGAAGGCCGAGTATGCAGAACATCCTTCTTCGGCGAAGCCGCTATTCGACATACCTATAGGAGAAAGTTTTTGAGCCCTGCCGAAGGCCTGCTATGTAGGGATTCTTTAAAATTAAAAACAAACTTTATTCAAAACTTTACAAATATTTAGTTGTGTTTAGTAGCGTTTTAATTTATAAAAATAACTACAATATGCAACAGCTTTTAAATGACACCAATATTGAGCTATTAAATTCATATGTAAATGTAATGCATAATCGCAGTTTTATATGAAAAGTTCAGAGGCCTATAACTCGGAAAATATGGGTTGTCACCAACTTTTTTATTTAATAGTTTCTTCTTATTTTTCAATTTTCTATCACATAGGCTAGTTTTTATTTTGTTTTGAGCAACTTCACTAAAGTACATTTGTTCCCGATTTTCTTCAAGTATAGGCTGGATGATTTTAGATCAAGTCACCTTTCAAACGAAAAATAAAACGAATTAAAATCGGTCTAGCAGTTTGGGGGCTACAGTGCCAGAGACCCACAGATTCATGACGATACAGCTAGAAAAGAGGAGATAACTTCTAAATGGCTGGACGGATTTTCTTCAAACATAGCTAAGAACTAGAGGGCTGCAAAGTATACACAAATGTATTCGTAGAATGTACTCGTATGAATTTCGTGTGTGCATTGATGTATGTTCCTATGTATATACTTATGTATACATGCATGTACATGTGTGTACATACATATATGTATATGTCCTTTATTTATTCACATATCTTACAATATTATATATTGCACACTATACAAAATAAAACATTCACGAGGAATATAGGGCGTTACGAGGAATATAGGGCGTTACGTGTACATACATAGCCACGACCAAATATACATATATACATACGTATATACACACATATATACAAAAAACATACATGCATACACTCACAAACATATATACGAGTACTTTCCAATATATTAGTGCAGCCCTCTACCACATACTTTGTGCCTCTACTAAGAACACTCGATCAAGTCAACTTTCAATAGCGCGTTCAGACACACTACAAACTTATAACACCCCTCTTTTTTGGTAGGGTTAAAAATGAAAATTATTAGGTCTGTTTCTTTACGTGTCCGAATTTACCAAAACTTTACCGAAAGGTCTTTTAAGTAAGTTTGGGTAACTTCGTGCTCGTACGGAAACAGACTGATTATTTTCTTAATAAAAACCCTTTAACAAAGAAATGAATGAAGAAAATGAAGAATGGAATATCTAACTATCAGTTGAAATAAGAAGATAATAAGAGAATCAAGTCAAGCTTTCCAATGCAATTTTCTAATTGTGTTTTTTATAATTTCTTCTTAAACAGATCACTACCCTATCTCAAATAACATCCGAAATAGGTCAGTGTCGTGCCTGGATACGTCTGTCGCTTAACGACTGCTTGTTGTCCTCATATCTCAACAATATGAGTAGAAACTATTCATCCCTCACACCCTATTATAAAAAATACGCGTTTATGAAAGACTCCAAACGTTTGGAAAGTGCTGCATCTCTTATAAATAGCTTAGAGACTGTGGTACAATTCAAACTTCCATACAATTCAAGTCTACTTAATCAATGGCCAGATTATGCACTACAATTATCGGGAGTTTGGACTCCCACTCTAAAATCTTGTCCTATTGCAAGTGGCTTAGATATAGCTGGGTCTTTGGTCGAAGAAACAATGGCCATACCATTGCCTCAGCCAGTACGTGCAAATGAACTATTTTCGGAATCTATATCTAATAGTCCCTTCCTTAAAAGTAATAATTTTCCTGTTGATGATATGAATTCACGCATAAATATAGATTTATTTCTGCAAAAAGTCGATGAAATGGAAGAGGATGAAACTTTGGAACCTGGTGCTGCTATAATGCCGCCACAAACATCGCAGCAAATGTTAATAGAACAAAGTGAATTAGAAGTTAATGCTTTAGCTATAAAAGAGAAATCCTTAAGCACGGGAAATTCTTTAACTAATCTTATGCACAAATCTTGGTCTTCAGATTTGAGTAACACCGATGACAAGGAGCACTCTAAACATTTTCAAAGATCTTTGAGCCTAACAAGCTCAGCTAGCTCGTTGCGCTCACCACTGGGTGATAGATACAGTTATAATACTTTACTGCGTAAACATGAGCGACAGCGTGAAATCGACTGGACCGAGGTTTGGGAAAAGTTTTTACTGCAAAATACAACAAATTTAACAGCCTCTCAAACTACTTTACACAACGAAGAATATACTGGAGAAGAAGAGAGCTTAGATGCAGAATCCAATAAATCAGACTTTGAACTGGTTTCGGGAAGTGCAATAGAAAAGTTCGATATTGTTGAGCTACAGGAAATGGTAGAACAACTTTGTAAACTAGCACGAGAACCGGGACTAGATGCTCAGGGGTTTTTATGTAAATCATGTCAACATCCTTTGGGCATAGGCTATTCAAAATTTAGGTAAGAATTTAAAATAAAAGAAAAACGAGAAACTTACTACGTAAGATTTTTCAGAGTATGTGCTTTCAGTGGCAATTATTTTTGTGACAATTGCATGGATATTGAGCCAGTTCTTATACCAGCTAAGATTATCTATAATTGGGATTTTCGTAAATATCCTGTATCTAAAAAAGCAGCGTCATTTTTGATAGAGTTCCGTAGTCAGCCTTTTATAGATTTACAGGTAACTGAATATTTTTAATTTTAATAAGGACACGAGCTTAAATTAAAGTTTTCAGGTATTAAATCCTGATATTTATAATGCTTCTGAGCCCATGGCTGAACTTCAAGCTTTGCGCATACGCCTTAACTTCATACGAGCCTATTTATATACATGTAGTCCAAAAAGCTTTGAAGAGCTACAGTGTCAATTTTTTGGCAAAGAATATTTGTACGAACATATACATCAGTATTCAATTGGAGATTTAGCCATGATACAACGTGGTACTTTGTATCAACAACTTCATAAGGCATTTAAACTGGGCGAAGCTCATATTTTAAAGTGTGTATTATGTGGTTACAAAGGTTTTCTATGTGAAATTTGCAATAGTTCGCGTATATTGTATCCGTTTCACATAGAAACCACATTTAGAGTGAGTATAGTTTCATGAAGAGTTTATTTTTGTTATTTTACATATATTATTTTAATTAATAGTGTTCTCCTTGCGGAGCTGTTTTTCATGCCGAATGCTTAAATGAGAAGCAGCCGTGTCCCAAATGTGAACGGCGCCGCAAACGAGTTTGTACCATAACTCCAGAGGTAGAAGAGAATAAAGAAGAAATTTTAGAAGTTTAGAAAAAATGTTAA
This sequence comes from Panzeria rudis, assembly GCA_956483635.1. Classification (NCBI taxonomy): domain Eukaryota; kingdom Metazoa; phylum Arthropoda; class Insecta; order Diptera; family Tachinidae; genus Panzeria; species Panzeria rudis. Next base: position 18,436,426 of record OY101450.1, on the reverse strand, counting down.
ATGTATGCTAAGGGCTATTAATTCTATTATATAATTACATATATATTATAATGATCAAAGTAAGTTAATCCGATGTATTATTATAAATAAGTAATATATGCTTTTTGTACGTTAAGGATGCATATTTAATTAATATACATATGTATGTACATATGTACATATACATAAATATTAAATTTGCAATAAATATTTCCTTTTATCAGAAAAATCGGTATTTATTGTGTGTTACATATAAGCTATTGAATAGCTTTGAGCCACGTATGCCTAGACGAAAAAATCTTTAAGAAGAAATGAGAACTATTGATGCATAATAATAAGATAGGAAACGTATACAAAGAACACGATAAACAAGTTATATTCGATATGAATCTTTATATTTCTTAGATAGCTCAAGGTATACTGTTGAGCTGGAATAACCCACCAAACCAAATGTTCTGAGTTCGTAAAGAATTCGTTACGACTGTTCGGTAAAATCTTCCGATTTCGGAACCGAAATCGTAACGATTTTTGTATGAAAGGGTTGGCACGACTTCGCAACGATATTTAGTTACGAAATCGTAACGATATGTCGGTACGAATTCGCAACAACGTGTAGGTACGAAATCGATACGACATGGCGGTACGAAATCGTAGCGATATGTAGGTACGATTTCCTAACGAATTCGTTTAGAGTTTTCTTCTACTTTTTTAATAATTGCTTATATAAAAATAATTTTATTTATTCACTTCAATATTATATGATTTAATGTAATATAACATAAAAACTATAATTTAAATTGAAAGATAAGATTCGTGAGCCTTTTTAATGACTTTTGCTGTCGGTTCTTTGTGGTGTCACAATATTTCTTTGTTTTCATCTACATAGCTTGTCTGTCTATAATTAATTGTTAATGCATGAATCTGCAAAAATGTAGAAAATTTTGTATAACATATGTTATTTACTTTTAAAAATTTTAATACATATATCTAAATTTATTCACAGCAATGTGCAGTCTGTCTTCACATTGCTTAATTGTTTTTTCCTCTATGTATGTCGAATAGTGGCTTCGCTGAGTAAAGATTTCCTACTTATACTGTCTTCGGCCGAGCTTAAAGGTTCTCTTCTCTATGTACATATGTCGAATAGTGGCTTCGCCGAGTAAAGATTTCCTGCAAAGACTCTTGTCCATAAAAATTTACACTCAAAACTGTAATTGGCGAATGAATATTACTTTTAAACTTTCTGCTTTATTTATTATATTTCTTCAAAACAACCTGAAAACTTTTCACCGGTTTTTACTTACTTATAAATCAAATTTGTATTGTTTTTAAAAAGTTTTATTTGCACATACTCACATGAAATAAATACACATATACGAAAGAAATTTGTTCAGACAAATTACCGAAATGTCGTAACGAATTCGTTAAGACATTTCGGTAGTAAGTCTGATTTTGGACAAACTACCAAAATCTATGAGTTGCATTGAGCAAACATGGTCCTCCTGATGTGTAAAATAAATTTTACAAAATGGTATATTTGATTTAGCAGTTCTCCTCCAAAAAGCTTAAACTGCATCCGCGCCTGCTAAAGGTCATGTTTGCAGTGTCTTATAAATCTACATATAGTTAGTAATATTTCTACGCGGGAAAAAATTCCCTTGACTTTTTTTTGCAACAAATCCTGGGAAATTTCATCCGGGAATTTCAATTTAGCTTAGTTGGCCTTTTATTTTCGTTACATCGCAACAAGCAAATCAAATAAAATGTAACTGCGTGTATATAACGGGTGTTTTTTTTAGAGGTATAGAACTTCGAATTGAAATAAAACACAAGAAAATCGTTTAAATGTCCATCAATTTGGCTTTATTGGAAGGATAATTTTATGCCATTAATGTTTAAATATGATTTCGGGCATGTGGCCGCCGCGGCTGGCTCGAATAAAGCCAATTCTACAGGTCCAATTTTCAACAACTTTTTCGAGCATATGGGGCCGTATGTTGGCAATAACGCCACGAATGTTGGCTTCCAAGTCCCCTAACGTTTCTGGTTTGTTGGCGTAGACGAGCGACTTCACATATCCCCAAAGAAAATAATCCAATGGTGTCAAATCACACGATCTTGGTGGCCAATTGACAGGTCCATTCCGCGAAATTATGCGCTCATCGAATGTTTCCTTCAATAAATCGATTGTGACGTGCGCTGTGTGGCATGTAGCGCCGTCTTGTTGGAACCACAACTCATCCACATTCATGCCATCCAATTCGGGAACAAAATAGTCGGTTATCATGGCTCTATACCGGTCTCCATTAACGGTAACTGACTCTCCAGCATTATTCGGGTCCTCTTCAACACTTTGCTCTACAGCGGCAATTGTTTCTTCGGTGCGCACTGTTCGACGTCTCTGCGGATGCGTATTATCACATAGAGTAAACGTAGTGCGAAAACGATCCATGGTTAACCGAATTAATTGCTCTGATGGACGATTATGTCGACCATAAAATGGACGGAGCTTGCGGTAAACTTCGCGAACTGAACCATTATTTTCGAAATAAATTTGCACGATTTGCAAGCGTTGTTCTTTTGTCAACCTGTTCATGATGAAATGGCAAACCAAACTAAATATTAATCACTTGACAGCTGACAAAATGGCCGCCAGTTAAAAAAGTGATGCCAACTTAAAGTTCTATACCTCAATAAAAAACACCCATTACATACATATGTAAGTATGTATGTACATTATTATTTTTGCAATTAAAAGAGGGTGTGTTTGTTTAAAATAACGGAACCGGTTTTATTTTGGGAAGGTAAACACGTATAAAATATTAAATGTATTCTTACAAATATGTAAGTATGTACATTAAAGTAGAATAAAGATGGAGAGCTAATTTGCGCTCCTTAATCAATTTCAATATAATTTCCATCATAAAATAAAATTTAATTTTAGCTAGTACTTCAAATAAAAAATAATCACATTAAACAGCCATGTTTATTACATCATTCGATCAGGTACATTTACACAAAATATTTCAAGACTTTCACAACTGCAACACATTCAAGCTTTTGATTCTGATGGACTTAAACCTATATTTCTTAGGCTACGCTTTAAGCGTTTCCAAAATAGTTTGTACTCCTCCGGCTGTACATCTGATTTAGACTTGCCACCCGGCCACCTAATATACGTTTTGACTGTCATTAAAAATTGCAAGTTTTTAGGCCTCTTACTGCGCGGTATGTCCTCCAAAAATACCAATATTAAATTATCTCTGTTTAAGTCCAAAATGTGATGCTGAGCCAATTGCATTTCAAATTGACACCAATGACTTAGTAGAAAATTGGAGGATATAATGAGCATAAGAACTTTAGAACGTTCCATGCAGGACACTATATTGTCGAGAATGGTGACACCAATTTGAAAATCACGCTCATGCAGGCAAATAGAAATATCACTACTTTCCTCAATATTGGGCATAAATTCTTCCACAATCCACTCACGATCACTTTGGCAATATGATACAAAAATATCATACACCATGCCAGGGTTTTGATCGCATAAATTATTAAATTTATTTAGTTTATCGTTTGAGACGACGGACATTAGAGCGGCTGATTTGAGAGAGGAATAATAGTAGTAAATATGCCAACGTTTAATGTAGATAAAGATGCTGATGATTATCATTGAAATTGAACTGAAGACACTGGCCAAAATATAAGTAGTTAGTTTATTCAATTGTTGCTCGATATCCGACGGTATAGTATCTCTCTTACAGCTAAGTCCGATAAGGTTTTGCTTCTCCGTTGCATTGTAACACCAATAATGTTCATCTTCATAGTCAAATAATTGCAGTTTAAGTAGAGTAGTATTAATTCTTCTGCCATGCGATTCAAAAGATTTGTTTTGATGCGAACAAGCTCTTGAGATGTTATAACGTTTTAAGGCATTCAAAAAATAGCGTATTTTCGGCTTACTTTTAAAATAATGCATTTTCATCAACTTTTTGCCAGATTGCTTAAGCTTATGTAGATTCTGTGTAACTATTAAAGAAGGTATATCTAGACTCCTTAAACTGGTATTGGTAAATAATTTGGAGTTGTGCAAAAGTTGTGATAAATGGATAGAGTTTATATGAATGGCATTCCTAAGATTTTGCCAAATATTTCCTTTGCATTGGGCCTGTCGATTGTTAAAAGCTGCCAAGTCCACTAGATCGTGTAGCACACAGTCACATATGAAGTTATTCCTTCCCATACTTAATAACATTAACATGCTGAAATCCTTAAGCATTTCCGATGTTAAAAAATTAATATTATTTTCCCTTAAACTTAGAATGCGCAGATTTTCGTTATGTCTAAAGACTCGGGAATACCAATTGGATATTTGATTTGAGGTTAGGTCCAAGATCTGCAACTGCTTCAGACCCGCAAAGTGTTCTTCTAATAAAGTATTGATATTATTACCAGACAAAGCCAGAAAACGCAAGTTGTTCAACGGTTTAACCCAGGAAAGATCTCTTAAATGTGCATCTTCAAAAAATAAAAATTTCAAGCTCTCCGACAAACCTTCGAAAAAATCTGGAGCAATGCTACAAGCGGCATTAGTATTGCCTGACAAATCCAAACCTATAAGGGATGCATTTTTAAAGATGCGTTTACTAAACTCCGAAAACGAGGTATAACACAAACTCAAATATTTTAGACTAGGACTAATACGTGAAAAGGCCAATGCACTGCTTCTACTCAGTTTAGAATGCGATAGATCCAAGTATTTCAGCTTCGGTAGATATCTGAACACATGCTCTTCGATTTTAATACCAAAGATAAATTGCATTATTAATTCGAGATTGGGAGAAGCATCTATACTTTCAACAAATGAGTCGCCAATATGAGCAAAAGACAAATCAATCACTTGCAAAGAGCGTGTATAGAAAAAAGTGTCCCAAGGTATTGTTACGATTCTATTATGGGACATGTAAAGATGTTTTAAATTGGTTAGATTTTTAAATGCTCTCTTGCCAATATATTCGATTTGACAGTCACTGATATCCAGTTCCAGTAGTGAAGGCATATAGGGAAATGTGGCCCAGGCTAAACTTTTTTGGTTATTTATCGAAAGTCTAGCAGAATATGGATCATAAGGAAATTTTAAATCTTCTTCATATAAAATGCAATGCTTCGCGTTGCGACTGGCAAGTTTCGATATTACATCAAGAAATGGATTGCCCATTAAGCTCAGATATTTCAAACTATTTGCCATCATCTGTAATGTTTGAAAAGGCACTTTTTTCAAGTTATTATAAGCTAAGGAAAAAGTCACGGTTGTCATATTTTCAGGAATAAGACTTAAAACTTCTTCATCGCTAGTGATGTTGCGATATGATAGATCCAATTGCTGTTGATGGCTTAAAACATGTAAATTTGTTTCCTTTAGGATACCATTTCCGTAAGACCACCATCTCAAAGCTGATTTAAGAGAGTCCAGTAAACACTTATTTTCTGGTTTTGTTGAATTAAGCGATAGATTTTGCAGTACTTCCTGCTCCGTATCCCAATTAATACTAGGAGTATCATACGATGCTGCATATTTAATTTCATTAGCTTCCACTTTAGATTCTTCTAAAGAGGATTGAGTAGATAATAGATTATTATAGTGGTCGTTGCTATTATATTGATCCGTATTGAAAACAATATTCGACGGGTTATCATATAAAGTGCTATGATTGTTAGAGCTGTTATCTGCGGAATGATCGCTTATCGTTGTAGAGTGTAGTTCAGCTAATCTCAGACATAAAATTAGATTTATGATATTGATTTTAAATAAATTGATTTTGAACATGTTTAAAGTTCTTGTTATTGCAAATTCGAATATCTTTCGAATACCATTAGTAAATGCGTTAAAATATTTTCGCTTTAAATTGAACGTTTGGGCTTTTATATATTAACTATTTAACTTCCGTTAGAGATTTATGATCTTATATTTGCTTCATTAGATTTATTATTTGCCATTTAACGTTCTCGTTTTGTATACTTTTTGTTTAGTTCCTCTCTCTCTCTCGGAATATTTATTGGTTTTGCTCTCAATTATAGATAAAGAAACTTTAACCGTTTTTTCTGTCTCTGTTACCGTTCTTAAGTCTTTAACAAATGCTTAATGCCAAATTACTAATATTGAAGAAATTTATTTTGGTCAACTTTGGCAAATTGGCAGGTAGCTGGTTGCTTATCATTATCAATTTATTATACAATTTTATCAGTTTGTATAAATGTACTATGTACGTTGTATAGATACATAAGTATGTACCTATATGGAGCTTATAAACTGTCCTTTTCTTTGAAAATACACTGATTGAAAGCAGTTTTCATATTTTAGCATACTATGCAAATATGTATTTTGTATATTTATTGCCCCCGATGAAAAAGTGGGGTGTTACGAATATATAAATTACCATTTGGAAGAAAGTAATAAATCCAAAAATGTCGAACGGAGATAATTAAAAAAATGTCTATCTTTGAATGTTCATGAAATAGGCCATTGTGACATAACATGAAATAAAGGTAATGGGCCTTATCGTGGTTGGCGTTTTTCGACTTCAAATTCGACAATTTCTAGTAAAAAGAAAATAAGCAAGATTTTTCTTTAATCTAGTACAAAACTCCTGATTTTCGCCACAAAAACGCCAACATAGATAAGGGGAATATTAATATGATTGTTTACCGAAAGACAAAATTGAAAAATGTAAATATCGCCTGTGATATAGATATATCTATAAACTTTATAGATTTATTCCCTTCTTCCAAATTATTAAGTACTCACATACTCTACTAATATTGTAACATACAAATATATTTGCATATATGTATGTGTGCTATAATAAAGTATTTTTCTTCTGATTTGTTCGATCTTTTGATCCTTATATAGTCTGATTTCTTCAAGCTAAAGATTCACTTATTTTGATACTTTTTTGTAAAAGAATTTATATAACAGTTTATTATCTCCAATATTGCGCTTTCAACAATGGGTAGCTTCTTCAGGGATATGTATATATATAATATTCAAAAACAATTAAAATTATTGTGAAAAAATATGTAACAGTTAAATATATGTTAAATCATCTGTTAAATAATTTTTTCAAAATAATTTTAATTGTTTTTTAATATTACATACATACATTGTTTGTAGCGAAATATTGCAGTTAATAATTTGTTATAAAAAACTATCAAAATAAGTGTATCTCTAGCTTGAAGAATTTACAATATACCTATACATATGTATATAAATTATTTTTGTTGCTGGTCGTTATTGGACAACGTTTGTTTTGAAACATCGATTTCTAATACAGTCGAGGCAACCTTTTTGCTATTGATGTAAGTGTATAAGGTCGAAGAAGGCAATAAAAGCCGGGATTTTTTCCTTTCTTCAACTAACAGTTCACAGTGTAGAGCTCAGTTTTAAGAAAACGAAAATGTGTAAAAGTGGATTTCGCAAAAAGTGGCATTTATTCCCTTCTTTCAAATGGTGATTCATATGTAAGTTATATGTGGAGCTATACCTCCTAAAAGGCTGAGCGTGACTTGATCTTATTATTATTCTAAAAAATATGGGCAAACTTATTTTTGATAGGAAATGATCAATAATGAATCGTATAACACCAGAAAAACTTAGCAACAAAATGTTTTAAGCTTTCTACCATTTCTATTTACTCTATAAGGTTGTGTAAGGAAATTGGAAAGTTAAAACCAAGGTGAATTAATTTTATCAGGTGGTGTTGATTCTAAAACTTGTACAATGTATACAAATTTTGACATGCGAGCATCTAATTTGCGGAAAAAAGTAGAACAGCTGTGCTTATATATAACCTGTATAAATCCACCTTGGTTAATAATAATTTAGCATTACGGGGCTGCCAGCATATAACTTAGTTAAATAACAGCTCTGAAGTTCAATGTAACGGAAATATTGACGACAGCTTATCAGATTGTTTCAAAGCATTTAATGTCAAGTCTAACTGAGCGCCCACACTGCGAGTAACGTCCAAATAAAATTTCGGTATTTTGTGGAAGTTTCTAAGCCTACTACGCTTATTCTATTGTGATTTACTCAAATGAATTTAAAAGTCTGTGCATAAGATTAGAGGTTTGAAACTTTTCAAAAGTGTGCTAGAAGTCTATTGATGCTTTGGTAATCCACCAATGAAATGCAGGCATATAGACATACTTAGCCCCAAACAAATAATTTTTTTTTTTGTTAAATAAGAAAAAACAAATACCACTTTTCAGTCTATATAAAGATCAAAGATTTTTCTTATTTGTGATGCGCTCTAAAGTTATTCAATCTTAATCATGATGAACTTTCCTCAAAAACGGCATAGATTGCCAAGTTCAGAAGACTATAAAATAGGAACCATAAAAAGTATCGGACTAATTCTTACGCTATGTGATACGTAAGAATAGAATATATATGTCGAATTTCGTTTTTACTCTAAAGTGTCGAGCATTTCGTACAAAAAACTTTTCTGTATGGATTTTAATGGGCTTAAGCGATAAACCACAGCTGATTGCTAGAATGTACTGCATATAAATTAGCTTTTTGCATTTTTCGGTAAGACTGCTAATAAAAATAATGTTATGGAAATAGTTGTACTAACAAAGAATTTTCCACTTGAACAAATATTTTTTAGATAAAGAAACTACATTTGAATTTTGCTTTAGTACCACCGTTACAAAAAAGCACCAAAAATGAAACTAAACAAGTAAAAGTATTATATTCGTCTATGCCGAATATTATATAACCTTCACCAATAACCACGGACTCAAATCTAATGGCAAGAGAGGAATTTTGTTCATTTTTATGGTTTTCAACACCAATCTACTAGAAACAAATCCTGATATATTAGCCCAAGTCCGTAGTCTTTAACTTTTCTGGGTACTTCGGAAAATCGATTTGACGTACACACAGACGGACATCGATAATAAGTGACCCGGTCTATGACAACACCCATTATCTCTTTAGTTTTTTGTCCTCTCTCGATTGCGGCTAGTGCCATGTGCGCACGAACTCTAGTTTCGGAGTTATCAATAAAAAACTAAAGTTGCTTTTTTCACCGCTTTGAAATTTTCAAAAAGGTTGTTGTGTCTATAACTTGGTCACAAAAGTGACCCGGTCTATGGTCACACCCATTATCACTTTAGTTTTTTGTCCTCTTTCGATTGCGTGTAGTGCTATGTATGCAAGAAGTCTAGTTTTTGAGTTATGAATAGAAAAAGGGTATGACAACACCCATCATTGTTGTAATTTTTTGTCCTCTTTCGATTGCGGGTAGCGCCGTGTGTGCACGAAGTCTAGTTCCTGAGTTATTAAGGAAAAATAATAATTATTGGCTAATGTGGTCGTTGCAAAATATCGCTGTAATATTTTAGTGACATTCATATAATTAGATTCTAGGGCTTTTGTTGTTACACACAACGTTTTACTTATTTAAAATTTAATTTAAAATCATGTGGTAATTAATGTTTTAATTTTACCCATTTCTGTTCAATCTTTGCTTACATTTGTTCTGTTTCCTGGGAAAAAGTTGCTAAAAGGTTAATTTTTCTATACATTACTAAAAAAATAAGTCATGTCCATAAGAGTCAACTTTTGCTGCGCCACTTTTGTGAATATGGGAGAGAGAGGTGAGAAGATTGGAAAGGGCTTCATGTCAGGGATGGCATATGAGATTTTAAAACTGTACCAATTGTTGTCTAAAATTGTACTTTTTGGAACCAAATTGTAACAAAACAGGTTTTAAGTATAGAAAATATTAAGTATAGAAAATATTTAACTTTTCTATCCATACATATGTAAGTATATACAGACTACTATCTGTGGCGAAAAGGAAAGTGTGCATAAGTCGGATCTAAGAATTCCTAATAGAAAATGGGTCATTAATTTAAGCAAACTTACTATTGGAAGGTAGAAGAATAAAGTTCCGAAATATTTGCCTTTACTACAATACAAATACATAAATTTATTAAAATTAATTTAAAGCAAGAGCTTTAAATTCCAGAGACTACGTTTTGTGAGCTGGTCTTATCTGACACTTTAAATATTCTCAATATTTCGAAAAATTTAAATTTAATATATTAAATCTTGCGTACGTACGAGTGGACAAAAAGGACTAATATTTTATGAAAATAAAAGAGCTGCAATAAGGAGATTTTCTAAAAAATGGAAAAATTATGAATTGTACTAAACTAGCAAGTGGTGTACCATTGTACTTTTCAAGTTCAATTTGTACCAAAAGTGGTACAATTGTACCAATTTCGCCATCCCTGCTTCATGTACATGCAACTCTCTTGTTTTCTTCTTCGTAATATTAAGCAACAACAAAACCTATGTAAAAAAACAAAAGCTGTGCAACAAAAATTTCATTATATGGACACGAATGCAGCTTCAAAAGAAAATTTAAGAAAGTTGCAGAAGCAAAAGTTGACTCGTCTGAACATAGACTAAGCAGACGGTAACCAAAATACGTAATTGATAAGATCATGGTAGAATAATATACAAGGTAGCCCTGGAACGGCAGCTGATTAGTTTTTCATTTGCTTTTTTCATGCTATGAACCGTCAAATCTTGTGTATATGTGAAATAACTACGTTGCACGCACAATACCACACGTATATTTGCTGCTTATGTTCTACAAACACAAACATAACCTCTCTATTAATGTTTGACATTTCGTACCCCAAATGTACATTTGATTAGTTATGCGGCTACCTGTTATATTATTCTACCATGGATAAGATGAGTGTTTTAGGTAAAAATTGTGTAGTGTTGGCAACGCCATAGTGGACTTTAGTACTTACAGCGATCTCAGCTATTTTTCAATTAGTTAAATAAATTGAGCAGAGCAGTTTTCCAGACGGTTGTAATTTTAATATAATTATTACTTATTTAACTGTCTATGACAATATTTTTTGTGTGTGTCCATAGTTTTGTTTGATTTAATTGTACGCAACAATATGTTCAGCACCAATACAGCTCGTGGTCTATTGCGTACCAGTCTCGTAAGTTATATTTTCTTTATTATCACTTGGGGCATGCAAATGTTTTTAAAAAAAATTTTGGTTTTAGTTTCATCGTTGCAAGAGTACTTTGGTAGTTGCCGAACATAATAATGAGACTTTAAATCCTGCCACATTAAATACCATTGCCGCTGCGAAGAAGATCGGTGGTGACGTCACAGTCTTGGTAGCTGGCACTAAGTGCGGCCCCGTAAGTTGATTAATAAAGTTTGCATGAGTTATGATAGATATTGTACTGAGTATAATTTAAAATTTGTTTATAGGCTTCAGAAGCTGTATCGAAGGTGGAAGGTGTCGCCAAGGTTTTGGTAGCTGAAAATGATGCCTTCAAGGGTTTCACAGCCGAGTCCATGACTCCTTTGGTAGTAGCTGCCCAAAATCAATTTAAATTCACACACATTTTGGCTAGCGCTACTGCTTTTGGCAAAAATATTTTGCCCCGGGTGGCTGCCAAACTGGATGTATCACCTATTTCCGAAATAATCGATGTAAAGAGTGAGGACACATTTGTACGCACAATTTACGCCGGTAATGCCATTATGACTTTGCGCTCCAAGGACCCTGTGAAAGTTATTACTGTGCGTGCCACTAACTTTGCTCCCGTCGCAGCCTCCGGCGGCAGTGGCGCTATTGAACAAGCACCAGCTGGTGATTATGCTCAAAACTTGTCTCAATTTGTCAGCCAAGAATTGACCAAATCTGACCGTCCTGAATTAACTAGTGCCAAAGTGATTATATCTGGTGGTCGTGGCTTAAAATCCGGCGACAACTTTAAAATGTTATATGATTTGGCTGATAAATTTGGTGCTGCCGTTGGTGCTTCTCGTGCTGCTGTCGATGCCGGCTATGTACCGAATGATCTGCAAATTGGTCAAACTGGTAAAATTGTTGCCCCTGATCTATACATCGCTGTGGGCATTTCTGGCGCCATCCAACATTTGGCTGGTATGAAAGATTCTAAAACTATTGTAGCCATTAACAAAGATCCCGAAGCTCCTATTTTTCAAGTAGCCGATATCGGCTTAGTAGCTGACTTGTTCAAGGCTGTACCCGAATTAACTGGCAAGTTGTAAACTTCTCCTTTTCAGCCAACAGAGATTATGAAACACGCCAAACTTCCAAACCATTTCCTTGTACACCTTGAACAAATGGTCGATCGGAATAATTGACTTCTTATGCATTGTATGGGAAGTATAATTGGAACCTAGTGCATTTAATAACAAAATTAGCTCAATTGTAAGTCTAACAAAAATTTAAATTTTATATTCATATATTTCATAATATTTTATGCAAACATTTTTCTACTAAAGTGTATTTATTATCTATCGCTTTAAAGAATAAAAGCTTTTAAATCTTGTAAAAAAAAAGAAAATTATGCGATCGACCTGTCAGGCATTTGAGTATGTCATTGTTGTTATTTTACATTATTAAATCTATTCTTATCAATTGACTTGTTATTTTATTAAAACTTTGAAAACATCTTTCACGTGAGTTCACAAGATGGTTATGCATCCGATCTGCTGCCGTAAGATACTTTAATGTCAGTGCTATAATATAACATGTAAAGTTGTTATTCGGGAAAAAAACTTTAAATCTTCAACCAAACCTATGATGTAATACAACACGAAGAGAATTTTGAAGACATTTTAATATTTCGTGACATTAATTACAAATTTTGTAACTTGATTTGTTTACTTTTTTAGATATTTCGCCGTAATCAAGACGCATTTAAAGTCAGGAGGCTTATTCTGAATTGCGATGCGAAAGTCAATGCGATTCGAAAATTATAAATTAAAGTAGATAGATTTTATAATCCAAACTAGGTTAGGAGGGCAGTCACGACTGCAGAAGTGACTGACTTGGGTCCGTTGATTCGGTCCCTTTGTGATACCCTAGAGCAGACAGGGCATAGAAATTACGAATGCCCTGCCGCCTAATCCAAACTAACAAAAATTTTAATTTGACGTTTATTTGGTTTTTTATTTATTTATTTATTTTTTGACCAGTGTTGCCCGAATTTGAAATAAAATTCGAATGCGAATGCGAAAGTCTTATAGCATACCAAATTTCTTTCGCATCGCATTTCATTTGCGCATCGCATTGACTTTCGCATCGCAATTCAGAATAAGCCTCCAGGTCGTAACACAAATTAAAATTCCGTATAAATTTTTTTAATAGTCCGGCATGCATTACTTTTATTAAAGAAAAACATTTGCATACTTTTAGGCTTTTCTGTAAGTGCTCCCAACAAACATTTTCAATATTTTTTTACCGCGAACGAGTTCCAACAGAATTATCTGAAATTCAACATATGACAATACTTTCTCCTTTTGATACACTTCTTTAATATGTATAGGTTTTTAAACTCAAATTAGTCCTTTTTAAAATCAAATCCAATTTTAAAAAAACTAGATTTTTCCAAATCAAATTCAGCATTTTTCAAACTGAATTCGGTATTTTACAAACCAGGATTTTTCAAAATGGGAAAAACTCAATTTGATTTGGAAAATTCTGAATTCGTTTTTTAATAATCTGAATTTGATTTGTAAAATTTGAAGTTAATGTATAGGTTATATGTAACCATGGTATAAGTATATATATTTTTATATCATGTATGTAACTATGCCAAAGTCAATAGTAAATAGAGTTATCAAACCGATTTTCGAATTATTCGAAAACCGGGCTTTTATTTTGCCCAATTTTCCACGTTTTTAAACCGGGGTTTCAAAACCAAGATTTTCAAGTTATTCGACAAACCGGAATTAATCGAAAAAATCGAACATTTTTTTTAATACAAAAAAATAAATGTTATATTCGGGTATGTTCTGTATTTCATGTGGAATGAAAATGTGTGGAATTATCAAAGCATTGTTGTTATAAATACTAATTTACAACAACAATGCTTTGATAATTCCGCACATTTTAATTCCACATGAAATACAGAACATGGCCGATTATTTAGCTTTTATGCGATTATTTTTAATAGGCAGCCATTAAACTATTTGATTCACTATCCTAAGCGATCATATTATTCATTAACAGTAAAATCTGATTTTCCTGTGAATGAAACAAAGTGTGCTGTTGGTGCCAAACCATCACACAAAAAAGAGGCAAAAACATATGTTTCGGAAATATTTATGTTATTTTACATTTTTCGGCAACTAATTTACAAGAATATACAACAACTACATATTGTTATTTGTAACGCAAAACTCCCCAACTAACATTTTCATTATTTGTAACGCAAAACGCCCCAACTAACATTTTCATTATGTTAAAGGAGAGCCAAAAAACATGCTCCAGGTAATTTTGACTGGGCTATATTTTGTGAACCGTAATAGGTAGGCACTGAAAATTCTCCCAGGGTGTGTATTATTATGGCTGCTAATGGCGATATTTTTTTTGTTAGTTTGGGCGTTTGAGTTTTAGGTAACGATATATTAAGCGTAAGTCTAATTAATAAATAAAGCAGACATTGCTATTTTTTATAAAATTCACTTTTTATCGCATAGAACATATAAGTTTGTGAAAATTTTCGAAAAAATTTGCAAATCGAACTGATGTCCTTCACAAGACAAGTTGATGTGCCTCTGATTGTCAAACAACACATATGTATATACAAATTTCTTTGCGTATTTTTGTATGTACAGTGAAACTTCGATATAACGAATTCCAAGGGGGTCCGAAAATACTTCGCTATAGCTGTTGCTTCGCTATAAATATAATCAGCAAAGCCTTCATATAACAAAATTTTAAGAAATACCAAAAAAAATCGTTATAACTATAGTTTTCTTTGCTTTAAATTTTATTCTTACTTCGTTGTATAGAGGCTTTTGTACGAGTACTTCGTTGTATAGAGGCTTTGCAATTGCGCTTGTAAATAAATTTAGACTTCATTGTTTTTATAACGGGACTTTACCATTTAGGATTTATTCTGATTTCGTTATATTGAGGCATATGAATGAATATTTCGCTATATAGAGGCTATTTTGCGCAGAATTTGTTCGTTATAGCTATAGTGTATTTTTGTACGAAAATCTTTGCAATAAAACGTACGTTATATTGAGTTTTTCGTTATAACGAAGCTCGTTATATCGAAGTTTCACTGCATATGGTTTTTCACAATCAGAGAACACGGTGAATTTGATCAGCTGAGCTGTCACATTTAGTTGATATAAATATACTTTACTCAGAAGAAAACAAATTTAAACTTATTTTATACCTCGTTTCTGAAATTTATAAAAAAAATACTAAAAACCGGTTATTCGAACCAGTTTTTAATAGAACAAATCGAAAATCGGTTTTTAGAATTACGCTTTTTCGAATTATTCGAAAAGCTATTTTTGGTATATGTCGAATATTTGATAACGCTTATAGTGAGTGGTGAACCAGTACAGTTTTAATATCGACATTTCCTTCATGGTAGTATTTTTGTATTAAAAATTCTTTGGATATTTTTCCAGCTATAAATAATAATCAAAATATATCATAAAATCTTAAGTACCACATTTCATCTTGATTGTATCTTCCATAAAGATAGGAGCGACAGATAACAGGTAGTCTCTTATTTAATAATGCCATTTATGTAAACAAGTTTATTATAACAAGTCTGCTAAAGTTATCTAAGTTCTGAAAAAAGTGAATAAGCTAAACACTTGATTTTATTAAAACATTTACTTTGTATTAAAGTAATTTCTGGTTAAGAAAGAAAACATAATAGTAGACTGATATGTCGATCCTTACATACTACATATGTATGTACATACATATGTATATTACTTGATTAATTCATAAAAACTGGAAAACAAACACACTTTCCTTTTGGGACTATTAAACTTTAATGACACAGTAACAGCATTAACGAAAAACACAAGAAAAATATCACTTAAACCCTTTTTTCTAGTTATCACCATATGTACTAGTATGGTGGCATTGTTGATAAGGATTTGCCTTGTTTTTGTCTTATTTTATTTGTTTTTGCTCTTTGTTTTAATGTCAAATTAACTTGACAACATTTCATAGAACGTCATATGTAGGAGGGCAATCTCAAAATTACTGACTTAATCACCCCTATCGCGAATAACAAGTGAAATTTTTGTTCCCATGAAATTTTCATTTCCCTTCGAGGGAAAATTGCTATCGTGAAGTTTCCGTTAACATTTTTTCCCGCTATCAGTTTGTAGTGAATGTAAAAAAGGAAAGAAGCTTAATAAAATAAATTAAAAATTAAAGAAGTTTTTGTTTAACATTAAAAAAAATACAGTGCTAAGAATTGGAATTATCTTATCATTCCATGAGGAATCTAAACAAAATCGAATTGTTCTTCCAGGTTCGTCATGATAGGGGTGAATGTATAACAAGCTGCTCATATTGATCGACATGTTTTAATGTTATAAGCGAATGTTCGAAAATGTTTAACAGTAGGCTCAAAGGAGAGAACCGTTTCTAAAGGAATTCCACGGAATTTTTCACCCAATATCGACGCGACAGTATTTTCACCTTAATTGTTTGCTTCGGTGGAATCATAATCTAGAAAGCACTATTTTAAATGTTTAGAGTACAATCAAGTTTATAGGCTTCAGAGGTCGAAAATCAAGTTACCGTAAGATAAAATGGGTGTGCCACAATGAGGAGTACTGTCACCTATACTATTCAATATTTATCTTGCCGAAATTCCCACCCTACCTCAGGAAGTGCCGCTGGTGTCATACGACGATGACTGTGCATCATATCATCCTGTGTAAACATCCCTGACAAATGTGCCAAAATAAATCAATAACATTATGGACTATGGTAGAATAATATAGAAGGTAGCCTTGGAACGCCAGCTGATTATTTTTTTATTTGCTTTTTCATGGTACGAACTGTCAAATCTTGTGTATGTGTGAAATAACTACGTTACACACACAATACCACACGTATGTTTGCTTGCTGCTTTTGTTCTACAAACACACACATACGCTCTCTATTAATGTTTGACATTTCCTACCACAAAATGTACATTTGTATTAGTTATGCGGCTATCTGTTATATTGTTCTACAATGTTATAGACGTTCTGAAAAAACCTAACTTGAAGCTATCACCCTCAAATTCGTCGGTGCCACCTTTTACCACTTGGTTTAAAAAACCAATGATGCAATTAGACATCTCTGTCGACGGCAGATGTATAGCTAGTCAAAATCCCAAAATTCTAGGTATAGTCTTTGACAGCCTCCTTCACTTCTCATCGCATGCCATCTACATATATAAACCCAAAAGTGAAATCCAAAACAAGGGACATGAATAAGGAGATCATAGTAGCGACACCCTCCCTCCTAAATTACGCTGCCCGTTCTTTAGTGACACCCAATAGCGAACATTGCAAACGACACAAAACAATTCACTCCGAATCGCAACAGGATGAGTAAAAATTACCAACATTGATCACCTTCATGAGGAGACATTAATGCTACCAGTGAGGCACCATAACGCAAGGCTAACAAAGCAGTTCCTAATGGGATGTCATCTGTCGAACCACCATAATCATCAAATTCAGATCTAGAACGCTCTTCCAAGACACATCCGATTAGATTTAAGGCGATATCTTCCAAGACACATTCGATTAGATTTCCGCCGATATCGCGAGAACGTCAACCAAATGTCTGTAGTGAACGCCATGAAAATTTTGCATCAGCAATTGGTCAATGAAACTGTAAATAGTTATACATAGATGCAATAGGATTCTCAATAACCGACCTCTCGTGATTTTGGAAAGTGAGCGCCAACTGTCTTGACAATCTCGCTCACTCCTGGCACAGTTAAGAGGTGGCTGGAGCAGTATTCTAAACTACTACTAGGAACAAATAGTTCCAGGTGCCGAGATTGTCTATAGAGCCCTAACGATACTGCGCATCTGTTCAACCAACCTAATAGGTCCACATCTCTTCGCGCTATGGCTAATACTTACTGAGGTGGCAAGATTTCTCAAGCTTCAAGCTCCACCCAATGACACTCGTCTTAATACTAATTTTAAAAATTCTAAGATTTTTCAGAATGAACTCCCGACAGCAGAAGCGCTATTGCAACAACAACAGTCAAGTCTGCACCAGGATCATCAGTCGTCACAATATGCTTCAACGGCTGCCTCGATTAGATTTAGTATTTTTAAAATAAGATTTTGGCTGCAAAACTTCGTACAAAATGTTATTGAATATTGATTTAGCGTCGTCCAATTTCAGGAGAGTAGTTAACAAACTCTAGGTGGCGAACCCGTGAAACAATTCAATTACTGAATGAGATATTTCCTGGTTATGTAATTCCGCAGCTCGGTAATAATAATTATCCTCCCTATATTGTAGGCCACCAGTCGCCAAGTGTTTGGAATACAACTGGTAGTAGTTTTCGCTACGAGGTTAGATCGGAGACTTATGGGCCGATTGTGGATTGCAACCGAACCTTAGTTGGGTTTTCCGTTTCCAAAACGATATTACGGATGGCAACTATCAACTGGGAGCTGTTAATTTCAGTTGCTATTTAGTACTTTTCTGGCAACCACAAATTTCCACTTGCCGGCTGGCAACGTAACAGAAGTTTGGTTGCTATCCATAATTGACCCATTAATTCTGGTACCATGGGAGGCAGGACTACCAGTAACTTCGGTTCCTGCCTATGGTTACAGCCCCTTAAGGATCATCGTAGTGGTTGTGGCTTAAAACCAAATCGCGGATAGAGCCCAAGCTTAGTGTGGATTACAACCGGTGACAAATACATCTGTAGGAGTTTTATGGGGACGGTGTTGGACGCATTGTATTCTCCCAGTGTTAAGAGCACTGGTGAGTTAAGTAATATTGTTATAACACGAATCTGTCTCCCTAGATCATCTGATTTAACATTTTATTTATTGCTTTTTTTGCTAGATTAAGTTGTTCTTGGACCGTCCTCGTAAGTTTTCCTACGAAATTACACATTGAATGGAAGATTAATATCAATTCAAAAGAACATTTCTTACAGATGTGTGTGTACTTTAAATTAGAGATGGACACTGATCACTCGTTTATTGTGAAACAATCACGTGATATTGCTTGTAAAAAAATCGGTGTGAGTGAGCGACATATTTTATTATTCTAAAATTAAATGGCGCCAAAATGCCAAGGTATCACACAGTTAGCTGCTTCCTTTCAAGAACTGTATGCCAGCGAAGAGGAAGTAGGAACTCCTAACATACACTGCTAGAGTTTTTTTATGGTCTCCACCAGTAACAAACAAATTAAAACCAGTTGCACACAACAATGTACAAGTCGATAACAAGTTGGTTGATTCGATGGAATTTTCTTTGATTATGGCACTTGCTATCGAACAATATAAATAAATTATTCGATAGCGATAATCTCAAACTAAAAAATCTCGATCGAATCGGCTCGATATCGATGATTAGACCCCTGCAGATGTTTTCGAGCTATATTTTTCTAAGGTGATTTGTGGCGTCTATCAGGGAAACTAGTAAGTTATAGATTTCTGCAATACAATTGAAAATTTTGGTAATAAGTATAATTTAACATTTGGAACGATTTTCCGTCATCCCACGTCAAATTTGGTTAATAAACAGACCGGTTTCTGCTGTGTGCCAGTGTTCTTTGAACACTAAATCGTTTATTATGCTGTCCTTTGTTTCTTTTATAGTTCGTTTGTATACCTAACTTCCTCTATTGATCCCTTTGTGTTTTCTATCTATCTCTCTCTCTCACATTTCTCTATGCGTGTGTGTCTCTCCCTATATCTGCTACCTGTTCCTCTTTTTTTCGTCTTGCTATTTTGTTTAATATTTTCTTTATAATGTGTTCGATTACTAGGCGTTTTATCCCTATTTAGGTAGTAATCTGTAATTGTACGTTTCTGGGTTACCCTTTTATATTGATCATTTCCTATTACGTTGCCTGGGCTATTGTTTTCTTTTGTGTAAAAATATTTTAACTGTTCAAATATTATGTCTGAAGAAGTGTTTATTTATGTATTAATTATTCTTCCGTCAAATGTTGTTGTTTGTATATTTCCATGTTTTCGAATACGTTCAACCGCAGTCCTTTATGTTGTGAATGGAATAGTTTAAAATTTTTTTAAATATGTAATAATTTAACATTTGTGAAATACAATTGGAAAGTTTTGAAATATTAAACAACTAGATAAATAGTTCGTAAGTTCTGAAATTTCTTAAACTCCCGTGAGTGTGCATTATGTGATCGTGAGTGACAAGTTACTCACGAGTCCATCCTTCATTTGTATGTTTAACCATAAACATGCACGTGTGTAATCGTATGTTCATTTGTTTTCAAAACGAGGGTGTGTATTGTTGTTATTATTGTTACCTCGTGTCTGGTTTGATTTTTTAATCACCATGCTAATCGAAAGTAAAACTTGTAAACATAAATATTGTTTACGCACACATGCATAATACTTTAATATACATATTGCTTCTCTGCAATATTTGGCAACCAAGAGGAAGTGGGAAATTAAAAAAGTAATAACAACATTGTAGTTGTAATAAGAAATAATGGTGAAGTGGTTGGCTCGTGATTTTTGCAATATTGAAACCCAGTGAATAGTTTTACAACGTTTGTACTTACCATTGAATATGGTATATCAGTTTATTCAATTTAAAGTGTTGCTTAGTAGTAAACCCCATATATTTCTTATATCTCTTTTGTGTGCTGGTCTCCTACGAATGAGTCGGAAATATCTTCCGCCTCGTGACATTTCTGTGTGATTTGTGTGGCAATTCTGTGTATTTTGCTGTTGGATTTTATACAAAAAGCTACGATATTTTTCTTTGCTCTTTTGCAAAACCATATGCACCAAACACTGAATACCGCTAATATATTTTGTTCTTAAAAGTTGTTCCTATTCAACTAGATTAAATTCAAGGAAAATTTACCAGCAAGGGAAGGATATTCAACATCTTCTATTTTTAGTATCACCATTTTAGCACCACACAAACCAGATATTTCACTGGAAATAATTTAGTATACAATTCATTAACCCTGAAATACTAATACACGAAATCTTACTTGTAGTTTATTTTTTTAATTCCTACTATGTAATTCCTAATATGTAAGTATGTATGATAACCTAACGGTACCAAATTTCAGATGTGCTTCCTGAAAGTGTTTTTGTGCACTAGAAGTCACCGTGTAAAATTAAGCATCATATGTAATTATTTTTAATACACTATGAATTAACATTAACACTCACACATACAAATATTGCTTTTAAGTTTTTTTATGCAAAGAATTGACAAGTTAGTAATTTTTTCTTTGTTTTTACACAATGAATTTGTATTTGATTTTAATTTTTGTTTTTAAGCAAACCCACTAAACCTGTGATTCGAAATAAAAGAAGTTTCGCTAAAGCGAAGATTTTTCGAAACAAAATTGTTTGATAAATGCTCGTGAATCAAAAAAAATTTAATGTTCCGCTAAAGCGAGCTTTTGTCGATAATGTCGCGATAATGTCGCGATAATAAGCGCAATTGCCAAATTTCATAAAATGTGAACGTTCGCAGAATCGAACCATTTTCGATAATTTCTCGAATGTGTAATTTACACTCATGTGTGCAGCGTAAATTAAAATTTGAAATAAATAAATATTCCATTTACATTAAAGTCAATAAATTAAAAAATAAAGGTATATGCCGTTTCCTGATCCATCCCACGTCCTAACGTCTAGGGCGAAAAGGCCGGCAAATACCTGGGATGTTACTGTATAACTCGATTCGAAAAGAAAACAGTTCGAACTCGTATGTTATTGAAATTCGAAATAATTTTTATTCTACTCGAATTACAGATTTGGTTACAGCTTCGCTAACAGTGATATTCAAAATCCGATTCGAACAAGTTAGAATCGCTAATCACCCTTGTTGTCTCTGTTTGGAGTAGGGACGGGACGGGACAGGACGCCAATAAAAAAGCGCCAATTTAGCGCTTTATTCAAAAATTAAAATTTTAAAATTTAAAAAGCGCTAAAACTAAACATAAAAAATTCTTTTGTTTGTTTTATGAAACAGTTGTTTTTTTACGATTTTTTTTAAATCTTGACGACTTTGTGATGAAACACACCAAGACTGTAAAGACGACTGGAAATCAGCTAGAGAGCAATAAGGCCCATAATAAAAACGACAACCGAAACGACAAATTTCTCATTCATTTTATTAAAATTTTTCCTTTTCGTTTTATTTTTATTTTTCTTCACTCAAATCTAAAGTTTTGTCTAAAAAAATAATGAAAACTTATGAAAAAATGGTAACTTTTTTGTGAGAGTAAAACTTTTAAAACAAATGCAACTGAAAATACATCTCAAAATAAAATAAATTCTATTTCAAAACTGCTACAGTTGGCGTGTTTAAAATGTCAATTTGTGTGCAAAAACACGATGCGCCGGAGTTCTGTTTCATCATTTTGACGGTTTTATTCCCCAAATTGAACGATTTTCGGAAATGACTATCTAGCAGCACTGCGTGTCATATCTCTAATATCAGCACCAAGGCGAATTCATACTAGGTGGCCGCAAGAGCCCTGCTGTTTACGTAAATGTTGACACATTTGGCCTGTCAGCAGTGTTAATGTATCAACTTTTTTGACAGCCCAAATGTAAGTTCTCCACGGCGAATTCTCTTGCGACTACCTGGTGTTGATATATCTTGATCAGCACTTTAAAACCCCGTATATACTAGAAATAAAAATCTTACCAATAAGACAGAAAACGTCGGCAGAATAATGGAGCAATATTGCTTTGCTGGAAAACACATATACACAATTTTAAGGCAACTAAACAACAAAGTTCTAATGCATTTCATTTTATTTAATTTCTTCCTGTTTTGAAGTTATTTTAGCCACGGAAGCCACTTTCCAAAGATTTTTCTACAATGTTATTTAGCATTTTAATAAAAAAATTTAATATTAATATATTTTTTAAATAAATATATAAATATTTGACATTTTATGTTAGCCATAGTTGTTAATAACACTACGTCTTGACGAGCAAATTTTTTACTATAACAATGAACAAAACGTTGGCAGAGCTGTTAACAAAAATTTGTTGTGGAGAGTACGTACAATATACATACTATTGTGAGACCTAGTTATATTAGGTTAAGGTAGTGCGGCAGAGATAACAAATTTCTTTTGTTTGTTGTCTCTTTTTTTCGCATTTAAAACAATGCTTGTTGTTAAGACATCGTTGTTCTAACAATTGTTATAACAACGTTGTCATAACAATGACAAAATAGTAACAACAGCGGTCCAGACGTGACAAATTCTTGTGCTAACAATTGTTATAAGAAATAATTTGCTCATCAAGGAGCCCTGTAAAACATTGTTAACAATTATTGCGACATATTTTGAGAGCAATAAATATGGACAAAAAGGAGCAGTATACTATAGAGCAGTGATTGTCACTCCATAGCCTCACGAGGCAGTCAATAATCGTATTTTTCACACAGACACGGTCGGCAATTGACATGTATACAACACAGGGATGGCATATGACATATGGCATTCCTGTGTTGTATTCATGTCAATTGCCGACCGTGTCTGTGTGAAAAATACGATTATTGACTGCCTCGCGAGGCTATGAGTGGCAATCACTGCTTTAGAGATAACATAACTTTGACATTTCCTGCCATAGATGTTAACATATCTATTCCTAGTCTAGACGGGGTGTAAGGAAAATTACAATTAATATTATCAATGTTATTTGTGAATCGTTTTGTTGACTGGGAAATTTAAAAACAATCTTTCCAAAGACAAACATAAGTACATACTCGTATAACCAAACAATGATAACAAACAAGAGGTACAACTTTTTTATAAGTAGAGTAGGGTACATAGTGTTCGAATAAATAAAAAAAATAAATAATCCAAACTGAATCGAACCAATACAGTGGTAGTGAGTGATCATACAACAAAGTAGTTGATTATATGACGATTACACAAAAATCTTTTGAATGATGCAGTAACTTTTCAAACTTCTGAATGAGCGGTTGACTCAAACGGTTAAAATTATAAAATAAGCAAAAAAAAAGAATATAAAAAAGGAAAAATATCATATAGAAAATAATAAAAAGAAAAGCAAATAAAAAGGAAAATGAATAAAAAAATACGCGTGTGTGTCATAGGAGCTGGTACAGCTGGTTTGTCGGCGATTAAAAATACTTTAGAACATCACTTGGAAGTAGTTTGTTATGAAAGGGATGATCAGATCGGTGGCACGTGGGTATATGAAGATACCGATGCCACTGTTCAGTGTGATGAGGAAGTACACAGTAGTATGTATCAGGGTTTAAGGTAATAAAGATAAATGCATACGTGACTTGTTTATTAAAATTTAACAATAAATTTTTTATAAATGTAGAACAAATTTGCCTAAAGAAGTTATGGGATTTCCCGACTTTCCTTATCCCGAGAAGTATGACTTATCTTTTATTAGTTCCGCCGATGTCTTAGACTACTTGAATCTCTATGCTGATCATTTCAAACTAAGAAATTACATTAAGTTTGAACATGAAGTGATACGTGTTAAACCACGTCTTAATAGTGAATGGGAGGCAAGTAATTTTTATTTTACATACGAGTACATATTTATTTTTTCTTATTTTGCATGATGTTTGATAATCTGGATGATGCAATTATTAAATATATTTAAATACTTAAGTTTGAGACTAAAGTTGTTTTTCATTAAAGAATTCTGTTTTTTTTTCTTTTCATTTCTTTTTACTGTTATCAATTAGGTCCATGTTCTAAATCAAAAGACCAGTAAATTAAGTGTAGAATATTTTGATCGAATTTTTGTTTGTAACGGCCACTATACTAAACCTCAGTACCCGCAAATTCCTAGAATGGATGTTTATAGTGGCCTTCAAATGCACAGCCATCTTTATCGTTCTCCCCAAAAGTTTAAAGGTAAGTTTAAAGAATTAATAGTAAATAAATTGGCAACACTTTTTCGCCTAGCTTATCACCAATATTGATGAAACATAATAGTTTAAAAAGTATTTTTCTATAGATACCCAGCAGCTAAATTTACAACTAGATACGCTTTGTGACAGTCATGTTACTAGTTGTAATGTTACTGGTCAAAAAAGGACAGTCATATTCCTAGTTGTAGCAAGACTAGTAACGATACTAGTAAAAAAAGAACAAGAAAAAAATGTCAGGTATACGACTTGTATATACATACATAAAACATATTTTTAACTTAAAAAAAAATAAGTAGAAAGTGGCTCAGTGGATAGAGTACTTGCCTTGAAATATGAGGAATGTGTGTTCGTAACCAGGTTAAGCCAAAGTTTTTTAAGAGTTACAAAATGTAAATAAACAAACTAGTCAGAGCACTAGTTTACAACAACTAGGCTTCCAACTGGGATATAACTGTATACAAATGAACTAGTTGGGCTCCTATGACAATCTAATGTTAAAATCGATATATGAAAAAAGGACAGATGGGCAACTAGTCTGAAGTAAAAAACAACTAGTATAGTTCTAACTACATACTAGTTACTTTGTCTGCAGGGTATGCACAATATATTTTTCTTTCTAAAAAAAACGCTTACAAGCAAAACCGGTTAAGGATCTACCGGGCGGGATCCTAGCATTAAGAAAAAGTCCCCGCTTGGTGCACTTTATGAACCGGCAGAATTACGAAAATACACGTTTGTAAAAAATTATCATTACAGTCACCAACAACTGATGCACATTATTAACAATTCGTGCCTCAATTGAAATGCATTATTGTTGAAGATACGTAGTCACAGAACGACGCCGCATGTCACAAAACGCGATACAATTAATTTAGTGAACCGTACCAAAAAAATTTTATATACTTACGTGATATCGCTTAGTCTCGGTTCACACTATGAAAGTTTTCTTTCAGAAAGTCTGAGTATTTTGGAGAGAGATGAGAGAAGAATGGGAAGGGGTACACGCTTTCATGTTCTTTGAAATTCCATTTTGTTCTGTAATTCGTAATGGCCAACCGGATGTTCGCTGCTGCTTAATTTCACATTTTCTTTTAAATTTCATTGAAAAATTTCAATGTGTAGACATGAATGAAAGTTTAAAAGAGAATCAAAGAAAATTTCTGAAAGAAAGCTTTCATAGTCGGAACCGAGACTTATATTTTGAAAAAAAAAACTTTTTTGTTTGCATTTTTTTTTTGGCGATTTTCTACATTTCGAGCTTGTGACATATTATGTGCCAAACAAATAATAACCTGACGGTATATAGACTTGTGACAATTTGACGTTCTACAGCGAATTGACAATCTATTCGCATATATGTAATATTCCATAAGATCTTTCAAATAAAAAATCGCAACGTCAACTTACCCCTCTTGGAAATCTTTTGTATTCTTAAAAGACTTATTAAGGTGGGTCCTTCAGATCTCGATTTGCGCCGAACGCATTTTGCGACGCATTTTAGATAGTGTGGACGTGTGCAGCGCACAGAAACAACACAAGAATTTTCGTCACTTCAACGCACGCGATCCATACCTTGTTGGTTTTTTGACGAACAACACAAAAATTTGCGCCGCATGCATTCAACTAAAATTCATAACTCAATTGTTAAACCTCTAAAGGCACTTAGCTAAAAACATGAATGTATACTGTTCCAAAGACTTGGGCAAAATAAACATTAAAGTCCCAGCATTGAAAATATCGATGACATTTCACGCTGGTAAGACAGAAATCAAAAAGCTTAAAATAGTTGAGCATAATAAAGAAAAGACAGTTAGTGAAGTTCCGAACCTTTACAAAAACCTCATTAATTGATACGTACGACTCGCCGCGAGATGGCGACAAAATCTGTTGGTTGGGCTTACCAAAGTAAGTAGGATTTTCGCTAGGGTGTTGTTGCTGTCGTCGTTGGCAGTGTAGGTAAAAGGGCTCTGATGAGAAGACTGTGGTGGTCTCGAAACATTTGATGTCAGTTCAACCTTCCGTACATCCAAATTTTTCTTTTAATTTTCAATATTTACATGCTTTAGAATTTCTTTCTTAAATATAAAAAAAAATAGTTTCATCGAAAGATTAAATTAAAAACGAACGTAAGCCAAACTAATTAAATAACTCGACTAAAACTCATAACTCAATTGGAAAGTCATACTTTTATTGTTTTTTTTCATTTGCTTGAGCATGAAGACGAAACAATTTTCGTGAATAAATATTTGTGTGATAAATATGTATTTAAAACCTGGTCCACATTTACAAGGTAACATTTGCGTCGCAAATATTTTCTGATGTGGATCTACCTCTACGTTTTTTTTTTTATGAAACTACCCGAACATGTTAATATTAGTCAATTGTTGTCGACACAAAATACACAGAAGTGACACGATGTGTTGTTCTATTTGACTCGCTTACACAGTCGTTTTAAATTTTCATTTTCCTTTGTGTTGTCTTTCTAGCCATGGTGTAATAAGTGTACGGGGTGCAGCAGAAGGCCAGCTGATAATATGTTGCTCTCCTAGTTTTGTGTATAAGTGACGTCAATCGTGTGTATTTTTTGACAAGCATTATCTAGTTTATATTGTATTTATTGCCCTTATGCAGCCACCTGTATACTTATTACACCACGACTTGTTTTCGTTTTGTTTATTTTCCTACCATTTGTAATAACAAATACACTGTATTTGTCTCTTTTTAACAGTCATTTTAAAAAACCTGATTTCTGTGTTTTTTACCTGTCACTATTGTGACTTCTGTATATTTTGTGGTTGTCGACAAAGAGTAGACATGTGAGAATCTTTTGCTGTCGTATTGATGTGACGTCAACGTCGACATTCATAATAGGGGGGATTGGGAATTGTAATAAAAATCTATATGTATTAATAAAAAGTGTTTTCAGTAATAGAAATTAAAAACCGTTTATGCTGGCTTGGAACTTATTTATTATTCCGAGAAAAAAAGACTGCATTTTTATTAGTTGCTATTAATCAGAAATATTTCTTTATAATATAATATGTTTCTATGGTCTAAGTCCACAACCGCAGATGATAAGACCTGCAAAAAATACTAATGAATAAAACAACATAAATATTCTAATTAGTCTGCAAATTAAAAACAACAACAACAACATAACAGTTTTAAAAAATCTCTTCCTGATAAGAATTTATACCTCTATGTCACTGATTAATCTGTCGTTACGAATGCATTATCGGTAAAAAAAGAAATAATAATACATTTGTATGAAACGTATATTCATATAATAAATTATACATTACATATTGTAATAATTACGTTTGGATGTTAAAACAAAAACACTGTATTACAGAGAAAATAGTAATCGTCAGTCATAGGATAGGATGACAATAAGTTCTTACAAAATCATGTAAGAAGTACGAAGTATTTATTATTTGGGTTCAAGATTAGAGACTAACGGCCCCTTTCACAATGTATGATTAAGAGTTAACGTGGACTTTAACCGGAAGTCTTGTATGCCGAACTTGCCGTTAAACTCCACGTTAACTCTTAATCGCACATTGTGAAAAGAGGCGTAAGTTTATGTATCTTCAACTCCAATCTTTGTTTTTGTGTTGACATTTTTTTACATCTACATGTAAAGGGTGTTTTTGTTGGAGGTATAGAACTTTAAATTAAAATAAAGCAAAGAAATATATTTTTAATATCAAATAAACTGGCTTTAGTTAATAGATAATTGAATGATATTAATGTTTAATTATGATTTGATGCATGTGGCCGCCAGAGCTGGCGTGTAAATGGTGCAATCCGGAACTCCAATAACTCGTCAAATGTTGATTTCCAACGTGTTTAATTGTTTTTGGTTTATCGGCGTAGACGAGTGACTTTATAAATAATTCAATGCTGATAAATCACACGATCTTGGTGGCCAATTAACAGAAAAGTTACGTAAAATCAAGACTAACAAAGGATCACTCTGTGTAGTATTTGCCAGCTAAATTTAGGACAAAATACAATTTGTTAACATAATTTTGATCAACTTTGGATGCTGGGTTATAAATTCTGACATTAGCTCCTTTTGTATTGTATTGTAGAAATACATACATACATTTTTATTATTATTAATGTTATTTTACATATCCTATATTAATTAAAATTATATATTTCTTCCCTTTTTATAAAAATAAACTTGCAAAATAGAAATTCTTAAGATATTTTTGTCTCTAAATATTAGATTATTGTGTATACGATAGAGTCTTACCTATCGAATGTCAACTCAATAGCAGGGTTGTCAGGTTTTTTCCGACCTATTCGCCAACTTGATTTTAAAAGTCGCCAAAATCAATTTTATGTAGTTTTTCTCAATATATATTTGATAATAAAATTGTTTTTATATAATACTTTTTTAATATAAATTTTTATAAAATAATCGTAGAAAAATTTAGCAGAAAACCGCCAAAAGTAGAAATAAAATCGCCAAAAATTATTTCTTGTAAATTTTTCTCATCCAAACTCAAAAGCCATTGATGACTATAATTAATATAAGAAAAATAATCAAAATCACATTGTTTTAATTTCTTGCAGACGAGTTTTGGTGGGATTTATTTTTGACAATACTCCTTCAACAAACTAATTTTCCTGAATTACAAAAATTGTTTAGTTCCATTTTGTTAAAAAATAGCCATAAAAATCGCCAACAAATTTATTTCTCGAAACAACAATCGCCATATCGCAAAATCAAAATTTTGGGCGCCAAACAAGTTGAAAAATCGACACGTTAGGCGAGAAATCGCCATATCTGTCAACCCTGCTCGATAGATGTATATGGAGGGATGCCAACTTAGCCCTTTTCGGGGTAGATGTAGCCCGTTTTTAGTTACTCAAAACGCGAAAAATAATTTCTAGCCCCAAACAAAATAACGCGCTAAACTAGCACTTTTTTTCTTTTAGCGCTTTTAGCCGCTTTTTACTTTTTGGTCAATATGGGTACATTTTTCGTTTTTGCGGACTATTTCTTCCTTTATTCTAGCAATATCGACTTGTGAGCTAACATGCCAACATCGTTTTTACTCATTTTCTTTTGTTAGTTTGCTTTTCTAAAAATTCGCTTTTTCTAAAAATTTGACTTGCAATTGCTTTATACGTGTCTTTTTTCTATTTAGCCCCTTTTTAAAAAATTTCTGCGCGT
Source organism: Panzeria rudis (assembly GCA_956483635.1). Classification (NCBI taxonomy): domain Eukaryota; kingdom Metazoa; phylum Arthropoda; class Insecta; order Diptera; family Tachinidae; genus Panzeria; species Panzeria rudis. Next base: position 18,406,255 of record OY101450.1, on the reverse strand, counting down.
TTTGGGTTTTAAAAGTTGGCATCACTATGTAGATGTTTGATTACTCGCATTACGATACTTTTTATTCGATATCGAATGGCATGATGCCAAGGCATATTCATTACAGGTACCAGCATAACTAAAACAAATACAACACCAAAAAACACATCTATTTTGTTGGTAGAAATACCCCAGAAATATGTCAAATCCGTTAACTGTGAGTCGCACACATTCATAAGCTCTCTCAAATTTACTAACACATGCCCGTTGTTGATAGAAAACTCCCAGGCATGTGTCAAAATCTATTGTCTGTGTGACGCACACATTCTAAAATTTACTAAAACAGCTGTTCTTGTGGTGGTACCTGTTCAATATACCTTGCATGATGCCAAAATGAAAGTTTTCGATCAATTCTGCTAGATAGAATCAAATTGTGTAACAACTCGATTTCTAGGACGTTCCACAAAATTTCCATTTTATGGATTGTTACCTTTCGTTTTTGGCCATTTTACAAACTTTCTTCCATTTTATAAAAAATGCACACACATTTACTATAATGTTTAGATTGTTGCTCTGGGGTGGCCATGGAAGAAAAGTTGGCTTAACTCTATTTAAAAACGTTTTTCATAACCATGATTCATTGCACAGAGCATTGTCGAGCTGCAGAATCCAAATTTCATTGGAAACAATCTGTGATCCAAAGTAAAAGCATGACCATTTGAAATGTGTAGGCCTCTTGGCTGGCTTAGAGTATATTTTCTTTATACCAGAGGCAAATACCAAAACATTACCAAGCCACCTCAAAAAAGGTTCAAACGTTATATGTCTTTATGCTTCGATTCTTTGAGAAGACGCACATAAGTTTTTCCAAATGACCCTTTAAATTTAAAATAGAACTCATTTTTTCATAATACATTGTGAAAAAACTGCATTGGCTTGTGGACATAATCCATTGCAAACCCTTACCGGTTTGTTTTATTTTTTCGAGATTTATCTATTATTTTTTTTACGATGTATGTGCTTATATCAAAGCTTTTTAAACTTGTCCTAATTATCTCTGACAAGAATATACTCTTTTTGCTTTTTATTGAATTTAAAAAAATATTCAGCTGGAGTATTCTGCTGTCTATAATAGAACGGATAGCAAATAATTTAATGTCTTATTATTTTCTTATGAGTTTATCTTTATATTATTTATATTAATTAAGTCAATAGAAAGTTTTATTTCTTCGAATTTTTTAAATTTTCGTACTAGATCACACCCGTCGGTCACACCCGTCTCATTTTAAAAATAATTTTTTTATAAGAAAAATAATTTTTTGTCAAACAGTAAATACACAATACAATTAAAAACACTTTGAACAGATCTCTTATACCAAAATTATTGTGTACCTTATAGTCTAGATTTTATAGAAATCAAACTGAAAGTCATACTGGTATGTGATGGAAATCGATCGAAAAAAATGTACATACCACATATTTGGCTATTAGTAGTTTTATGAAATCGAGCGATTTGAAATCGATTGATTTCCATCACATACCAGATAATTTTTTTTAAACTAAAGTTTGTAAGGTCACACCCGTCGCAGCTTTCTGACGACCATTCTGAGCAGAAATCGTATTTTATCAGTGTCTACCCGTTATTCAACGACTTTAAGATTAATGTCCTTGCGAGCCGCAACGTTTTTTTAAGTAAACAGTTTTATATTCGTGATTTATAGAAAAAAATTTTGATAAAATGGTCACACCCGGCTAAATTGAATTACTCATATATTTCTATTTAGTACGTAAATTAATAAAATTTCATTGTTAATATATTCATTAATATTTATTGCCTGCCATAAATTAAAGAAATTCATATCAATATTTAACTTACAGATGAAACAGTGTTAATAATTGGGGCTGGTCCCAGTGGCATGGATTTGACTCAACATATTAGTAAAACAGCTAAACAAGTATTTCTCAGTCATCATTTACCCAATGCTCCGCCTACCGATTTCATGGGTCCCGTTGTACAGAAACCTGATGTTAAATATTTTACCGAAACTGGTGCCGTTTTTACGGATGGCACTGAAGAGGAGTTTGATTGTGTGATCTATTGTACTGGATATCAATACTCATTTCCTTTCCTAAGCTGTGATTGTGACATTTATGTACAAAATAGTCATGTCCAACCCTTGTACAAACAATGTATTAACATTGAACATCCCACAATGGCCATTATTGGTTTGCCATTTTTAGTTTTACCCACACAATGTTTTGATTTGCAAATACGATTTGCTTTGAAATTCTTTAGTAATGAATTAGAATTTCCCTCGAAGGAGGAAATGATGGATGAGCTAAAGCGGGATTTGGAGGAAAGAAGGCAGAAGGGCATGAAGCAATCTGAGGCGCATAAAATGGGACCAAAACAGGTTAGTTAGTGTTCAATAATAATAATTGAAAAGCGTTGCTAATGAATTTATTAATTTTGCGCTTTCTTTTCAGTATGAATATTACAAAGAACTTTCGGAAATGACTGGCATTACAAATATTAAGCCTGTGGTGGCAAAAATTATGAAAGATTGTTCTAAAAAGTATATTTATGAACTGGAAACGTATCGCTCATATCGTTTTAAAGTTATAGATGATGAGAATTTTATAAAAACGTGTACTAAATGATAAAACAGTTGTCAAACATTTTATTTTTTATTTAATTATTAAAAGAAATGAATTTTTAAAGTGTTGGGTCTAAGTTTTTAATAAAATGCTATTGTACAATTAAGTAAATTGTGTAATGTGGATGTAACATTGTTCAGTGTTATGTTTACTTTTTCACTGTCAGGAAAATTTACCAATATTTTCTTTGATAATATTTATTGCATAGAATATTTCAAAACGAAAATAGTATGTACAACAAAATAAGCAATTATATATTGGATAATAGATGGACCGCTTTACATGTGACCGATTCACAACCTTTGTTGTAATTTCCACCAAAAGAGTTCCGAAGATCATGCGTCAACGCTGTTTTACACTATCTCACAAGCCGTACTACTTCTGCAGAAAATGCAACCCTGATCTAATGAGTTTATGGAAAGTTTTAAAAAAACAATAACAACACATTGTATCAGGGTTGCATTTTGTGCAAAGTCGAACAGCTTGTAAGTCTAAAAGCAGCTTTACTAACAAAGACACAAACTACTTTATATATATACATATATATAGCGTCACCTAAAATGCAAAACAACGTATCAAAAATTTTTAAATCGCGTTTTTTTTATTGATTATGATTCTCTTGATGAAACTACATATGTCTCTACAAAATTATATGAGTATTGGTTGAAAAATAACAATTTTACAATAAGAATTCAAAATAATGTATCATGAAGTACATGATTTTCATAAACCAGAATGACGTATAATTGCATTTTTGTAATGGTTTCTTATTATTTTTTAACGAAGGAAGTAAGCCTAGGTCTTTGTCATTGCTTATGACGACTCATTTTGTTAGTGTGCAAAACAAAATCAAAATTGTTAATAAATGCGTTCGAATATATACAATTTTTTAATGTACAAATTTTTCCAGTAAAAACTAATAAGCTAATAATTATTATGCAGATCTCGTTGGACTTTATGTTTCCAGTAGAATTAAATGTTCCAATATGAAGCGGACTTACGTAGGAGAAGCAAAATAGAAATATCCCTACGTTCTTAAATGCAGTACTGCCTGCGCTGCATCAGAATGCCAAACTTCTTTGACCATGTCTATGCAAACCATTTGATTGTGTGATTATTATTTTTATTGATGCATTTGAACACATTTAAATTTACTGTTGCAGCGCAGTACCGCATTTATGAATGTGTGGTGTCTTTTAGTAGTTTATTGAACCTGTAATTTGTCAAAAAAGTTTAAATAATTCATATTTGAAATGTTTGTTTCACTTAGCACTACTTTCATTGATGATACGTCGTTTTGTTTCAGAAATTTACAATTCAAAATAACGTAACACAAATAACTTAAAAAATAATAAAAAAAAAATTTTTTTCTGATAAAATTATATTTAACAAAGAAATATGTGGTAGTTTTTTTAATAAAGAAATATTGTTAAAAAACACCTTTTAAAATAGGATCGTTTTCGAAATCGTTTTCCATCACATACCTGAATATCTTTTTTATTAAAAAATAGATCGGTTATCGCATTTTTAGCTCATATATAAAACAAGTTGAAAAATAAACCGTAATAGTTGTTTCGAAAATTGGAGTACATATTTGAAAACGGATTGGACCCAAATGTGGATTGAACGAAGACGAACCAGAATATTACCTTAACTCGAGTTTGACTTAACTCGACTTAAAATGTTATGATAAAACGACACAGACATATCGCCACCTCAGTATTGGTTTAGCCCATGTGCCAAAAAGTCGGAATGGAGAAAAACTACAAAGAAGATTTTTATAAAGTTTTCTCAAAATATATCCGATAGAATTTTTTTGTATTCTCACCACTGCTTCCGGCATATGTTTGGAAGAAAAATGTACATTTTTGTGAACTTTCATCACTCCGATTAGAAATTAACATATTTTTACTGAAAGTAAAATATCTTGCTTTGTGCTCCAGTAGCCACTTTTTTTATTTTATTTATAAAAAGTAGCTTTTGTTGCTCCATGTGTATTACTAACTGCTGTGTATTGAGTAACTTGTTATTGAGATGAAATTTTCTACTTTTTATTGAAAATAAGCGTATAAATGGTATTAGAAAAGATATTTACATGGAATTAAAAGTTAATATTGATGAAACTTGGTATTTTACTCGATTTCTGATTTTTATTGTTTTATTTAAAGAAAAAAATTATCAAAAATGATGATATCGAGCAACAATGAATGCTTGATATCTCAGAAACCAGGAACAATTTCGCGAAACAGTTTTTTGATTCTGAAAGAGGGTATTCAAAATATATATATACCCCATACTTAACTCAATTTTTTTAAAATGGTCGGTGGGCCAAAACAAGACTGAGGTCGCGATATGTATAATTGACAGACATGCCCAACCATCAGCGTTGCCATTGTTGGTAGGTTCCTACCAAATTTGGTAGGAATTTTTTCGTTTAGTAGGCTTAATCTTTTTTTTTGTACGTTTGAAAATAAATTTATGCATAATTATTTAAGAAGGGGTTTCAATGCAGCTTGTGAATAATTTAATGAAGTTCGTCGATCTTGCGGAATATGTATTAAATTTTCTTTAACCTATGTTGTTTTCTTTTCTAAGCAAACCGTACAAATTTTTTAACTTTATAAATCCATTAAAACTCAAAAAAAATTTTAAAGAAGATGTATTTCAAATTTCATTTCATTTTTATTTGACTACCAGAATGCTTTAAAAAACGTAATCAACAAATTTTAAGAAATTGGTAGGTTTTAAGGGCCTATTCACACACATATTACGTAACGCTATACACCACCCCCCTTTGGAACGCTTTTCACAAAATTTTCAAACAAATCTTTAACCCCCCCCCCTGGAGCGTTACGTAATATGGCAATGGCCCCTAAACGGTTTGATAGATTTTTGTGGAAAAATTTTGCAGTGGCAACGCCATCAACCATACTCTGTTATTTCCAATTTTTCTCATAGCATACCTTTAGGATATTAATAAATTCAGTGCTGCCAGAGCTTATGAGTTCTGAATAATTCATTTCCAAATTGGGAATGGCAGTTAAGAAAATCTTTCAAGTTTCCAGCACCGTTTTCATTAGTAAAATTGTGTACTTTCGCAATAAATTAAATAAAACGGACGGACAGAGTAGCGAAAAATAGGGTTCCTTTACATTTTTGGTGTACGGAACCCTAAAAGGCGCCTAAAGAAAAAAAAACACTAGAAGTAAAAAATTGCTAAAATGCAAAAACATCGCCAAAACTAAAAAATCGCCAATAACAAAAAAACGTCAAAAACTAAAAATGTCGCCAAAAACGAAAAAAATCCGAAAAGTCAACAAAAGGAAAAAACCTCAAAAACTAAAAAAATCGCAAAACTAAAAAAAATTGCTAAAACTAAAAGAATCAACAAAAACCGAAAAAAATCGCAAAACTAAAAGTATCGCAAGAAACAAAAAAAGCCTAGAACCGAACAAATCACCAAAACAAAAAACACCGCCAAAACTAAAAAAATCACCAAAAACCGGTAATGTGCCAAAACAAAAAAAAAAAACTGGAAAAATCGCCAAAAGCAAAAATAATCGCAAAAACAAAAATAATAGTCAAAACGAAAAAGCGACAAAACTAAAAAAATCTATGAAACTAAAAACATCGCCAAAAACTGCAAGTCTCCAAAACGAAAAAGTAACAAACAAAAATCGTCCAAAAACAAAAAAGTTCGCCAAAACGAAAAAATCACACTAAAATTAAAGTCCAAAAAAATAGCCAAAACGAAAAAAGCGATTTTCGTATGCATATGGTATTCGTACGGAGCCCTTCGTGTGCGAGTCAAAATCGCACATTTCTGAATTTATTGTTTATTTACTAGAGGTGCCCGCCGCTTCGCGTGCTTAAAGTTCATTTTATTGCTATAAGGTATCCGTAGAATATAATACATAATGGGCCTTATCTTGGTTGGCGTTTTTCGACTTCAAATTCGACAATTTGTAGTAGATTAAAGAAAATAAGCAAAATTTTTCTTTAATCTAGTACAAAACACCTGATTTTCGCCACAAAATCGCCAACCACGATAAGGGGAAATATGAAGTTATTTACATATTGTTTAAAGTTCCCGTTATACAAAATAAACAGTGCTGCCAGCGTTAAAAAAAACATCTTTCTAGTTTCCAGCAAAATTTATATTAGTAAAATTGCGAATTTTCGCTTTTTTTTCTACTTTAACTTGCAAATAAAATATTTTATCGCAGTAAAAAGTACAATAAGTTTAAATTAAGACTCAAAAGTACATCCATACCAAATTTCATAAAAATCCGTTCCGTGGCTCTTTCGTGATGCGCATTGGGAGACAGAATGACACAAAAATTCCAGTGTTGTTGTTTTGTGTTCTACATCGATTACTGTTTATCCATCCCACCATAAAAAATTTCAAAAAATATATTATGTACAAACACACCCCTTATACAGTTTTGTTATACATACGTATGTATAAATATGATGATTGTATAAATATGCCCTAATATTAAGTTAAATCTTAATATTAGAACTTAAATATCGATTTGAAATTTTCAAAAGAATATTTTTTTGCTAAAAATAACAATTTAAGAGTTTCCCGCTTTAACTTTGATTTTAGAGAATATATACCAGTCTAATGCACTACATAATATGCGAAAAACTTTTTTCATCTTAATTCAAAAGCCATTAACAAAACGAAATACATAATAGCTGACACATTCTGTAAGTCAAAGTTTAATTGGTCAATTAGTCAAGGAAATAATTGAAATCAAAATTGCTTCGATTATTGCATTTTCAGCCTGTATTACCCACAATCTAGTTATCACATGGAGCCGAAATTTATTTGCTAAAAAATGGATGCGTTGAGCTGCAAGTTGCTTGTTTCTTTCAATATGCTAAATAAATTAAAAACAAATTATGATTTTTTTGTTGGAAATTAGAAATTACAATTTATTTCATTCTCTTTTTCATATGGTTGTTGTTATTGTTTTGTTTGTTTGTTTGCATGTGTATGTGTGAACGATTGCAGATCTTTTTGCAATAAGAAATAAAGATATTTTAATACATGTACATAATTAGATAAATTTCTCACTTAAATAAAATAAAATGCCACTTTCTTTTTGATTTAAACAAATGTAATGATGGAAGATGGGGCATAATACAAAAATACACAATAGAACGAAAACAATATTTTCTTTGTATACAAAAAAAAACAATTACCAATAAAAATTTCTTTAAATTAATATAGAAAAAAACATTTAATACAAAAAAAAAAACAAGAGAAAACATCATAAACAAAACAAAGTTAGAGAAAAAAGAAAAATAAACTTAAAGTAGCACAAAACAATTTTAAAAGAAAAACAACAGGTTGAACACCTCCGCATTTTCAGCATCATAAATGCATCAGCGAGCAACGGTTGCTTTTTTGGCGTTTAAAAATTTGTTTTCTGCCAGAATTTAAGGTTTATTTTTCTTTGTTTGTTGGGTTTAAGGGGTTTTCACTTGTTCTTTTTATTTTCTTTAAGAAATTTTCATTTTAAAATTGCAAAGAATTTCTAATTATATTTGCGTGTGTGTGTGTGTTTGGGGGATTTTACGATTTTTTTGTAAGGTTTTTTTGTTGTTTTTTTTCTTCTTCTTTAACTTCAGTTACTTCTTTTCTCTCTTCTCTACAAATTTGTTTTGTTTATAATTTGCTACTACAATTTGTTGTTGTTGTTTGTTATTATACATAATACAATACATATACATTTAATTAAGTTATTATTAAAGTTTTTCCTCTTTTTTTTAGCATAACTATACATAACAAAGTTAATTTTTTTTAATTATATATGTGTTTTAAGGGCTGGTAGATAGAGTCTGGGTCAATACAGAAAAACCTTTAAAAATAGGATATTTAAAACATTGTTCTAGTAATTTTTGTAAAAAAAAAACTAAAATATTTTATAAGTTTCTAGTTTATAGAGGGCTTTATGTATGATGTTCTTTCTGTAAATTTTGAATATGTATTGAATATATGTTTTATAAATACCATAAGTTTTTGTTTGTTTTAATAGCTTATCACAAATGAAAGTAATCATATTAATTAATTTTTTTGTTTTGTTTATAGATTTAATATTATTCTTAGAATTGAACAATAATTAAACGTAAATATATTTATATATATATTTTATTATTATAGGACTTATTTTGTAGTATGTAGTATATATGATTTTAAGGTTGTTTTGCATGCTTTTTTAATTAATGTTTGTTTCATATATTTCAAATATTTTGTTTAAACTTTCTTAAAACCCGTCACAAAATATTGATAATATTTAGAGGGAATTATATAAAAAAAAGGAAAATTTAAAAACTTGGAGAAAACTCTTATTTTCATATAAATAATATACAAATTTACAGCCTGTCCCACGAAGTCGACAAATCGAGTTCGTTCTCATATTTATATTGAAAACAATAATAATAATTTTAAATTTTCTTTTGTTTTCAATATAAATATGAGAACAAAATCAACTTGTCGACATTGTGGGACTGGCATTTAGAAGATGTTAAGTCACTTGTGTGTGTGTGTATGAGTGTGTTTAAAATAAGAGTTTAAACGGAATTTTAGAATTTAACGTTATTTTACATAACACCCGTATCTTAAGGAGAAAAATCAAGATAAGGCAGTAGATCTTACTTTTAATGTAATTTTGGAAATAACTCTCAAAACACACTACTGCCGTTAGTTTGGAGTTATCTTACTTTTTCTCCTTAAATTGAACGAACTCCCTTTATTGGCTGATGTTTTGTTGTCTTAGTTTTTGTTTTTTTGGTTTATTCTCTTTGTCGTTTATGTTTTTTTGTTGTTTTTGTTTTGTTGTAAGTATGTATATTATTGCATATTAATTTTCTGTCATAAACTGGTGGTTTTTCTCACTAAATTTCTTTAATTTAACATTAAAATTATTTTGTTTTTCTTTTATTATATATAATGATGAAATGGTATGGATGTTTATTTTTTAATTTAAATTACATTTTGATATTATAAATTGTTAAATATTTGTTTCTATATATAATAAAAGAGCGTTGTTGTGTTGTGTGAAACAAATTTAGTTAATTCCTCTTTTTAAACAAACCAAAAAATATTCTAATACAGTTTAGGAAAAAATTTTGTAATAAATTTAATTTTCTATACTTTTTTTTGTAAACTAATAACGACTCGACTCTATGTATAATAATGACAAAAAATATGTAAAATAAAAACGAAAAACGTATAACATAGTAGTGGGGACTTGCGTGTAAAATACACAAAAAAAATAAGAAAAACAAAAAAAAAAATAAAATAAAGTTACAATTTTAAAAATAAAATTTTTCTTTTTGTTTAATAACCAAACAATAACACCCATAAGCAAAACAAAAAACATTAACAAATTCTTTCATAAAAACCAAAATTGTTCGTAAAACATCAGCTGTATATTTACGTTTTGTTAAACAAACTGACCTGACCTAAACAATCTATTCTATATATACAAATTGTTAAAGGTTTTTCTTCTCTCCAAGCAAAATAAATGATACATTTCAAAAATGAAACGTTTCTTTTTTAACGTGTTTAATTAATCTTTTTTTTTGTACAAAAAAACACAAACTTTCATAAAACAGGACGACAGCATATTATTAAAACAAAGAAAACATAAAGCTTACTTCGATAAATTGGCGAATATGATAATGGCGCGATGGGTTCATAAACAGGCCAGCAAACGGCTGATGTTCTTACTTTTTGTAAATTGTAAACGTAAAGTTGTAATATCCAGTTGGTTGTTTTTGTTAAAGTTACTGTTAATGTTTTTATATGTTACTGTACTATTATTAAAATGATACTTAATAATAAAGTTGATGTTGTAGGTGTTGCATTTGTTTTTAATGTTATTATGCATTTATTTTGTGTACAAGTAAATGGCAACAATAAGACCGTACAGACCCAAGACTTCAGCGAAAATGAGAATCAAGATCATACCGACAAACAGACGTGGCTGTTGGGCAGTACCTCTGACACCGGCATCACCAACTATACCGATCGCAAAACCGGCCGCTAACCCAGAGAAACCTACAGCCAAACCAGCACCCAAGTGGATGAAACCCCTGAGTTACAATAAAAAAAAAACATTTCATTAGCAATAGTTCATTATATTCAGGTGAATTAAAATTTTTCAGTAACCTACTTGTATAGAGTATATTTTGGTGGGGGATCCAAAGAACCAGCAATAAGGACAGCTACGACCAAACCATAAATGGCAATAATACCAGCCATGACAACGGGAATGATTGATTTCATGATCAATTCTGGTCGCATAACTGACATAGCAGCGATACCAGTACCTGATTTGGCTGTACCATAGGCGGCTCCCAAAGCTAAAAGTAGAAAATTAACAGTGTTTTTAATATGTACATACATATCGCTCATTTGCTGCAACGTTGTCACAACTCAAAAAATATAGAATGTAGTTTTACAGAAAATGAGTTTAAAATGTTCAATTTACACATAACTTAACGGATAAAGAATTTTTTTGTATTTTCAGAACTGCTTCCGGCACATGTTTGGAAGAAAAATTTAAATTTTTTGAGCTTTTATGAACGCATCTAAGGCTCCTATGAGTTGCATTCGATGTTCGATCTTCGCTGGCTATCGAACATCGAGTATCGTATGTTAAATTCGTATTATGAGCTGGCAGACCTATCGAAAATTTCGTTTTATAACGAATTTTCAATCCAACACAATTTTGCTTTTCAATTTTTTCTTTTATAAATTTGTAAGCAAACAATATTTATTTATAGTTCCAGCTTATAAATACGTATTATTGTAAACAATCCAAATAAGAAAATATCACAATAGCTACTGTCTTGAGCTTTTCACATGTTTACATGTTCATATATACTTAAGTATAAAATCAAACCAAAAAAGTTTGTCTTGAGTAGAACAAAAATCAGAAAAATGGGAATGAAGAAAAATAAACCGATGGCAACGATGGGAAAGTGCACTTTAATATCAGCTTGAGAGTGATTTAATTCTCGTATTCAATTTTCACGAAAAAGTTGTATATATAAGAATTAAAATCACATTCAACAGAGCCACCTGACAAGTGGTGATAAGCAAATACAAGTGAGCACTGACGATGGAAGTGTAGCGGCTTCCGAAAGTGGCGCTACTCTGTTCTGCTGTGTACGTTGAAAAATTAAGTTGATGTTAATTTTTCCCTAGTTCCTTGGAATATTAATCACGCCCAGTTCTTTCTGAATATAACGTTACGAACCTTAGCCTAATCAATTTCAATTCACAAAGCAAATACGTTCGAAATAATCATATTAATAAGCGTTATTTTTATCGAATGTCCGCCATAATACCAAATGAAAATTTGTTCGATAAGTTAATTCGACCACAATCGAAAGTTGCTCATAATATGCACCTAAAAGTTAATCGATCCTGTTCTGTAAACCGAATCCGAGTAAGTTTCTCGTTTACAAAACGAATTAAAGTTTTTGGTGTTCACATAGTTTTATTAAAATCGACTAAACAGACCTGTCCGAAAGCAAATCCAGTGCTGTTTTTCTTCGAAGTTTTTTTTCTAAATTGTAAAAAAGCACTTTGTATTTATAAGGGTTTTCACGATGGCGAGTGTGCAAATTTGCATTTTGCAAATTACTGTGCATATTTCAGTGGATCGTGAACGACCTTTTTAATTCTGTTGCATTTTAGCGTTAAACAGCTCATTTACTAAAAATAATAGTCTGGGGGCACTACAAACTACAAAATTGCTGTATTAAATCTGGTGCGCATTTTGGCACACATTTGCATCGTTTGCACACTTTGCACTACCTATCGTGAAAACCTTGATGCAAATGGTGTTGCGAAAGTGTAAATGCAAAATTCGTAGCTTTTTTATGAAATTTTGGGTATTTTGTTGTTGGACTTCAGACAAAAGCTACGATATTTTGTATTTGCACTTTTGCAAGACCATTTTCATCAAATACTGAACTCCGCTAATGTGTGTTTTTTATATATTTGATTTAAGATATTTTTTTATAGAAATTTCTTCTAAAAAATAAACTAAAAAAATATATTTTTAATCATGTTGAGTTTAAACAATTGAACTAAGATAAGATCGTCCCTGCCATGCCTACTATCGCATGAACATATGTATCTAATTGACTTAATATGTATATGAATATGTTGTCGCTATTTTGCATTAATGCAAACAAGTGTAAACTGGTCAAGAAACAAATTCATCAAACATATTATATGTATGTATATAAAATTTTCGGGAGTATTGAATTATTTTTGTGAAGCAATTCAAATTAATGCTAATTATTGACGACTCCAAATTTTAGTCATGTGATTGACTTGAAGAAAAGCTTAATATTTTTTTCATTGAATCACCAAAAAAAAGCTTTACTCTCTTACTCAGAATGAGTTTTATATAAAAACAACAGCAAAATGATAACGTTATAATATTAATGATGTACATATTTTTGTATGTATGAATGTAGGTACATACATATCAAAAAATTTAATATATAAAAACCAAGCAAGTAGACTTGAGAAATTGCACAGAAGAGGGCGAGAGGTTTGGCAAACAATAAGGCTAATTGGTAGTAATGAACATAAGCAAATGGAATAAAAGCGTTAAATTAGCGAACAAGAAAAAACCAACAAACTTATCATAATTTAAACACATGATAATATACATACATACACCTAACAATTTAATTATTGCATGAAAAGTAATATAAAAATGGGTACATTCATAGAAATAGTATGTATGTACATACGTACTAACAAAATGATAAGAATAAAAATAAAGTTAAAAAAGTTCCAGAATTTTCAATATGGCAAACGAATGACGAACAAAATGCCCCAAATTAAAGAGAGATAGAGAGAGAGCGAGTGTTCAATTGGAAACGATAAAATCAAACCAGTTTTGATTTTAATTGCATTAATATTGAATGGAGAATAATAATTTTATTACGATTCAATAACATTGGTTTTATAATTGAAATTTTCATAAAAATTCAAGCTTCTCTGCTCTCATGTAATTATTATTGGCAAGCAAATAATTTTTAACAAGTAGTACCTAAGTATATACAAAATAATGAATAAATTAAATAAATAAAAAACCAACGTCACATGACTTCATTTAAAGTTAATGTTTTAAAAAAATTACGAATGTTTAAACAAAGTTTAGCACAAATAAAGCAAGCAATCAAAAGGCTAAAGCAAAATACAAAAAGGTATCTAGTTTTGCAATAATATGTATGTAAGTATATGAAACATATGTATGCATTCTAGGGATGGGCAAAAAATATCGATATATCGATATTTTCTTCAAAATATATAGATATATTGTCGATATTTTTAATTTCGATATATCGATATTTTAATTTTTTTCTAAATATATCGACGGTATCAAATTCGGTATTTTTTTAACTTTAGTTTTGTTTTTCGTGCAAAAGAAAGGTTTTTTTGTTTTATTTTTAAAAAAATTTGGGGATTACGTATGAATTATCATTGTTGAAAAAATATCGATATTTCGATATATAGATATTTATTTTCACTTGCCCATCCCTAATGAATTCATATCTACAAATTAAAAAAAAAAGTTTCCACTGTTTTACAAGGGCTTACAACTGTATAATACACTACCAAATAATATGAAAAATGAAAATAACGAGAATGTATTTAGAAAAAAATGTATTAATTTTGTAAGATTTAGTGTTGATTTATAATGATAGGAAGTTTAAATCATGTACAGATGAATATTGTAAAAGTATTTTTAATACTAATAATAATAATAAAAAAAAATAAAAAAAAAACTAATATTGGCCATATACTACGTTCAGAAATGTAGTGGAAAATTGCATATGCATATACAGTGTTTGACAATACAATAGAAACTTTTTAAAAACTATATTCCGAAATTTCAGTGTTGAATAAAAATGTTTATCAGATAAATATAGTAGTATTTTTTTCAAAGTCATAAACAAAATATACTTTAGGAATTTAAAACCAGTATTGCCATATAAAATACTGGTTTTAAATTCTTAAACTATACTTTGTTTTGTCTATGAATATGCGCCATTTAGTTTGAGCAATTTTAAGCATTTAGGAATCTAAAGAGAAAAGAAACGATACGAAATGTGTGATGTTTTACCGTTATTTCAATATTTGTTCTTTTTGACAATTTCTTGCTGCAAATTTTTCGCTTAATTAGTTTTTTTAAATGGTGAGTTAAAATGGCTAGATTCACGATTTGCGAAGATTTAAAAATCGAAATATTAAACGATTCTTATGTTCGATTGAAGCAAAGAACTATTTGTGACAAATTATCAAATAATGAATTAAAAAATCGTCTGACAGGAACCGTAAAAACTCAACTCGTAAAACTACTCAAAAACAAGATAATTAATAGCAAGAGTTTAAAATATGTCGGAAAATTACAAAATATTACAAACTTAACATAAATAATATAAGAACCTGTCAAAAGACAGGTCGCGTGACTGGTTCCCAAGGACACCGGTTGCTAGTCCTTGGGAACCAGTTTCGAGTTCCAGAACTTTATATGAAAGTTATCGGTAACTTTTACATTGCGTTGTCATTGGATGAGGTCAATTGACATAATTAAAACACTCAGTGACAGGTTGTGCTTCAAACAAATATTTTTGATGTGGAAAAGATCTGCTTGTACAGTGGGGGTATTTTGATAACAGTTTTGAACTAGATTTGTGATACGGTGTCTTTTCACCGGTCACGACTCAGGAACATTTTGTACCATTCCTATTTTCACCAGTCATAGGACAAGTACGTTCAAAACGATTGGTGTAACATTTACATTTTGATTATTGAGTGGTAAGTTCCTATGCGTGGAGTGACAATCCCAATCACCAAACTCGAGTCCCATAGAGCACCTCTGTGGAGCTATAAAAAAGACAAAGTTGGAATGCAAAAACTTACAATAAACAGTTTATGGTGGACACAATTTAGTAAGCTTAGTACTCCAATTCAGTTCAATGATGCGACGCTGTCAGCAAGTAGTCAAAGAGGAGCTTCTACCAAATATTGAAATAACATTACGATTAAATAAAAAAACAAATTTTGTTCTGTAATGTGTAAAATCTCCCTATTATTTTTTCCACGTATATATTTTTTAATTATATGTATAAATTTCCAAATGCAGCAGGATTGTATTTTTTTTGTATTTTTAAAATGGACAAATTTGAATGCCTTGAATTTAAGATGTATATTTAATTTTATTTATGTAAAAGCATATAAATATTTAACACAAAACGCTGAAAATTTTATGTAGTCCTATTATTTCTTCACCCACCGTAATTAATTTTAATCGAAGCGCTTTGAAGAGAAGTATACATCGAAAAACACAAATGTAACGTTCTCGGGATAATAGCCGAAATGAAAATGTTTTTAGTTTTATTTTTTTTTCAAGTTTTCAAAGGCTTGCTTATTTATTATGGTTTTCTTTTCTACAAAAAAAATGCGACACTTTCATGTAAAAAGTGAGATTTGGTGTTCGTTTCTTAAATATATTTTGCTCTCTAAAAATGTGTTTTATTCTAAAAAAAATCACAGGCGTCATTTGTTTATAAATAATAGTGCCTCTAGACAGATTTGGGAAAAATCTCCTCGAATTATAAAGTAAAATGTTAAGTTTTTAAAGTTATTTTACCTACTGTTTTATATAACAAATATGAAAAAATATTACATTGTTAATGCTAGATTGTGAGCTATATAAAATATTACTGGATTCTGTGTTATAAAATTATTCTTTAAAAAAATCTACAAATCAAAAAATCGCTAAAACTTCGATTCGATTAATCGTGTTTTCATGTTTACATATTTTTAACCTCTGACCAAAAAAAGGAGTCTTATAAATGTGAATGTGTGTGTCTGTCTATTCCCTAGTAGAGCCAAAATATATAAATTTTAAAGTAATTTATTATGTAGATTGGCCCTTTTAATCCACCTCGTGGCAGATAGGCCCAAGCATTTCGGTCCTTTTGACTTCTCGAAACAAGGTAAACCAAACCACTGGCCCTCGTAAAAAATGGAGATTTGCCCTTTTACCGCAACACCATCGATATGAATATACACATAAATTAATTTCAAAAACAGGTAAATAGGAGAAAATAAAAAATTTAAAAAAAATATATTAAAAAAACCAATAAAAATGAAAACACACTTGTCATGTAAAATATGGCCTTGCCAGATGCTTATGTTTTAAATAAAACAATTTTTAGCAGTAGTAGTAATAATCTTACTCATGTACACATTCTACTATGTACGCAAAAGGTAGAAATAAAAATAGTAATTTGCTATAAATAATTTCAAGTTATTGTGATAACATCATAAAAATTAATAAAACAATTTCGCTTTAATTTATATTGATGTGCCTCAAATAGCCAAGCAAAAAAAAAAATGATCGCAGCACACAATAGGTTGAATCAATATTGAAAAAGAGGTAAATAGGAGAAAAACACGTACAAATGTACCAAGTTACCCATTAGAAACAAACGCTAAAAATAAATATACATAATTGAATGAAGTATAACAAACCAAACGAAAGATGCAAAAAGCACTTGCTATTTAGAACCCGACCTTGACAGAAAATATCATTTCAAGAAATAAATCAAAGGTTGATGAATGTTAAAAAGTATCTTTTATATATTACACACCTTCAACTACAAAAGCGTTTGATTATTTGCAATAGGCAAATTGGTTATGTCAACTATTATATTAATTTTTAATTATAGCATCGTTCTATTTGTTGTATTATTGTATTACATACTTTACATTAGAGTATAATTGTTGTTGGTAATTCTCATTAAAAAGTTTTATAGAACCATACAATTTCATTTTATGTATTGTATATGTTTTGAAAAAGTTGTATTGAGTTCATATATGATATTTATATCGGAAGAGTTCATCAATTTGACTAATTACAAAAGAATGGTGCAGTCTGGACAAAATCCACTTGCACTATTGTATATACCGAAAAATATATGGATTACATTATGTATTTGTAAAAAAAAGTGCAAAAATTGATATTAAGTCTAGGAATTGATTAAAAGCGCTCAAACTAAAGATTACAAAGTGTAATATTGACTATTACAAACACTAAAAAATGTAAGAAATGCAAAAACTATGAATAAAATTACACCAGTAGCGAAAATGGCAAAAATTTGGGAGAATTTTTAACTCATAAAAACTTATTAAAGATAATATTATTAAAGTTAATGTTAGGTTATCAGGTCGCTGGTGAAAATTATAAAGAAAGGGTTCCAGCCCACTTGGGTCCAATAATAATGGTCCCTTTGTGATATGGTCCCTTTGTGATAAAAGTTAATGTTGGTTTAATGTACAAATTTTGTATGCTAACCCGTTTTTAATGCATACCTTAACTTAGTCATTTATAAATATGGGAGTTAATTTTTAGGCGAGGCAAAAAATACTTTCAAAGCGAAGATTGCGAAAATTCGCAAGAAGTTGCAAAATTGAAAATAAAACGTAAGCTTGATTTGAAAACGTCAAAGCTTAACAAATATTAAAAAATCGGAAAGCACGCGAAAAATAACAAATTCGCGAAAATAAAATGCTAATTATATTGAAGAAATCACTAAAACTACAAGGATTAACAAAATCTCAGAAAATCACATTGATCGCGAATATTACCAAGATTGCGGATTTTGCAATTCATATTTTTTGATGTTTTCGAATTCAGCTATAAATACAATCGATACAATTAAAATTCAATTCACAAGAAGACAACACAAGTATATTTCATGAACAAGGGGCGTCTATGAACATGCGAATTGTCGCTGTCGGATTTTTATTACCTATCTCAAAGTACTTGACTTTTTGCTAACTCAGAACTGATGCAGAGTAAAGTCCTGACTCATTCTGAGGACATTATGTTGAAAAACTGAGTAGAATTTAACATGAAAATGAGTTAGCTGCAAGTTAACTCAAAGCCCGACAGGGGTTATACACATATACAATACATATATGTGTATACACATAGTATGTGTGTAAATATTTCTTGCGGTAGGAAGTAAAATATTCTTCCTTCCACTGCTCAAGAAAATAATTGTTATTTAACTAAATGACCTCATAATTTTTTTGCGGTCAATAAATAACCATATTTTTTTTTTTGTTGCAATAGTCAATTATTAATTCGGCAGTTGTGATACTTATCTTCAGTATATTCGAAAATGTTACTTGTTCAATTACCTAAATGGTTAAATTATATTTTGTTAAGCTAATAAATTTTGAGGAAATGATATTTATTTGATAAACACTCATACTGCCTGTTTATAATCATTGAAAAAAGGTCTGAGGTACATTATTCTAAAAAACTAGAGTCCAAACGATACCAGTTTTCTGGGCCGAACCCGAGCCTAATATTCGGCAAAAAGGCCGAGTATTCGGCCGAATCCGAAACTTTTTAGCATTAACGGATATTGACATTTTAAAAACTTAACAGAACTGAAAAGTCATTTATTTTATTAACGGGTCTTGTCTTTTCACAATGTTATTAAAAGTTAACGTGGTCCTTAACAGCAAATTCGGCATACAAAAATCCTCCGTTAAAGTATACGTTAGCTTTTAACTGTACACTGTGAAAAAGGGCGTAAGAGTATTTTTACATGCATACAGTGTCAGTCAAAATAATAGTAGAAATTGAATATATTCCATTCCATCGAGCAAATATAAAACTTAAACATTTACGAGCATATGACTAATAAAGACTTGGCGTGAAATTAGCTTAAATGATAATAGAACTGAAATATTGGGTTCGGTACACATACATTGAGGAGTGTTTTATCACTCTATTGATGACGTTACAAGAGCACCAATCAAAAAGTTGAATCGGAATACCTAAAAAGATATAAAGCGGAATATTTACCTAATTTTGACACTAAATTTATATGATTGCATTCATTTCCACTAAAGTGAAGTTTTTTTTGTTTACGCCCACGTTTCATCGATGATATACACAATAAAGAATTTTTCTCGGCGGTATCGAATTTATCGTGAAGATTGAAAATGAGCTTTTTTCATATTTTGAAATTGTTTAAAAATATCTATTTTAAAAGACAAATAATCCATTTCAGTGCAAAATTGCAGAAGTAAATTCGAGTGCGAAAAATCGATTTATTATAACATAATAGATTTTCGATTGGGATCGAAATCGGTTTACCATTCCCTAGTTTATGCTATTTATTTTGGCAACAAACAGTTGAATACGTTATGTTACTATGTACATACAGTGGCAGAAGAATAATAGGAACAAAAAAAGTTTTCAGTATTTTCTTAAATATTTTTATGCTTTTGCATAAATAAAATTAAATATACATATTAAATTCAAGGCACTGAATTTGTCCATGTAAAAAAGAACAAAAAAAAAAAATTACAATCCTGCTGCATTCGGAAATTTATGTAAATCAAAAATTATAAATCTTGAAAAAGTAATAGGGACATTTTATATATTACAGAACAAAATTAGTTTTTACTAGTTAAACCAAATATTCTTTAAATATTAGGTAGTAGCTCCTCTTTGACTATTTGTTGGCACCGTCGCATCACTGAACTCGCAGGATTGGCGCAAATATCCGGAGAATCGGAATACTTAGCTTACTGACTTGCGTCCCACATAACCTGTTTATTTGTAAGTTTTTACGTTCCAACTTTGTGTTTTTTAAAGCTGCACAGAGGTGCTCTACGGGATTCGAGTGTGGTGATTGGGTTTGTTACTTCATAAAATTTTAGCTCAAAAAAACTTATCAGACGTCATTGTGAAAAATGAAATTGTCCCAATTATTTCTACCGCCACTGTATATCTTTTGGTTGCGCTTTATAAAACTAAGATATGGGACGGGGAAAAACAGATTCATGGCGGTGACATATTTTAAATTTGGAAAATACTATTTCGACAAACTTCCTTATTTATAGAGAATAAAAAGTTTTGATTTCGGTATTTGGCCAAAAAGTTGGCCTAAGCCGAATATCAGCCGAAACCACAATTTTGGCCGAATTCGAAACCGAATATTTGGTCGTACTCTATAAAAAACCCCTTTATATGGATGCATTTTCAAGACTTTCAGATAATAACATTTCCTTTAAATGTCTATTTAGATGCTGGTGGGTTTTATTTATTTTCTTCAATTTTTTATCGTAAAATGCATCAGTATGTTATTTTTCTCTTACTTGGAACACGATACCAATATTCTTATTATATCATTTACATATCTATTTATGTATGTTAAAATAGGAACATTGAAAACAAGCAAAAGAGAAGAGTTTGCGCAGTTTGGTAGGGTCAATAGTAACTAAAAAAAAGGTTAAAACAATTTGACATTAAAAACGTTCTATAAAAAACCCAAAACTATTTAATATTAGAAAACAATTAATTTTTTATTAGAGGTTATTCAGTTATGTATAACGTCTCTTTATAATAAACAGTAATAAGTAAAAACTGCATTTTAAGAGGTTCAAATAAAAATCTTGAGAATGACTCAATACTTCATATTGTACTCACACGGCCAGCAATTATGACATTCACATTCAGTCAATAACATTTTTGCCAATAACAAGTTTCAAATTAGCTTTAAGTGAAATGTATCATCTATATAAATATGTTCATACTGAATTTAAATGATATGTATCTACTGTACGTATGCATGTATGTAGAATAAATTTTTTTTCGTGTAATTATGTACTCGCATATGAATGAAACGGGAATTTATTTTTATTAAAGGCATAACCTTTTAAAAAGTTTGGTCTTAATTTGTTTATGCCGAAAGTGAGTTTTTAAAAAAGCTTTCAAATAGGCTTATGCAAGTTTAAAATAAACAAATGTAACTTATAATTAAGTCAATAACATAGTTTTTGCTCAATTACTAAACTTATACCTTTTTAAACTCGCCTGATATCTGGCGGTAATTAAGTATTGTTACCTTCATTTTGATTTCAAGAGTTTTTTTCTTTTTGTTAATTTTGAACAATTTGCCGGTCGGAATATTTGCAAAAAATGTGCTCACATAATTAATAAGTCATTCTGCTTGAAAAGGTACAATTTTTATCAATATTTATTTTCCATGAATACCTACAATTTATTTTCAACAAAATTTGCAGTCGTAGTCGCCATGGGCAGCAAAAGTTACTTCAATTGAAAGAGAGATTATGTAGGAAACTATTCAAAAATTCCAAAATAATTAGGTAGGTACCTATGTGATAGAAATCGATTTCGAAAACGAAGGCATTTTAAAAGCTGTTTTTTATTAATACATAATTATCTCTTTATTAAAAAGAACTTTACCGCAAATATTATAAAAAATATTTGTTTATTAAAAAGAATCTTATCACAAAAAGTATAAAAATTGGATGAAATATGTATTAAAATGGCATTTAAAATTGCTTCGTTTTCAAAAAAGATTTCCATCACATACTTGAATGCCTAATTTTTATTTAATGTTACTTGGAAATTTTATGGTTTATAATAAAAATTCTAAAATACATAGGATTTACATACATATGTATATATCGCGACCTTAGTATTGGTTTAGCCCATATGCCAAAAAGTAGCAATGGAGAATAATAACAAAAAAGATTTACATAAAGTTTTCTCAAAATATATCCAATAGAATTTTTTGTATTCTCACTAGGGATGTAACGATACGCCGTTTTGCCGATCCGATACCGATACTTAAAAATGAATATCGCCGATACCGATTCCGAAACGAATATTGAAATTGAGTTCAAGTTTAGATTAACAAAACTCAAAACTCCTTTATTATACAAAATTGCAGTGTAAGAGATTATTAATATTTAAAATTGATATTAAGCCAGTATATAAAATTGGAAGGAACTACATTTTCATTGCTTCCAAAGAATCTATATTAAAAATATGCAGTAGAAAAGCAAGTACAAATTTGTAATTCCCTTATAATTTAAAAAAATCGATTTTTAAAGGACATTTATCAACTAATATTCTTCTAAATAGCTTAATAGCTTAGTTGTTAAAAGTCTTCTAACAGTTTATATTATTTATTCACTTAAATTTACATGAAAACACAGATTTTGTGTTGAAATTCGCATAAAAAGAAACAAGTTCTGAAAATATGTAATTTTTCATCTTTTTTTTGAGGAATCATTATAGAACACCGAAAAAGAAATTTGTCTTAACATCGCTTCAAATTCGGTGATTGGTAATCGATAAAGAGAAATTCTTGCAATGACAAGCAAATGTGGAACTAATTAGAAATTATCCAAATTTGCAATATTTCCGGATTGCGAATTCTACATTTTCATGACTTCTTTGGAGTGTCTTTTTTTGCTGGGAATAAGATTAAAAAAACAACGAATTGAATTTGAGTTCATGGTAAATTAACAATAAACAAATTATTGTTTTTGCAAAATAGCAGCGGAAAATATTATTAATTTTTAAAATTGATATTAATAAGGTTTAAAAAATAAAGAAATAAATTTAGTTCTTGGTAAAATTAACAAAAAATAAATACATTGTTTAAAAAAACTGAAAAAATTTTTAAAAGTGTCGTCGTATCGACAGTAAAATATCGCCGATACCGATGTATCGGAAAATCTGAAGTATCGCCGATATATCGGCATCGGTATTAGTTACATCCCTAATTCTCACCACAGCTTCCGTCATATGTTTGGAAGAAAAATGTAAATTTTTGTGAACTTTCATCAGTCCGATTAGAAATTAAAATATTTTTACTGAAAGTAAAATATCTTGCTTTGTGCTCCACTATCCACTATTTTTATTTTATTTGTAAAAAGTAGCTTTTGTTGCTCCATGTGTATTACTAACTGCTGTGTATTGAGTAACTTGTTATTCAGATGAAATTTTCTACTTTTTATTGAAAATAAGCGTATAAATGTTATTAGAAAAGATATTTACATGGAGTTAATATTGATGAAACTTGGTATTTTACTTGATTTCTGTTTTTTATTTTTTTATTTAAAGAAAAAATTTTTTTACAAAATATTTATCAAAAATGATGATATCGAGCACAATGAATGCTTGATATCTCAGAAACCAGGAACAATTTCGCGAAACAGTTTTTGGATTCTGAAAGAGGGTATTCAAAATATATATACCCCATACTTCTCAATATTTTTGAAAATGGTCGGTGGGCCAAAACAATACTAAGGTCGCGGTATGTATTTGAGTAGGTGCAAATGGGTACCTACAAAAATATCTAAATCTTTATCTTAACATTTCTTATCTTCATGTGACTTTTGTTTAAAATTGTTCATTAATTTTTTCCGAACTCATATGATTTAAAAACAAATTTTGAAAAAGCCAACTTATTTTATATTGCATCGTTATCATTAATTTTCATAATCTTATCAAGTGGCTTTTACGAAGAAGACATGTGATAAGGGCAGGTATGAATAATTAACTACAAACATGTGATTAAGAGTCACTTAAGTAACTAACAAGTTTAATTAAATTAATTTTGTATGTACATACATAGGTACATACTTTCTGATTTTTATATATAAAAAATCTCTACGAACAAAAAAAACCCATCTTCTTAACTTCACATAAGAAATTAAATGTGGCAACTCCTTAAATTAAGCTTAGTCTTGTGACTTGTCAAATAATAGTAGAAACCTAAAAGGCAACAACACTTAACAAAATAAATAATTGAAGGTTGACTTAACCTACAAAACAACATCTTATCACACTCTTAATTAGTGAAAATAAAGATTGTAATATACATAAAACA
Source organism: Panzeria rudis (assembly GCA_956483635.1). Classification (NCBI taxonomy): domain Eukaryota; kingdom Metazoa; phylum Arthropoda; class Insecta; order Diptera; family Tachinidae; genus Panzeria; species Panzeria rudis. The sequence continues at coordinate 18,381,826 of OY101450.1, read as the reverse complement.
GCAAAGTAAGAGAATATTTCATTGCTAATAAAATTTTTAATTTACCTATTATTTTCATTCCTAATAATTACAAAGTAGTTTTTTCAGCTTTATATGACTTTTAGTAATTATCAAAAAGAAAATCCAATGCATTGTTCATTTTATGTACGTTTTGCTTTAGTTAAAAGTATGTAAAATATGCGTATGTATTGTTCATTTATTTTATATTCTTTCTTCTTATTCTCTTTCATCTATCTCTCTTTCCTTAAATTTTACTTTAATGGCTGTATCTGACAAAATGTTCGATTTTTCCCTCAACGTTACAAATTTTTTATATACATATATTTTTGTCTACCATACCCTAATTTTTTTTGTTAAAAAACTAGCGATATAATTTTTTTGTTGTTTTTATGATGATGCCATTATATTTTGTTTGAATTGCGAGATTACTTACCACTGAAGATGATAGCTGAGGCGGCTCCCATAACACCGAAGAAGGGACCGTAGATTGGACTGTCGCCTACTGATTCTGCCATTTTTGATGTGTGTGTTTAAAAATCGAGGGTTCTACAAAAGAAAAGTTGATTTTTGGTTTGTTTTAAAGATCGTAGTTTTCTTGTGTAATTTTTTTATTTCTTTTTTGTTTAAATTTTAGTATAGAAGCAGCTGAGTTGCTTTCTTTTTTCTTGCTTGTCTTTTTTTTTAATTTTGCACTCTACAAAACAATTGCGCCTTCACTTCACCAGAGGAGGTTTTTAAGAAAATGAGTATTCTCTTCGACGGTTGCTAAACGACTGTTTTGCTAGCTGTATGACCAATGAGAACGACTACACAATAGTATGAAAAATGTGTGACGTTGTCATTAATTCGCTTTTTTATCAAGAATCTAAAGACCAGACACATAAAATGGAATTAATATATTACTAACTTTCTGTTATATTCAGCTGTCTTCACAAATAATATATTGAAATAAAATAACTTTTAAATTATTATCAGTATTTAATTATTAGTGAATGGTAAACGAAGCAAAAAATCGATTTTCGATCAACCATTTTCCATTCCGATTAATTACGCGATAAAAAAATCTAAAAATCGATTATTTTATAAACGATTTTTATTTATTTGTACTTTTTAATTAGACTAAATTTATGAAGTATTTCATGAAATTTGTGGCATGAAACTTTCTTCATTTGCTAATAAAATGGACTGGGGGAACAAGTTGGGTTGAAAAAGTGGTAGGAAATAAAATTTCAGGTGAGTTTTGTCTTCACCGCATTTGCTTTCCCGACTTGCAATAAGCAACTAAGAAAAGTTTCATGAAATATTTCACCGCGTAAATTTAGTATTAGTATTTTTGGCTTAAATTTTGTATACCAACGCACCTCGGAAACGCATAGTTTTCGAGGTATGGACCTTGGGAACTTTCATATATACATGAGATTTTCTACTACATTTCTGAACGTATGTGGTCAATATTGGTACCATTTGAAGCTTTTGAATAGATCTTTCAGGATATGCAAATTTATTTATGCAGGGAAGCTTTAGTGAGGTAATCCGGTTTTTGTTATACCATAGAGGGAGATTCTTGCGCCCGGCCGAAAGCCGGCTATGCAGGGAGCTTTAGTTATCGAAGCCGGTGTTTATTCTAACAGAGAAAATCCTTGCGCTATGCACGGAAGCTTTTGTGGAACAAATGTACTTTAGTGAAGTCGCTCCAAACAAAATAAAAACTAGCCTATCGGCCATGTTCTGAAAAACATTTCGCTTTGAAATCGCAAATTTCATGAAATAATTCAACTGAAAAGCTCACTTATTGTAATTTTTAATTGGTTTTTATGTTTTAGATGTTTCAGATATTTTATCCAAACTTAACTTCGAATGCAATAAATTGTCCGATTAAGAGAACAGTTTTTCGTTTTTGAAATTTTGCGGTTTCAAAACGAAATGGTTTTCAGAACATGGCCGTATGTGATAGAAAATTGCAAAATAAGATCAAATAAAAAAGTTGGCGGCAACCCAATTTTCCGAGTTTTAGGACTCTGAACTTTTCATATAAAACTGTGATTATGCATTACATTTATGAATTTAATAGGTCAATGTTGGTGTCATTTAAAAGCTGTTGCATAAAGCCGGTGTTTGTTATACCATAGAGGAGAGTTATTCCTTTTTTACTGTAAAATAACTAAAATTCTAGAAACGCCTCTTCTAGATTAAGCCATCAAAATGTATATGGTTGGCAAAACCTTTCTTTCTAAACTTCATTGTTTGCTCGTTTTTTTAATTTCGATTAATCGGAGCCAGTATAAAGTTGACAGCCAAAAATCGACTACAAAAAGATTGTTTTTTGGCATCGAAAATCGATTTTCGACTACAATCGAAATTTACTTTACCACCAGTCACTATTAATTATGAAGCATCAAAAAATTTTTCTTTTATACAAAATATCGCAAACATCTGGCAACTTACAACCAGATAAAAAATTTATGAATAAATTTTATTGAACATGTGTGCGAGAGTAATTGGAAGAGGTAAAAGAGAAAATGTCAAATTCCACCAAATGTGTCCAATCAATTTGCATCAGGACGAATTGTTATTTTCCATCTTTTATATTGATTGTTAAAGTTTCGTTTCTATATTTATTGGAAAATCCCCAAGTCAAACTTCAAGATACAGGTCATGTGATCTTTTCCACACTGAAAATTAAAACCTTTTTGGGAAATTTTCTTTTCTCTTAAATTATTTCCTCCTCTTTTTTCTTTGCAAGTCTCCTGTTCAATGTATTTGTAAAAGTTGTTATGTCGTGGCAGTGCAATCGTATTTTTTTTAACTTTATTCCAGCATTTTTAGTTTTCAAAATTATTAACACTTTCTTTGTTCATATAAATTTCTTTTTTGTTTGTTACCACACTCACTCACTTGACTAAAATAATTAGGTATCTTTTGTTCTTAGCGTTTTTTTCAAAAACTCAAGTTTTTGATGCCCTTTTCGGTTTTTTTTTTGGTAACTGCTTTGGAGTTTGCGAAGCACGCTTGGTTGGTTGGTCGCTGACTGGTATTCGAATCAATTTTTTATTCCGAACGTCAATTCTTGTCGTATATATGTTGTCCTATTTACACACTCTCTTAGTTTTCTATACTTATTTCAGTTACTCTCTTGCAATACGCCTTTATTCTGTATATAACTCTCCCGTTTTACGATGATTTTTTACGGTCATATGACTTATTCAGTAGTAGACAATTAAGAAGCTTTATTCTTATTGGTCGATATTGGGGGAATTTTTCGTAGAAGAACCAATAATAATCTGTTAACAAAGCTGCCAACAGCTAGTTACAGTAATTATTGTGAATAATAAACCGTTTGAAGGGTTGCATTTGCATTGTATAGTGATGCCAGATAGACTAGATATAATATGGTACAAGGTGCCTTACACTACGTCTTGACGACAAATTTTTTTTATTACAATTAACAAAACGTCGGCAGAGCCGTTAAAAAATATAGCTTAGTACTCTGTTCGAATTTGTGAAAAATGTTGATCAACATTGGTTTTTTCATACGAAGAATATGATAAGTAAAATCATAACTAGCCCTTGAAAGTGCTGCAATTGTGTACGTTTTAAAAAAAACCCAATGTGTTTGTTGTAATTTCCACACAAAAAAGTTGTGCTCATATTATTTCGCATGAAAACTTAAATATTGCCAAAACATTTCATATGTTTTCTTTAAGAAAAAGCAAAATTTTTCATGAATAATTCATGCCCACTGAACACATTGATATCATTCTGACATCAGCATGATATCATGAAATGTCATACCTTACATAAGAAATGACTCATTATTGACTCATATATGACTCATACTTTCGCACTTAGGTACATCAGATACTGACATGAAATGACACAAAACTGATGTTAACCTGACATTATAATGATCTTTTATTTTATTATAAAATTATATTTTCTTTATTACTCCAAACGACATACATATATATGAATTTTACAATTAAAACCCTCCCTTGTATTGCTAAACGAATCGTTCTAAACATTGAAAATTTTTATGTACGAATTTTTAAAGTATTCTTTATAGGCAGTTGTAACGTACATACATACATACTTTCTTTAATATACATACATTTAACAGGCTGCATTTAAATTCATCTGGCTTCTTAGTCAGATGTTAAAGAGACTTTAGTTCTCTCTTTTTAAGCACGAAGAGCATTTCATAATATATTGATTCTACAAAGTCCTTAATACTTTGTATTAACATGTTAAGATAGCTTTAACAGCATTATAATCCTGCCTGGACATAACTCATATCCTCTCTTCGTTTTCCTACAGCTTTCCATTGTTTAGTTTGCTATATTTTTGGAAATTTTTTTCTAATTAAATTTTTTTCAATTGAAACTTTATTTTTTATTAAATTATTTTAGAATTTAAAATTAGGATTTATTTCAAATTAAATAATTTATCCATATATCATACCTTAGTCACAATGTATATCATTGCTAGATCAAAATTACGTAAAGTTTGATTACCTAGGTATGATTTACCAGTGATGTCAAAATTAGGTCATGTGTTCACTGGGTGTCAATTTTTTTTATATGTGCTTTGACAGCATTTCACGTGAAATGTTGAACACAATACCATGCTTTATTAACATAAAATGATATGAGTTTTATTTTCGATTATTTTCGATTAACGATGTAATTTCTTTTTTTAATTATCAAAAGTAAAACTTTTTAGCTGAAAATATTTGGACAATATTTTTTTCAATTATTGTGCCATTTATTGGATAGTTTAGGTCAAATTGATAATAATATCGACATGTGCATTAATGTTATATAATGGATGGGCCGCTTTAGACCCATGACTACATGTTCAGGTATCAATTCATATTCGTTAATATTAATTAGCAGTTCAGAGTCCAAAAACTGTTGCAAGGTATATCACTTTCGGCATATAGTTCTCTTTAAAGTGCCATCCTGAGTCACGGGCTGTTCGATTGAAATCAATTATATCTTGGATGAAAGGCCATTAAATGTCGGACAAAAAAAATAATTAAGTTACAGTGGATTGAAGTTGAAATTTAATGAAATTTTGAATAATTTTCATCAGTTATTGTCATTTCAGATAATGTTTTCTACAACAAATAATAATAAAATCTGAAGTTTTAACATATTATTAAATAGTCCAATCAATTTAAGAAATTGTAGACCATAGTAGACCGCGAAAAAAACACGCCGCCAAAAAAATTGATCGGCTGGCTTCTCTGTTGCCATACTACTATTTTATTTTTCTGGCAGCACTAGTGGCATTTTAATGTTAGCAAGTTCGCAATCCTTTCTTTTAAGTTACAATAGTCATTTTGAATTTTGTGAGGTAGCGCTTTATAACAGCCATGTTTAGTACGTTTTATATACTTCATAATAAACACAACTTAAGTAATGAAGATGCCCAACAAAAAATTCCTTAAATATTATTTAAAATTACACTAAGCGTAGTATAATTAGTGAATGAAAACAATTTAGCTTTGACTTTAAAAACTAAATGAACTCGAGCTTTTTGCATATTTCTATAGATTAGAGCAGAATCAGGTGGTTTTTGGTCGTCGGTCATAACGTCTGTCGGCTATTTGTCGAATATTTACCTTGTATTAACATAAACAATCAAAATAAACTGCAACAATAACACAACAGTGCGTAGTACCTATCAATAAAGCAAATAAACACTAGCATACTTAGGGTCACTCACGGTAGATCAATAAGGTAGTCATCGGCGAATTGATACAACAAAGCAACTTTTTTGTTCGAGCAATTGTCAAAACAAATTAACGAATTTACATTAAATTTTTTTTCTATTTATTTAAATAAAAAAAAATTTAAGGAAAGTTTGGCAGTTCCTTGAACAATCATCTGTGCTCATAACGCCACCTGGTTATGACTTCGCCTTGGGGTCACTTTTTGAATACGAGATTAGATATTAAATTTAATTTAATATCTGCATTTACTCTTTGATTTGATTTTTTTAATTTTTTTTGCTGGTTTGAGATTAAACCAGCATTGGCCGCTTCAGATATTAAATTTGATATAATCTCTAGTCTCGTATTCAAAAAGTGACTCTTAAAAAACAAATTAGTTCTAATTTTTTCAGTTTACTCTTCGCCGAGGCCCGGAATAGAGCTTCATGTATCGAAATATCCAAAAAGTTCGATTTTAAAAAAAAAGTTACGATATGTATACATAGATCTTTAAAACAAAAACATTTGAATCATGTTGCGTATCCTATGAATGTGCATTTATAAATTCATTGATTGTTCGCTGTTGTTGAAAATATTATTAAATGCAATATGAATGATTTTTTTTACATTAGATCAGCCTTCAAGACACGTATTGGACCATAAGCGACGGCTTATTAAAAATTTAATGAAATGTATATTATTTATAAAAATTCTTCAATTATATAATTGATAAAGTTTGATTTAAATTTGAATAAATGTTACAACTAAAAAGATGCAATATCGAAACGCACGTTAAAGTTTCTACCAACTGAACACAGTCTAACGGAAAATTGAACTGCTTGTACCCAGCCAAAGGACAAGAACGATCTATTGTGAATGATAAAAGTATCTTCTAGACGGAGTTATATATTGTGATTCGCTTTGCGATAGAATAAAGTTTGACTCAACTTATAGGAAATGTTCGCGTAAAAACCTGCTGGTGAGGTTTTTGTTTTTTGAAAGGAAGTGTAATTGCAAAAATTGTTTTTAAATATGTGTAACAAAAGTTAACTGTGGTGTAAAGTTTTGCAAATGGTGAAAAATATTAAAAAAAATCTTGGAAAAGTTTATTTAAATGTGCATGTTGCTTATTTTTAAATTATTGCAAAACTATTTTTAGTGATATTTAAGCAATACAAATATTTATTGCTTTTTTTATTAACAAACAAATCTTAAACTATATGGAATAACTAGAATTTTAACACTTTTCCAAAGCCTTAGTCAATAAAGCATTCATGTTGGTCAAAAGCGTCCGGGGATCTTCGGCCAGACCAGCGCATACCATGGCATTGACAAACAACTGTTGTACTAAAAGATTAGCCAGTTCAGCATCACTTGCACGTAAGTTATTTAATTTTTTAATAATTTCATGTCTAAAAAAGTTTTAAATTTATAAAACCAGGTATAAACATTCAAATTAAAATTTTTGTTAATTAGTCATGAACAGGATAATTTAATATTAAACTTACTTTGGATTAATTTCTAATTGCGGCTGTAACAGAGCATAGCGATTTTCCTCTGGCAACTGGTGACTCTGTGTGCGAATAAAGTGCCTAGCAGCAGCCATTTCTTCTACTGTCACCACACAGGGATGGCTATCGAGTCTGGTGGTCACTCGAACATTTGCCACTTTGCCTGCAAGTTTCTCCTTAATCCAGGGTAAAAGTTCATCGATTTGTGTTCTTAACAAGCCGCCTTCACCATAATCGTTAATCTGATCCACACCAGCACCTTGACGCATTTCCTTTTCTACCGACACCAAATTTTTGCTCTTAAACATACCCAGTTGCATTAAAACCAATTCATCGTATGGCTCATAGCAAAACAAAACTTCAACATTTCGTTTCTTTAAGCTCTCATAATAAGGTGACGATTCAGCCAATATGCGGTTCGGTGCCGCCAAATAGTAAATATCTTTTTGTTCGCCCACATTTGTGGAGTAAGTCTCCAAGGAGACTCTTTGTCCTTCAGGAGATTTTGAAGACTCAAAACGCAACAACTTGGCAATGTTTTCCTTTTCCTTTTGGTCGTGGGAGGTAACAATACCTTCTTTAAGGAATAGGCCATAATCTTTGTAGAAAGCTTCATAATCAGCCGGTTGCTTATTGGCCTTGTCTAATAGAAATTTTAATATGCGACTAGTTAAAACATCCGATAACTTTCTAAAATAAAAAGCGAAAACTTTCAATAAACTCGACGGAATTAAGGAATTTTGTCGTATTTACTTGATTAGAGCACTATTTTGTAATAGTTCTCTACTTAAATTGAGTGGTATATCCTCGGAATCTACCACACCTTTAACAAATCGCAACCACTTGGGCACTAGGTTGGCAGTTTTTGATTGTATTAACACTTTGCGCGTATACAAGGCTACACCCACATCACCATCGCGTGCCATATCAAATAAACCTGGTTTACCTTCGGGGAAATAAAGCAAAGCACGAATGCTAAGAGGAACATCAGTCTGAAATTAACAAATTAAAAATCTTCCATAAATTAATTGAAAAAATGTAGTAGAACAATGTTGCACTTTGTTTGGTAAGAAATTTCCTCATTATTAAAATTAAACAATTTATATGATGAATTTTTCCATGAAATTTGTAGCATGACATTTTATTTATTTCCTAATATCGGCAGATAATTCAATGAGGTGACACAAAATGCTCGATATTAAACACTACAACAATTCAACAAAGTTTCATGCAGAGAATAAAATGTGGTGACAATAGTCACGATATGAAACTTGAGATGGTGCGTTGTATTTCTTCACTACCTTTCAACAATTCAAAATAAGTTGCATGCAACAAATTTCACGAAAAAAGGTCATGATATATGATTTATTAGAAAAAAATGTTATTTTCGTAAGAAATTTCCGCACAACTGTATCTTACCTTATAATGTAATACAAATCTGGGGGTATCGAAAGTGTTTCCAATGAAACGGAAGAATTCATCATGTTGCTCTTTAGTAACGTCCTTGGGTTCCATCAACCACAATGGTTGTATATCGTTTGCCCGCTGGCCATTCAAATAAATGGGCGAACCCACAAAGTTACTATATTTCTTAATGACTGAACGTATACGATCTTCATCGGCATATTCACGACATTCGGTCTTAAGGTGTATAACTATTTTGGTGCCATGTGCAACTCCGTCAGCTTCTTGAATTTCATAACTACCAGAGCCATCAGTAGACCAGCAAAGACCTGGCGAATTGGCTTTAGAGGAACGTGTAAATACTTCAACCTTATCAGCCACCATAAATGCCGAATAAAAACCCACACCAAATTGTCCGATAATGTTTGAAGAATTTTCGGCTGCGGCACCTTTTTCCTTAATTTGTTCTAGAAATTTCTTAGAACCACTGCGCGCTATTGTTCCCAAATTATTAACCAATTCTTCGCGTGTCATACCAATGCCGGTATCTTGTATGGTTAATTGCATAGCTTGTTTATCCGTGGCAATTTGTATTTCTAAAGAACGATCTGTAGCTTCATATTCCTTTTCCTTTTCACCTGCCGTATGTATCGTGTAACGAAATTTTTCTAAAGCATCACTGGCATTGGAAATGAGTTCACGGACGAAAACTTCATTTTCCGAATACAAGGAACGTGCCACAATGTCCAGGAGCATTCTAGTTTCAGCTTGAAATTCATGTTTATCAGGCGAACCCAAAGGTTTCTCGGTATGTCTTACGTTATGACTACCAGCTTCGGCACTTAATTGTCGCGCATAATTAACTCCTTGATATAGAATGAAATTTTCTTGTACAATTTCCAATTAAGATTTCATACTTCATTTCACTTACCATTTAAATCCAATTTTCTTCTCCATGTTAATGTTTTGATGTTGCGTACCAAGGGTCTGGTTGCATAACGTTGTAAACATCCAACCGGTCTGGTTAGTCTTAAAAGATGTGTAGCAAATGACATGTTTTAATGAATTTAATTTACAATTTTGTTTAATTTTTTTTAAAGAAGTTTAAATTCTTATTTTATTAAAAAAAAAATCAGCTGCACGTTGTTGTGAATTTTTTAAACGTTTCTGCACTTGACAGTACTCTGGGTATTGTCATTCACTGGGTTATGGAAACAAAATATGCTGTGTATTTTTTAGTGCATTAACACTTTCGGGTACGTTGGGGTTTTTAATAGGCGCATAATATCTTTATGATTATCATAAACTAATCTCCGATAACACCGGTTCACAAGTGGTCAACTTTTTGCCATCATCTCAAAAATGATATAATGTTTTCTAATGAAATTTATTTGATGAAGTTTAAGCATTGTCTATATGCAACATTTCATTGGTGCTTTACCAAATGGTCAATAGACTTCAAACCCAATTTTGAACAGTTACAAACGTTGTTTTCTAAACTAATTTGGGGTCCCTGGACACGACATTCATTTACTTTTCTCAAGAAGCTTTTTCGAGATATTCGTGAAAAAACCTGTTTTTGCAGTTTATAAAGCTATTTCCAAACATTTTGAGAACTGTTTATTAGAGTTACGAACATTTTTCCAGTGTTTCTCAGAAAGAATATTTCCACCAGCTTTTTTTAAACTAATCGAAATTTTGTCGTGTAACTAAAAAATAAACAATTGCGGCAATCGGCAGTTAAATGGATCCTATATGTATCTTAAAATTCCTGGACGAATGTTTTGACAAATTTAGAAATTATAATAGCTACATAGAGTTATTGAAATAAAATGATATCAAAGTCATATAGATATATACGCGTCATAAATTTTATGTATTAAATGATTCCAATTATTGTTACATTGACATAGTGATAGTTATTGTAAGAATTAAAATTTGATATTATAAAAATAATTTAAGCACTCTTGTCTTAATATTCATAATCAGGTATGTTTTCCGCTCTACTTAGAAGTAGAATTCATTGAAATCAAGTCGGTAAAATTGTTGATGCTCTGCATTTTGCACTTTATACCTGAATTTCAATATTAAATAGAAATATAATCTACCGTCCAGACCGTCAAACTGAAACGCTACCTTGCATATTTCAAACACTACTCTTCGGGGACATGCCTGAATATGTATGCAAATATGTACTTATGTAAATAGATGTTTTCGCATTAATGTAATTATTAATTATATATGGCCGTATGGGCTCGATTAAGTTAAATAAATGAAATGAAAAATGAAATGAAATTTTAATATTAAAATGAGTATACCTCAATAACTGTATAAGATAATTCTTTAACCAAACATTTCTTTTTAGAACTTTATAAGGTCTATAAGGACAAGAAATTTTTGGAGTCGAGCGAGAAACAGTTAAATGACAAGCGTTGAAAAATTTTACATGACCGAAGTGCACTACTTTGCACTTCAGACATCTGCTTCTGAGCAATATAGCAAGCTCATCTTCCAAATTTAAATAAGAACACTTCTCTGAAATCTTCCATTGAAATTTTGTACTGACCGGAATATAGGGTTAGAAATGGTTGATACATTTCCAAAATATTTTGATTCTGCCCCACTGGAATTTTTCTTATACTCATATTCCATACAAAAATTTTTTTTATTAAAATTAAAATTCGGATGTTTTCACTGAATCTGTTGTAACTTTCACCATTTTCTGACCGATGTTAACAGCTTTACTTTTTATACGCTGCGAACAAAATGGTATTTAAGATATGAATAAAAAAAGTTGTTTTCATATGTTTTTTTGCGTTAAAAAAATGCACTATTTTTAAAAAAACATAATTTTTTTTTTCAAATCTAAATGCGTTACTAAGTGAATTTTATCCGACCAACAGTGTAAATATAAACTGCAAGAAAAAAAATAGGTTTAGAAAACTGGAAAAAACACATTTTAGCGAATATCTCGAAAACGGTTCTTAAGAAAAATAAATCAATGTCATCATATTAAAAGACATCTAATTTTTGAGGTGCATTTTTTGTGGCGTAGTGTAATTAATATATAACTATAAATATTATGTACATATCCGTTACCTTAATATAGAAACTAGAGATGTAACGATACCCCTTTTTGCCGGTACGATACCGATACCGATACTCAAAAAGAAATTTCGGCGATACCGATTTAAATTAACAAAAATCAAGTGGGTAAAATTTTTATTATACAAAATTACACTGCAAGAGATTATTAATATTCAAAATTGATATTAATCCAGTAAAGAAAATTGAAAGTAATTTTTGAGGAACTACATTTTCATTGCTTCCAAGGAATCTATATTAAAAATATGCAGATAATTAGTAGAAAAGCAAGTAAAATTTAATTTAAGTCATACAAAAATTTATAATTCCTTTATAATTCTAAAAAAAATACTCGCCATGCTTCTTAAAAAAAATCAATTTTTAAAGGATATTATCAACTAATATTCTTCTAAATAGGTTAATTGTTAAACTTCTACTAAAAGCTTATATTCGTTCACTTAAATTTACACGACAAAATTGTTCGCATAAAAGGAAACAAGTTGCGAAAATGGGTAATTTTTCATCTCTTTTCCTTGAGGAAAAATGACACTGTGATACACTATAATTATTCAGGGGTCCTCATGCACAAATTCTGTTTGGTTGGAGCCCATAGAGAAAGAAAGTACCTATGATTTTTCTAGGTCGCTTCTTAAAGTGATTTTGTAACGGTAAATGTAGTGAAAAAACGGTTTTCTTAAAGTTTGTACTTTAAACAATCATTCATTTTTTGTTTCAAAACGGATTTCCACAATCTTTTTACAATATAAAGATATGATTCTTATCTTTCAAATAAGGCATGATTTTTGAAAACCAGTTAGTAAATGGCTAAGTTATGGCGACTTAAGTGTAAAAAACTAATTTTTCAACAAAATTTTATTTTTCACCGGCTCTAAGTTGCCTATGAGATACTAAACTGCTATACGAATTAACTTTTGTGAAAAGCAATATTAAAATAGCTTTCCGAAATGTGTAATTACATTAAAATTGGTTAAAAAATAAATGAGTTATGGTATGTTTTGTGTTTTTTTACTTTTTTGCTTCTTATTTACAAATAGGGCAGTCATCATAACTCGAGAACGATTTACCCGATTTTGGTATTATAAACAGGAAAAGATGCGGAATAAAATTATCCTTTAGTCAACTATACACAAGTTTTTTAAATTTACGGCGAAAAACTAGTTTTTCATGCAATTACAGATTTTTTTCGTTCTCAAAAGCTCATAATAAAATAAAGAGGACTAAAATTTTACATTTTTATCAATAATACGAAAGCTGGGTGTATTTGGAATAAAATAAGCCATAAATCATTAAAAACGCTCGACAAATGTCGATTTTAATAAAAATAAATGTCGATTTTATTAAAATTAGTCTTATTTGAAAGAAGAGTTACCCTGCTATTTTCTTATGTATAAATGTTTGTAAAGAATTACTTTAAATGATAAAAAAACATTTTTATTTTTCCATGTAAACACAAGTCAAAATTAAAAAAGTGGTCTTAACATTTAATTTCGTCCTGCGATTATTATAATTTTTTGTTTTTAGAAGACAGTAGATGTATAGTACTTTCAAACCCTGTACTAATTTTTTTGTGGTGTATTTTTTCGCACAAACTATTCACAGAACAACGGCGATAGCTAATGTACGCTCAATGCACAACAATGTTAAAAAATGAAATTTAATTTCAGGATCCATTGAATGAGGTGAAAACGGCTCCATGAAAAATCGCCCAAAACCAAATTGCCCAAAAATAGAAATGAAAAATCGCCCAAAATTTCAAAATGAAAAATCGCCCAAAAAAAAATGAAAAATCGCCCAAAATTTAAAAATGAAAATAAAAAAAAAAAAAAATATGAAAAATCGCCCAAAATTTAAAAATGAAAAATCACAAAAAAAAATGAAAAATCGCCCAACATTTTTGGGTGATTTTTCATATGTATGGAAAAATTTTGGGCGATTTTTAATTTTTATTTTTGGGCGATTTGGTTTTGAGCGATTTTTCATGGAGCCGGTGAAAACTATAATATGACTCCTAAATTCTCATATTTTTATTAGTTAAATTGATTAAAAAAACACAAAATATATGCTGATATGATACATATTTTAAGGTCTAAAAAATAGAAAACTACAAAAATGTATAAAAAATTTGGACTTAATTTTTCGAAACCAAGTTGTCTTAAATCGAGTCGAATTACTGAAGAGCCAGGAGTGTTTCTATTACAGAAGATAAATACTATAAATTTCAAAAAACCATTTTCAATCCCTTATAACTGTAAAACTTTAGATAGTAGCGTAAAATGTCCTGTTTGTTCTGTAGCGTAAACTGCCCTATGTTAAAAAAAACACTAAAAAAATTTTAATTCTATTAAAAGTTATAGACTTTTGAACGCCTTCCCGCGAAACGCCTTCCCGCCCACTGTTGACTGCTTAACGGCTTTTCCTTTCAGAACAAAAGTCCCTTTTTGTTTGTTAAAATAAAACACTTATTAATTTACAATAAATGTACAAATGATCCATATAGATCAGGTTTATTTATTAATTTATATGGTTTTTTATAATTATTATTGTTTAATATTAAAAAGATTTATAAATGAATGGTTGGTTGTTAATTTTTTCTCATAAGTTTTGTGGCTTATTACGGATTTCGCTTACATATACTTCAAAGGATTACTACATACACATATTTACTTTTTTTGTTCATTTAATTACTTTATGTTCATTTAATTACTTTATTAAGTCTGATTTATTATAAATTTTTAAATACATTTAGGTCTAAAAATTAATACACTTTCTACATATTTCTTTTTTGTTTGTTTGTTGGTATTTTATATTTAATTACTTTTTATTATATAAATCGTAAGAAATATTGTTAAATTTTTCACACACAAAAAAGGGTGAAGATTTTTTTAAATGTATTTTAATGGTAACTTTTAGTAAAAATGTATGTATTCCCATGTTGTTTTTGTTTATAATTGTTAATTTGCTTCTTGTTATTTTTTTAACTTTGTTAATTTGCTTCGGCTTTTTTTAATATTTTTTTTCTCCTGTCATTTTGTTTGTTAAATTTTTGTTCTTCTTAAGATTTTGTTTGCAAAATTTGAGGTAGTTTTTAGATGTTATTCTTTTATTCTTATTTTTGTTAATTCTTTTTTTTATTATCTTTATTTAAAAAAAATTGGAAATTTTCATATAATTTGTGCAAAAATGTGTTTATTTTTTTCTAAAATTTATTTCAGAATTTTTCAAGATTATGAGTTTGAATACTTCAGGGTCTCTTTTTTCTGTAAAATGATAACAAAATCTCTGTTATAATACTTTTAGTATAAACGAAGTAGTTTTAGTATTGCATACTTTTAGGTGTAATAAAAACCATAAGCTTATGATCGTTGATCTTACAATGTAAATACTCCATGAAATTTAATATCAATTATAGTATGTCTATTAAAAATAAAATTCGATATGTATGCAACATAAACGAAGATTACGATAGTGACAATCTCTCCCCCTCTCACCCTTTGGGATATGCATTGATGCTGCCCTTTGAAGTTGGCTCAAACGAGATTGTACACTGAGTCAACCCAACTAATAGCGAGAACTTTCTAGCCTCGCTTCAACATCAACAGAACTAGACTAGCCTAAGTGTTAGTTAAACTTTCTAAAATTTCACTTGCGTAACGTCATGGCCACGGTCACGGGGAACTGCACATTCGGAGGGCACGCTTAACGTATGGATTCTCCCCTACAATTATTACTGTTTTAGCCGTTATGATGAAGAAAACATCATGCATTGGCTGTGCCTCTGTTCTACACTGGAGTTGCACCACCATCGCTTCATGGGCAAAATATATTCCAGCAATTACACTGGTCTGCAAAAAATAAAACTTTACGAGCATTTAAATAAAATATGCGATATAAAAATATTCAATAGAACACTGAAGATGGCAAATAGCCGAAACCGGTCTGTTTATCAACCAAATTTGACGTGGGATGACGGAAAATCGTTCCAAATAAAATTATCTTTAAGTGACTTATATCCAATTTTTTTATATTTCCAACTGTTTCGTAGCTATTCAGTAATTATCGCCGAAAAATTAGTTTTTTCCTACCAAACAAATTTTTTTTTCGTTTTCGAAAATCCATAAAAAACTGAGAGGATAAAAATTTCACATCTTTTATCAGACAGCTAAATATATTATGTATAAAATAAGCCATAAATCATTAAAATCGATGTACAAATGTGGATTTTATTCGCAATTAAGTGAGGAAACTTAATTGACATAAATCACAATTTTCATACAACACACATACGCACACACAAATCGAAAATTTTCTGTTGTATGTAAATTGTGATTTTTATCAATTGAGTTTCTTCACTTAATTATAAATAAAATCGACATTTGTCCACGGATTTAAATGATCTATTGCTTATTTTATTCATAATACAGCTCATTTTCTGATAAATGTTTAAAATCTAAAACTTTTACGTTTCTAATTTTTTTGGAGTCTGAAAACTAAAAAAAAGTTAAATTTTGCATGAAAATAAAATTTTTTCGCCGTTAATTCTAGAGCTGCAAAACAATCGATGGTACGTACTATCGATAGTATCGATAGTTTTATTTTTAATGGACTATCGAATTTTTTTCCACTATCGATACTATCTAAACAAAATTTAATCCATAAATTCTGACCACAGCAATTGTTTAAAAGTGAAAACTGTCGATATATTATTATTAACAGAAATTATTGGGTACAACTCCAGTTACTGTATATAGCATTAGAGTCAAAAAGCGATCCCATTAGGCCCAAATTTACAGTCTTTAGGAGGTTAACTACAATAATTTCGCCAACGATATATTATTAACAGCTTATGTTTCTCATTACTTGAACCCTCATTTACCGCTAGTGTTTATTATTGAACTTATGATAATACAAAAGTTTAGAAAAAAATTATTCATGGGTCTCATGCACCAATTCTATTTGGTTGGAGCCCATACACTCAAAATAAAACATTGGTAAATCTAACCAATTTCATAGGTTAGAATTGAGCCAACCCATAAAATACAGTAAAAATCAACCAATGGAATTGTAGTTTAGTTGATAGTGTGTCAAACTACTAACCGGAAGGTAGGAGGTTCGATGCCTGGCAAGACTTAAGCAGCAAGTGTGTTTGTTTAAAAAACATTTTTTTGTTTATTTGTAATTTTTGGGCTTGAACTTAGGTTCTCATGTTTTTAAACCGGACGCCTTTACCATCTCAGCTAAGTCATCTTGTTAAGTAAGGATAGCACAAAGTATACATAGACATGTGGTGACTTCTTTGACTTAAATACAGTAATTTTTGTGAAATAACTATTTTCGCTGTTATTATTTTAAATTGGTAATTTTAACCATTAAAATTGGTAATTTTAACCACAAAAATTTTTAAAAACTTAATTAATAATTTTAACCATCAAAAATAATTTTATTTTTAAAATGTCGTTTTTCCAAATTTATATTTTACAATTCAGTAAAATGTAATATTTCGGTCTTGAACTCAGGTTCTCATGTTTATGAACCGGACGCCTTTACCATCTCAGCTGTCTTCTTGTTGAATATCGAAAGCACAAATTAACCTTAGACAAGAAATGACTTACAACTTTAAAAAGTTATTTAAAAAAATGAAAATTGCTATTTCATAAAAATTGCAACAACAATTTACATTAACAGTAGGTTAACTATTTATATTGGTTAGATTTACCTATCATTTTATTTTGAGTGTAGAGAAAGAAAATACCTATGGTTTTTCTAGGTCACTTCGAAGTGATTTTATAACCGTAAATATAGTGAAAAACGGTTTTCTTAAGGTTTGAACTTTAAACAGTCTTTCTTTCAAAACGAATTTCTACGATCCAAGTAACTGAATTGACAAAAATTGCGACATTCATACAACACACACACATATTCGAATTTTTCTGTTATATGGAAATTGTGATTTTTATCAACTGATTTACTTCACTTAATTTTTAATAAAATCGACATTTGTCGAGCGATTTTAATGATTTATGGCTTATTTTATTTCAAATATACCCAGCTTTCGTATTATTGATAAAAATGTAAAATGGTAGGTAGGCCTCTTTATTTTATTATGAGTATGTAACATTTACCATTACAAAATCACTTTACGGAGTGACCTAGAAAAACCATAGGTTTTTTCTTTCTCTATGGGCTCCAACCAAATAGAATTGGTGCATGAGTCCCTGAATAATTTTAAAGTATTATCACAGTGTAATTAGTGGTGTAGGTAAACAAAAGTTGTAAATGAAATAGCATTGGCTAAGTTAGAAGTTTTAAGTGTGTATCGGTGTGTCTGTCTGCACCATCGTAAAGCCCAAATGGCTAGACCGATTTATTTGAAAGGTGATTTTATCGAGATTGTTCTTGCTATGTTTGAAGAAAGTCAGTCCGGCCATTTAGAAATTATCATCTCTTTTCAGAGGATACTAGTTCTTAAATATTTGTGTATGTGGCAACGTAACTCCCAAATGGCTTAATCCATTTTAATTTGGTTTTTTTTTTTGAAAGGAGGCTTGATCTTAAATCTAAGCTATGTTTGGAGAAAATATGTCCAGCCGTTTTGAAGTTATGTATTATTAATTTTCTTTAGTTGTTCTTAAAATGGTATTATTAAAACAATGTATCGTTACCTTAATATAGAAACGCCCCAACTCACTAGGTTGTTCATATCGAGTTTTTTCCCTATTTGGCTAGATGAATCTTTAATCTATCGAAATATGCAAAAAATTCGATTTGAATAAATAATGAGTTAAGGCGTTTCTGTATTAAGGTAATAATATAAAACATTGTACGAGATAGTTATAGATTCACAAAAAAATTTATTTTATAAGAGAATTGCTAAATAGATTCCCATATAAGATTTGTTAAATAAATCAGAAACCTTTTAATGCGTGAAGGGTTAAAACTGTAGTTTTTTGACGAACTATCGAAACTATTGAGTGGGGCGACTATCGATAGTTTTGCAGCTCTAGTTAATTCCCGAATAACTCCTATCCGAAGCAGTTGGAAATATAATAAAGTTATATATGGATCACTTAAAGGTAGTTTTATTCCCCATCTTTTTTTTCGTGGCTTATTTATTTAAATCGGACAATTGGTTCTCAAGTTAGGGTGAAATATACTGATGTACCTAGGGAAAATATTAGTCATGCCCATAAAAAATCTGAGCCCGATAGGAAACAACTGAAAACGGATTTGAATTTAGCGCATTGAAGTCTTTATATTGCATAAATTTTTATTTAAAGGCGATTTTAGCTGCATACCAGTGTTATCAGTTATCAGCAGGGAAGCCGGAAATATGGCCTAAAAAATGTGTTTTATGCCCATTAAATATGCACTGAAAAAATTAAAAATATGTTTCCAAAATTAAAAAAATATGCTCCTAAAACTTTATCATTTCGTTTATAATTTATATTTATTTCTGACACCACGAATTATGTACATACATATATTGATGGCATGCACAAGAAGAAAACGTCCACGGACATTATTTCCACTTCAAAAGTGAGGTAATATCTATGGGAATGTCGAATAGTTGCTTCACAGAGTAAAGGTTTTCTGCCTAGTCGAAAATCTGAGCTCTGCGAAGCCACTATTCGATATACCCAGAGCAGAAAACCATTAATCTCGTCCAAAGCCCGCCTATGCAGTCAATCTTCACTCTGCAGTACCATTTGCATGAACTTTATTTACATATTTTTGTGGTCATTATTTCCTTTTCAACGTGGCAATAATGTCCGTGGACACTATTTCATTGGACGGTATTCCATGCCACCTGCACATTCTGGTTGCTTGTGGGTACAGGAGTCGATTTAACAATGACAGCCTGGCCTATCATCTGTCCAAATATAAAATGTTGGCCACTAAGACACCAGGACATATTTTGGGGTTCCTATTAGGAACAAATCAGCAAAATCGCATAAATAGCTTAAATATTCGCAAAACTATACTATTCTCGTCTTGCTATTTTTCTATGAAATGCATATAAGTTGACAACCCAGAAAAAATGTTGATGGCAAAGTAATGAGTTAAAATGCTAATAAACATAACCTTCACAGCTTCTTCTTTGACATTTTAACCAATTACTTTAACATGGCGATGTCACTGGAGGCAAATACTTACCACATTTGATTACAAATAACCAGTTATAAATTTCAATATTTAGAACGCAATGAATACACAAAACACAATAAAAATTAAATGTCTCTGCTAAGCGTTGAACTCATGCCGTTTTCAGTTATTGTGTTTTTTATGCCAAGTGTTTTACTCACTAGGCTACTGCAGGACTATTTTGATACGGGCTTAAAACTTATTTTCACAAACATAAACACAATTAAAAAAATCCATTTTGCTTCCCCAGGCGTTGAACTGCTTATCGTCTGTATGATAATAAGATACACTAATACTCTGCCAATAAGAGAATAAATGTCTTATTTAATTGCTAGTAAGTAATTGTTCAACTACTGTAAAGTAATTCAGACGGTATATAGATTGTGGTTGAAAAGTATGTTGTTCGGTAATGATAACTTATTGTTGCTGGGAATCTGGACAAAATCGAAATTTCTCAAAAAATCCTCAAAACCATATAATTTAAAAATTTTAAAGCTGTGAATAAACTGGGAATAAATCAATGAAATGAGAAACATTTTTAAGAAATTAAGGGGAACAAATACATTAGAGTAAATTTAAAAACGCAAAAGAAAAATTTTTTTATAAAAGGGAAAAATTTTGTTTTTGGAAATATGCATATTAAAATTTTAAAAAGCAAAAATATTCAAGAAAACAGCCAAATATGCCACACAAAATAAAAAAAATGCCCTAAATATGCGACTAAGTGTAAAATATGCAAAAACATGCTGTAAAGGGTACAATATGCAAAAATATGCACTAAGAAATCAACGACAAAATTCTTAAAAAGTTCGGAAACGTATAAATATCCTATTTGTGCCTACATACAGCGCACAGGAAACAACATGCAATTGCATATTTGCGGTTTCATTGGTTATCAGAAATGGAACTCAGAAACATCAGTTCCTACATAAGGAGCAGCGGGTGGCTCTCTCGTTGACAGCTTTGGCGCAATCTCACACGACACCTTCTACACGGAATCTGATACTCTACGCCTATCATTCGCCTCCAGTTTAATTTTCCCCTAAACCTTCCTGTTATACTCTTCGCCTTCTTTCTCTTTTCTCATCCACAGTTGTCCTAAAAGGGTCACAATTCTTGCACTGAAATGGTCTGGAACTGTATTAAAAATAGAACAAAACTACTCAACTTCATGAAAAGAAAATGTTAGGCATCTTTCCCTTTGGTAGTACTGAGCTGAAAAAAAATCGGTTGAATGTAGTAGCATTGTTTAATATACTTTAAATTTAGATTCATGCACCACCTAAAAACACATTGCATTATTTCAATAAAATTTACATCCTAAGAGTATGCAACATTAAAGTACAACTTAAGCCTTAACATTATAAAAGTTAGGCCGGCCTAAATGCACACAAATGTAAAATTGTTTCGTATCTTTAGAACAATCTTTTTGAAAAATCTTCAAAAGGCATTTCAGTATCATGCTATACATTTCGTTTTTTGAGACCCTTTTCCAATTTAAAGTTTTTTATTTCCATATTTAATAGTTCTGGTTTTCTATTTCTTCTGAAAAAATAAACTATCTTTCTTAACATGCCTAAAATACAAAATACATGCAATTGGTTTTTATATATAAAATTTAATCATTCGCCTTTTGCTTTCATATAAAAAAAGTATAAAAATCTTTTTGATATTGCTAATTGTTGATGTTTGAGTTAATTTTATGTTGTTTTTTATTTTGTTATTTTAAGTTCGAAAACTAAATATTTGCGGGAAAAATTGCTTATCTTGATTGTAATATTTTATGAATTCTTTATATTTTTTGGTTAATATGCATTTTATTTTATGATGTTTCTTAAGTGTAAAAATATATTTAAACATTTACACCGGTCAATAAGGTTTTATACGAGACCTGCAGTAGAAAATAGTTTCTCAGATGCGACAGTACTCATTTAAGAACGAAATTATTACTATACGCACGATTGTTTTATAGTTTGGGTATATGACATCCTTGCGCCAAAAAGTAAGCAGATCTACGTCTTTAGATCACGAATCGGCAAATTATATCACATGGGGTTTTTTACTCTTTTACTCTCACACGTATTAACTAAAAGTAAATACAATCAATCTGTGTGTCATGAACATTCAAACAAGCAGGTTGTGTTATCGCTTGTTTCTTCCTATTGCATGATATACACTAACAAAAACTTTGTAAGAGCGAGAGTTGTAAAATAAAACCCATACAAGCAAAATGTATTAGTATGTGTTTGCCGGTTCCTGCTTTAAATAGACATATTAGAAGCTGTCTCTCCACTTACAGCTTAGAATTGACAGTGATCCATCTTTCAAAGAGTATGCTAATTTATTACAAAACCTCCTAAGCTTACTTCTTGTAGGCTTGTCGGAACTTTTACGAGGTGGAGTGGTAACCCTGTTTGCTATAGTTGTTAAATACAGAGCTATCGAGAAAATCAAAAGGACGTAATTGAAATATTCGTGGTTTGAGTCGAGGATCAAGCATTGTGGACAAACACTGTGCGTCATAATTTTTCAAACCATCAATCTTTTATTAATCTAATAATTTTTGCGTTACCAATCTCCTCGTTTTCAGGTTATGGAACAATTTAATTTACGCTGAACAATTTAATTATTAATTTAAATCAAAGACCCGCCTTAAAACCAGATAGATCGTTTTAACCAGTGTTCTGCTTTCGCTTTTGAAAAATACAACAATTTCAGTCAAAGCAGAAGCGCAAAAGGATTTATGAACAATTGCGCAGCTCTTAACGGTCGACGATTTGAAAAGTTTGAATTTGATTTGTTTTTGCTTAGTATCGCAAGTATCGCTAAAGCAGAAGCAAAAACTCTTGTTTTTAGAAGTTGTAAGCAATCGCAGTCAAGTGCTTTTTGTCAGTGTTTGAAAAACTAGACTCCAAGTAGCCGAAGCAGCGAAAAAACACAATATAGTCTAGCATAAAAGTTAAATGCTTGTAACCGTTCATATACTATTACTACAGCTACCGTCACATTATCGTAGCGGTAGCTGTAGTAGTAGAGCAAAAAAAAAAATGGAGTAGTCTAGTAAATAATTTTCTACTGCTCCCGCTATCTTCAAATTTTAGTAGCAGTAAAAGCAGTTTTTATTTTTAAAACTGTTACTACTACCTACTTTATTAGTTATAGAAGGAGCAGATAACCTACCCAGCAAAAACTTTGCTTACTGGTAGGCAAAAAAGTATATGAGGATTTAAGTCGTAACTACTTACAATTTGACTAAGTAACTACTTATTTTTGTTTGAGAAGTCCAAAAAATAAAGGGTACCCCTTACAAATGTATTTACATTGTCACAGCAATTAGCTAGTCATTATTTGGCGTAATTGAAGCTAAAAAATAAGTAGTCAAATAAACAAATTAAAATCAAAAAAACAAATGTATACGCATTATGTTTTATTTATATTTTTTCAATTTTATTTTATTTTATTTTTGACCCAGCTGGGATACGAACCTGTGCTTGTTCAGATATGAACGACAAGAATTCAGCCGTTGACTGATAAGTTTAAGCGACAAAAATTAGTTTTCATATACAAACACATGTTGCCTCAAAAAATGGTTGTCTACTTATTTTATTAATACATTTCAACAAATTGTAGATAGTTTCGGATAATGATAAAAATACGTACTAATTTTTAGGGATGTAACGAATACCGATACCGATACCGATATATCGGCGATACTTCAGATTTTCCGATACATCGGTATCGGCGATATTTTACTGCCGATACGACGATACTTTTAAAAATTTTTTCATAGTTTTTTTTTTAACAAATAATTTATTTTTGTTCGATTTTACCATGAATTAAATACACTTCGTTATTTTTTAAATCTTATTAATATCAATTTTAAAAATTAATAATATTTTATGCTGTTATTTTGTAAAAAAAATTATTTATTTTTTTTGTTAATTTTACCATGAATTCAAATTCAAGCCGTTGTTTTTTAAATCTTATTCCAGCAAAAAAGAGATACTCCAAAGAAGTCATGAAAATGTAGAATTCGCGATCTGGAAGTATTGCAAATTTGGATAATTTCTAATTAGTTTTACATATCCTTGCCCTTGCAAGAAGTTCTGTTTTTCGATTACCAATCACCGAATTGGAAGCGATGCTAGGACAAATTTCTTTTTCGGTATTCTATAATGATTTTTCCTTAAGGCAAAAGAATAAAAAAGTACCCATTTTCACAATTTTTTTATGCTAATTTAAACTCAGAACTATATTTTCATGTAAATTTAAGTGAATAAATATAAACTTAGAAGTCTTTTAATAATTAAGCTATTTAGATGAATATTAGTTGATAAATGTCCTTTAAAAAATCTATTTTTTAAAAAGCATGGCGAGTATTTTTTTAAATTATAAAGGAATTGAAAAATTTTTCTTGCTTTTCTACTAATTATCTGCATATTTTTAATATAGATTTGTTGGAAGCAAAGAAAATGTAGCTCCTTAAAAATTACTTCCAATGTTTTATGAATTTTAAAGATTCTCTCTTATAATGTAATTTTGTATAATAAAAAATTGCACTTGAGTTTTGTTAATCTAAACTTGAACTCAATTTCAATATTCGTATCGGTATCGGAATCGGTATCGGCGATATTTATTTTTAAATATCGGTATCGGTATCGGATCGGCAAAACGGCGTATCGTTACATCCCTACTAATTTTATTAAAAACTAAGTAGTAGCTCTAATCTGAAGCATAGTAATAAAATAAATAAGTACCACTCATTACTTTGTAACCTATTAATAAAGTACTACCGATTACAAAAATTATAAAAGTTTTTGCTGTGTAGTATATGAAGTAGCGCTGGAACTACCTCCATGTTAATAATCTGCTATGTACCTGAACATTTTGTAGTCCTAAAAAATAAAACTCTAACTATAGCAGTAGTTATAAAAACAAAAACCTCAATCAAACCAACAGATAACTAACTATTTAGTTTCTTAAGCAGCTACTTCATTCTTGTTTTTTTATTGATACTTAATTTTCTCTTTTTATTTTTTGTACATATGTACCAGTAGTTTTAAAAAAGGTAATGCTACAAAACAAGACAAATGCTCCTGCTGTCGCTACTTGTAATTGTTTATAGTAATAGTTTTAGCAATAGTAAAAAAATGTATGGGTACTGTAGTTTTTTAAACATTGCTGTTTGTTTTTTCTTCTTGTCTTATGGAGCAAAAACAACAACAAAAACGTGACAAAAACAACAAAATAGTTGACTAAACCTGCAGAAAGCTTCTAAAAGCAAGAGCTTTTGCTTCTTCGACTGTGACTGTTTGCGACTTGCAAAAGCATATAGACTGCTTTTGCGATACTAACCAAAAGCAAAAGCAAATCAAATTAAAACTTTTCAAATCGTCGACTTTTGAAATTGGTGCACAATTGTTCATAAATCGTTTTGTGATTTTGCTTTTAATGCGACTGTTTGTTGTTTTTTTTTTTTCATAAGCATAATCAAAAGTATTGGTTCATTTTAAACAGTTGGAAAAAGCCAAAGCAGTGAAAATTAAAAATTTTACGACTTGCTATTTCCACTTAAGTTATTTAAACACTAGTTTTAACTCAGTTGATAATAATTTTACATCATTTAAGTATATTTTGTTTTGTTTTGAGCAGTTTTGACCAAGTTGACCGACCAGTGTAGACTTTAAACAAATTTTTATTAACTTTTTGTTTTACCGGTTTTAATGTATTTATGTGTGTATTAGCTTTTTATTTGTTTTTTTTTTTGGGAGATTTTAAGTACACTTACAACTATTTCTACTACACAGTTATAATTGTATGTATATATTTTATGTACTTTAATTATATTTAAATATTCATTCAGTTATACTTTAAATTTTAATGTAATAATATTTTGTTCTTTTCAATTCTTTATAAAGTTGTAGGTATTTATGCAAAATATTTTATTTAACAATTACTCAGTCGTAGCTTGTTTATTGAAGATTTTTATTTTTAAATATATATTTTTAATTTTTATTACTTTTTGGCAGTGTTTAGTTTTTGTTTTTGTATGTTTTTTTTACTTATTAATTAATGTATTTTATTTTCATTATTTATTTAGCAAATCTTTTTAACAGGAGTTTTCATTAGTCGAAATTGTTTTCCCTTTATAGTGTAAAAGACGCTTTTTATTTAAAAAAATAATATGTAGCTTATGATTCTCGTTTTGTTTTTGCTTTCAATGACCCTTGATATTTATATTTATAAATATTTCTTTTCTTTTTTGTTATTTATTCGTGTTTGTTATATTTTTTATTATTATTTGTTTTTTTTTTTTTTGGAAAAAGGCACAAAACTTAAAATAAAAGTAAAACCAGCAAAATAATACCAAAATTTTTTGTTTGATTTTTTTTCTTCAAATTTTCATTATTTATTTATAATCGTAAATTTAATTTATGTGCTTTAAATAAAATATTGTTTTTTTTAACTAATTAAAGAAAACATAAACATACAAATAATTTGAAATACTTTAAAATCCTTAATAGAATATGATTAATTTAAAAAAGTCATGACTTTATTTTGTCCAAGCAAACTAGTTTTGAAAAAAATCTTTCTATTTATTTCTTTTTCTTGAAATATTTAATAATATATATTATTAAATACTAAATACATACATATATTCTTTTTAAGTAAAATAGCTTTATTTTAATCGTACACCAATTATAAGAATATATCAAAGGAAAGGAACTTAAAGTATCTACATACACAATTGAAAACAAATTAAATTGCATTTTTTCTTTAAATATAAAATTTATTTGCATTGTATTGGCTGGATTTTATTTATTATATACAAATATAATTATAAGTAAAAATTAAAATATTTTCTATTAACATCATGATCTATACATACATATTTCTCTATTCGTTTTTCAGAGATCATATATTTTCTAAAACACAGTTTTTAGCAGACTTTTGGAAAATAGCAAAATTATTTACTTGTTTTAAATTGAGACAAAAATGTAAAAATAAAGTTATTCATGCAAATACTACTAGAAAATCTATTAATTAAATTTAAACAAACAAATTAAAAATAAAACAACAGGTTCGAAGGACCATTATTTCTTTTTTCCAATAAAAGCATTTTAAAGTAGAAAACAGTGTTAAAAGATAAACTAAAAAAGTAAAATTTCTTTAAATTAAAATCTAAAGCATCACAAAGTAACGCAGTACACAATTTTCATGTGCTTTGAAGCCCTAAGGCAATAAAGCGCATAATATAATATGCTTTAAAATAAAAGCTTATTTCGCAGTAGTGAACAGTATATATGTGAAAGAAATTATACAAAAAAGCTGATTGTCTCTGCTGGCACAATGCAGGTTTTTAAGCCAGAAAGATCCATATATTTTCAGTTTTAGTGCTGAATATGGTGATGACTTACAGCGCTTCAAAAAGCGCTTTTGTATCGAAAATGTACTACTCCAAGCCGGGAACTCGCCATACAAAAATCAGCAGCAGATTTGTTAGCGCTAATTTTACTTTATAATAGTTAATCTTAACTAACTTTTGCTGCTTTTCAGTGCATCATTAGATATTATTTGATTTCACTGCAAAACATGGTCCTTCAAATGTTCTGCTTAAGCTATTTTCCAGTAAAAAAAATTGCTTTAAAAAGCAGGTTTTTACTATTATAAAGTAAAATTAGCGCTAAAAAAATCTGCTGCTGATTTTTTTATGGCGAGTTCCCGGCTTGGAGTACTACATTTTCGATACAAAAGCGCTTTTTGAAGCGCTGATAATCATCACCATTTTCACCACTAAAATTGAAAAATATGGAGCTTTCTGGCTTAAAAACTTGAATTGTGCCAGCAGAGAGAAATCAGAGTTTTTGTATAATTTCTTTCATATACGTTCACTGCTTTTTAATTCGTAGAAATCTATTTCCACTTGAAAGGGTTAAACTCTGACAAAAACATGTTTTTCATCAAAACAAATGAAAGGGGATCCAAAACCACAACAAAAAAAAATCAAACTGACTCTAAAACAGAGAGACTAACAGACGAATATATAATAAAAAAATCTTGAAACAAAGGATTAAACTCAAAGTATATACTTTAAAATAATTCTTGCAAAAAGAAAAACCGACTACAAAATAGGCGGGCGATCAGTGTCACACTTTTCTAATCATAATGTTGTATTATTTCGAGAACTTAAAATGTGTCAAAAGTTCTTTAAGAATCTGTTAAGTAGAAGTGGTTGAAAAAGAATATTTGTTTCGTTTAGGCGTGGCACTGCCCACAAATGTACTATAATTTAGATAAAATATAAGCACATTCTTCCAACCAATTTTTAATATCCAGCTATCAAAAAAATAAAAAGTTACTGAATTCAGCTCGATTTTTGAAAAGGAATATTTTTACCATCCCACATAGCATTTACGAGCATATTCGGGTCTTCTTTGACTACTCTACACGATTAAACTCAGCTTGTCTCGTCTCATCTCAGCGAGTCTCCTTGAAATCAGCTTCGAAATTTTTTTTAAGCCCCGACCAAAAAGGAGGGTTGTTATAAGTTTGTAATCTGTGTCTGTGTATCTGTACACGCCATCGTACAGCCCAAACGGCTGAACCGATTTTGATTTAGTATTTAATAAGTGACTTGATCGAGAGTGTCCTTAGCTACGATTGAGGAAAATTGGTCCACCCGCTTAGAAGTTATCTCCTCTTTTCTAGCTGTATCTCTTGAATCTGTGTATCTGTGGCACCGTAGCTCCCAAACGGATAGACCGATTTTAATTTAGTTTGAAAGGTGACTTGATCTAAAATCTTCAAGCCTATGTTTGAAGAAAAGCGGTTCATCAGTTTGGAAGTTAACATCCATTTTCTCCGGGAGTTTTTAAAATTTTTAATTTAATGCTATTTAAGTTCTTTTTTCTTTAACAAACACAACCCGCGAAGCGATTGCCTAGTCTGCGGAAAATATCCATTATCAATGGCGGGAATTGAACCCCACGACCTCTGGACTGACAGGGTAGTATCGCTACCACTCAGGGCACCCATTTGCTATACATGTTTTTATTGTTTTTTAAGCGTATGTGGGGAGTAATGTTCGAGTCATATTTTAATCGCGCGAACTATTATCCAGTTTTTAGTCATCAAAAGTAATCGATAAGAGATTCTCTTGGTTGGTTTATTTATGTGGCTGCCTATTGTGACAGATCACTTCAACCTAGACAGTGTTAACCTCTGTATATTCTGATCCAACTTCTCAGTTCCGGAAGTCGATACTAAATCCACCCCGTCGCATTAAAATATCTGATCAGCCCTCTTATTCTGTAATTCGCTAAAGCTAAATCTCCATCGCTAAAAACCTATAAAGTCGTTTATCGTATAACGTATATTGCTAAATTAGGAAATATCTTAAAAATTTAATCCGCCGAAATGTTAGTGTTTTATATCAAAAGTTTTTAGCGTTAGCGAATTACAGAATAAGGGGGCAGGTTGCAAAGACCAATCTCTGATAATCCTCTGATTGTCCAGAAATTTGTGCCTTGGGAAATGCAAAGCCGGACACTTACAAGGAAGGTGGAAAAGTGTCTATTACCTACTTTGTTCATCTCAGCTACCGCACAACGCTTTTTAGGAAAGGCATAGCGTACTAGTAAGTCTGTCGGTCGCCCAGTGTTCCGTCACCACTGCGACGAGGAAACAAATTTAGTTATGTGATTTATGCTAAAATGATGTTCAAAATCAAGGTGGGACTATGCCCATTTGGCTATATGTATGCATGTGTGCGTATATTTATATATCGTTCCTTTGTTGCAACGTAGTAATATCTCAAAAAAAAAGTGAAACTTGCTAAAAAGTGAACCTGGAAGAAGAAGGTATTAAGGAACACTTTCTTCAGTAAACAGAATTTATGGTATTCCAAATATTTTGACTTCATTTAGATATCATGGAAATATGAGCCGATTCGAAAAAAAAATTTTTGAAATAAAATTTCAACTCTTAATTTCAAAAACTACGTTGATTGATCCAAATTCCACAAGAAAAAAAAACGTTTCATACATCCAAGACATGTCGGTCATAAGACCACTTTTTGAGGACTTGGAAAGTTGCGTCGAGTGCAGTGAATTTGATGAGGAAATTTTATAGATTTTCGAGCGCTTGAAATAGAGAGAAAGTTCGGATTTTTGTTTATACGAAATGGAGTAGACTTTGCTTTACTCATAATACATCAGCGGTGGGGCGGGTACACATTCAGTGTATTCATAGAATTCGTTACTGAATTGGATTGGAAAGGGGATTCCAGTATGAATGGATTTTTTTTTTGAACAAACAACCCGCGAAGCGATTAGGGTCTATGGCGGGAATCGAATCCACTACCACTCAGCTACAGGAACGACCTACGAAAAATGTTTATTTTACCTCAAAGTTAATTTCATAGTTTTAAAGTTGCATTTTAAGCCATTGCAGGATGTCTACGCAAATATTTTAGCTATCAAAGACTTAAATTGGAGGTTCCTGAATGCTGAATGCCTTAATTTCATTTTCGAAGGGAAATATTGCAATTGGCTCTCATTTCAAACACGAACGGATGTCATGAACGGCGGCATCACCGGTTTTCGCCTAGAAAGTGCTGCGAAACCAATTCTTATTATACAGTAAACCAAAAATTCAAGGAAAATTTTCATTGTTTTAACGAATTGTTCATTCATTTAATGAACTGGTTCATTGATTTTATTAAATAATACATAACAATAATGAATGCTCTCAATGAAACATTTGACATTGCACTTCAATGGATATTTTCGTTGAAACAACGTATGCGTACATTAAATCAACGTGTTTTTGCAAAAAAATCACCCTTATCGGGAATAAAACTTCAAGTGAAATATGTTCCCTTTCCCTAAAATTGTGATGGCCAATTTTGCGTTGTTGTTGTCTTAGTGAACTATTTTGTTAGTTTTTAAACCAGTTTTTGTTCATGGAAAATATTTCACGTGAGCAAAATATTTGCCTCTTATTCCCGATAAGGCCGAATAATGAATCTAGGCCAATGAATGTCATTCGTTGAATTTGTGTAAAATAATTTTTTCAGTGTATTCTGTGATAATGTTTATATTTGCGAAGTTCACGGCTCAATACAGGGATGGAAAATGTGTTTTAGTCCTTGCACCAATTATGACATTCGAGATTATGACATTCGATATCGAACAATGTGTTTATATTGTTCGATAGGGAATGCCATAATCTCAAACTAAGAAAACTATCGAATCAGCTCGATATCGAAAGCAACGATTAGGCACTTGCAGTCTATTTATTTCCTTCGTAGTATTAGAGTCCATCATTGGATCATGTATTTTCTAGTCCAGTTGAATTTTCCATAAATTTCTTGACCTGGACAGAACCAACCGTAATTGAAATTTTACAAAAGAATAACCAAGAATAACTAAGAATAACCATGGAAATGAAAAATGGGCACCACTCAATTGGGTACATGAATGTTTTGAAAAATACAGTATAGGTCTTGGTTCGAAGGACCATTAATGTAAAAAGAGAAATTAAAATACTTTTTCGTAAGGGTTTTTTCTCAGGAAATAGGTAAATGTGTGTAGTGTTTATGCGTTCAAAATTTAAAGTTATGGAAAACCATTTGTTTTTTGTAAATTTACTTGTAATTTATGTTTTATTTTTCAATTACTCTTTAGGGTTTTTGGGGAAATTAAACTACATATTTTTTAATTTAACTCATCTTGAAATTTTTCAAATAAATTTTATAAATTTATTATTTTTGGGAAAAAAGTTTTATTTATAATTTCAATTTATTTATAAAACAAATAAATGAATATTACAGATTATTAATTTCCTTCTTTTGTGAGGAATTTCGTAAAAAATTATACAAAAAAGGAATATATATATATTTTTTTTTAAACAATAATTAGACTAATAAAAGTATATTTAGCATTAAAGAAATCTTGTGAAGGAGAGCTGAAAGCTTAATCTTACACATATTTTTAATAGATAACTAAACAAATTTTTGCAATACTTTTAAAATAAATTTGTTCATATCTTCTTGAATAATTTTCTTTCTTTCCTTCTTGCATATTCTAATAAAAGAAAAAGCGCACCTCTGCGCGAGCTACAATCATTTTTACAAAACAATTTCACTTAAACAGACGTTAAATTATAACAAAAAAATAATAATGCAATTGAACTAAAAAAAGGACTAATAAAGGAAAGCAAGGAAAACTTAATTGAGACTTTCAGCTTGGGAACCGAAAATAGGATTAAATACTTTGTTCTTCAAGAAACAACCTTACTTAAAGATTCTAGATTAATATTTCAAACACTTGTGCTAGAGTTTCTTATGCACTGGACTTTCATCCCTTATCCTTGTGCCTTTTCTGCCACCTCTGCTTGTTAAAATGTAAACAAAATAAAACAGCTGCTTCGAACATGGTTTTGGTTTCTTATCGGATCAAAAGGCAAACAACACAAGATGAAACTAATAAGGTTTCATGACACGAATTTAGGGTTTTGGATTTCCCGGACTTTTTCACTTCCCGGGAAACGGGAATGAAAACATCACGTTCCCTGGAATTCCCGCGAAAAGTTAGTTTTCCTAATTAAATAGATTTATTAAATGAAAATTGGCGAAGTTTCGATTGTTTTATAAATGTAATCATTCTTTTTAAATAAAAGTTAATATAAAAGCAATTCTAAAACAAATTTTAAAGAATTTTTAAGTGAATTGAAGCAAATAGAGTTCATAGTCATTATATAGTAGGAGATTCTATAAAGGCTAATTGACGACTATATCGCAATTAGTTAATCATTATATTTTAAGACCTCCAAATCATTTTTAACCGACTTCAGAAAAGAAGAAATATTATCAATTCGTCATGTATTTTTTTATGTATGTTCCCTCAAAACTCCTCCATTTATGAACCGATTTCGGATTT
The DNA here is from genome assembly GCA_956483635.1 of Panzeria rudis. NCBI lineage: Eukaryota > Metazoa > Arthropoda > Insecta > Diptera > Tachinidae > Panzeria > Panzeria rudis. The sequence continues at coordinate 18,349,013 of OY101450.1, read as the reverse complement.
TTTTTCTCTATTCAAAAGGAATTACTTCCAGATTAGTCCCGTTGAAAAGTGGGCGTGGTCACGCCCATACAAAGTAAATACACATTCGTTTTCAACTACTTCTACTCAACCGATTCTTATGAAACTTTACACACACATTAAGATTCTGTTTAAATGCTACATCAGGATAAAAAATGTGGGCTGTGCCACGCCCATGCAAAGTAAATATTCTTTTTCAACAACTGCTACTAAACCGATTCTTATGAAATTTTGCATACACTTTTAGTTATCGTTACAATACAACATTACGTTTAGAAAAGTGGGCAGTGCCACGCCCATGAAAAGTAAATAAGCATTTCAACTACTTCTACTCAGTCGATTCTTATGAAACTTTGCATACACATTTAGTTTTCGTTACAATACAACATTGTGGTTAGAAAAGTGGGCAGTGCCACGCCCATGAAGAGTAAATATTCATTTCAACTACTTCTACTTATCGGATTCTTATGAGACTTAGCACACACAATTAGTTCTCGTAAAAGTACATGATGATAAAATATGGGGGTGGTGCCTCGCCTATTTTGTTCGGTTTTTTTTGCAAGAATTATATAAAGAACTTGCCGTAATGTTTGTTTCCTATTATTATTATTTTTTTAAATTTCCAGGACGATTCCTATCGTTAAGTACAAGCAAGTTACAATACTATACTCAGCTGAGCTGAATTTTACATATCCTGAGCCACAGTCTAGACAGACTGTCTAGACTGTGTCTTTGATTATTCATAAACTTTTTGAAATACTTGCATTTAGAGGTTATACCCAGCAAACTTTTTAAACATTTTCAATAATCGCTGAGAAAAGAAAAAACTTCTGTGAGCACAATAAGAGCTAATGGAAATCGAAAAATAGCTAATGGCGATAGATGGGCGGCAAAAATACAATGCAGAAACAGGGGTTTCACTTTCTGAAATACTTGCATTAATAAGCTATACCCAACAAACTTTTTAAAATTGACAAAAATCGCTGGAAAAAAGTTTTGCTAATAAAAAGAAGAAACTTCGGTTAGCGCAATAATGGCACTCCATAAGGTTTTATTTACTTAAAAAAAATCTTTCCAATTTGATATAAAAAATAATAAATGAAATACTTTCTTAATTTCGCTTAATATTAATGATTTGTTGCATTCGATCTCGCTTAGCCATTTTTTTCTTGCTAGTTTTTAGCAATTTTTTTGTCTACATTTAGCCATTATTGGTGAAGGAATTCTGGCTGGCTTGGTTGTAACCCATAATACGAATTTGACAACTACGACTCAACTATCAATTTAGTTGTGAATCATAATAGGGGCCTTAATTCAACATGATTCTTCGTATTGTTTCAATATCAAAATGACATTGCTTAAACTTGAAATAACTTTGATTCAACATGATTTTTCGTGTTATTCCAGTATCAAATTCACGTTGTTTCAACTCGAAATAACTTTAATTCAACATGATTCTTCGTTTTATTTCAGTATCATTTTCATTTTGATTCAATTGTACTGGAATATTAAATCAACATGAAATATAGTTATTTCTTGAAAATCATTATGAATTGGTATGAAACACCTATGAAGAAAAATCACTGCCGAAAAATGTTAAATTAACCTGATTTTTGTCGATTTTACACTGAAAATTTTCTGTGCGTATAAAGTTTTTTTTTGTGGTTTTTATTATAAAATTGGACAACTCCTTTATAAGTTATGATAAAATTAATGGAGCAGCAGAGCAGTCTCTTCAAAAATCTAAAATTTTAGAAAAAAATTACAAAAAAAAATATCCATAGAATTTAAAATTTTGACTGTTTTTGTAGTTGGGGGACCATAACACACCAAAAGAATATGGTGGTACTCCTTGGGCATTTTTCTTGTCGCATAGTGCTATAATAGAATCCTTTTTCATATAAAGTTTGACACATGTGTGAATAAATTTATGGCCGGGCCATCAAGATGTTTAAAAAAAGCTTTATAAGGTCATGACATCTTTGCTTTCTTGCTGTTTCTCTAATAAACTTAAAGGCTTAATAGTTTTTCTTAAAGTACATTTTGTCTCAAATTAAAACAATTGTATATATTTTTTTTAAAGAATTTATAAAAATTATTATATTTTTGTTCCTCTTTTAATGACACACAGTAAAAAAAGCAAAACTTTTTCTTAGTTGCTTTCAGTTTTGTTCTAACAGTCAAATGAATTGTCTAAAATGCAATTCATTTTGAAGGGCAGGAAGGGTATAGCTTTTTGTTTAACATAAACTTAAAAACTAATGATTATCGTTAGTTTTTTTATGTTTTATTTTAATATTAATTTTTTTCATCTTTTCTTCTTTGCAATTTTACTTAAATGAATTTAGTTTTTGTTAAATATTTTGCATAAGAGACGTGGTTGTTTTCAATATATGGTATACTATTTACATGTATTGTAAACTATGTATACTAAGTAAATTAATTTTAGAATAATATGAGTTTGCTTTTAATTATATTAATTAATTACATACATACAAATTTCTTATATATACGCACATATATCTGTATGTATGCATATTAGGGTGGGTCGATTTTTGTGACAAAAAATCGTAGGCGGCGATGTAATTCTATGAAGAATTCTAAACAAGTTTGCCCTATAAATCATGGGAGTAAAATTGATTTCGACCTTGTGGGAATTCCAACATATGTATTAAACACGTGCACCGCTATACCACAAATATTGCTAAAACAGATATAACAGATCTATACCTGTTGCTATAAGTATAAATGATGGAATGAGTGTAACTGATATTGTATGATTTTATTCCACGCTCACATTTTGCGCATACTAAACAATAAGAGTAACATAGTATTTTGCAATGGATAAGAAATTTACATGATTTTTGTTTTAAAATATCTGTTATACCACAGATATTTTAAAATAATTGTTAGTACAACAGATAATGTGTGTGCGTATGTTTCATACATACAAAACACATTCACATACACTTCATGTGCAAATTCATTGCTAGCTTACAATAAGAGTTAATGCTTGTTGATAGGTACAGCACAGTGATGTGCTTTGTTATTGCTGTTTTTTGTTCTCTATTTTGATGTTCGTTTTAAATAGCCGATCAATTGCGAATAAACTTCGTTTTTCATGACAAATTTGCCTGTTTATACAATAAGTACTTATTGTACGACATCAGTATCTGTTAATATCTGTTTGGGCGAAACATAGGAAAACAAATGTGTTTCTCTCAGTCTCTCTGTATCCACTCATATATACTCATATATACTCATATATACTTCAGCCAATAACAATACCACCTAATAACAGAAACACTACATTACTTATCAATATGCACTCATAAGAATTAACACACAGAAACTGATATAAACGTATATAACTGTGCACGTGACTAATATGTATGTTGTAAGTGACTTAGTTCGTATAAATCCAACTCAGTGATTGGGGTAGACCCCTTCCAAATAGAATAAAAGTTGAAATGGTAGTTCAGTCTCGTTCAACTAACATTTGAGAACCCCAAATGGTTCCCAAATTATGATGCCATTATTATTATAGGGGGAAAAAATACATAAAATACTTAAAACAGCTTGCCGTATACTCAATATTTTATCAATAAATTAAATAATGATACTCATACGCCATATTTTGAAATTTCCGCAAGCTCGAAATCCATTTTAGACCTATGGTTTCTAGAGCAAAGTTGCTTAGAATTCTTCGTAGAATTATTTCCCCCACTACGATTTTTCATTTATTTTGCATCCATACAAACCGAGCCACCCTCATGTATGTATATGATAGTGTTCTTGCTTATTGATTTACGCACACAACAATATTACTTTAAGATTTAAGACATTTTCTTTCAATTATTAATTATTATGTGTATTAATTAATGCAAATCTTTGCAAATTAAATATCATCATATCACCTGGCTACTACATCAATATTTCTTTTAAATTTTCCATAAAAAATATACGAAAAAAAACATTAAATTAAAACTAAATGTTGTTGTTGCTATTGTTGTTGTTGTTGTTGTTGTCACTGTTGCTCGTTTGTCTTTCGTTAAATAAAGAAACTAATTTAAGAATTTTCTAACAATAATAAAGATTTACAATTTTTTATACTTAAGCAAAATAAACTACAAAAATATTTACAAAAAAAAAAACTTATTAAACATAAAAAATATATGTTAAAAATTATAGTACAAATTATAACTAAAAGCGGGAAGTTTTGTTTGTTTTTTTCCTTTTATGTTGTTTTAGTTGTTTTGTTGTTTTTACCTACAGGAAATACTTTTTGTTTACAGCACCATTTTTGCGAGAAAAAAAAGAAGAAAAGAAATGTACACAATAAATTAGCGTGAGCGGGTAAGGGATTGGGAGGAGCAAACAGAGAGAACCATGCTCTCCTTTTTAACGTGTAATTATAATACGATTTTGTGGTTTTCTAGGATGTTTTCTATGTTGTTGCATTTGTATGTGGTTGATGGTTAAAACATTTTGATAACTTGATATTGTTTCCGCTGTTGTGGTAGCATCTTCTTCTTCGTCATCATCACCATCATCTACTTCTTCTTCATCTACATCTTCTTCGCCTTGTTGTTGTTGTTGTGCATTATGTTGGTCCTTATTGTCATTCGCACTGGCTTTATTGCAATTATCATCATCATTTTGTATTTGATTTTTAGACAATTCAGTGCTGTGGCTGCTTTGCGAGCCATTCTGACTCAGAGCAAAATCGTTTTCAAAGATTGTGGGGGAATATGGCATTTTATAGGCTGTCATTAGAAGGCTTTCGACTTTAATCTTTTCAGCCGGTTTCATTTGTTTGATATTTACAGTTTTCAAAAAAGGTTCCGTCGATTCGGGCAGCCATTCGTTTGAAATTCTAAAGAAAAAAAAGTTTAAAGGTTATTTTTGCTTTTTTTTTCAAATAAATATTTGTAAATTTTTAATAAAGCTTCGAAATATATAACCCGGCTAAGTAATAACTATAAATTACTATAAAGCAAACCCAACTCCAAAACAGACGAACAGACAGGCGAATGGACCGGCCATTAGTGCAAAATAAAAATTAAAAATAATGATGAAACCAATCTGGAAGCATACATTTTTATATGCAACATTTTCCAAATCGGTCTATAAAATATAAAAGTTCTGAGAGAACAAACCAAGGCGCCTTTATAAAGGTGGCCTTAGTTCTAGATTAAATACAATAATACAAAACCCACGGGCACTTTGTTGATAGATTTAGACTTTACTGTATCAAAATCAGCCATATTTTCTTTTTCATTTCTTCCTTCCTTTTGTTGGAAGTACTGCCAACTTAGCTATTTTATGGTCAAATGTAGTAATTTCCAAATTTTCTTTCACATTTAATCTCCGTTTCGATATGAAAGTACTCTTTTCTTCTTCTTTAAAATTACATTGGAGTTCACATTGTGAAATTTTTCTTGCAAAAAGTTACATGATGAAAATGTGCCTAAAGGATTATTTTTATATGGATGACTCAATATATAAATAAGTGGATCGTAGGAGCCGCTGCTAATAAAGTAGACGGCTAGTCTGGTGACCATAGTTGGGTGAGCAGCTGCAGCATACAACTCGATCCTTCTTCCGTAAGTGTGTTCAAGTGTAGAAAATTTTAGTTTTTTTTTTTTTAATTTATTTTATTGTGCCGGTCCCAGAGGCCACGATGATTGGTGAGGTTTCCGGTTATGCTCTGGCATCCCTCAGGATATTCCTACGCTCTCACCAGCCTCTTATCCGAACATCAAAAAAGTTAAAAATACACAAAACAAACTGACACTAAACAAACTATAGCACACATTGAGTTGCGAAACTGCTTACTGTTAATTTCGTAGCCCTCATAACTTTGTCGTGAAAAAAATCTGAACTTATTTCATGTTCACGACCCACCACATCTTCTTAACCCTTGTATTTCGATCACCGGGGCATTGAAAAACTATCCTGTTCTGGATGCTATTTTGCCCATTCCCGCTTTGTACATTAAAGTGAATGAAGAAACCTGCAGGAGTGTACTTCGATTACCAGATGTCTCCATTATTAAAACCGGAGATATAGCGGGGCACATAAAAATATTAGGACAGTTTGTGAGCGCCTCATACATCAGAATGAATGATCAATGCAACCGACATTAGCCTTAAAAAAAACTGTGATATTCTAATAACTGAAAGGAACCAATGGTAGAACCACACTCCATGGTACGCAGATGCTGACAAGATTTGGCTCACTGACAGCTTCAAACAGGAAAATGGAGATACGGGAGCAGTTATATACGGCCTTAATTTTCAAAGGACCAGTCGCATTTTAGTAAAGGAGGAGACCTGCAGGAGTACACTTCGGTTAACACATATCTCCATTATAAAAACCAGAGATCTAAAGGGGCACATGAAAATATTAGGACAGTTTGTGAAGGACTCTTATATTAGGATGAATGATAAAATACAATCGACATTAGTCTTAAAAAAAAAAAACTTTGCTGTTCTAATCACTTAAAGGAACCAATGATTGTACCACACTCGATGGTATGCAGATGCTGAACAGATTTTTGTCACTGACGGCTCTAAACAGGAAAATGGAGATACGGGAGCAGTTATATACGGCCCTAATTTTCAAAGGACCACTTGCATGAGTAAATAACCTACAATTTTTCAAGCGATCTCTTAATGAAATGGCCACGAAGGCCATACTAGCGACGAACTGACAATCTAGCTAAATCTGGGCTTACATTGTGGGACTTTTTTAGCTGCAATTCTTATTTTATAGGCGAGAATGGTGAGAGAAATTAAAAGGGGTACACGTATGTTTGTACTCTTGAAATTCGTTTTGTTCTCTCATTTGCAATATAAAACTGATATAAACTGTGGGCACACATACACACATACATGTAAAGGGTGGTTAAATTTTAAGGGCCGATGTTGCATGTGAAGCACACCTAAACGTCAAGTTTTTTTCTGCATTTCATTTGACATTTCTCAATTTCAGACTAACTCAATTTGTACCATGGAAAGATAGACAATCGAGAAACTCGTTAAAGTTATTCAGGCTTATTATGAAAATGGGCGTTCAAATCAAAATGCATATCGTGCACTTCGTGATTTTTTTCGGTCAATTTAATCGTCCAAATGTGCGTAAAAATCGCGAAAAATTTGAGCAAACCGGGTCTGTAAGAGATGTAAAAACACCTGTGACTTTTTGGTGCGGTTTATGGGCTGGCGGCATCATCGGGACGTATTTTCTCAAAAATGAAGCCGGTCAGGCAGTTACTGTGAATGGTGTTCGCTATCGTGAGATGATAACGAACTTTTTATGGCCCGAATTGGAAGATATGGATGTGGACGATATGTGGTTTCAACAGGACGGTGCCACTTGCCACACAGCTAACGCAACAATGGCTCTTTTGCGCGACAAATTCAATGGCCGTCTTATCTCACGTGGTGGTGATGTCAATTGGCCGTTAAGATCATGTGATTTGACACCGTTGGACTTCTTTCTTTGGCGTTATTTGAAAGAAAAGGTGTACGTCGATAAGACAGCAACAATTCAAGGGCTAAAGGATGAGATCATTTGGCACATTAACGGCATAGAACCTCAATTATGCCTCGGCGTCATCGAAAATTTTGACCATCGGATGGATGTGTGCCACCGACGTCGCGGCGGCCATTTGGCCGATATTTTGTTCCATACATATTTGAACCATACCATATTATCATAATAAAAAGAAATGACAATAATTTCCTAAATAATTTCTGTTTTATTCAAAATCAACATCGGCCCCCTTTATAAATTGTTAAAGGTGCCCAACGTAGGGCTACAGGGCTGGAACACATGGTATCTCAATTGGATACGTCAAAGGCAAGAATATTTTCCTGGGATCGGTTGGAGTTTGATCGCCTTTGGGAAGTCCACGATCTCAGACTAACAAAACGGTTTATTATGTTATTCCAAAAGTTACTGCTACCGGACAAAAATTGGTTAAGACTGTTAACGAGATGATGTACTATACACTGTGGTCATAGACGATACCAATTTATTATTGGTAACTCTGAGGGTCTGTGAAACGCAAAAAGAGACGTCGAAATACATTCTCTGCAATTGGGCAGCTGTAATGTCTTACAGAATGAAGTTTCTTGGAGGAATTCTGACAATTGGCTTTGTGCATAGCCTTAATCTGCTTCTGTGAACATTTAGGCTGCACAAAAGATCCTTTGGACAAGTGATAGAACAAAACAAATTTTAAGTACATGCATATCTGCACCCATTTATATTCCTCTTTCCTCTCTCTCTCTTTCTCTCCCTTAGAACTCTTCTGCAAGAAAACTTTCATAATGTAAACGTCGACATGGCTACTTTTAGAAATAGCCACACTGCCTGGCCATTGTTTACGAACGAGCAAACAATAACCAAAAACTTAACAAAAATTTGACGTAGTAAAATACGAACAAGGAGAAAAATGCAGTAGTCAGCTGTGCTACCAAGGTCACCTATTATAAAGGCACCTTGGATCAAACATAAAACAAAACTTCCTTAAAGATAAACTTAAAAGTTCACAGCCAATATATTTTTGTTGTCGCCGCTTTCGCCGAACAATAGTACTTACTCACCGCCGCCGGTATAGTTCACCGACAATCGTGCCCAAAATTTTAAATTTCCTTGGTTACCTTTGTTAAGCCATGTCATCCGACCATAATAACGTATCGTTTGATACTTTATTGATCCAAATCGGTAAGCAGTTTATGTGCTACGATGGAACATTTTAAAAATATGTTTACGTACTCCTTTGTTAGTTAACTGTAGCTTAAACTTAAATATTGTTTTTCAAATACATAAATATTATCTGGACAATAATTTAGGTTTTGCAGAGCAGAGCACTGCTCAATTAAACTCAAGTTAAAAGCATCAAAAGAAATTCAATAGAAAAAGAAAATAATTCGACATTTGAAAGGAAAATTACAAAAGAACTTAAAAAATAATTTTGCTTCCAATATCTCTCGTGAACCACTCAACCGATTTCGATTGAATTTACGGCATTCGTCACAATTTTATAAGACAAAAAAAAAGCGACCGAATCTCGAAAATCGATTTGACAAAACCGTTTGGAGGGATTTAAAACCCCACTTTTTTTAGAACAATATCTTTCAAATGGATCAATTGATTTTGTTGAAATTTGCTCAATCGCTTAAGTAGTAAAAATTTTGTTTCGAAAAAATATTTTTGAAAAATTCTCAAAACCTGTCTGGCCGAGTATGGCTAATTTTGATACCAAATCTAAGTGCAGTAAAACTATTTAGAATGCCAGCATTCTTTTTCCGATCGGTTCAGCCGTTCAAAAGTTAAGAGAGGTTAACATACATATTCATGCACACAAACACATACATACGGACATCTTCGCAAAAATAGTCAAAATGAAAACTCGATTTTCGAAAATCAAGGTGACATCAGTCCCTTCCCATTTTATGTAGCGAAAAGCTAAAAAGGTTATGTTGAATGGGACCACTGGGAGGCCTGCCAGTCCATTGTATTACTCTTTTTGCAATATCAACTAGTTCATATTTCGAAACCATTTGCTTTCATCTATGTAGTTGAGGAGGTTGCTTAAGAGGGAGAACTTGAGCTCTTGAAGTCCTGCATATGTACATAGCAAGTGCTCTATCTTGATTCCACTTCATTCACATAAAAACAGTTTCAACAGCAATCTTCTTCTGGTATTTCCATACGTGTGGCCATCACGCTGGTCACGCAGTGCCAGAACTCCTGTGAGAATGCTTAAAGCAGTGCCAGAGAAATAGAGAAAACTGAATAAATGAGAAATAACACTATGCAACAAAATGAAACTTTTGTCATGTTTTTTGATCACCACTATATTCTTTGAAAATCAATATTTTTGTTTTTAAATAAAGTTCTAACGACTGGTTCTGGTTGAGGCCACGAAAAAAATACATACGTGTGTCGGTGGTTTGAAAGTTTACATCTGGGATTCATTTTAGGCGGAATTAAATTTCCCCCTTTTGCACATAGTTATACAGACCTGGTATAAAACATCTTGTACGGCTTGCCTTTATGGTGTAAGATGTGTTCAACACTTCTATAGAAAATACCAAGAGGACAATTTTACTTGAACGAATAAGCCCGCTATAATGCCGCTGAAGGGGAGTTTTTTTGCCCCTTATTTATTTGATGACAAAAAACTCATACAGCGAGGAGTTAGAGGATTCAAATGCTCTACAAAAATGTTAACCATTACCCCAATTTACAATATTGTGCAAATGGTCTTGCATCATAGCATTTGCAAAATGGTATAGTATAATTTATACTCACCACTAATAGTTGTTAAGTGGTGAGTAATCAATATGCAGTACCATTTTGCAAATGCTACGATGCAAGACCATTTGCACAAGATTGTGAATTGGGCTATTGCGTTTTACATAAAAAGTGCTGAGCACATAGTATAACACGTTAAACGTAAGACCTACAAGATATCCTCTGCCGAGTCAGTATAACTGGTGTAAAAGGGGGCAAATTTAACTCCCTCCTAAAATGAAACCCAGATGTAAACTTTCGAAACGCCGATACGTTTATATATTTTTTTGGTGGCCTGCACCAGAATGAACCGTAAGAACCTGGTTATTAAAAGAAATGATTTTGTTTTACAGTGTAAATATTCGCAATTTTTGCAAAAATCAGGTGATTTCTCTTTATTATGAATAAAATCTACATTTTTTCAGCGATTTTCACGAAATAAAGCTTACTTTATTTTAGGTATATGTGGCTTTATGATTAGTTAACCAAAATTTCAACTTTTTGCCATTTTCGATTTTTTTTTTACAAATTAAAATAAAAATGTAAACTCCAATTTTGCGTAAAAAATATATTTTCCATCATTGCTGTCTGGATAATTCAGAAACCATCAAGTTTTTAAACATAATAATATTCAAGCAGCTTAAGAGTAGTTTTGTTTAAAGTTTTTTAGTGGTTTTTGTAAACAAATTGGACCACTCTTTCCCAAGCTATGATAATATTCGGTGGAGCAGCCGCTTCAAAACTCGATGTTTTGCAAAAATCTGGTAATTTCACTTTCTTGTGAATAAAATCAATATTTATTGATCGATTTTCATGAAATATAGCTTATTTTATTTGTATTGGAACTTTTTATTTGGAACTTTTTGCTCAAATAATAAAAATGGCAACATTTTGCCATATTAGACTTTTATAAAATTTAAAAAAATAAAATTTTTTTAATTTTGAGTAAAAAAAAACTTTTCATCATTGCGGTCTGAATAATTCCGAAATTATTAAGTATATAAAAAAATTATGTTAGAACGTCGTAAAGGTAAAAATAAAGGTAATATCAAGTTTCTTAGTGATTTTTGTAATAAAATTTTACAACATCTTTGCAAGTTATGATAAAATCAGTGGAGCAGAGCAGCCTCTTTAAAAATCCCAAATTTTAGAAAAAAAAAGTTATCCATAGAATTTAAAATTTCGACTGTTTTTGTAGTTAGGGGGGAAAAATATAGTGGTACTCCTTGGCATTTTTCTTGTTGCATAGTGTAATTGGTTGTTTTAGAGTTGTAAAAAAAAAGCTACATGACCCTGCTTTGTTGAAAGTTGCAATGCTACGGAATAATATTTTATTTAAATGATTACGAACAGTTGTGTGGTTTATTGTTGTTTATTTTGATGTTCGTGTGATGTAAATGCAAATAGCAGACAAACTTCGTTTCGTCGTCGCTAATTGACGAGGCCTGGCTTGAGCACATTTTGCCAAAGGTCAGTAGTTCTTGCCTTTCTTACTGACATCTATTTGGATACAAAGTTCTGGTAATTCTGCAATTGTCGGTTGATTTCCGGATAGATCTTCAAATGCCATGGACTCTTTGGAGAGCTCACTGCTTCTAAACCATTTTGTTTTGATTTGATCGAAAGAATTTCTACAGTGTCTACAGACCCGCCAGGCTCTACATATATTTTGAATTTTAGAATACGCGTTATTGGGGTTGTTTTGGGGGCAGTTATGGTTCGGTGGCATACAACTCCTTTCCAAAGTCGTTTCTCGAGCGATGCACATTGCGTAGATCTCTGCTGGAAAGTCTACATTTTGTTGGTAATCGCTCTGGCAGACTAATGGATCTATAATATTACGTTATTTGTGATTTGTATTCCTCACTTTCGATATAAAGACCAAGTTTTGTCTTCCCTCCATGTTTTTGACACACACGATCCAGCCAGGCTAGCTGAGAACCAAGGCAGTCAGGACTATTTTAAGAGACTTGTGCAATAAATATTTGCTAATAAATATTTCTTTAAAATAACAAAAATTAAAACAGACTGCTTAACTTAAAAAAAAACATGAAACCCCCTTCGCTTTTATAAAATGAAATATTATATTCCGCAAGAAAGCTCATTTTATACTTACATTTCTCTTGGCGACCATTGCACAAAACATTCCATGTTCCCAGAAAAATTTCTACGTTTCATAATACATTGGCCTTTGAAAGTAATTGAATTACAGCCATTGGTTAAGGTTGAAATTTGACGAAGACGATGTTGCAAACCCTCCATAATGCCAGTATCAAAGAAATCAAACATACGGGCTACAAAGAATAAACGAAAAAAATGTACAAAACGGAAATTGATTATAAAGAACACAACCAGAAAACTATTCAAATACTAACCGGAAAATGGTTGACGTCTATAGCGTAACTTTTTGCCATTTTTACGCAATTGTTTGGGTACCGGTGGATCAGAGGTACGTTTACTAGTGCTATCCTTGCTTTCGGTGGCGGTAAAATGATTATTGACATGCTTTTGTAAAGCCAACTATAAATAAACACGAAAAGAAAATGAAAATAAATCCATACATTTAAAGCGACACAATACTTACCTGAGAACCAAATCTTAAGCCGCAACCCTCAACAATACACTTGAATTGTTTAGAACCGCCATGAGAGAGTACGTGTCTCTCCAACCATCTACGTGAGCAGGATTCCTTTTGATAGACCTTACAGCCCATCCAAAGACATGAGAATGGTCCCGTTTGTGAATTAACATGCTGATGCTGCATATGATCCAATAATTTGGAATTGCTTTCATGTTTTTTATTGCATTTAGTCCAGTAACATATACCGTCGTGCTTTTTGTTACCCTTGCCGCCATTAGCTGGAAAGCGTATAGTTTTTGGTTGTGACAATATGGGAGAAATGGCACTTTTCGGTGCATCTTTATTAAAAGTTTCGGCCAGTTTTGTGTCTATGGTTGTGGAAAGCAATTCAAAGGATTTCAAAAATGACGATCTATATGACGACGACGATGATGCTGATGAAGATGATGTGGATTTGATGTTGGTTAAATCTTGTGACTGCTGGGACTGGGACAAATAAGATGCGGTTGATGAGCTTTCATTTTGGGACTCTTCATTGCTTTGAGAATCTTGTATCATGGGTGTGGCTGGCGGGGTTTGTGTATCGGATGACGCTGGCTCGGGAGAATTTATAATTTCCGAAGCTGTTGAGTCTGAAGATGATGCTGATGATGAGATTTCTGCATTAGAAGATTTTGAAGAAGTATCCATACTCTCAATATTGCTAAGACTACCGCCTATACCAGATTCTGGTGTGGGTACATCTCTAGGCTGTTTAACAACATTTTCTTGTATCGAAGAGGCAGATTTGTCTTCACTTGAGCTTAATTTACTTTCTTCATTTTCCGGCAGCGATTCATTTATACTAGACTCTGAAGAATCTGAAGATATGCAGGTTGAAGTAACCATTTCACTTAACATGTCACGCGATGAAGCTCCCATGGCGCAGGAATTCGAAGAATTACAATCACTTACGGAATTCGAGTTTGAACAGGGATTGGAAGCTACCGAGGCTAGACAAGTGTTATTTATGGGAGACAATATCGAACATGGCGGTGAATTTGCCTCTAAACTGGTGATGGAAGCAGGAGTGGAGGCCTCTAGCGATAAATCAGCCGCTGATGATACTGATATGGAATTTGAACTAAATGAGGATGATGATGAAGAGCACTCATTGTTGTTTAAGATGTTATTGGGTTGCGGTGACAAAGATTTTTCCGTTTCTTCTTCTTCCTCTTCTAATTGGTTGTTTGGGCTCATCAGTTCTTGTTCTTCTTTTATTTTTAGATTGCTGGGAATTTGTCCTGAGAAGGTGGTGGGATGTTCTACTTTAACCATTTCCTTTTCCTTAATTTCAACAGGATTTACTTGCTCATCAAGTGGTTCAATTTTGATTTTACTTAAGCATTCCAAAGGTTTATTCGGAGTTAAGCTTGTCGCAGTATTAAAAATGTTGCTCTGAGCAAAATTGGAGGTTAAGTTAAATGGTGCCGAAGCTGTTGGTATTGTTGTCACTTGTGCTGCTGTTATAATGGGAGTTGGTGTTATACTTATAGCTCCATTGGAGTTTTTAACCAAATCAAACAGATCCGTTGTGGTGGTGGTGGTGGTTTCCTCTGTAGTGGAATTCGTCGAGGTGTTAGTTTTCGTACTAGCACTACTACTGCCAATGTTTGCTTTGGTTTTTGTTATTGAAGTTGCAGTATTTGTAACACTTGTTGGAATATTTGTGGCCATATTAATGGCTGTGCTGTTGGAAGAGTTACTCAAATTCATTATATTTCCCTGTTTCATGTTTAAGCTTTGAATGCTACTGCTGCTTCTGCTGCTGCTGGCTATTGTTAGTTTCGGCGCAATATTAACTAGTTGATTGGTTTTTGGCGTCGTTACTACAGGACTTATAGTGACACTATTTGCTCCCAGGGATTGTGTAGCCTTAGGCTGTGCCGCTGTGGTACTGGTGCTGGAAATGCTGACCAAAGCTGGTGTGGGTATTATGCTGTTAGTCTTTGTTGTTAAGTTGGCAGCACTTCTTATGCCCTTGACTGATGCTGAGGTCAGTGCCACTGGCTGTTGTGCTGTCGTTGTCATTGTAGGCACTAGGGGCGGCGGTGTGGTAGGTGTGGCTATTATTTTACCTGAAGCTGTGGTGATTTTGCCTCCATGTGATTTATTGACCGATTTAGTACTTAGATTATGTTGTTTGCTTCCTCCTGAGGAGCGTTTTTGATAGGGTTTACTGGTGTTTTGATTTGCTTTGGAGCTGGTATTGTTGTTGATGTTGTTGCTACTGTTGATAGTTTTATGCGTCCTGTTTGATATGGTAACTAAGGGAGGTGGTTGAGAACTTAAGGTGGTATAATTGGTTGGTAAGACGCTGTTGTTGTTGGCTTTTACTATCGCCAATTTGGCAGTGTTGTTTGCTGCGGTTGTTGTCGTTGCGGCAGTGACATTGACAGATGCTACTGATGCCATTATGGCAGCATTTAGCTGTTGCTGATTAGCGGCCTGTAAAGTATTCGAGATTGTTGCAATATTAGAGCTATTGCTGTTGCTATTGTGCGTCAATTGTTGTGGTTGTTGCTGTTGTTGTTGTGCTGTGGCGGTTAAAGCCACTGTGGCTAGCGGTGGGGGCTGAGTACTATTAAGAAAATGTTGTTGAGCCAAAGCCAGTTGTTGTAGTTGCTGGTGATGCAATTCTTGCTGATGCTGATGCTGCTGCTGTTCTCCCGTTTGGTGTTGTTGTGGCGCAAAGATGGAACTTAAGGCCGGTAAGGGAGCCGATTGTATGGGTTGTAAAGCTGGCAAAGCCATGGCTTTTTGCTGTTGCTGCTGCTGTTGTTGTTGCTGCTGATGATTGTTTATTGCCAAGGCAGCTGCTGCTTGGGCCAACATGGCTGGCAAAGAGGCGGCATTGAGCAAAAGACCTGCTGGAGTGGCCATAAAGACAGGCTGTTGTTGTATATTGGCTGCTGCACCCAGTCTTTGCAGTTGCTGTAGTTGAGCCTGTTGCTGTTGTTGCTGCTGATTAGCTGCAATGGCCGCCGCTATTTGTTGCTGGAATATCTCTTGAAAACTATTTGCTGATGCTGCTGCTGTTAAACTATTGAGATTGGCTTTTTGCTGCTGCTGTTGCAATTGCTGTAATTGTTGTTGCTGCTGTTGTTGTTTAATTAGCATATCCTGCAGATCCGCTGCACTTAAAAGATTAAATGGATTGCCTGTATTGGTGGGTGTTCCCATGGCTGCTGAAGTGGCCGTAGTAGTGGTGGCTGTAGTAAATTGCTGTAATTTGAAAACTGTGCCGTTTAAAAAATATTGAGCTGCAGCTGCCTGAGCTGCTTGCTGCGTAGAATGAGTGGCATTAGTTGTGGCCGTATTGTTGGCATTTTGTTGGGCATTTACTTGGGCCTGAACGCTCTTGGCTATATTGGCTGCAGCAGCTAAATTATTTAAATGCATAATATTTGCTCCATTGGCAGCCAGCAGTTGCGGTAATTGGACTAGATTTGGTAACTGAACAGTAGGCAATTGATATAGAGTAGCAGCTGGCGGTGCCGGCATCGCATTGGCTGTAGCTGGATTAACTACTGGATTATTGTTTGTATTTTGTGGCAACTTAGTGCCAGCCAGGGGAGATTTACCAGCCATCGTTTGTCCCTGAGGCTGCTGAGTTTGTGGCTGAGCCGTGGGCAAGCGTATGGCTGTGAGTAGTACAGCTGGAGTAGGTTGTGGCGTGGTGTTCGCTTGTGTTAGATTTGTAGCAGATTGTACTGCAGATGCGCCACTTAGTAGATTTAATTGCGGTTTTGAAATATTATCCTGTTTACTAGCCAATAACTGCTGTTGATGTTGCTGCATTTGTTGTTTCATTTCCGGAGTTCGGGGTGCAATAGCAACATGCTTTTTGGCTGGCGACTTTCCCGTACTACTACTCGAGTGGTGATTGTATGAATGATGTGTATTGGAGGGAGTTTTTCTTAAATTGGGAGCCACCTGGGCAATTTTTGTTGGTTTAGGTCTTTCGATTTTCTTTAAAGCTGGCATTGGCACTGGTTGTATGGACAAATTGTTCATAGGCTTTGTATTGGCTGCCACAAATGTGGGAGCAGTGGTGGGGGGTGCTGTCACCGTAGAAATATTTAATTGGCTATTTGCTAATGTGTTAACGGTGGAAGTGCTAATGGAGGATGATGATGCTACAGCGCTGGTATTACCTATACTACTCAAATTACTGTTGTTGTTGTTTAAGGTATTACCCTTATTAATTTGATTTAAGGCAGTGTTGCCATTGCTATTAACTTGCTGCTTATTGTTCTCTTTTAATTGAGCCAAGATATTGAAATATTTATTGAGTGAAGCAGTTGTGGCGGGAGCGCTCATTGTTAAAGCATTTGTAGTTATAGAACTGTTGCTATTATTGCATGCACCCGTCCCCGAACTCACTACATTCGAATTTTTACTATTATGGGCAGCTTGAATTTGTGCTTTCATTTGCGATTTAAAATAGCCTGTTATCTTGGTTTGTGATTCTTCTAAAGCCGCTGCTTTCAGTCTTTTGGCTCCGATATTTGTGTGATTTGCTAGAGTATTAAGATGTGTGGTGGCATCTTGTGCTGTACCATGAGCATTTGTAGCACGAGATTTTTTAGCCGATGTAGGAGCAGTTGGCATATCTGCCACTATATAAGGGGCTATTGTACGTTTCTTGCCTTGTGCTGTGCTAGTGGTAGATGAGATGGTGGTACTTGTACCTGTTGTTGAATTTCCTATAACGGCGGGTAATGATGATGCGACTGCGATTGATGAATTTCCTGAAGAAATATTGTTGGCAGTTGTGGAGGTGGTGTTGTTAGTACCTATTGTAGTTGATGATGAGGATGTTGCTGTTGTTGTTGTTGTACTCCAAGGCCATTGTAAAGTGGGTAAATTTGAACATCGTAGTGTGGCAGTGTTGTTGTTATTGATATTTTTTGCACTTGTTGTTGATGTATGATGATGAAGATGTTTAGCTTTATTGGCATGACCAGAATTGGCGCTACTGCTGGTGGGAGTTATGGTCAAGGAAGCTGGCAGGTTATTTGTTCTTACACATAATGATGATGTTGACGATGACGCTAATGATGTAGCCGTAGCTGCTGTGGTTGCAGCTGAAGTTATGGTGGTGTGAACATTGCCCCCAGTGGATTTGCTGGTATTTGTAACGAGTATTGTTTGAGGTGACATATTGCTGCTTACTGATGAACTCGAATTGTTATTATTATTATTATTATTGCTGTTTAAAGCTGATTGCTGTTGTTTTAAATGCTGCTCCTCACTAAGACACAAATGAGGTGGACTGTAGGGTGAACCAGGCTCAGATGCATCTTCGCTAGAAGCAGTACTGGAGTCGGTACAACTTATAGATGTTGCTACACCACTAAAATAGAGTGAATAAAAAAAATAAAAACATCTTGATTAACACAACTTTCGAATTCTCTTGTACATAGTACATAAATAAATCAACAAAAAGTCTTTAACTACTACCTCTTATTTAATATGCAAACTTTAAATTTTTTTTCTACTAAATTCATTAACACTCTTTTTTATTTCACTGATAACTTTATTATTACTTAATTTAATTTGTACTCTTTAATTGTTATCATTATTAAAAAGTTTATATACAAAAATTGCTAATATTTTTATGATTATTTTTTTCTAATTTGTTTATTTTGTACTTGAATTTGCTATATTTTTCTATTATTTTATATTTATCTGCTTTAGTTCTTCATACTTTTTCTATACAAGCTAGTACAACAACAGCACAATGAGACAAACACACAAAAATAAAGCAGCTGTTTGTAGCTGTCAAGAAAAAAAGAAAAAAACAATTTTATGTGAATAAATAAACATTGTTGTTGGTGTCGTAACAGCACATGTGTATAAATAAATACAACTCTATGATTGTTGACATTTTTATAAACCTCCTGGAAGTATGCTAAAAAATATAAGTGAAAATCAAGGTTGACAAATCTTTTATTTTCTCTCTCTCCCAAAAATAAATATAAATCCCCTAAATTTTTACCTTCTAATTTGATTATTTTGAGAAAGCAAAGACTTGATCATTAAAAAAAATTGTTAAACTATTAACAACGAAAGTGTTTATTGACATAAACGGATGTTATTGTTTATTTATTAATGCATTTATAGCACACTTAATCAAACACAGTCGCAACTTAGAAAATTCGAAATGTTCTGGAGAGGTTTTGTAATTTATTATTCAGGCTTAGTTCGTCTAATTTAATGTTACAATTAAATAATTTTTATTGAGAAAGTATTTTTTAAAGCATGTAATAATTGAAAAGACAAATTCTTCGGGAATTCGGGAAACACCACTCTCCCATCATCAGAGTCTTTTTTACACTCTACGCCACCACGGCCCCCAAACACAAGCAGATAAATATCCAACCTTAAAACAATTTGCATTAACATCTTTCTTATTTTACTTAAGCTTTTTGGTGGTTTTAGAAATTCACCATTATTTGGTTCTTGTCTTAGACAACCTTTATTTGTGCTTTTTCCTTTTCGCACTCTCAGATTGAGAATCATTACTTCTCCAAGGGGCTTACATATGAAAAACACACACATGCATGTGAAAAACAAACACGTAATTCTTTTAATAAATATAAAAATTTATTGTATCAAATTGCGAGCAAAGGCTATTGAAATGGATGCGTGAATTATGGAGCTTTCCTGTAACTGATGGCAGGCAACTGGCCCTTCCTGCGCTTCCGATTTTCGAAAAAGTATGGGATCAAACTGCAAGCAAACCTTCAAACAAAACAAGAATTTTGAAAATCGGACCACAAATGGAGGAGTTATGCAATGATCAATATTTTGGGCGGGCAAAATGCCCGCTCCGTTTTTCGAAAAAAAATTATGCGACCAAACTGCAAGTAAACGATTTAAAAAAATTTAAAATCGGTTCACAAATTATAGAGTTATGCATGTGTAAACATCAAAAAGTAAAAATTATTCTGCCACAAAAAACCGACTTCAATTCAAAGATCTTATGGAACAGATTACAAAACGGACGCAATTTCGCGTTAGATCAAATGCTGTGTTTGTCTACAAATGGGGTGTCCGTCCACAATTTTTCATAGTACCAATCCACTGATGTCTATTCAAATATAATATTTTTAAAATCGGTCAAGAATTTTTTTTAAGAACAAACAAAACCCGTGAAGCTATCAGCTTGTCTGCGGAAAGACACCCAGTCCTATGGCGGGAATCGAACCCACGACCTCTGCACTGACAGGCTAGCGTCGCTATCACTCAGCCATAGGGGTACCCAATGGCGGAGTTATGAGGTAATTAATATATCTGGCTACCACTTTGTCCGCCCGAAATTTCCCCACTGATTTACGAAAACAAAATTATGCAACAAAACAAAAAAAAATTTTTTTTGAAGAGCGAATTACAAATGGCAGCGGTGTGCGTTGGCGGGCAGGGCGGGGGAGCAAATTTCTCCACCGATTTTCGAAAAAAAAATGTGAAACCAAACTGCAAGCAAAAACTTTGTGTATTAGCGATACAATACAACATAATGGTTAGAAAAGTGGGCAGTGCCACGCCCACGAAAAGAAAATATGAATATACACAAATAGCTTTCGTGAAAGTACAACATCATGATCAAAATTATGGGGGGGGGATGGGGCAGTGCCACGCCTATTTTGTAGTCGGTTTGAAGTCGGTTGAAATAGCCCACAACACTCATTGCTGAAGAATGGAAGAATGGCATCGACTTTTTCGAGATTTGGGTATAAAACACAGGCTTCACTCATCTCTGAAGAGAAGTCAACTAGCTCAAGACACGTTGTTCAGAGGGTACTTCATACAGTGATACCAGGCGATGACACGGGCCAGGCCTCGAAGGGGCTGATATTTAAATTTCAGATCCAAAAGCAGAGAACCGGCATTGACGCACCCATCTTCTATGGATTGCAGTCCGTACTTAGAATCATTAGAATATTTAATACGTCATTACCCAGCCTTTACAAAAGCAAGATCACTTGAGTTATATGCATCACCCAACAATAGTGGGACTCTCTAAATTTGATGCAGGTTACTCAAAAATTGAGTGCGCTTTCAAGAAAAAGCCTGCAGGTATAGGAAGTGGGAGAAGGACTCCTCCCATACAAAGTAATTTGAAATTAGCATATATCTGGAGAACGAGCATAGCGAGCATCTCTAAACTTTACTTGGGTTGCACCGAGACCAATTTAGACCCTGGAGGTATAAGAGGGGGAAGACAGGTATCCTGCATACAAAGTAATTTTAATTTTGTTATATCTTTTAAGAAACAATAGTGAAATTCTTTAAATTTGATGTGAGTTACTATGCGAACTCCAGTCCGTTTTCAAGAAAAAGCCTGGTTGTATAACATGAGAGAGACGAGTACCCTCCATACAAAGTAATTCATTTCCTATACCTGCACAACTACAATAGTGATAATCTCTAAATTTAATGTGGGTTACTCTGAGAATTAAGTGCGCCCTCAGGCAATAACTCTGTGGTATTGGAAGGTGGAGGCGGGCGGCCTTTAAAAACGAACTATTAATTTTTAGGGCTCCGTATAGCAAAGGGGAAAATTAACCCTATTATTTAAGCTACGTTGTCCGTTCGTGTGTCTGTCTGTCCGTACGTCTGTCTGTCACAGGCTTGTATCTCGAGAACCGTAAGAGGTTCGGACCTGAATATGTGTAACTATATCCGCTACAACAAATACCAAAAGTTTATAAAAGTTAAAAAATTAAAGGGTGTTTTAAATTGAGCAACGAAACATGTTTAATTCCTAATGTTATATACAGCCACTGATATATATTATAGACACTTAACATTTTCAAAGATAAAGTATTATTATACGGACGAATAAATACTGAAATTTAAACAAAATAAAAATTAGAGGGTATTCTATCACTTAATGTAATTTTGATAATTAGCTGCATCTTGGAAACCACAAGAAGGCTAACTCTTGAAATGTTCACAGCTAGTGCAGCATTTTAAAGGCAACATTAATGCAAGGAATAAACCGAAAAGTGAATTGCCAACACGAAAAAAATCGCCAAAACTAAAAAAATTGCCAAAACAAAAAAAAAAAGACGCCATACAAAACTAATCCCAAAATTAAAAAAAATGTCCAAACGAAAAGTCCCCAAAATGAAGAAACTCGCTGAAACGAAAAAAGCTTATTAACGAAAAAAATCGCCAAAATGAAAACAAATCACCATAAAACGAAAAATCGCAAAAAACGAAAAAATCTCCAAATCAAAAATGCGAAAACCAAAACAACCCAAAATTTAAAAAATTGCCAAAAACAAAAAAATTTCAAAATTAGCAAAAGCGCTGAAACAAAAAAAAGCACGAAAACGAAAAAATCGCAAAACTAAAAAAATCGCCAAAACAAAAAAAAAAAACACCAAACAAATCTAACCCCAAAATTAAAAAAATTTTCAAAACGTAAAAAACTCCCCAAAATGAGAAAAGCGCTGAAACGAAAAAAGCTTATTAACGAAAAAATCGCCAAAATGAAAAAATAAAATCTTCATAAAACGAAAAAAAATCGCAAAAAAGCAACGAAAAAAACTCCAACACAAAAACGCCAAAAACAAAACAACCCAAAATGAGCATAATTGCCACAAAAAAAGGCAAAATTAGCAAAAGCGCTGAAACAAAAAAAAAAAAGCATGAAAACAAAATAATCCCAAAAACTAAAAAATCGCAAGAAAACGAAAAAAATCCCTAAAACGAAAAAAACGCCAAACCAAAAAAACATTTTTTTTAATAAAACTAATATTTTACTTAAAAAGTAAAATATTAATTTGGGAAAAAGCACGTTACAAAATTAAAATTAATGTAATTCAATAATTTCCAAAAAAAAAATTTAATACAAAAAATAACGCCAAACTAAAAATACTCCAAATTAAAAAAATAAGCTAAAACGAAAAAATCATCAAGATGAGAAACAAAAAACGCTAAAACGAACATTCTAACCGTCTAAATTTTCATTTATACACACACAGAAATAAGGAATGTAAAATCAACAGGACGGAATTTTGATTTGAAATTTGTTAAATTTACAAGAAATAATTTGTTGTTTAATTGTGTTGGTGTTTATTTGCTTTGTTCATTGCAAAAATTCCCTGTTGTACTCACTTGTGTGACTTGTTGTTTTGTTTATTCTTATACAGCCGACAAATAGCCGACAAACATCGAATTACCAGCGAAAATTTGCTACTGCTGGTTTAAAATTACCATTATATCGCGTTATGGCGGGCTGATATCTTCTACAAAAATATTTGCCATAAAATTCTACTATAGGTCTTCTAAGCCACCCAAGATACAAACTCAACATGAACACCAAAAATTATTTAAAACTGAAAATGTGTTTCAGGGTTAATTTCGTACTTATTCACAATTAATACTTGGCATAGAAAATCTTGTAACCCTTACGTTTAAGGTATGAGATGCGTTCAGGACTTTTATGTAAAACACCATGAGAAACATTTTTCGCTTACAAGATTTCCTATGGCGGGTCTGGTCACATGGCCACACTTTTTTGTATTATGAATGAATATTTAATTAAAGAATTACAACGGTAGACCCCCATTAAAACGCGGACACTTGTCGCTTAACTACAATCTCTTGTTTGCAAATGACATGATTCATCACTGCACTACATAGGACAATTTTGTCACTAGTCCATTTGAGCTAAAATGTACCACATTATTCCAATATTATTTCCAGGGTATATATTGTGTGGTTGCAAGCTTCCCTGATCTTTTTTCCCCTTAAATTCTTCAAAAACAATTGATTTTATTCCCAAATTTCGCTACTATAGGGTGGCCCAAATAAGGCCTACCAATGTTTAACACGTATAACGTTTTTATTTTTTAGCGCCCTTTTTACTAGCATACCGAGGTGCTTAAAAAACTTTATACAAAAACACGTTTTGTGAACAACTTAAATTGTTTAATGTACATAAATGGAAGCACGACAACTTCGATGCAGTTGTTACTCTTGTTGTCGACAATAAAACCGTACACACATTGAAGCTGTCGATGAAGCTGTTACTCCTCTTGCTGTCAACAAGACCGTACACATGACAACTTCGATGCAGTTGTTACTCATGTTGTCGTCAATAAGACCGTATACACAACAACCTCGATGCACTTGTTACTTTTGTTGCCGTCAATAAGGCTTTGTAGCACAAATTTTCATAATCTTGTCAGAACAAATTCTTTATACACCACAAAATATACCATCTTTTCGCCAAACTTATTTATAAATGTATAGTATCATTGAATGTCTTGCAGACAACATCGATGACAGTGTCGTCGGTAACAACTGGGACTACAGGGAACGTATACTATCTTGTCGCCATACTTATTTCTAAATGTGTTTTATAGGCGACAAATCATTGATTGCATTGCGGGCAACATCGATGAAAATGTCGTCGGTAACAACTCTGACTACAGGGTACTATAAACAAATTATCAAATAATGCATGTGTGTTTGTGAATTTTCTTTTTGCAAAGAGAATAACAAAGACAATAACGAAGTATATTAACAAGAGGGAAGAATACAACCAGCGTTACCGTTGAAATTTTTCAAAAAGGGGGACAAAAAGGGTATCTGCAAAATAAAATGGGAATAACAAGGGGATCTCAAGGAAAAAGGTGCGACGCGACGTTAAAAACAGGAAAACCAAAAAAAAAAATCATTTCATTTTTAAAAGCAAAGCTTAATGATCATATTTACTAAGTTATTTTTATAAAAATACATAAGCGGAAACAAAAAACAACCAATTGAAAATAAATTTTTCATAAAAAAAAATTAAAAAACTAGCTGGATGGATTTCGACAGTTATGGTATTTTTCGTGCGAAATAGTAATACGTTAGTAAAAAAAAATCCAAACCTATCATGTAGGATATCAAAATAAAGGAAATTAAAAGGGTATTACAAAAATATACATATAAAAGTTACATATCGTTATTGTAATTTACAAAAGGCGTATCTAATATATAAAAAGCTTTTATGTTTGAAACAAAAAATTTATAAAAATAAATAAAAAAAGATTATGTATAATTTTAGAACTACAATAAATGTAGGAAAGGATCCAGCCTACATGTTTCATAGTTCTTAAAATATATATACTGTTTTGTAGCTATTTTATTAAGTTTTATATTTCAAACTTAGAATTTTTTATATGTTAGATATTTGCCTTTTGTAAATTATTAGAAAATTAGAAATAATAAACTGGCTTAAAGTTGCTTAGCAACCAAAAGTCCCGAATGCGTAAAAAGTGAACTTGAAAAAAACTAAAAAATAAAAAAGAAATTTAAAAAATAAAAAGTCCTACTGCGTAAATAAAATCAAAATAAAAATATAAAAAAACAAGGCCAGTAGTGCGGAACATTGTGACTTTTACAGTCGGGAAGCATTAAAAATCGAATAGCAAAAATCGCTGTTTTTTTTTATTTTTTTTATGCAGTCGGGTTTCTTGATTTCTTAAATTTATTTTGTAATCTTTATGCAATTTTTTTGACATATTGTCATAATTTTATTTTGAATGAAATTTATTTGCTGGTGTTTAAGCATTGTCTATATACAGCATTTCATTGGTGCTTTACCAAATCTTCAGTAGACTTCAAACACAATTTTGAACAGTTGCAAACCCTTTATATTATGTACAGGCTTTAAAAAACCATTTGAGAATTAACAAATATGTAAATGATTTTCGAAAATAAGCAAAGTAGGCTTTGAAATTATACAAAACCCAGTAAATAATTTTTTTTCGATATGAATCTATTTTATTTTTCCACACCTTTATACAATTAGAAATCCATTGCAGAGAATTTTAAAGTTTGATCTTAAGATGAATCCATACAGAATTCAAATTGTGAAAGAAGCACTGCTACCGCACGACCACCAACAACGACTACAGTAGACAATGCGTTATACGAATTAAACATTGGTAAGTCTTATTTGAGCCACCCAGTATTACCTTTAGAACTACACCGAAAGAAACACACAAAGTTTACTACATAAAGTAAGAATAAATTTATAAAAATACATTTGTAAGCTTAAAAGTGTTTTCCTACAGAACGATAGACTGACTACAACACACCAGCAATTTTCCCTTGCTGCCATAGAAATGTTAGTTATTTTTCGTGGTGTTAACAGGTTTTCAAACAATTCAGACAATACACAGATATTTGATTACAGTTTTTAGATTAAGAATTTCGATATATATTAACTATTACAGAAACAACAAAATAATTTTAAACTTCTAAAAGTTTAATTAAAATAGACTAATTTTTATTACAAATAAAAATTATGTAAAAAACTTAATGAACAAGTTAATTCTCTAACGTGTAACAATTAAAGAGAAATGCCATTCATTGGAACTATAACAAGAGCCACAATAAACTTTTATGTGACTCATAAAAAAAAACATTTTATAAGAAAATGGAACTTTTATTTCCGAATAAAAAAAATTAAAACTTTACAAAAGAAACCGTAACAAAAAAATGAAATATTAAAATAAAATCAGCTTATTTGACATTCAAACAAAATGTGCACCATAATTGAAACATAAATTTTGTAGGTTTTTATAATAAATCTTAGAAGAAAAAATGTATGCATTAAGAAGAAACTTGAGAGATAATTAAAGAATTTAAACAAATAAAATCGCTTGATATTTTTATGACTTAAGAAAAGCTAAAAGCAAAGGTTTTATTTAAAGAATTATACAGTGATGGCCATATAAAATTAAAACATTTATTATTATGAGACCTTGTGCTTTTAATTTGTTTGAACTAATTTTTGCCATTCTAACGGTTATTTTTCAGCCAAACATTTTAGATGATTCGTTTGATCATAAAATGTAAATCTGTGAAATTTTGAAGAAAACACTTAAGTCGATTTAAGAAAATTTTCTAGATTTATTATCAATAAATTCAGATTTTTAAGGTGCATCTCTTTTGGTCTAAGCACTGAGAGGTCTACATTAGCCATGAACTTGGTACATATAAGCATCATGTCGATATATATCGTCTATATTTTTAATTTCGATATATCGATATTTTTTTCCAAATATATCGACAGTATCAAATTCGATATTTTTTAGCTTTGGTTTTGCTTTTCGTGCAATTTTTAAAAACATTTCGGCACAGTCTTCATCAAATAGAGAATTACTAACAAAATCTTTAGTTTTATTTATAATATTTTGTCTATTCGAAAAATTATCATTCTTTGTGTGTAATTTTGTTGATTTATGTTCCATGAAGTTTTGGTGGAACTGTAAATATCTTGGAAACTAACTCTTTCCACCTTAATTATTTATAAGAAAGGTACTTTTTTTGTTTTATTTTGAAAAACATTTGGGGACGTATGAATTATCATTGTTAAAAAAATATCGATTTTTCGATATATCAATATTTTTATTCGATATATATCGATGCCCATCGATATTTAAAAATATATCGATATCGATATATATTTTTCACTTGCCCATCCCTAACGTATACTCCTCAACAAAGAAGTTGCACGAATTTTTGACAATTGTTCTGCCGACGTCATGTTCATGTGCAAACATCTCGGGATGGCTCGTAAAGATGTAGTGGTGTTAGCATAATCCTGCAACAATTGGTGATAAAAATATTTATGTTTTTAAATTATCGGCCATGTTCTGTAAACCGAATCCGAGCAAATTTCTCATTTTACAAAAATAAATAAAGCCCACATTGATGTATTTTAAATCATATATTGTAAATTGATTTCAGATATGATATTTTAAGCTCTAAAAAATATAAAACTACAAAAAATTCTGAATAATTATTGCTATTAGTGGATTTAATTCTTTTAAATCGAGCGTTTTGAAATCGAATCGATTTACAGAACAGGCGCATAAATAGCGGAGTTATACGATAATCAATATTTCAGTCGGCCATCTTGTCCACTTCAATTTCTATGGGATTACTTTCAAATACTTTTCCATAAATGGCGGAGTTATGCGATATGCTACATTTCGGGCGGGCAATTGACCGTCCGATTGTCGAAAATGAATTATGGAACCAAACTCCAAGCAAACCGTTTCAATCAAAACAAGAATTTTGAAAATTGGTCCAAACCAAACCAAACCAAAAAAGAGTTTTGTTAATCGGGTGCGGCAAAGCCCCCATCAGATTTTCGAAGAAATAATTATGGGAGCAAACTGTAAGCAAAATCCCGTTCAAAAAGCGGATCACAAATGATAGATATATCATCTAATATATAGATATATTAGATCCTTTAGTTCCTATAAGGAGTATAGGGCCTCAAAAAACTTGAGGTTTCAGTAATCAGTTGATTTAAGATGAGTAGCTGATTGGGCTTCTGCATCCGATCCTGTAACTGGGGCTGCCAGCATGGCCTCCAAGCGATCTGGCTTAGAAGCCTTACATCACGTTTGTATAGCGAGCCGCTTGTTGCAAGATCATATAAAGCATAAAACCATGTAACTACATTTCTTTAAATTTTGCAGGAGACGGAAAACAGCTTATAAAATAGCATAAGTTATAGTGGCAACGTTGCTTATGTTTTTTTTTATTATAACGTGGCCAAAACTAATAGTAAAAGCCTAAATTTTTTTTTTAGCAATTTGGGCTTTGATAATACATATTATTAGGAATGTAACGATACGCCTTTTTGCCGATACGATACCGATACTCAAAAACAAATATCGGCGATACCGATACCGACACGCATATTGAAATTGAATTCAAGTATAAAAGGTAATTTTTTTTATTATACAAAATTACAGTGCAAGAAAGTATGTATTAATATTTAAAATTGATAGAAATTGGAAGTTATTTTTAAGGCACTACATTTTCGTGGTTTCCGAAGAATCTATATTAAAAATATGCAGAAAATTAGTAGAAATGCAAGTAAAAATTTTTTTAAGTCATACAAAAAATTTATCGGTTATGTTCTGAAAACCATTTCGTTTTGAAATCGCAAAATTTCAAAAACAAAAAACAGTGTTCTTTTAATCATACAATTTAGTGCATTCGAAGTTAAGTTTGGGTAAAATATCTGAAACATTTAAAACATAAAAACCAATTAAAAAGCTACAATAAGTGAGCTTTTCAATTGAATTATTTCCTGTAATTTGGCGATTTCAAAACGAAATGGCTTTCAGAACATGGGCGTATAATTCCTTAATAATTAATGTAAATTTATTTGCTGATGGTTAAGCATTGTCTATACACAGATAAAACTAAAATACGATTTGAATTACGAAAACTACAGATTCAATTAATTGTGTTGTTGAAGTACAACCAACGACGAAAATTGTATATTCAATCATTGAAAATAAAATTTTTAATTATTCGAAATTTGTAAACTTGTTAGAAAATTTTGTTTTTGATCATATTCAATTACGAAATTAATTGAAAATAGTTTTAATTTTTGATGAAGTGTATTAATTGAAAATTTTTTAGGAATAATTTTTTCTGTGTATATGCATTTCATTCGTGCTTTACCAAATCGTCAGTAGACTTCAACCACACGTTTGAACAGATACAAACTTCTTATCTTATGTACAGACTTTCAAAACCGTTTGCGAATTTACGAATAAATGATATTTTTTTTTCAAAAATAGTAGGCTTTGAAACTTATACAAAACCCAGCAAATAATATTTTTTTATTCGATATTAATCTATTTTATATTTCTACGCCTTTAGAATTTTAAAAAATAGTCGCCATTCTTTTTAAAAAATGGATTTCTTAAAAGACATTTATCGACTAATATTCTTCTAAAAGTTTCTATTGTTAAAATTCTTCTAAAAGTTTATATTTATTCACTTAAATTTACATGAAAACACAGTATTGCGTTTAAATTCACATAAAAAGAAACAAGTTGCGAAAATGGTTCATCTTTAGGGTTCCGTACACCAAAAGTGTAAAGGAACCCTATTGTTTTCGCTACGCTGTCCGTCTAATAAGTCTGCAAATTGTCATATCAAACAACGGCAAACAAAAACTTAATTTGGATGGGTATTCAATCTATTGGTGCTGTGCACAGAGAAACAAGCCGTCTTAAAAAGTCGGCGGCGGCGGCGGCGGCGGCGGCGGCTTAGGAAAAAATATTCGGCGGCGGCTCATAGCCGGCTTAAAGCGGCTGCTTTTGTATCTCACAAATTTCGCGATGAAATGTATATAATCAATTGCACTTTTCAATGTTAAACTCCTTTATTACGAAATTTTATAAAATTTTCTTTTCATAATTCTTTTTAAAAAAAATTTTTATATAAAATTTTTCGAACCCCTGACGACTTTCACATAATTTGTAATATGTAGTACAAATTTGCAAGTAAAAAAACAATTAGCCGGCTGCAATTTTGAGCCGAGGCTAGCCGCACGGATCGGCGGCGACTTGAAGTTACATTGAAAGTCGCCGGCGACTCTTAAGCCGGCTTTGAGCCGATCGGCTTGTTTCTCTGGTTGTGCATATAAAAGAAAAGTTCTCTAAAAATCGTTTGATCACGGTCATTGTCAACAACGGACATACATATATTAATAAGGCGCCTTCTGTACGTGCCGGACCTTTTCTAATTGCAGATCCTTCATAGGGAACCTTAAGACATTTCACACCACATAGAGCCATGTCAGTTTAATTGTTTTTTCGTTAATTTGTAAAGTAGCCTTATTGTGTACATGTGTAAAAGATATCTTCACTGACATGATTTTAGGAAAAAAATCCAATTTTCAATTTTGGGTGGGCAGGGTGCACGCCTATTCCCACCTATTTTGGGATTTGATGGAACTTTCTTATGAATTCTTAGGATTCTCAGAAGCAAATCATAGTTTTCTTTTCTTGATGGGTATTGTCTGCATGTTTTTGAAAATAAAATAAAAATTAAGTTATGAGTTTTATTCGAACTGTATAGGTTTATATCCGAAGAAATTTAATTATTTCGGCTTGTTTTAATTTAATTTTTCAATTAAATTATATTTTTATTTAGAGATAAATGTGAAGCATGTAGACAAAGAAAAATTTTTGACTGCACGGAGGGTTGAACTTACATGTTTCGATAGCTCCCGCTAGTCTCTTCAGAAAATATAGTTTAATTGAAAAACTAAATTAAAACCGAACTCAAGTCAAAATAATTTAATTTCTTTGCATATAAAATAAAATTTTTTGTTAGGGAATTTATATTGAAAACAAAAACAAATTAGAGTTTTTTTATTGTTGTTTCAATATAAATTCCCAAATTTTTATTGTGTTTTCAAAGAACAGGCTGTAAGTACGTAAATTTCTATCTAACTACAACATTTCATTGGGAAATATTAATAATTAACGATTTTATAGTATTAAGAAAAAATTATGAATTAATTTTATTTTGCCTTACTGGAGCGACGTAAAATAGTGAATTTGAAAAAAAACAACAAAATTCACATTTTTTCAAATCTTAACGCCTGTAACTCAATGAATTTTGATCCGATCAGCACAGTCTGTAAATTGGCTGAAAGAAAATAAAAGACATATCTATATGCAATAGTACAAATTTTGAGGGTGCTGTTGGCTGAGATGGTTGGCGCGGCGCGTTGACTACAAACCCTGAGGTCTTGAGTTCAAGACTAGTTTCCGGCAAGCCAACAACATCATTAATTTTTCGGATGTGCATTGGTGTGTCGTGTTGATTGTTGTTGGACTGTTGAAGTGCTGAAGTGCTGAAGTCATAGCACTGATCACTTAAGCAGTACCGGCAGCGATTAATACTGACATATCCTAATGCACATCACAGTACCCTCCTTCGTCGGTATTGTAGCAGAATCGTAAGTAAAAGAAGTAAAATAACTAATGAATGGCTGGCTACACAGCTTAAACAAATGAATGCCTCTACTTGCCACCAGAGGGAGTGCAACACAGCTCTACAAAAATTTAACAAAAAAACGGACAATAGCTGATTTATAAATTAATTAATTTAGATTAATTTTTTTTAAAGCAGTGTTGCACCCCCTCTTCTGTCTCTCTCCCACTACTCCATCTGTTTTCTCTACACTATCCTTTTCCTAAAGAAGGTAACACATTAATTGCACATTAATTGCCTGATTGTGTTACTTCTCTTAAAAAAAATTTTTTTTTGTACAATTCAGATGAACAGTTCTCGAGATTTTCGGAAATAGCTACAACAACTGCAGCTAAACACGATATTCGCGAATATCTCAAAAACGTTTAAGAAAAATAAATGAATGTTATATTCGTATTCAGCGACCCCGAATTAGCTTAGAAAATATCTCTTGTTTGAGGTTTGAGCACGGTTTAAGTACAAAGTATATCAACTCCGAAAAATTTTGGTTGCGAGTCCAGAAGATAAGAGCCAAGAACTGTATGAAACCGAATTTTGATCAGTATGTGACATGCTACAAAAAAACTTACCACGCACTCAAAACTGTCTAGATTTGGCATAGGCGCCTTAAAATTGTTGTGGGCAAATAGCATACCGTATTTTACAGAATAATCGAGAATCTAGCCTTAAGAGCTGATTGTAGCTAAAGCGGCAATCGAAAAAGTAGAATCGGGCAACGAAGTATCATGAAAGCCAAAGCAATTAATCCTGCTTTTTAGATATGTATCAGTTGAAATTAATACAAACAAAACAAATTGTATTGTTACGGTTTTCATTTTGGGATTTTATAAATTTCTGATTTGAATTGGAATTTTGAAATAACGGATTTTAAAAAATTAGAAATTTCGACAATTCCGTATTTTTAAGGATCGTGGTACTGTTATCTTGTTGTTGCTGCATTATGGCCTGATAAACCTTGTTAGGGACACAATATGAAAATATGTTTTTCTGTTTCTTCTATTATTTATACATAACTCTGTTGTAAAGTTAGTTTAAAGAACAAAACTTTATTTTCCCCTTTTTTAACTTGTGTTTTCTCATGTTCCCTAACGATTTCTAAAGTTGTTTTTTTATACATATTATTATTAAAAGTTTCTTCCTTTCAGTTTATTCTTTTATCGAGCAAGGGAAATACATACATAAGAATAGCAGCTTACCATTATGAAGCTTTGAACTTTTATCCTTTTTGTTGTAGTATGTATGTATGTAGTTGTCGTGGTTCTCACAATTTACTGCCGTCGGCAAAAATAATATATAAATATTCCCGAAAAAAAAAAGCGTGAGAAAATTAAAGTAATCCTTGTTTTTTCCTAGTTGACGTTTTTGGTAGATATTTATTGGTAGTGGTGTTGTCGTTGTTATTGCTTATATTGTTGTTGTTTTTATTTAATGGAGCATAAAGTAATTTCCCACAAACTTAACATAAACATAAGTATGGATATGTATGTAAGTACATAACGTAAGAGTGTTGAAGAACCGTTACTTATAAAAGTATTTTTGGTTTGGAGAGTAAGCGAGTGTTTTTGAGGGGGTTGAGGAGGGAGGGGAAGTTTAAAGTTACGACTTCCAAAGTTTTTCGTAAAAAAATTTTTTTTTTGGGTTTAACAGAAACTGTTAGATTTTTATTTAATCTGTGAAATTATTTATTTGACACTTTTTTTATTGTTGTTCTTAGCTGTAGTTAATTTAATTCTCTTATTTTTGTTTATTTTGATTTTTTTTTTGTGTTCTTTCTTACGTTCAGGTAAATGACTTTTACTTTATTAAAGTTTATTGTTTCAATTACTTTCTTTTTTATTTTATTCTTTTTTGGTTTTTCTTTTGGTAGATTGTAGGTATGAAATTTCTTACTTTTTCTTCTAATGCAGTTTTGTTTTTAACAATTTTATTTTCTTTCTACAAATGTGTTTGTTAAGGGTTCACTTTATATGTTTGTTTTATTTTTGGTATAATTTACACACAACACATACACACACATGCACTCATAAACACTCACACACATATGTTCCTATAACACATTTATTTCTTTTATTATTAAGAAGACTGAGAAAAAGGACCACTTTTTCTTTTATTTTTATTGTACTTTTCTGTTATTTCTTTTCTCGAGAGAGAGAGAGAGCGATTATTTGTGTGCATGTGTGATAGAGAGTAAAAGTATTTTTCGGTGTGTGATAAACGATATAAGAAAAATGTTTATAACACGAGTAAACGAACGAACGAACGACAGTTTGTAGAATAAACGAACGAGTGTTAATGTAAGAGACCGAAAAAGAGGGGGTACACAAAAACAAATAAAATAACAAAAATAAACGGTTTTACACGTTAAAAAACAGGAAGACTCGTTTATAACAGGATTTCTATATCCTAGTATAGATTTTTTAGCTTCTTCTTTTTTCTTTTAGTATTTCTATACATAAAAAGACTTTAAATAAATTTCTTTTCCCAAAGATCGTATCACTTCAATGTAATTAAATCATTTTATTTGTTTTTAAAAAATATTCTTTCATAAATTCTTTAAATATCTTAATTTCTTTGGAGCTTTCTTTATTAATTAATAAACATTTTTTTCGACATTCACATATTCGGTAACATTATTGCAAAGCAGACATGTAATATTTATTCCATTTTATTTGTAAAATATGTACATACACATTTAGTAGTATGTAATAGTAGAGTAGATAATGATGATTAGAAATAAGATTTTCTTTTCTTCATAACACCAATTTTTTTTTAATAAAATCTTTCACTAAAGAACATATTTCTTACATTATTCTTTATGTATAAATTTTATACTGTATGTACTACTAAGAGGTAGGTACTATAAATAAAAATTATGTTTTTATTTTAAAAGCCAGCATACATTTATATGTTAAAGTATATAAAACATAAGACAAAATACACAACTGATACCGTAATCTCTTTCATTACGGTTTTCCGTATCCAGCGTCCGTACAGTATAAGGGAAAATTTTCGACTGGCTTTTTTTCGGGCTCTGCATGTTAAAAACACAGTCAAATAATATTAATGCAACATAACAGCAGCAAAAACAATAACAACAACAACAGCGGCAGCAGCAAGACACATTAAAACAACAAAATAATTCTAGCAACAAAAACAAGTACAACAACAACCATGTTTAAAAAGAAACAGTGAAATGAATAGCAAGCAGCAGCAAGAAATAAAAAAATCCCTGCTTTCTAAGGCCTTTTAGTAAAAGAGCGCACCGCGCCGCTCCGTGTATAATAACAGTCTAAAAGTGCGTGAGTTTAGAAAGAAGCAGCAGAAAATAATAATAAAAACTCATATAAAAACATAAACACACAGCCACACACACACACACAAACACTCACACACATGACCAACAATAACAACACCTTTTAAAACGGGAATCGGGAAACGGGATGATTTCCCCGTATTTACACATATGATGTTCTATGTTTGAAATGTTTAAGCACTACTACACTAACAGCTTAAACAAACAACCATGCATACACACATATTTACACACATATATACATTCATTCATATGCACATACAACATTTTGTTATATACCTATTTGTTTTTATTGTTGTTGCTTTTATTTTCTTCCTTCTTTGTATGTTTACAAATGGATGATGGTGCTAATGCCTCTTTTATGTTCTAAAAAAAATGCACCACACACTCACTCGCGCTCACACTCTTATTTGGTTAAACTATAATAAAAAAAAAACTACAATATTGTTTATATAATTAGGAGCAAAATTATAGCACACAACTAATAAAAAAAATACCTAAATTTAATCACCCAATTATTGGGTGTTTGCACTGGGGCATATATCTAACACACTTTTAAAATTAAGAATTTGGTAGAGCCATCTATATGTGATATGATTTCAAAAGATATATTATCTTCGGTAACGGTCCAATCAGGAGAACGTGAAAAACATACAATATGTCTTCGTGGAAATTTCAAAATCTGGTAGAAAAATGTCTGTGGGATGTGTCTATAGACCTAAGCGTGATCTCCCCTACGCTGATACAAACAAGTTGGAAGTTTTAACTATGAGCTACAATTGTGTATGTATTCTAGGGACTTCAATTCAAATATGCTAAGAGAATCATCACTTAATCCTTTCGGTACTATTGGGATAATACGTCCCAGAGAAGTTTGAATGATCCTATATGTTATCTAAAGCAATGAAAATCATGTTTTAAAAAGTCCCAGCCGTATTTTTGAATTTTAACTTATAACAGTAACTTATAACAGTGAACACTATATCAGAAATCCTTATAGAAATTGTGAAGTTTTGATACTAATCGGACATATAGTCCCAAAAATCCGGATGGGACGATATATCCCCATTATATCCCAGGATAACGAAGGACTTACGGAAAACTAATAATGCAAAGCATCATAAATTTGTATGCTTTTTCAATTTCTGAAAACAGATTCTTCATGTGCATTATTGTTTCGCCAAAAAAGTCGGACCGAAAGGGTTAAGTAAAGCATGTGGTCCATAGGACCAATTAATACAACAGCGCCCACTCATTTTACAACAACATGTAGCACACTGATTATTCTCATTTTCGTTGGAAATCCATCAAATGTTCTTTTGTATGATCAAATTGCTGCCTCCTGTTTTTCTAAACATGATCTGATATTTTTGAGATATGATTTTCAACTTCGTCATGAAAATCAAGTTTTTTTCTATAGTGATTTTAAAAACATCGACTTCAATCTTTTTGACGATAAATTTTCTTCCCTGAATTGGTATTATTCTTATTTTTTACCTTCTGCTGATGACCGAGCAACGTGGGAAGAAAACGGTCCCACTGTGGATTCCAGAAGTTTGTGCTGGTATACGGATGGATAAAAAACGGAAGATGGAGTTGTCGTCAACATCACTTGTATCTTCGTACCTCTGTCATCGCATTCTGTGGACCCAACGTGAAAATCTGTGTGCCCATGGGCAAATGGCATACCGTATTTCAAGCGAAATACTGGCGATCACTAAGTGTATTCATATTAATTTAAGTAGGGGCATTAAGGGCGCGTATATAGCTATATTTTCTTATAGTCAGGCAGCTCTTACGTCCCTGCTTTCTTGGGAATTCAGTTCTAAGCTTGTTTTAGGGTACTTTCACTGACTACAGTAGCTATCGTAATGAATTGGCCAGGAGGGCCTCTGCTACTCCTCTTATGGCCCTAGAGTTCTTTCGTGGCGTAAACTGGTCGACTGTCAAGTCCCTAATCAAAGGAAATTACATATCGACCGCAAAGGAAGTGTAGCTGGCCTCGGGTTTAAGGCAACCCAAGGCATTGATGCAGCCATTTTCATATAGTGGCATCCTCAATTTCAACAGGTGTGATTTAAGGCTTGTTACTGGTGTCATTTGGAAAAAGGCCTGTCCCAGAACCATCGCCCACCTATTATGGGAGACAGAAGAATTTCCTGAAGAATGGTTGGAAGAAAACTTGGTCACAAACCCAAAAAAGGGTGATCTTATTCAATACAGAAATTACAAAGGTGTTATGTTGCTGTCAATTCCGTCAAAGGTGCTTACTAAGAATTTTTTAACCACGTTAACGAAAAGCTGAACTATACAAAGCCAGGAAGCTGGCTTTCTTCCAAACCGCTCGTGTGTTGACCACATAAACACGCTAAGACTTATCATCGAGCAGTCAGTCGATTGGAAAGCAGCCCTGCAGCTTTTATTCATCGACTACAGTACGGCATTTGACAGCATAAACAGAGAGTGTATCTGGCATGCATTACGGCAGCGAGGCATTGCCCCAAATCTGATAACGCTTATAAAGGCACAATATGGTGGCTTTCGTTGCAGAGTTCTCTATAATAATAAACTATCCGATCAGTTTAACACCATTTCTGAAGTACGTCAAGGTTGCCCATTTCGCACTTACTATTCCTCATAGTTCTAGACGATGTTTTAACACGTGCAATTGATGATAGCGAAAATCAAGGAATCCGGTGGAACTGTTCTCGATGGCATCATTACCTAATCACATGCATTTGGTTTGAAGATCAACTAACCCTAAGAAGACGAAAGTATTGAAGATAAATTCGCTCGACCGAAGCATCAATTTTAAAGCGGGCGATGAGTTGATTGAAAATATCAACGCATTCAACTACCTTGGAAGTGTAATTTCAGCAGAAGGTGGTGCTATCAACGACATTCTAAGTAGGATATCTACAGCCCTTTGCACAGCTCTGGAAAATCTGGAGATCATCCTCTATATCTAGTCGTACAAAAATATGGTTATGCAAGTCTAACGTAAAATCCGTTCTGTTGTAGGGCTTCAACATTCAACTTTTGTCAACAAGTGTATGAGAAAAATCCTGAAGATCTGGTGGACGAACACAATTTCAAACAAAGAACTATGGAATAAATGCATACGAATACCGATACACCTAGTGATCAAAAATAGGAGGTGGAAATGGAGAGGGAACACCGGACGGAAGCAACCAACTGAAATCTGTAGACAGGCCGTCCAGTGGGCACCAGAACACGAAGAAGTCCAAAATACAGGTGGAGGCATACGATAGAAAAGATATTCAATGAAGTGGTCAGCGCACCGGTTCGCTGGTGCTGCTGAGGAATGGTTCTCGTAGTCTGCAACTGGGCTGCACCAATCTTATGGCGAAGTCAACAGCTGAGAGGGCTCCCATGCTAATGAAGTATTTTTCAGAGAACTCAAAACTATTCATTCAACGCTCTCCCGGTTCAAGACAATACCGGTAGATGTCACCCCACAATTGCTACTGAACCGATAAAAACAAACTGATATTACCGCTACCCACTGCATAGTTTAAGGGACATTGTGGTCTAAGATACCATCACCTTATTATAGGTAAGTTGGGGGACCAAACAATGCAGATTCTGCGAAATGCATAATGAGACACACTGAGCATATGCTCTGTGAATGTTCACCTCTAGACTTTCGTTGGATATAGTTTGTAGGAAATTTTCGTGGGATGACGGAAAATCATTCCCAATTCCTAAGAGGAGCTTCTTAACTCTAAAGGAAGTAAATATGATAATTTCCACAGGAAAATCCACTTTTTGTCACATGCGACTACAAGCAATTGAGCTTGTATTTCAGAAAAATGTAGTTCGATTTTTCTTAAACTTTCACTGAATGTAGAGATACTAACGGCCTACACAAATGTCGTACGTGACAAAAAGTGACACATATATGATCTCTCACCGTATATTAAACCTAGTGAGGTGAACATAAAGGCAGCACGGAAGATCCTATGGGTCTTGGTGCTCATGGCCTCTTTTGTAATAAGTTTTGGAGCTTTTCTAGGGAAATATGCAAAACAGCTGTGTATTCTAAATAGGATCATTTTTCATCAGGAACGTTTTGTTTTCCCTTGGAATAAATGTAGAGGTATTTAGTTGGTTGGTATACGTGGCTTCCTACTGCACTAAAGTATTCAAGTAGAATCAATAAGATTCCGTTTTGACAGACCACTCCACTCCACTCGTCATTGTCAACCTACGTAGGCTTGAACCCAGATCTCGGATTCGGTAGTATGTACTAGATCTAACTCGTTGTATTGAGATACTTAATCAGGTCACCTAGAACAATCTCTGATAGGTCGTCTAATATATTGCTGCCCAAGAATTTGTGTCTCGAGCGATGCAAGGCCGGAAGCTAGCAAAGAAAGTGAAAGAATGTTTCTTCTTTACTATGACTACTACGGCAGAACGCATTGTAGGAAAGGCCTATCCTGCTAACATGTCAGCCGATAACCCAGTGCCCCATCACTACTGCGACGACCCTCGAGATATCCGTATGATTTCTAATGGTTGGTGGCGCTGTGCGCTTATCGTTGTAGCAAGGCGACATATTCCTAGCCACCTTACACGTGCTCAACTTGCACCATCTGTTTTGTGCTTTCTGTCGATAATACTTGAAAATATGGTTTCTAATAGTGCTAAACGGCATGGCCACTGATTCAGGAAGGATTGCGTCCATAGCAGAGCCAGCCGTGGCCAACTCATCCACCTGCTCGTTACAAGGGAAGTTGATATGTGCGGGAACCCAGATGAGGGTAACGTCTGTCTGACCACCTAATCTGGATAGCACTTTCTTGCACTGGCTAACTAAAGTAAAAGAAGTAGTGTGTGAGGTTAGAGACAGTAGTACCGCCTGAATTTAGACGAAGATGCTGACTTTCCCTTGAACACTCTTGTCATTTAACACTCTACCCGCCTCCCTTATAGCCAATATTTCAGCCTGAACTACACTGACTTCGTTGTGAAGTCGGAAGGAGAGTCTTACCCCAAGGTTATTCGAGAAGACTGCATAGACCACACCACAGATCATTCCTGATCCATCTGTATACACCCTGAAGTTAAAGTCTTTCTATGTTACCTCCCTTCCTCTGTCGTCTGGATCCGTTCAGGACTTGGAAAGTGCTATCCACCCAGTGTCGATGGTAATTGATCCAAGATTCTGACATGGTCATAAGTCCTTGATCTCCACATCCCAGGTACCGCCAGTCTTGCCGCGCTACTCGAGGATACAGCGCAATACATGAAGGTCAATCGGAATTAAATTTAATAGCCAATATTTCAGCCTGAACTACACTGGCTTCGTTGTGAAGTCGGAAGGAGAGTCTTACCCCAAGGTTATTCGAGAAGACTGCATAGCCCACACCACAGATCTTTCCTGATCCATCTGTATACACCCTGAAGTTAAAGTCTTTCTATGTTAACTCCCTTCCCCTGTCGTCTGGATCCGTTCAGGACTTTGAAAGTGCTATCCACCCAGTGTCGGTGGTAATTGATCTAAGATTCTGACATGGTCATAAGTCCTTGATCTCCACATCCCAGGTACCGCCAGTCTTGCCGCGCTACTCGAGGATTAAGTTTAATATATCATTCAGAGGCTCTGAAGGACTAGTGCGTAAACAACCTGTAATCGCGATGCAAGCAGATCTGTGTATTTTGTATAGTTCTCGCCACGTATTTCTTGCTTGTGGCTTACTTTATTTACAAGGAGTGGAACAATTTTGGCTATATTTTCTAACTAAAGAAAACTTATTCTGAACTCTACTGTTTAAACAAACAACAAAAACCCACATGTAAAAATAAACTCTCTTTGGGAAAACGTATAAAAAAGAAAAAAAAAATATAACAACATAAAAAAGAATTGAATTCTTTTTTTTTGTTGTATTTAGTATTATACAATAAAATGTTCCCTTATCAAGTTGTCTGATTGTGTGACGGTTAGTTGGTTGGTTGGACTGTTGTTCAGTCGTTGGATCGGTGGGTCGCCGTTTAAACATTAATTTTATGTTGCAGGCTGGTTATTATTTGACAGAGTGTGTGTGTATATGTTTGCAGTTGCTATCTTTGTTGTTATTTTTCTGTGTGTGTTTTTTTTTTGTACATTTAATTTTACTTTCCTCTTTAGATACTCTGGCTGGCTACAAAGCTCCGAGTTCCTTAATACTCCATCATCATCATCCCTCAAATAAAAAAAAAGTAATCATACAGGGAATTTTAGAATAATGATAATGGTGATGATGATGGTTTTGTCGTCTTATTTTATATTTAAAGCATTTCTTTTCAACTTGCTGCTGCGCTACTTACTGCCCGTCTTCTATTCAAACTCAAATGGTTATTTATATTGGACAACTCTAGCAAAAAAAAAAAAAACTTCCCAGTATTATATGTTTTCTTTGGTTAACTATTTACATTTTGTATGGCAGAGAGTTAGTGTTCTATGTGCTCATTTTTTTCTGTTTTTGGCTTTTCTTTTATGGATGTTTATGTTTCGTCTTTTTGATAGAAATACACAGCCAGTAAATGATGAATATTGTGTATGTAGTATGTCTCAGTCGCGTATGCAATAAGATACACAACAACAGCAACAACAAAAAAACCTCACCGAATTAGTAAATGAAACATAAAAGACAAAATATGATCTCACATATTAGAAACAAGTTATTTATTTTTATTTTTGTATATACAATTATTTAATTTTATATTTTTTAAAATGATTTATTACGATAAATGCATGCATGTGCATGTATTGCATGTAGTAAAGTACATATATTCGTAATTTTCTTTCTAAACTTCCATTGCTAATTAACATTATACCTACATACCTATTCAGTTTGTAAGCTTGACGTTATTTAAGCATTCTAACATTAAATTAAGAAACTTCCGGTTCTCTTCAAGTTTTTACACAAAAACCGTTAAATATTTTTTTCCAAATAATTACTACAGAATACAAAAATTATGATATGTTTATAATTCTTTAATACTGAACCTCTCTCCCCCTCCCCCTTTTTTTCTCCCCTCGGCTGCATTCTTTACTCTCTTATTGTAACTTTTCAAATATTTACTTTATTACTTGTGCATGATTTTCTTAACAAGTGTATGTACGTGAAAATGTGTATTTGTATCCAATAAACTCATTTATAATTCCCTGCCATTTGCCAAAGTATAATTTTTCAATACACAACAACATTATACTCGTAGATTTTAACGTGCTTAGAATATTTTTTTATATTTTTTTATGAAATTTCATTTCATTTTATATTTTCCCCTCATACTACTATGTACTACAGCGCTGTAATTAGTAAACATAACATCACAGGTGGAGTAAATTCTACTTCTACTCCTCTTTTACTCTTCCCTCTACTCTAGGACCAATTTTTCTCTTTTATTGTCATGTTGTATATTACTCAATTTATGCAACTTTGTTTACTACGCATACATTTTTTGTTGTTGTAAATACACTGGTGTAAGTTTTTATGTAATTCCATTATTAATTTAAACTAGTTTGATATTAATTAGATAATATTTCAGAAAATATGCAGAAACGTCGTACCAGAAAATTGACGACTATTCTGCTAAATGTCTAAGGGAATTTTAGACAATTCGTTTGATTGTCTGGTAAAGCTTCAGATATTTTCTTACATCGAATATGTCGGCAAAAAAATGTTCACTGGGCTAATACATGCATGTGTTCTCTATGCGCATGTATTAGTAGCGACTTTAATAAACACATAGCTCACAAGATACTGAACCGATTTATGTAAAATATGGATTGTGTACATCTTGTCAATGAATATCTTTAAAATGATATAACTTTCGCCAAAATTGGTTGTACAATGTAAGAGTAAATTGCATAACTAAAAACCGTCCCGCCTAATAACACTCAAAATTACTAGGTTATAGTGTGACTGATGCTGGCAGAGAGCACCAAAAACATCTGAGATTCATTTTAGGGCGAGTTATATATTCCCCTCCTTTTGTATATACATACATAGTTATAGGGACTTGGCACGGGAAATCTTGTAAGACCTATGTTTATAAAATAAAATGTGCTCAGAACTTTTATGGAAAATACCACGAGAAACATTTTTGTAGAACATTTTAACCCTCTAACTCTGCGTTGTGTGGATCTCTTTGTACCTTTCCTAAAAAAGGGGCAAAAAAACCCCTTCAGCGGCAATATAGCTGGCTGAAATATTCCACAAAAATTTTTGTCATAAAATTCTTCTACACATCTTCCAAGACACCAAAGTTTCAAACTCAACCTGAATGCTAGAAATTATTCAGAAATTAAAATGTGTTTAAGGGCTAATTTCGTATTTATTCACAATTAGTGCTCTTCATAGGAAATCTTGTAAGACTTACTTTTAAGGTATAAGATGTGTTCAACACTTTGATGTAACACACTACGAAAAACATTTTTGTAGAATATTTTAACCCTCTAACTCTGCGTTATGTGGGTCTTTTTGTTCATTTCCTGAAAAAGGGGAAAAAACTCCCCTTCAGCGGCGATATAGTGGGCTGAAATGTTCTACAAAAATATTTGCCATAAAATTCTACTATAGGTCTTCAAACACACCCAAGCTCCAGACGCAACGTAAACGTCAAAAAACTGTGTTTAAGTGTTAATTTCGTATTCATTCACAATTAGTAGTCGGCATAGAAAATCTTGTAAGCCTTACGTTTAAGGTATAAGATGTGTTCAGCACTTATATGTAAAACAGCACGAGGAACATTTATATAGAATATTTCATCGCACTATATCGCCATTGAAGGAGAGTTTTTAGTCCCTTTTTAAGAAAGGGCAAAAATACCTATACAACGAAGAGTTAGAGGGTTAAAATGTTCCACAAAATTGCTTCTCATGGTGTCTTACACCAAAAAGCTAAACAAATCTTATACCTTAAACGTAAGGCCAAGTCACTATAACAATGTACATATTTGGCAAAGGGGAGGAAATTTAGCTCTTCCAGATGCAAACTTTTAAAACTCCGACACAGGTATATATATTTTTGGTGCCCTCTACCAGAATAAGTCGTTATAAACTTGTTATTTTCAAAGAAAAAAATATATATTTTGTTGTACCGTGTTATTATATATATTTTTGAAACAATACAAATCATCTGGCATCTCTTACAATTTGCTGTCATTGTTCTATTAATTTATTATTAACATAAACGCTTACAATGACAAAAAACGTAATGTTTTTCTTTCCTGAAAAAAAATACCCATAAAGTTTATTAAAATAATACTCACGGGAGTAAATATGAAAAAGGGTAAATAAAAATGTTTTATTTACTCAACCATTATAATATACAATAACGTCCATAAACAATAAAAATAAATAACATGTTTAAAAAAACGAAAACCTATTAAAAGATTCTTCACCTTTTTTTTACTTTTTTTATTTCTTATCTAGAGAAATCAATCAAGTTTAACAGCTCTTAACTATTATTACACGGACAACAGACATGCCATGCCATTCATTACAAACGAAACAAATTGATAAAAATGA
This sequence comes from Panzeria rudis, assembly GCA_956483635.1. NCBI lineage: Eukaryota > Metazoa > Arthropoda > Insecta > Diptera > Tachinidae > Panzeria > Panzeria rudis. The sequence goes on along the minus strand of OY101450.1, from coordinate 18,304,373 downwards.
TAATGAGGAAGTCGAACGAACGAACGAACACGTATGTTATTACAGGGTTTAATGAACAAATATAAGTTAAAGTTTTTGAGAAATTCATTTAATTAAATGCTAACAAAAATATGGGTCAAACGTAATAGACAATTTACACGGAGGTTTCAAAGGTAGCATATAATAATGTTTTATTTATTTATTGTGTTTCGAAGGACTAAACTTTTTTTAAGTCAAACAATATTAATTAAACAAATTTGATGCCTCGGGTGGCTAGTATGCTAGTCTGCTACTACGGGAGTTGTGGATTGGATTGTAATGAGTCATTTTGGAGGCAGAATAATGTCCATACGAAGGATCACGGATGATGTGTTTTGCTAAGATAAAGGACATCAGCAATTCAGTGCTGGAGTATGACACATCTTTGGTGTTTCCCTACTTTTTCGAAGACTGTTGGCAAAGATAAATGGTTATCTTCCATCCATAGACCCTAGACGGAAGAGAGCCAGTTCCAAGATAAGTCACTGGCCGGTTCCGAAGTGGTAGCCGTTGGCGGTCAATTGACGTAATTGCAATACAATGTGTAAGGTCCTTTATTATGCATCAAGAGAAACCCTATTTTACTCTGTATCTCTTTTGATTTATTTTGGCAAAACCGGTTTAGGATAAAGAAGTAAATTTAGTGTTGTATTTTTTCATTTCAAAAGTAAATTTAAGATGTCTAATTTTTCAAATTCGTTGTCGTTTATTTAATAAAATGAGGAATGATTGTTTTGTGGAAGGCTTGTTTTCTACGAAATGAACTTTTATTTATTTTTAATTAAGCTCAGTTAAAAAGGTTTTAGCAGATTTCAACATAAATTAGTCTCCTGGGCTGGATGGTTTTCCAGCACTGGTCTTAGATCCGTGCTATGCGAAGCTAAAACTAGCCGTAGTGTTGGAAGGTTGCCAATGTAAAGCTAGTCCCAAAAATGGGAGAGGCTAGTAACCCTGAAAATTAGCGCCCAATCGCAATATGTTCTACACTTACCAGAGTGATAGAAAGTATGGCAAATTTCCATCTTGTAAAGTATTTGGAGTCCAACAGTTTACTCAGTGATCGCCAGTATGAGTTCTTTTGGCGACACTCTACGAGAGACTTACAGGTCTTGCCTTCGGAAAAACCAAATACCATTACCACGAAAGTGAGGAGGTAGGTCTAAAAATTTCTTAGGCTTTTGTTAGAGTGTGGCATGGTGTACTTTTGGCAAACCGTGCTACTTTTGGTGTAGGCGATGACTTCTCTCGATTTATATCGAGCTTTCTCAGGGATCACACTATACAAGTTGTTACAGATGGGATCTCACCAATCGAGTGCAAAATTAATTCATTTGCCATTCGTATATAGACACATGAGACAAAAGATGAATGATACACAATCACGATCTTCACAATCTCGGAATGGAGACGTGGTCCGTCTGTAATTATGGATGGTAAAAGCATTGGTGAATCAGGAGCTTTTGATTTTCTTGGAATGATAATCCAGTGTAACGTTCGATCGGCTGAGTAAGAGATACTTCACTCCATCTGATCTCCTTAAAACTAATACCGCCTGTATCCGACCGAAAATTAAACACTCGTGTATATGCCAGAGCTTTAAAGTCGATTTTTAAGTTACCCCGCCACATACAGGAGAGGACGAGGAATCTCATCGGTGAAAGCAGGGTAGGCAGATCTATTCACTTGCTGTAGCATCGGCGCAATGTAGGATATGTTTTACTGTTTTATTTTTTACTAAAATGGAACGTATACTAATGAAATCAAGGAACTTGCATTACAGAGACAGTTCTCTAGGTAAACAGTTCGGATATGAATAAACTTCCTGCAGAGGTCTTTCCCTTCGCTTTCAATGGTGGAAAGATCAAACTAAATGTCTATAAACACTACTCTATTTTCCATCCCATAATCAGCTAGGGGCCGTCCCTTGAGTGCTGGTCTTAAAAAATAATCAAAATTAGGCGTGTTGTTGACGATTGCGATGTTTATCTGAAAAAAAAACCGAAGCTGGTCGTATAAAAAAAGGATTTTTTTTGCACAATCACAACTCTGCAACTTTTTCTACCATTCGCATTTTTGCCAATCATGGGAGTATTATGGAGAACTTTTTCATATGAAATAATTCCTTAAAAGTTGATGAAGTATTTCATTCTGGCTTAGTTTGGAGCTATTTTGTGAGCAGTTATTTAATGCCGCCTGACCAGCACTTCGGTCTTCCTGGAACTCAAAGCTGGAAGAAGCTTAAACTTTTCACACTGATACCACGTACGCATGATCTACCTTCACTGCGGGCATCCAAAAGATTATGGTCGCCATATGGAAACTTCTTCAGTACTCTTGGACGGAGCCGTCTGTCGAAAGCTTTTTTCATTTTAATGAAATTAGTCAAAAACTACTCGTATTATTCAAAGAAAGAAAATTTTTTCCCTAATTAGTATTAAATTGGGTGATAAATTTTCACCAACTTTAAGAAGTCCGATCAACTTGAAACTTTGCAAACATGTTAGAATCTTATGACAACACAATCTGATGGATAAAAAAGTGGGCAATGCCACGCCTATCCTAAGTAAATATATCATATCATGAAAGCTATAGCAGTCAGAGTATTTATATATGGTGTGGATAATTTAAAGAGCAAAATGCTAGCGTACAAAAATATTGGCAGTATAGGACGGAGGGAAGAGGTACTCCCCATACAAAGTAATCAATAATTACCACTAAACTCGAAAGATATAACTGTAGGACTCTTCAAAATGTGGTACGAACTGATTTGAAGACGATACGAAGCTATGTAAAAAAATTTGGGGGGTAGGCGCGAGGGAAGGGCTATACCCCATACAAAGCAATCAATTACTTAGCAAATAATTACCTGTTGACTGGAAAGATATAACAGTAAGAGTCTTCTAGTTAGGTATGAGTTAATTTAAAGACAAAATACGAAGTTATGAAAAAAATTGGCGGGTTAGGTGCGAGGAAAGGGGTACTCCTTATACAAAGTAATCAATAACTACCTGCTGACTGGAAAGATATAATAGTAAGAGTCTTCTTATTTGTTATGAAATAATTTGAATAAAATATACAAAGTTGTGCAAAAACTGACTGGGTAAGTCCCCGCTTAGGGGTAGTTTTCAACCCTCTATATCGTTGCAATTGATTGATCTATTGGAATACAGTTTTTAGAAATTACCTAACCTAACCTGATCCTAGGCATTATTAAAATGGTTTGTTTATCCATATATTGCCTTTTTCTTAATAAATAAAGGGGTGCAAAAATTAGAAAAAAACCCACATTTTTATGTAAAATGTTAAAAAATTCAAAACTTCAAGTTTGAGCTTGAATTTCTCAACAACAGCTGAACCGATTTCAATGAAAACAAAAAGTGCACGGAGTTATCTGTCTGTTAAAAAAAGTATTAAAATATTTCAACTGGTTAAAAAGTTAGACAACTTTTGCCAACGAAAAATGATTATGAGCCACTGTGCGGTGTATGAAATTGCATTAGTTCCACTAGCGTTTATTCAATATTGAATGGACATGTTGACATCAAGTTTTTTGGCGCTTGGATCGCTAATATGATAGTCGAAGAAGAGGCTTGCGTTGATTAGTGCAAGGAAATGTTTGGAAAAATTCGTCCACGGGGTTTTAAAAGCCGTTACAAAAGAAACGTTAGATATTTGCGTGTGAAAGCCAAACAAAGGACCAGTATATAATAAGCAGTTTCAAGTGAATCAAGTCCCACCACAAAAGTGGTTAATTTTAAAGCCGGCTTCTTAATAAAAACTGAAAGCAGCTAATTGGACAGATTCATGATTCCTGTATCCCACGATGTTGTTACCATCGGGCGAACTAAAGTTTCCACCAGCGCTCCTGTGTGACTTGCAAGCAACAAACAGCTGGATACTTTTTGAACTTATTACTATCGAAGCATGCACTAAATCTCCAGCGCCGAAGGAATTGTACTGGTATTCCCAGGCACCGGGACGTCCAGCACTAGTTATGCAGATCTGTTGAATAGCAACAGCACCTATACACGTATTTGTTTAGTCGAAGTCTCGAATAGTACTCGCCGAACTCCAACCATTTAACGTACGTTCTCTTTCAGCGTGTTACGTTTGAACCAAATCCACTAACCGCTGTCTAAATTTGTGTTGAAAATTTCTTCTTGTCTGAAATTACATCGATTTTGTAGTTATTTTATTAAAGAAAAAACCTTTCAAATTATACATATTTAGTTCAAGTGGAAAAAATTCAACATAAAGTATAATATGGCTATAGCTGAATGGTAGATACGTCAGACTATCAGTCAGGAGGTCGATGTTCAAACCTGAACGCAGCCAATCGCTTCTTTTAGTAAAAACATTTTGTTGAAAAATAATGCGTGTGTAATTTTAGGGCGATATTAATCGGTAAAGTCTTGCTGACTATTATCGACTTAATTTGCAACAAAAGTGTTTTAGAGTGCAATTAGCATTCGTATCGAACAATTCAAACTTTATGATTCCAATATGTACCAGATTTGACATGAACGGATTGCTATATCACCAAGTTATAAAAGCCAACTCTCATGTCGAAGTTATGCTTCAAATTGAGTACTTCCGGTGTACATTCAATGAAAGCGTGTGAAATAGTCAACAGCAACTTAACAAACTTGTAGTCTACACGCAACTATGTAAAACAATAATATTTGCAGGTATAAACCCTTGATTGTTGTTACCAAATTACTTGTGTAAGAAATTCCAACAATTCATTAAAGGTTCAAATTCTAGGAATTTATTTTGTAAATTTTATAATGCATTCATTAATTTTGTTAAAAATCGGGAAATGTTTAACATAAGAGTTCAGATCTCTCTTCATCAGATAAAACTGATCAGTCAAAGCAGCTATAAATGGTAAAATTTGAAAACATATTTTAAAAAAAAAGTGTTTAAAATTTTGCGCTAAGAGAAATAAAAACATGACAAATTTTAAAACCTTTTTAGCAAAAGAGAAAAAAGAACTGAAGACAAGAATGGCAAAATGTGCGTCGACATTAAGTTGATAATTAACGGCACCGGATGACTCTACACATAAAACCAGCCAATGGAATTGTTAAAATTTCATGGAAGTTGTGACTTAACAAAATAAATTCAAGCCTACCTACCAACAACGTGGTAGTGGATTGACTGTTGTCTGCTTTGTCCGTCCAACCGTCTAAAGTATGGAAAATGCATATTCTTGTACATGTAACATAAGTTGGAAGTGATTTTTTTTTCTCATTTCATTTTTGTTGCGTCGTAAGATTCTTTGAAATAAATGTCTGTAATTTATGTTTAAATGGATTTGTTCGTTAAGGTTTCATATGTTATTGTATGCTTTTATGGCTATAATGGAGGTGGAGTCCGTTCGAACTAAAGAATTGTTTATTAATTGTTAAAAAAGAAAGAAAAAAAATACAAAGAAAGTAAAAGAATTTGTAAAAGTAACAAGGACAGACAAATACTATGGAGTGTTAAGGGTGAGTCATTCCAAAGAATTTTGTATTAAACATTAAAGGAATCATGTTTTTTTTTTCATCTTTAAAATAAAGATTGATTGGAACACGCAGATGAAAAAGTAATGATTTGGAGTGACAAATGATGCGTATTAATTAATCACAATGTGAGAAGAATTTTATATACATAGTTTCCAAAGAAAATTTCCGTTGATAAGAAACTTACCTTTATATGGGGGGTCAAAGTCCCTTTTGATTCTTTAGATGTGTTTTCCAATCAAATGATTTTCGTAAAGTTTTATACAAAACTCAGCCAGTGGTAAAAGCCACTCTGACCAGCCTTCAGTAAATCATTCGGCAGAAAACAGAGAAGTAGTTGGTGGGAGTGCTGCTGAGATTAGAGAAACATCTTTATCTTCACAAAGCTTGTCAGTAAAGAGAAAAATCTTTACATTGATAACTTCAATTAACGGTCTCGAAAGGCTTAAGGATCGTTTCTTCATATAAAATGTTTAAGGGCCTATCTATATTTAAAAAAAAATTTCAGGATAGATAAAAAACTTAATAAAAAACAAACCATGCAATGCTATGGGATGGAAAATTTAATCTCTGCGTTGCCTCCTATCAGGAATTTGTCCTGTGACTTCTAATCAGATGTGATGCTGACGGAAACGTGAGGAGCTAAGAAGAAAGAGTAACCAATATAAGGAATATTAAGGTCCGACAGATCGAAGACTTTCACTAGTGTTTGATTAAGGCACGATGATGAAAGGAAATGGAGAAGATCATGAACTCGCAAAGGAGACATTAGAGCTAGTTCCCAAGCTGTGCCTGTAGGATCCCCCGGGGGCACGCTAATGCATGTTGGTGACTAACCACACGTTGATGTTGTGCTTTCTGGGGAAAAGAGTAAATGGTTTTTGCAGACATTACCTTTAGCCAATTACCCATAAAACTTATGTTTGATTACCCAATATCTGGAATAACAGAGCAACGGGCATGTATATAAGTATTTAAAAGAAGTAGGGTAACCTATGCGATTCTGGAAGAAGGTGGACAGGCACCGAAGATATCGCCCAAGACCAAAGTCGATAGAAAGTTAACATCTAGGGCTTTTCTTTCGAGCCTTACCCAGTAACCAAAGACTGCTACCATGGGAACCAGTAGCCCCACAGGTGATCTGCCTTCTAGAGGGTTAAAGAGATGATGCTCCCTATTTGCGACATCATATTGAATGATGTTCGCGAAGATCATATTCTGTTCTTATTAGGATGGATATGCTGACGAACTTCGTCTTATCCTCAACAGGAAGGATGATTCTGTGCCACGTGGTGGGTGGTTGGATTTCGGTCAACCAATGGGGAGCCTGTTTGTGCTGTTGCTAAACCAACAGTGGCTGCATTGGTGGTGCTTTGTGGTCGGGTGCTGGGGAAGGTCAGTATAGCTGTCATCTGCCTTTGTGGTAGACTTCTAGCTTGGTTCCTTCCTTGGTTGAACTCGGCTGCATTGCGTTAGCTGCTGATCCAGTGGAGAAGGTGTTTATGCATGGAGGGAGGCCATGCATGAGAAGTTGCTACCTGTGTGTTTCTTGCATGTCACGCAGGTGTGCCTTCGGGAAACTCGGGGGTGGTGGTGAACACTAAACTTTACTCGGTGTTAAGATCACCGTCAGGTTAAGCCGTAGTGGAAGGTATTGACGTTAATCTTCAACACATCTGTCGTGGAGAAAGAGAGACGGATATTTCACTAAAAATAGATTTAAACTTGGAAAAATGCAAAAACTTGAACTTTGCTAGAACTTGATAAATTATTCTGCACAGTATTCTGGGGTAATCCGACAACTCAGCTTGGAAGAGGTCTTCGATTTTGCAGTTCTAATTAATACCAAGCAAATACCAATAGTTGCATCAGAAGAACGTTAACACTAAAGACTTGGGATACGGCTCAATTTTTCAATTCGTATGGGAAAACTCTCAACTGTCTTTCAGGCGGAAATGTATCTAAAAAAAAAAGATTTATTTCACATAAATCAATATATTTTCCACAAAAAAAGTATTATATGAAAATTAAGCCTTAATTACTATTTAATTCAGCTTATTTACATATTCCGATTACTGACTTTACTTTCTATTGACAATTTCACGCACCATTTCACACTCTTACGCTCTGACTCTCATGCTGTACAGCTGTGTTAAACTCTACGTAAAGTTAACCACCCCTAAACAAAGTAAACATAATAAAGAACATAAGCAAACATCAGCACTGTATGTCAAAAGCAATCTTTTTATTGAAACCCAATTTACAATTTACTTTTTAAACCATATTTGTCAAAACTATTAACAAAATTTTACTTATCAATAATAACAACAACACCAGGAGCAACAAAACCTAAAAAGACCACTGCATAGTCAAGACGGACAGACAGGCAGGGAGACATAATAATTCAAAAACGATTTAATTTTATACAATTTTATGTAAATGTTAAGTGTTGTTGTTTTTATTTGTGTGATAAAATGCTGGTGGCTGTTATTCTTAAATATGTACTTACACACATGCTCACATACAATTGAATAATGTATGTACCCCGTACGCCAAGTCTTCAAGACGTCATCGATGCATATCTATTACCGACATCTTCGAACAAGGGCCACAAAAGTCGTTGATGACAATGACCAATGAACAGTAATAAAATTTAAAAATGTAATAATAGAATCGAACCCACGACCTCCACACTGATAGGCTAGCACGCTACCCTGTTTGCCATGTCTTTCAGGCTTCTTGCAAGACGGATGTACGACAATGTTAAAGCGTGGAGGACCTGTTGGCGGCAGCTCAAACAGATCAATAAGGAAGTTTTCGAAGAAAGGGCTGCTACGTTCAAACATGACAACAAGACCGAAGCTTTCGCTAATTTTTTCTTCGGCCCTGTAGAATTCACAATTTCTATAATAGTTTCATTAATCTCCATGTAAATGACAACATCCGCAGAAATGTCGTTGATCCCCATTAGTGATATGATTAAGAAAGCGATAATGTCGCCTATTATGTCGTCAATGATTATGTAGGCTACAATGTCGTTTATCTTGTCGCTTTTTTAATTGTAGAACGCAGTTTAATTAATATCTTTAACACACAAATCTAACGTTTTGCTTAACTGTTCGTTTCCGTTTCATTCAAATTATTGTCTGATTTCGCTGGGATTTCGCGCTAGCACCAGCAGTTTTCGCTGCAGCACCACCTAAAACATCGCCAACAAGACGCCAACATATTCATTTGCTTGATTGAAGACAAAATGTAAGACACTGTCGCTCATATTGTCATCAACAAACTCAACAAAGTTGGATTGGTGACAGCAATTACGACATTGTCCCTCATCTTGTCCTCCACAATGTTGCTGAAGACAAAATATAGGACATTGTCGCTCATATTGTCCTAAACAAAGTGGTATTGAGGACAGCAATTAAGACACTGTCGCTCATCTTGTCCTCCACAATGTTGCTGAAGACAAACTGTAAGACATTGACGCTCATATTGTCCTCATCCAATTTGGATTGAGGACAAACCGAAAGAAATTATCGGTCATATTATTGTCAACGCACTTAGGACAATATGCAACAATTTGTCGCTCAGACTCTCTTGAACGACGACTCATTTAAATTGTCGATTTGAATACCTCATCGATAGAGGACAATTCGTACAAGAATCGTAGATGACAATGTCGTGCAACGCAGTCTGGCCAACTGGCTCTACCGAGGTACTTATACAAAAACACGTTTTGCGGGCAACTTAAACTCTTTAATGTACATAAATGGAAGCACTACATCTTCGATGCAGTTGTTACTCTTGTTGTCGAAAATAAAACCGTACACACGACAACTTTGATACAGTTGTTACTTTTGTTGTCGTCAATAAGGCTTTGTCGCACAAATTTTCATAATCATGTCAGAACAAATTCTTTATACCACCTTGTCGCCAAACTTACTTCTAAATGTGTTTCATAGGCGACTAATCATTGATTGTCTTGTAGACAACATCGATGACAATGTCTGTCGTCGGTAACAACTGGGACTATAGGGTATGTTTGCATTTATGTATCTATGTTTGTATGTTGAAATGAAAAATTTACCAACTTCTAAATATATTTATTTGTTTAGTATTGATTTGTATTTGTAGCAGCCGGGTTTTTTTTGGGGGGGGGGGGGGGGACTTTAACTGACTGCAATGTAAAACAGGGGGGAAATTGAAAAATTGGGTATTCTCTGTTGTATTATTAAGTGTTGCCTAAAGCAATTAAGAAGTAAAATAAGATGAACCAAATACAATAAAATAAAATTAAAAAAAACGGAACAAACACTAAAAACAAAAAAAGAAAAAAAGCCCTGCAGACAGCACGACTAGTCTAAACACACATGTAAAGTATACTCCATAGAGGACTAGGACTAGTTCAAATGGAACCCAAATGTATGAAGAAAATATGGTCGATTTAACGATACGATGTCCTACGGCTGGACCACTCTATCGGGTGTTTATTACATTGGAGTAATCTTAAAACTAGTCCATGTAACTATTCGATGGACCACTTTATGCAGTCGTTAAAAGCCGAACACTTGTCGCTTAACTACAAAACCTCTTGTTTGGAAATGACATGGTTCATGACTGCATTAAATAAGATCATGTTGTAACTTGTCCATTTGATCTAAAATAGACCACGAAGTCCAATATTGTCTGCAGGAAAATAATAAGTATTACTGAAAGCAATATCAACAGCATGTAGAAAACCCATTACAACAACTATAGTAATAATGTTTTAGTCACGTACTGACTTGAGACAATTTCTCACAGTAAATTTGTTGATGATGCTGAGAAATTCCAATGATTTTTGTTGTTGTTGTTGCTGATGTGTTTCTTTGATAATATTGTTGCTCCTCTATTTTTCTATATTTATTACGCTACATTTAGTTCTATGGGTAATTTTATTAAATAGCGATGGCAAGTCTGGAATTTTTATCATCGGAAATTAAGTTATAATTAAAAATATAATCTATTTGAATTTAACGCTGATTTTTGGTTTAAATACTTTAAAAATTTAAGACAGATTTTACAATTACAAAGATAAATTTTTTTGGGCTGAGATTAAAAAAAAAATTGTGAATAAAAAAAATAATAAGACTCCGACGGCAGATTCTGGGAGAGAATATCAAAAAAGAAGCCATGTGTATCGGCGTTTTGAAAGTTTATATCTGGCCTTTAGTTTAGTTGGAGTTAAAGTTCTGTCGCTTTTCGCATATTATAATCACACCACGAAGCACGTCCAATGTCTTTAGTATAACGCCACCTGGCGCATCCTCCATGAAGAACAGCTTAGCAATAAAATTAGAATTTAATTTAACTGCGTAAAGCAACATTTCATAGAAACAGAAGGAGTCTCAAAGGCCGACTGGAGGGCCCTGACTATGCTGATAATATTTGCTTTCTCACAAATACCTACACAGATATATGTAAAATAAGCTAACGATGGTTCAGGAAAGCACATTACAGGTTGGTCTAAAAATAAACATTGGGAAAACGAAAACTATGCGCTCAAACTCCAATATTCAGCAGACACTATCAGTACAAAGTCAAGCACTCGATGAGGTTCGCAGGTAACAAAACGATTCAAGCAATAAACGGTGCGGAGGGAGGCTGGCGCCGATGGAATTATCGATTGTGCGGATTTGTTAGTCACGGTGTCGCAGTGGTCGAGTGAGCATCGCGCGTTCGCTGTGGAGATATTTTTTAAGAGTAATGATTCTTACGTAATTGCTCGTCGACAAGTTCGGTATTCGGCGAATACGTGATGGACCGAGTGTAAATTTAATTCGTTCCTGGGTGCAGAGATTCTGCGCAACTGCTTCGGCTATGAATGTCCCACGGCCATGGCCCTGTCGATCTTCAAGGACTCCCGAAAACATTGAACTGGTTGGAAGCAGTTTACGTGAAAATCCGCGACTTTCAATACGGAAAAGAGAAGCCTCACTGGGACTTCCAAGAGCGATTATTCATGAAATTTTAAAAAAGGATCTGAAGTTCCATCCTTTTAAAATTCAAATCGTTCAAGAACTGAAAGAAAGTGACTTTGATTTACGCAAAAATTTTTGTGAAACGTTATTGGAGCGAAAACGCACTGTAAATCCCATTTTTTTTGGAGCGACGAGGCTCATTTTCAGTTAAACAGCCACGCCAACAAGCAAAACTGCCGTTACTGGTCTCCAAGAACCCGCAACCCTCGATTGAAACATTAAAAACCATTGCATTGCCACCGGGGTAACTGTTTGGTGTGCCTTATACACGCATGAGATAATTGGGCCTTTTTTTCGAAAACACAAGGATCCGTTTTGAACAGTGTGTTCAACTCGACGGAAAACATCTGGATGACATACTTTTTAAAAAATAAAATCCACTTTTCCATTCTATCGTTCAATGCTCTTAATAAAACTTTGTGTCAATTATTACGTTTTTTATTTAAGCTTAAAAATATAAATCTGCTACCAGACACCCTGTATAACCGGAATCCTTCTTTTGCATATCACGTTTATATCTCAAAGAGCAGAATCTTTTCTGGACTCAGATGGAATTTGCTTGCTATTGGAAAGCTATTCATAGTCTAAGATAAGCGAAAGGGTTCATTACGTTATCCCAAAATAAATCCCAAAAGTTACTGCTAATGGACAAAAACTTCATTAGATTACTAAAGGGGTAAAAAGTGGTTTGCCGGACACTGTGGTCTCATACGACACCAAATTATCATTGGCAACTCTAAGATCAAACTATATAGACTGTGCGAAGAGGCAAGAAGTGGCGCCGGATCAGAATGACGCTTTCCTTAGAGATATTTTATGGCACCAGTTGAAGTATATAACCTCTCATCGTGTTGAATAACTGGCTTTATTCGTAGCCTTAATCGGCTTCAGTGAACATTTGGGCTGCGCAAATGATTCTTTGTGTCGCGGTGCAAATGGCCTTTATATGTACATCATATGATGTATATTCTTTTATAAAACTTGAAACTATTTTCTTTCCAATGGCCACTCAATTTATATGATTTATTGCCAACTTTAAGTTTTCTTTACATTTTAATTAAACTCAAGTTTCATTATCCTTTTTGCTGGATTTTTTTTTTCAAAATCCAAGTTTAATTTGCTTTCCTAGCCCGCTATGATTTTACCAATTTAACGTAGTCCATAATTTATGAAGAATTGTAATCTGTATTGAATTTTCATTTAATGCTGTCATTCGAATATACATACATACATGCATACATACATACGCACATATGTTAGTATGTGTGTGTTGCTATTACTGTTTAATTCTCTATTGCCCATCAAAAGTATCCTTATTCTAGTCCTACTATTCTTCTGCTTTTGTTTATATATACTCATTCTTCTCCATTGTACACAAATACACCACTTTGTTGCACGCTGTCTTAACTCATCACTATTGATTAATTTTTCCTGCAACATGCTGTGTTGATATACAGAACACAATAAAAAGGTATGGTGCCATGACAAGAAAGTATGATGAAAGAAGGTATGGATGTATGTATGCATGTATGTTGTATGTGGTGTAGCATGATTTTTATCTCCGATCCACCACATGTGTGTCTGTGTGCGTGTGTGTTTGTTCGTGTTTTCTATTGCTACAACATTAAATACTAGAATTTTAAAATTCTATTGGCTTCATTCAAATCATTCGCATTCCCATCACATCAGCATCATTTGTATTGTTTTGATATGTTTCTCTTTATGGCACAATCATTTATTGTCCATATAAAGTGGAACGAACGAACTAACAACCGTTTATTCGGTTTATTTCAGTTTCAATGTCATTTGGTTTTCCTTAAACAAAAGTGCCATCCATAATGCTTCAAATATTTCTAGATATATGTTGTGAAAATTTCAACATTTCCATGTATAGGGGATCATTGTGTTTCTTTACGGTAGTGGCAGGGTATTTAAGATTCATGCTCACTGTTGGCAACGCTTTAAATTATTCTTGTTTTTTTTCTTTTCACTTTTAATACGGTGTTAATTGCTGTTTGTCATTTTCATACAGCATGAATATTGTTGATTAATACTCAGTCGTATAAGGGTGGGAAAAGGGAACAAAACTTTGGGAAAATTTCTAATCAAATATTTTGTGTTATATATATTTAATTTGGAACTTCTTTTAAATTGTTTTGAGTTAATCGTCGTCAGCATGCTGACATTTATTAAAAAAGAAAAGTGGGCGTGGTTTTATTTAATTGTTAAGAAGATGACTAATGTCTTTAAATAGAAAATTTCTTCATGTGTTTTATTTGTTTAAAAACTATCTAATATCTTTTATATTATTTGAAAGACTTTGCGATCCATGCTTTTAAAGGGCATCCTGAAATTCACGCAAGATTATATACACATTATGACAACTGACAGTTGAGGAAATACATATCTGTAGGTGGGATGTAAACGACACCAAGTCACATTTCTTTTCAAAATACTTTTTTTTTATACTGTTGGAATTGGTATTTTTCCTGTGAAATCCAGTAGTAAAGGACAGTAGTATTGCTCAAAATCATCTGGGATGTAAAGAACACCAATTCCATTTAAAAAAGTATGTAACTATAATATTATATAACGTAATTTGATCAAGGATATGCTAAATATGAAAAAAGGAGTTATATAAAATATTTGGGGTAAGTCCAACAGTTAATCCTATAGAGATATAATCATTTGCGACTTTAAAAATGTTTTTGTCGTCTCCTGTAAAATTTTCAAAATGTGACGTGGTGTAATCTACCTCCCACCTACAGATGTATAGTTACTCGCTTTTATTGTTGAGCAACATTTTAAGCACCAATGTTATACGAAATATAGAGTGGGAACACAATACTAAATATGCGAGATATCGAAAACCCATTTTTGAAGAACTGGGTGATCATGAGATCACCAACTACAGCAATGAATATTGAAATTTTATAATATCTCTTCCGATACTGTTGCTAATAGTGGTGAGGGAAATAACAGCAGTGCCAAGAAATTAGAAGAGAATACTTCAAAGTTGTTGGACTTCTTAAAAATACATTCGAACGTGTACAAAGATATTATGACGATGAGCTGAGCAGGGGTCCTGAAAGAAACGCGGAGAGAAGAACTGCTAAGCCAACCATTGAGCTAAACGCAAATCCAAGGCGTAAAAGAGATCCTAACACTCTTAGCCCAAAGGGAATAAATCTAAGAAGAAGAAGGGCACTACCCTCAATAGGTCAGTTAAGAATTGCGGAAATATTGTCCCATGAAGACAGGCATAAACACGGCTGGTAAACCAGATTTGAATGTTAAAAATCCTGACTGGGTTAAAGTTCGTCCCAGAGCTAGAAATAAAAAGAAGACAATACGAGTAGATGCTTTGGTTACTAAAACGTGTAGGGATGCTTCCTAAGCTGATATTCGCAGCCAAGTAAAGAAAGTTCCTAGGCGGAATAAGCTGGGTCAAAATGTGAAAAATGTCAGGAAGACGGAGAATTATTGTTGGAGTGGAGTGAGACCGTGCATCAAAACAAGTAAGGTCAGGTCGCCAGTAAAAGAGGTACTAAGTGAAGTCGCTAAAGTAAGGGAACTATGTTATGAGGCTATTTTCTACATTGTGGACATAGATAAGGTAACCTAAGGAGGACGTATATGAAGCCCTCTTAAAAAAGCCGACGATTTTAAATCCTTCCAACTTTCTGCAATTAATTCATTAAGGATACGGAGGAATACAAACCGCCACCATTAGCTTAAATGATGACTTAGACAGCCATCTTATAGAGATGGCGATGGGTTGATTCGTATGCCAAATACACGAAAAGGTTACACCAAGAAGATGCCATAAATGTCCTGATAATGGGCATAGAACCTTAAATTATAAGGAGGCCAGGACCGTTCTAACAATTGCTTACACTGTGAGAAAACTGGTCACAAAATTGGAACGTGGTCCGACATAGAAGGTGGTGCGTGAAAATTTAAAGACAAGAAAGCACCCGGCTTAGACTGCATTCCCAGTATCTAAAAACAGTTTGTTAAAATTCATCCCGGAAGATTTTTGCACTTTCCCAATAATGTGGAAGCCGCTAGCCGACTCTTCCTCTTATCGTTCGCTATGTATGATAGATATATAGAAAGTATAGTCTGTAGATGATTATAAGAATGTGTTGGAGCTAACCGTGCTTGATAGGAGAACCAATTTGGCTACAGGAAAGCAAGATCAACAGTGGATGCGATCAAAGTTGTAGTAGAAACTTGATGCCAGGATATCCAAGGGAAGAGGCGGAGAAATGTAATGAAACAGACTTATGGAACGATTTCAACACGGCAAACTGGGATCATATTGTTGATGCCTTAACTAGATTAGACATCCCAACTGGCAGCTGTGCAGGACTATTTCTGTAACAGAGAGCTAGTTTATAATACTTATAGAGGAGCAAGATCATTGCTGTGGTTCCTCAAGGATCAGTACTTCGCGTACTATTGTAGAACGTTATGTACGATGGAGTATTGAGGTTAAATCTACCTGAAAAAGTAAAGATAGCTGGATTCGGAGACGACATAGCGTTAGTAAGTGATGCAAAAGAGTTACTAGAGGCAGAGACATCACTGAAAAAGCCAATATTCAGATCGTAAGGTATTATCTGAGATCAATGGGCATAGCTCCTGTTGACCATGAAACAGAAGCGGTTCTGATTAGTAGTCGAAAGACTAGGGAAATCATTAGGATAAATATTGGCACGTGTAGTATAGAATCTAAGGCACGTGTAAAATATCTTAGAGTCATGACTGACACACGTCTATCTTTTCATAAGCACTTTATTCAAAAACCTGTTCGATACTATCCCGAATCATGCCGAATAAAAGTCGTCCAAAATATCTTCTGAGGAAGTTCCTAACTAGTGTAGTTAGGGCTGAATATTGTATGGAGTGACACCATTTTACCGAAAGGAATGCCAGTAAGTCAGTCGTACAGCGTCATCTACGAAAACTATAACGGCGGTCGCTGAGTAAACTGTTGGACTCCAAATACCTCACAAAATCGAAATTCACCATATTTGCATCACTTTGGCAAGTGCAGAACATATTGCTATTAGGCGGTAATTTTCAACGTTGCTAGCCTTTCCATTTTTGGCGATTAGCGTTACATTGGCAACCTTTCAACCCGATGGGAATTCATCGGCATGATACAAAGTGCTGAAGAGGGTTGCCAAAGGAAGTGCTAGCATCGAAGAGTACAGCTTCAAGACCAGTGCTAAGATGCCATCCGGTCCAGGAGACTTATTTATGTTGAGATCGGCTTATGCAAGTCGCAAGCACGATGGACAGCAATAAAGAAGGATGGAGCTACTCACTGACATCAGGACATGCTTATCAAGAATACATGATGGCTTAAACTTCTATATTACGTAGTTTATGCCATGCTTGTTTTAGGTCGTACTTGTACCGTTTCGGATAAGACAGTGTTTCGTTTTTTTCGAGTTGTACTGGTAATATCGTGGAAGATACCCAATATATTTTCTTCATCTGTCCATGACTTTATAATGGCAGAGCGTATATTGAAAAAGTTTTAGGACATAGACTTAGACGGGACAATATACGAGTAGTTCCAATTATGTTGAAATCTTTGTACAACTGTACTTGTGCATGTAATTTTGTGAAAATTATTCTATTGGAACTTTGTGGGTTAGAAGAGATACGCAGAATAATCAGTTTAGATTGGGTCTAGTATCTTCCGTACCCCGTGAGGGGCGGAAAACGTTGCGGCAGTACCACTGGGAACGTTTGGGTCAAGGTGCTGAGGTGGTTTAGCGTGTTAAAGTCTTGCACTCCTGGCAAATACCACTGCCAGAGTCTTTTGATGATTCCACTCAACAAAAAAAAATAAAAAATATATGTATATGTATGCATACATATTGCTAAAATTTTCCTAAAGGGTTAAAGATTTGTCAATAATGTTTGTCTTATTATTACATATTGTTGTTGTTGTTGTTTCTTATAATGACACTTTAAGTTCCTTTTGTTGTCAAAATGTTGAAATGGATGCTGTTCAAAATGACACGTGGTCTTTTAAAAATCCGTAATCTGAAATTTTTAAATAAAACAGTATACTTTTTAATAAAACTCTTAAATTTAAATAAGACAACAATAACAAGTTACATCTCTTGCCTGTTCAAAGCTCTCACCCTAATTTTTAAATAGCAAAAAAACCGAAAACTGGCACGCGTTTCTTCATTAAGGCACACACACACACTCATTTAGATGTATTGTATATTGAGAAGTTATACAAATTAATAAAAAGAGTAGGGAAAAAATTAAGCAAGCAGAGTTGCCACGTTAGTTCAAGTCGACCAAAATCTGCAAGAGTTACTGATGCAACAATAATTTTTTATTATTTTTTAAACGGTTAAATGATTGAATCTTCAGTTGTAGATTGTACTAACAATAAGTATTCAAATCTTAAATCTAAAATTGCTAGTAATAAGTCCATCCAGTGCTAAACAAAATATTAGGTTCAACGATTTCTTTTTTGATTGTCTTACATCGTTCGTGGTCGACTGAGAGCAAGAGTGTCTCTAGTTCGCAGCCTAGTGTGGCCTCTCAAGTTAAAGATGTTGCGTGCTAGGAGATTTTGGTGGAACTCAAGTTTTTTTTATATATCTTATCACATGTTTTAAAAACAATAATTGACAATATACAAAACACGTTAAAATTAAAGAAAAATCTTAACCTTAGACAGCATGTCGAAATCGATTTCAGAATCGTAATAAGAACCATTGTTGATATAAATTTTGTCACTATTAACTGCTTGTGAGTTGCAGCGTGCCCATTAGACAATTGTCTTCTTTGCAAATTGTATAGCATTGAGATAAAAATAGGATTTAGGCTTTATTTACCTTTAATTAATAGGGTTTAAAGTACTTCCGGGCTTAGCTTCCTAAATCACGTCAAGTACACGGCAGTGATCCGACCCATTCTTACTTACGAATCAATTCGCTGGTATAGAGCAGTGTACAAGAGTACACATCTCTATGTAGGGCAAGAGCTCCGCATATCTTGCTATCACTTGTGCAATGAGGTCAACTCTTCAGGGCAGTCTAGAAACAATGTTTTACTTAACTCTTCTTGATGTCTACATCAAGTACATATCTGCAACATCAGCCCTTAGACTTAGAGATTTAGGCGACTTTAGGCATGACCGTACGGGACACAATTCTACAAAACATAGGAAAGCAAGTCCTGGGGAGACAA
Source organism: Panzeria rudis (assembly GCA_956483635.1). Taxonomy (NCBI): domain Eukaryota; kingdom Metazoa; phylum Arthropoda; class Insecta; order Diptera; family Tachinidae; genus Panzeria; species Panzeria rudis. Next base: position 18,285,595 of record OY101450.1, on the reverse strand, counting down.
ACTGACTACATCACTCCAGTCATGAACTTTAACAAACCCTTCTCAGTAGAGATTTCTGATAGGGAAGAGTGGAAGCGAAACTATTTAACTCGGAATAATGCAGTTTTGGTCTTCACGGGCGGCCATAAAATGAACTCTAATACTGGATCGGGGGGTTTTCTCCGAGGGTCTCGGTATCTCACAGGCTACCCGACCCCGGTGGATATTTATGCCATTACCGAGGCTGCAAATGGAATTGATGGACTCGGCTTGGAGGCCAACACTATAGACATTTGTAAAGACAGTCTGGCCGCAATTGGGGCCCTGAAGTGTGTACTAGCTTGTATTCAATATCTGGGTCGGGTTGAAAGACATAACGTCAGGATAGTTTTGGTTTCAGGCTGTGAAGGCATTCAGGGGAACGAAATGCCGGATGAATAGGCAAGATTAGACTTGGCCTTGGACGAAGCGGACTCACAAAGGGACATCGATATTTCCTTAGTTGAGCTGTCAAATGTGATTAAGGAGTGGGCGGAAAGGAAGGCGGCACTGAGGTGGTCTACAATAACTACTGACAGAGTGTCCAAGACTCTTTGGCCCTACCTTAGTAGTGTTAGGAACAAGCAGCTCCTAGCACTTGAAAAAAAAGTCGCTGAACTCCTGGTTGGAGTCATCACGGAGCACTGTGAGATCGGAATGGCCATAGCAGGAGCTGTTTCGACGAAGAAGAAGACGTGTCCGTACAACATCTTCTCTGTGACTGCCAAACCCTGCAGCCTAAGCGCAGGTTTAGGCATCTACGCTATCGTTTCCTCCGAAACCTGAACTGTCTGAGGTATACACCACTGACTGGATGGACTCTCGGATTTTGTGAGAAGTTCTGGATGGTTCATATGAACTAGAATACCAGTACATAACGTCTGGGGTGTAGTCCTCTGAGTATCATAATGGACCTTGTGGCCTCCGAGTGTTATCGCTAGTTTGTGGGCAGCCCTTTTAACCTAACCTAATCGAACCTAACCTGCACCTAAAAAAATATGCTCTATAATTGCTGGTAACTGACACCCCCTCTAAACACTTATAGAATTTTTTATTGCGAGCAATTAATGGTTAAATAACATCAACGGAATGTCGGTGAAAAACGTAAAAATTTAATAAAAAGAGATCTGACGGTTCTTTTTGTTGAGAGTTTGGTAGGTTTTCATAAAAATTTTAGTAGGAAAAAACTTATTTCTGGAAACGCTGGAACACAAACTACAATAACAACAACTGAACTGCTATAGAGATGATAAGCACACATCTATACATTTTTATAAGCACCCAACAAACACACAAAAAAAGAATGCATCAAGTAAACGAAGAATGACTTAAAACTACAAGAACAAATATTATTCATTAGTATCACAGTAAGTGGTAGATTTTTATTAAAGAGTATGAATTGTTGTTGTTGTTGTAATGTCTTCCAAATATGTAGTGGAAAAAAGCATTAACATAATAAATAAAAAAATACACAGAGCATACCACATTGTGTTACAACAACTACAACAAAGAGGGTTCTTATAGGATAATACTAAAAAAAGATAAAAAATACACTTTATTACAACAAATGCATGCACGCATAAACATGAACACACGCATAAACATGAACACATACATATAAATACATATTCACATTAATACGATGTGTACATATGTATGTATGTATCTACGTACAATACCCAGCGGGAAAACTCAGAAGACCTTCTTACTTCAGGCCTTATTAAAAGCCTGCGTAGACATTTTGTGATTCAATTATCATTCTTATTTAACTGCTAAAGAATGCCTTACAGAATGCCTTGGCTCTTCCCTATAAAAGATAAGGTGCATATTGCCCATTCGTTTCTATGAGAAGGGAGAAGAGAAGGAGTAGCATTTTTTTTGTCTTTTTGCCAAAGCAAAAGAAAAAGTTTGTTTTCATCATAACTATACTTTAGATATCAAAAATATTCTCGTATTCTTTTTCGCCAAGTAGTTTGTTTATAAAGCTGAAATTTACGTACAAGAAACATCATGCATGCTGCTATTATGCCGTTTATGTTGGAGCTGATTAACTTATCCATATTCTGTAGACTCGAAATACATTCGTATAAAAAATTACTTTAGATGAAAAGAAAGAATTCGAAATAGAAAATCACATTAATTAAAAATAAAGAAGCCGCTATAAAAATGCCGAGACTAAAAAAATTTACCTCCATTTGTTTTTCGACAGACTTTCTTTAAAAATGGTATTTTTAGAAGGTTTTTTGTCAGGCCTTCCAGAACTAGAAAAACGGAAGACCTTCCCCGTAATGACAACGTGTGGAAAAAAGATAAGAGTATGGATGGAATGGAGCGAGTAGTCCTTGTATATCCAAAAGAAGGAGTACAGAGGCCTTCTAGAAGGCATCAGTACTCCTTCTATTTCCCGCTGGCTAAATAATATCAAATATAATTTGTGTACATTACAAAGCGAATCAAGCTCATTAAACTTATGATAAGTTGAATTTCTAAATACGATAACGAACAATTTTTGACATGAAAGCAAAGAAAATTTATGGAACCTTTAATGTTAGAATGGTAGTGGAAGACTCAAAGTTAGAATCTCAACTTACATCTCCTCGGAATTGGTGAAATTAAATAGCAGGACTTGGATAGTTGCAAAATGATTTACGAAAATCCTTAATTAGTTGAAAATCCTTCTCAGCCAACTTTCGTACCCAGTGTGCAATTTGGCCTGCATCCTGTGCTATGATCCCACAGCGTTATACAATAGCTATTGAATTAAGAATTCTATTGATAATGCACAGAAATTTCGTATAAATAAAATAACTTTTTAATTAATTTTATGGCTGTTGTTAATAATAACTTCCGTCGAAAATTCACTCTTATTGATACTCTGGAAGTAGAGAAAAAGTAGTTCCCCAAAAGAGACTTCCAATTTTTTTCACTAGGATCTAGTGGGTTTTCCTTGGAGGCGCTACCAGTAATCATGCACTGGTTCCACGGAAACCGATACAGCAACGAATAGTCTTTTTTACGGTGGGCTTAAAAGATAATGCTCATCACTAAGTATTCTCCATTCTGGGGTGTTACTCTGTAATTCTGTTCGAAAGTGATCGATTCGAAGTACAGAGTAATCTCCAGGTCCTACGGAATAAGTTTCCTGGCAGACTATCTTACCCCCAGGGTGGGGATGATTTCGTAAACGGTTATTGCTTGGGGTCTCCTTCGGGTGTACACTTGGTGACTGAGTTTGAACAAAAGTTACTTGTAGAGAATCTTTGTTAAATGACATGCTTAGCCAGGGCTAATTGCTGGCCAGACTTGGGCAAGCCAAATACGTTTCCGTATGTTCTTGTGTATGCAATAGAGGCTGCATCAAGTAGTGCTTTGTGGTCGAGTACTAAGGAAGGCCAGACCTTTGTTGCATACTTCAACCTTGTTAGTTATTCTTTTGGTAAAGCTCGATTATTTGGTGCCGTAAGATGCCCCAACATAGTGTTTGTGCATAGTGGGCTGGGGCATGTACAAGAAGTTGCAACCAGTGTGGCCCTTAAAAGTCACACAGTTGCATTTAAATTGCACATTGAGGCGTTGGTGAACGCGTAAATACATCGGAACTACGCCTACCCTCAATTTAGCGAAACAGGCAAGTGCTGACGTAAATCTCAGATACAATTGTCCCTGAATAAATGCACATTACGGTGGGAATGAAAAGAAGAAAATAAGACGTGCGGACTATTAAAGTACTTGATGTAAAACTCAGGTTGTTTTTTTTTTAATTAAGAAAAATATTTTATTGTCACCCTAATGCATATAGTAAACATTAGGCTGAGAATAATAACCAGTCGTATATTGAAGGACGATGTAATTGAGGACGTCAGCAAATGTTAGCGATTATTACAGACTCAGTGATGAGAAAGGCAACTGGAAACCATAACTGGACAACCAGAAATATCCATAGTTTGCATCGAAAGCCATCAGAGATTACTGATGAGATCGGCGATCACTGAGGAGCTTGCTGACCACTGAGAAAATAGGAGATCACTGAGAATATCGGCGATCACTGAGGAAATAGGAGATCACTGAGAATATAGGAGATCAATTATAACATTTGAGATCACTGAGAAAATCGGATATCACTGACAAGATCGGCGATCACTGAGGAGATCGGCGATCACTGAGGAGATCGGCGATCACTGAGGAGATAGGGGATCACTAAGAATATCGGAGATCACTGAAGATATCGGAGATCACTAAGGAAATCGGATATTACTGAAGAATGAATAGCGATCGTAATAAACCACAAATTATTCGTGAGTCTTTATAGCTGGTGAGCATGAAAAAGCACCAAATTGTCAACAGTGTTGAAAGTCTCTATTTATTTGCAATTAATGCTTCCGTGAACTAAACTTCTTCCAACACATTTCTTTTATTATAAGGATTCCTACTGTTTTGGTCTTTATTTTGGCATAATGTTTTGGGCAAACAAAGATTTGAATTGCTTTTCTGCAGTTTTTCATTTATGATTAATTCATAATTACAATTCTGAATATTTGAAGTTTGAGAAATTTATGAATAAATTTGGATTTTGTAAATTATTTGCACTTATTAAATCCAATTAATATTAAATTCTTTTTTTTTTCTTTGAAAACTAAACAGATGTTGTTTAAGGGATTTTGATTTATTTCCAAAGTGCATTGTCTACTTTTTGTCAAAGAAAGTGTGTGAGAGAAAGATGGAAAGAGGGAGATATAGGAGAAGGATAGCTTCTCACCAACGAAGTATCAAGTAAAAAATATAACGCCGAAGAATAACTTAACTTAATGGATTCATGACAATATTATTTATGCGGTAATTGTTGTTTCTTTAATTTATTTTATATATTTTATGCTATTTTTCAGTGTAAAATGCTTTCGATTTTGCACCTCTTTCCTTAATTTAATTACACATTTGGATAGCAACTGAACCTGAAGTTAGGTTGCCAACCGACAACTGAAAATCCGTGGTTTCCAGAAGCGGAAACTCGTATTTGCCGTTCATAAAATAGTTTTCAGCAACTGTCAACCCAACTGAGGTTCGTTTGTCATCCATAATCCACCTATTAATTCAACGAACTCTATTATTTTCTTTTGGCTATCCTTCCTCCCAAAATGCGTAAAGATTATAGTTGCATAAATTGTTTTAATTTTAACCCTGCGATTTGAACAAAAGAATATAAATTTGATGCCTGCAAATATGAGTTTCGATAAAAGCAGTAATCATACACTGCGAACAACAACAACAACAACAACAACCAAAAACCTAAACGCCTACAAACGAACATGTGTTTAAGTCTCCCACGATCTGACAAAAAATAAAAATGAAGAAACAAAACATTGTTTTAAATCGTACAGCTACACACTTCCTTTCCTTTTTCCCTTCACAATTCATAAATGCCAAGGCTACAGAGATTTCTTTTTTTGCTTATTGCCATAAAATCCTCCCTCTTTTGAAAATGATAAAATAGAAAAAAACATAATAATAATTCTAGCAGGGTTAAATTGTTCAAATATTTTCAACATATTTTTTAACAAAAAGGTAAAATGTCTATCAAAGTCAAATGTGTGTGTCTGATCTACTTTTCCATATTTGGCAGAGGGTGACGGTAATGGGGTGTTATGTCGACTGAATGCTGTTACTATTAGGAAGTGCATATAATTTTTTGTATACATATATTATTTTTTGAGTACTATAGTGTATTTATGGCCCATAAAGTGGGTTTGTTGTACTAAATTTATACACTACCACCCTTAATAAGACCACTTATCAAAACAATGTTTTTATTTTTTTTATGTGACAATTTTTTTCTGTGTTTGTGCTTGTATGCTTGCTGTATGAAATTAAATTTAATGGTAAGTACACCATTTCTTTGCTAGACAACTTTTTGATATCATAGATCTTAAATTTTAATTTAACATTTGCACATAGAATGTGCAAGTTCGAAAACTCCAACAGAAACACATTCTTCTAATAACACATACATATTTTTCCCCACTTGCGGCTCAAACTGCCAGAGATTTTAGAAAACAGCCGTTTTAAACACTTGCATCATCTGTGAAATTGAGTTGGACCATATAATCACAGAGTGAACAACGGACATAATCAAAAGCACGACCATAATTTCCTGTCTGGTTATGAATATAAAAAGGAAAGTTACGACAAGGGATATTTCCCAGGGTGGAGATCTGTCTCCACTCCTATGGAACCTTCTCGTAAATAAAAATAAAGTTGCAACAATGGGCACTTCCCAGGGTGGAGTTCTGTGTCTACTCCTATGGAAACTTGTCGTAAATAAAATCCTGCTCAAACTGAATGGAAATGCCAAAAATTTAGTAGCGTATGATAAGTGAATTCATGGTGTAGGCACTCAACAAACTACTTGAATGGGCCAAAGAAAACGGTCAATCCTTCAAAGACCGAATTGGTACTCTAACAAATGATACGAAATTCCAGATTTCAGACCACCATATTTGGGTGCCATTACCCTGGAACTCTCGAAAGAGGCTAAATACTGTGACATAATCCTGATCTCTAAGCTCTCGTGGAAAGGCAATATCGAGGATAGAATGATGGAAGCCCTATGCGTTTTGGGAACGCTTTTAACAATGTAAATATATTCTCGATAATCGGTGGACTTGGTGAAATAGGGTAGGACAATATAATCACTGACTGGACAAGCAATATTCTCAAAAGCAGGACCATAATTTCCACTCTAGCCGAGAGTGCGAAGACGAAGGCTGCCAACGATAATTGAACTCATGGAATCGGCACTCAAAAAAAACTACTTGAATGGGGCAAGGAAATGGTAAATCCATCATATACCGAAATGTACTTTTTACCAAACGATACGAAATTTCAGATATCTGACCACCATGTTTGGATGGCACTACTTTGGAACTCTAGAAGAAGGCTAAATACCTCGGTATAATAGTGCACTCCAAGCCCCCATGAAAACGTAATGTGGAAAAATGGGAGTGCAGCCACATATCCTACATTGGATGTATATTGCACTGATCCGACCCATTCTTACACACGGATCGCTTGTCTCGTGGAGGGTAATCGACAAGAGTGCCTAATCTCCACGCTAGGCATGGTGCAAAAGGTAGCATGTCTGGTGCAATGAGGCCAACTCCCCAAACAAATCTAGAGATAATGTTTTACTTAAGTCCGCTTAATGTCTACGTCAAATACCTATCTGCAAGCTCTGTCCTTAAACGCAGAGAGTCAGGCGATTTAAGGCATGATGATTTCTGTCATGAAATTTGATAAACCGTTCTTATCCGAGATCCCTAATAGGGAAGACTGGAAGGGAAATTATGTAACTTGAAGTAATGCAGTTCCGGTCTTTACGGACTAGTACTGCATCCCTAGTATTCTCAGAGGCTTTTGACCTTGCGGTCTCTTTCAGGTTACCCGACACCTGCACCTCATTCCCGGCGGCGATTTATGGCATAACCGAAGCTGCGAAAAGAACTGACAGACTTGTCTGAGAGATCAGCCGCAATTAGGACCCTTAGCTCAACGGCGATGAAATTTAGATGTGTTCTGGCATATATCAAATTGTTTGCTCTGCTGGAAGGGCACAATATTATTTATTATTTTAGTTTGGGTTTCGAGGCAGGAAGTCATTCAGGGGCAATGAAATGGCTGATGAATGGGCCAAAGCTGACTCGGCCTTGGACGCAGCAGACTCACAAAGGAACATTGATATTCCCTTAGTTGAGCTATTAAGTAGTGGATGCTAAGGAAGACTGCACTCAGGTGGTCTACAATTGCCATTTGCACAGTATTAACTACTCTCTATCCCTCACTCAGTAAGGTTAGGCCCAAGCAGCTCCTAACACTTGGAAAAAGGTCGCTTGCACTCTCGGTTGGTGTCATTACGGGGTACTGCACGATCGCACCACTGGTAGAATATCCAAGACTCTGGATCTCACACAGTAAATTTAGGACCAAGCAGCTTCTAACCTTACGGGGCACTGTACGATCGAAAGTATGTATGTCGATATGTCTAGGCTTTCCCTATGATGGTTACTGCAAGAGTTCCTTTGAAGAAGAAGATTCAAAGCGCAGGATTAGGTATCTAGTCAATCGTTTGCTGCAGGACCTGATGTGTCTCAGGGATGCACCGGTGGCTGTAAAAAGTTATGGACGGCTCACGGCTGCTGGTATATCAGAACTTCGTAGGGGATCACCTCACGGCTGCCTTGACCGTGAGTTCTAAGCGGTAAAGAACTCTGAAGTTCAACCTTCCGTTCAGCCAAATTTTTCTTAGAAAAAGGTCGATTGTTGTACTCCTGTTTTGAGTCCTTACGGTGCACTGTACGATCGGAAGTATGCATATCGGAATGTCTAGGCTTTCCCTATGATGGTACCTGCAAGAGTTCCTTCGTGACCGTGAGTTCTAAGCGGTAAAGAACTCTGAAGTTCAACCTTCCGTTCGGCCAAATTTTTCTTTATCTCCTCAATTATTACACGCCTTAGAATTTTATTTCTAAAAGAAAAATTAATTTAATTGAAAGATTAAATTAAAAACGAGCTTAAGGCAAACTAATTAAATAAGTTTGGACAAAAACCATACAATTCGACTAAATTCATAACGTAATTGTTCAAATTTAAATTTATAAAACTTGCATTTGGCTCATAATGGGTTGATGGATTTTCTTAGTTTACTACACCAATTGAAAGGTCTTCTAATGCACTTTCAAGCGGTACTGTCTTTATTAATGTAGTTTTTATATTACAAAAGATGTGACCAATTAAGAAAAAGTTTTCAACTCCGTAACTTTGGAATGAAGTGATAGCTTCGAACAAATTTTTGCAATTTATTTGCTTTAGGAAGGGCTCCGGAATTAGTGTAAAATTTGCGTAATTTTCAACAAGGGAGAGTTCTAGGTCAGGGCAAAGATGCTATAGTTTCTTCTACTCTTTGCGATCTATTTCAAAAAGGGTTGATGATACGAAAGTCGCTGAATTAAAAATTTGTAAGAAGTAATTTTTATAAGTAAAGTGAAATGGTGTAACTGTTGGTACTATGTAGTGTAAATGAACATACTACATACACACTACATTTATACATATGTATATGAATTTACAAGCATATGTATGTATGTATGCATGTGGGTATGAGCAGACGTATAATAAGCAGTTCTTTCCATTTTTTTTGGGCTCCCATTATGGAGAGGTGCTAATTTGTAGTCGCCACTGTTGTTATATTTACAATGTTTATTTTATTATAATATGGCAGGCATGTTAAAGTTTTGTTGTTAAAATAAGCAGAAGCACACCAACAAGAACAACAACTAAATTTAGCTTTAAAAAAAATTTAAATAAATTTTTTTTATGTATTTTATGCAAATGGTTATGAAGATTTGTTTTAATACATCCACACATACTATATGCATCTTTCATGCATACATTAGTGCATCCGTATATACACTGTGCATATGGATGCATATGAATGAGAGTGTTTAAATGTTGTTCTGTGTATTTTCTATACTCATACCTACTTGCTCTTAATATTTATGAACACCATTTTTTGAATGGTTTTGCTTTTGCAAATTGCATTTAAATTGAATTAGTAATGCTCGTTGCGGATGCAACATGCATTTATACTATTTGTATGTACATATCTGGATACATATTTACATATGGGCATTTCGATGATGTCGAACGTGACCATCGTACACATTTAAAGTGAGAAAAAGTCAAAATAAAACGGATTTTTATATTGACAATAACCGTAACTTATAACTCTAAACTAGCCCTATAATTGGTGTTAAGTTTGATTTTGAGAAATTTTTCGTTTTCAAGATAATTGCAAAAAAACCAAGGCATTCGCATGTGACAAAAACAGAAGTGGTTTTTGAGGCCACCAATCAGCAATGTAGAAAGACAAGTGTTATATATCGCGAAAAAAGTAAGCTACGTGCTTGAATTTTAGCATATGTACATAATAATTGGCTTAGGAGCTATAAAACTGGAAGAACAAAATTTGGGTTTCGTAACGTAATTTTTTTTAAAGCAAAGCTAAATTGCAAAGTGGCAACACTTTTAATTTTTTTCCGGGAGGGCAAGAAATTTTTTTGCTAATGTAAAGAAAACACTGGGTTTTGGCATACAGTAGGTACTTGGCCTGAACAAGATATTATTTAATACTTCAATTCCAACGAATTTTTATGATTTGTAGTTCTGAAGGAGTGACTTTTCGACGAGGAGTGCCTTTTCAACACATTTTTTTTATTGGCACTGTTCAATTAGAGAACAAATTGCCTTTAAAATTCTGAAAACCTATTTCAAATCCGTCCGGTAGTTTCGATTTTATGGCCGCTGCAACGTATTGTATTTCGCAAGAGTGTTACACAGAAAATAAAACTAAATATCATTTGTGTAAAGGAATTCAATGAAATAGTAAATATTTTGTCTAGGAACGGACCTACAAATAAATTTGTAAATATAGACAAAAATATCTCAATAATTTCATTGAAAAAAATCGTGTTTTTTTTTCTCAGTGCACAAATTGTTTAAATCTGTAAAACAATTTGTCTAAAAATATTTTCAAATTGTAAACAAAAAAAGTTGCTACATCAAACAAAAAGATTTACTAGATTTTCTGAAAAATATCAAACAATATTTTTCTCTGAATTTATAAACCAATTAGTTGAAAAATACTAACAAATATTAAACAAAATAGTTTACTTAATCAAACAAAAATATTTACTGGGTTTTTTGTAATGTATCAAACAAAATTTTTGTCTGGGTCATCATCATCATCCAATAAGCATATATGAAATTTTACTTTGTTAAATATGTTCAAGTCTGAGTGTTTATCTAAAGACTCTAAAAAATTAATGAGAATTAACCAATTTATTCACTCAAAACTTATCAGTAAACAAACTTGGCACACTCGCATTCCTTTTGCTATCATTGCTGTTGTTGTTATTTGTATGTAAGTCATCATCGGGGTTGTTTTTTTACGACATAGTTTTTCTTGTTGTTTTTGGCGTTTGCGTCCTAAATACAAGTCAAACAAACAATTCATTGATTATGTAAAGAACATTTACTGAAAATGAAATTTATTTTTAGACAAACGTTTGTTTGAAAATTTCTTGGCGATAATTTTTTCTGTGTAAATGCCAACTCTTAGCGATCATTGGCATCTAACGGTACATTTTCATTTTGTTTTGATATCACTTTTCTTACACATAATATATTATGTGTAAAATAAAAAAATCAGAAAAATCCGGAAACATTTATTTTCTACCATTTGTCTTTCTGAAGCAATATTTCAATGTGATTAATTTTAGAATGTTGTGCATTGATGTCTCTTTTAAAAATTGTTTTGATTTTAGCCAAAAATGATGATACTTTTTTTAAATTTAATTTTAATCACTGTCGCACGTGACACTTTTTCACATCATTATATTTATATTATTCGTGTTGTTCTTTTTACGAAATTACATACATATAAACGAGCTTAATAAAACTGTTTTCAAATCAACAGAAGTATGAAAAAAATTTGTTCCACACATATAGGGGGAACCCTAGTGCACAGATTTACATTTCTTCTTTTTGTTGTTTATTTCTTGACATTCACGCAATAAGCATATTTTGTCTATGATGGATGTCGAACTCCATATAAAATATGAAACTTGATATAAATTCTACATCACTAGGCCAATTTAATTCGCCTCTGCTATTATCTTATAAAATTAGTTCACCTTAATTGCAAGCTTCAGTAAATGCTCTTGAACAAAAGTACTTAGGAAAATCAACAGTAAAAGTTTGTCAAGTTTTAATATAGTAAAAACTAATCTAATATACGAATCGGAAAGCATTCGACTGGTCCGGTTTTTTAATTAAAAAAAACCGTACTATTCGACATTCGAAAAATCAAAATTTTGAAAAAACCGACAACCATATTGGAGAAAAAGCCGGTTTAAAAACCGGTTGAAAAACCGAGTCGATCACCCTACCACCTTTGCTCTCTACACTATCCCTTTCCCAAAGAAGGTAACACGTTAATTAATTAGCCTGTAGGCATTAATTGCCTAATTGTGTTACTTCTCTTATAATAAAAGAAAATAAAATTAAATAATTGTTTTTTTATTTTTCTGCCGCTAGATTGTCTTTTTCCCCTCTGTGCGGTGGTGCTAAGTGCATAAAGAATTATGTATAAATGTTGGCAGAGTTGTACAAACGTTAATATGATGTACAACTCTATGCATTAATATACATACACTCATGGCTTCTATATGGTTGCCTTAATATAGAAACGCCTTAACTCATGTTTTTCAAATCGATTTTTTTGTTGCATATTTCGACAGATAAATCTCTAATCCATCGAAATATGCAATAAAATCGGTTTGAAAAAATAATGAGTTAGGGCGTTTCTATATTAAGGTAACGATCTGTAGGTACCCAGCAAACAATTTTTGCCGATTTCGGTCCGAAGTTGGTCAGAAAGTCTGCACAAGATACCGAATTCGTATCCGATGTCAATCAGAAAACGTACCGAAAATCATATGAGTGGTTGACAAGAAACCGTATCTCTTTATATGAGGAAATTCTAAAAACTATACCGAAAGGTCTATTAGAATTCTATACAAATTTCGAAGAATTTCCTAGGGAAATTCTAAAGGAATTTTTGACATGTCTAACAAATGTCGGAAAAATGTCTGACAAAATTTTCCAATTTATCTGATACGTTTTACGTCCTGGCGTATTAATATCAGAGAAAAGTCGGAGCTAAAATTAGAAATTTATCAGAAATGTCGTTTAAAATTCACCATGCATTGTTGTGCCGCTTATGGCAGGCAGCTCACCAGAAAACATTTACCCATATTTTATAAGTTTAAAAACTCAAATATTTGTGCGTATAAACTCAAGAGATAAATGAGAATTGTAACGAAAACTAAAATCAGACAATGTGCAGAAGTGACTGCTAAAAGTTCGGATAATGTGCAGACTATTTTGATATTAATCGGATAATATTTGAGACAATGTGCAGAAACGTCGTACCAGAAAACTGCCTACTGCTCCGCCAAATGCCTGAGGGAATTTCAGACAACTCGGCTGATTGTCTGGTAAAGTCTCAGATATTTTCTGATGTTGGACATGTTGGCCAAAATTGTTTCCTGGGTATATACATACTTATCTACATATTAAATATTAGTATTGAATGTATAAATACTTTTTATATAGAAGTTCATAAATATTTTATAACTTGATTTAACTGGGAAGGAGTGTGTGTGCGCGCGTGTGTGTGTGTGTGTGTGTATGTGTTGTGGAGTATGTTAGGTACATAAAAAGAATTTCAAATTGAAACATATACAAATTCTTAAAATATTTGTTTGACCTTAGGTTTTGATTAGTATTATTTCTCTCCTTCTCTCTTAACTTTTATCGCAAAAAATATGAAATTTTTAAAAATGCAAATTTTAAACACAATTATGTATATTTATAGCAGGAACTAATTTTGGAAACCTTCAAATTAACACTGTGATTGATTGTAAAACAAATGAATTACTTTGTATAATCATATAAACACCTCAGCTTTTATTTCATGTCGCACTGAAATTGGATTTCTTTCAGTATTTGATAAGGGGTCAACTTTGAGGTAAAAGAAAATCCTTTAGCGTGTTCGCTAAACTTTTTTTTTTTAATATTTTAAAATAGTAAATGAATTTCTCTACAGGGAGGTGTTTTGGCACCTCCCATGGAACATGACCATAAAATCTATGCTGGTGGAACAGAATAGAATAGACACAGCAACACCTAGTCGATCTTTTGTGCCATAGATCTCTAAATTAAATCAAGCTCTCTATGACTCTTCTTATGAAAGTCATCACAGATCACTCGCTGACCTGTTTTCTAGGCAAAAAGTAATTTTTCGTACTTACAATAACAAAATTTTTGCAATAGCTATTCGATAGAGAAAATATCAGACCAAATTACAATAGAACAATTCACAATCTTGTGCACATGGTGTTGCATCGTTGGATTTGCAAAATGGTATATCATATCGATACTCACCACTAACAATTGTTAAGTGGTGAGTATCAATATACTATGCCAATTTGCAAATGCTACGATGCAAGACCATTTGCACAAGATTGTGAATTGGGCTAATGTAATTTGTTTTTGTATAAATGAACCTAACGCCGCACAGTGGCGCCCGTAGAGCAAACGAGGTTGCAAAAATCAAAATTTTCATGTGCGCCTGCGAAATTTTAAATGAATCCATCTTATAGTAAACTTTTCAACGATCTCAAATATGCTACTCTTAACAATATCAGATTTTTAGTTTAGAAGACATAACTGTTCAAAGTTAACCAATTTTCGGATTTAAAAAAACACACAATTTTTAGGTAGTTTGATCCGATTTCAGGTGTAATATCACGAAAACTAGGCAACGAATAGTATTTTTTTTTGTTTTTAGTGATTGATGTGCTTATTAAATGTATAACAATAAAAAAAATTGTGCTGTTTGCTTTGTGTTTCTCTAGGTAAATCAGTATTTAAAAACTATCCATTTTTTCACTATTCTTCAACTTTGACGGAAAATAAAAAAAATTTACCTTTTTTTACCTCCGCCATATTTTCAAAATATGTTCTTTAACTAGTCTTTTACATAACTCAAAAGGTTTTATCTGCCTTTACGTGCCTATTTGGCTTCTACAGGTAAAAAACGTTAAAAAGACATTGTTGCAGAAATTGTATGGCGGGCATCCCTTACATGCCTTGACTGACAGTTACTTTGATGTAATAGTTTGAAAATTGCATTTTGAGTCAGTTGTCTACCTGAGAGCCTCTGGCGAAAAATTTGGTCCTAATATTCCGTTACAGACACAAGATGCACAAAAAACTACTCATTGAAATAAGCAGGTACGCACCTCACTTAAAAATTATTTTTGGCGTACATATGGTGAAGAACAATACTGACTTATGGTACAGGTAGGCACAAATCTCATTTGGCTACGTGCATAATATCATGTAACAGGTACATTTGTAGACATGGTAGCATAGGCCTATATATTGCAAAACAAGCTTAATGCCTGCATTAGTCTACGACTGAAAGTTGGCGAAACAAGTATTGAAAACATGGCGTTGAACAATTTAAAATTATTTGAACTGTTTAGAAAGTCAATTACACCAACGTGTTTCGCGGAAGCTGCTTTAGAAGAACTCGATAGCTTATACGGAAATATTGAGAGAAGCAAAAGTATAAAAAATAATCTTTGTATGATACATGCCAAAATTAAGACAAAATGGGTGAAATGCAATCGAACCATTAACATCTTCAACTCCAAATACGAGGACTGGCTTAATGAAGACACCATCCTGGATATATTGGCAGTAGATAAACCCTCCACATCAACCAGAGGAGAAAAAGGAAGGCCAAAAAAAAGTATGGAGGAGTGTTCAATTTTCACAAGAAAGAGGAAACTTGCCGATGCCACCAATGACTTGACCACGAAGGATTTATCGGATGCGCTGTCTATTAAATACATAAAGGATAGTGAACGAGTTAGGTCGCAGATTACAAAATCTGTTGCTGATGCAAGCCCACTGCGACTAAAAAGGATTAAGGAAAGCATTCCCACTCCCACAAACGCACATATTAAAAAGTATAGTTCCGAAGAAGCCTTGGCTCTGTTTTTGGACTTAGAACTTTCCAAAGAGAAATATGAGATACTACGGGCATCTTTAATGCGACACGGGGCTGACCTTTTCCCCGGATACAAGCATATTACGCAAGCCAAAATAAATTCACGACCATTGCGTACGGAGTTTACGGAAGTCTCTGCGAAAGCCAATCTGCAGGATCTTATGGACCATACAGCAAAACGGTTGTTGGAAAGTCTTCCTGAAAATGAGGTGGAAATTCTTCCTCAGAAACTAACATTGATCAGCAAATGGGGCTGCGATGGATCATCCGGACAAAGCGTTTATAAGCAAAGGATATCTTCCGATGACACTACAATATCTGACGGAAATATGTTTATGGCATCTGTTGTTCCATTGCGGCTAAAATCTGATGTTTCCCTACACTGGAAAAATCATCGACCGTCATCAGTGCATTATTGCCGACCAATAATGTTTCAGTTTGCAAAGGAATCGGCAGAACTCATAAGGACCACGGTGAAGGACATTGAAGAACAAATAAGCAAGATTAAGCATACAAAATTGCAAATTGGAGAAGGAAAATATATTGAATGTAGTTACGAGTTCCACCTGACCATGGTTGACGGAAAAGTCGTAAACGAACTGACAGGAACAACCTCAACATTGACATGCCCGATTTGCAAAAAGAGTCAGAAGAACTTCGGTAATTTAAACGATTCTACAAACGAGGAGAATTACGAATATGGAATGTCACCATTGCACGCAAGGATAAGGTGTATGGAGTTCTTGCTAAAACTGGCGTATACCCTACCACAACAAGATGAAAACATCGATGAAAATACATCAATTAAGGATAAGGAAAAGATCAGAAAGAAGCAAATACAGAATGCTTTTTGGAAACAACTTGGACTAAAAGTAGACTGCCCCAAGTGTGGATACGGTAACTCAAACGATGGAAACACTTCAAGGAGATTTTTTGCAAATGATGAGGCAGTAAGTAGAATCACTGGAATTGACAATGAAATCGTCAAAAGATTGGGAACGATCTTGAATGTTTTAAACTGCCAAGAAAGTGTTAATTCTACAAAATTTGGAGAATATGCATCGGAAACTGCATCTCTTTTAGCAAAAATTTATCCACAGAAGAAGTTGACCCCGACCGTCCATAAAATATTGGCGCATGGCAAAGATATAATTGAGTACCAGTCTTTGCCAATTGGAGAGCTTTCTGAAGAAGCGCAGGAGTCTCTTAACAAATTTTACAAAAAATATAGATTGCAGAACACGTTCAAAGCATCAAGGGTGAGGCAAAATGAGGACCTCTTCAACATGTTAGCAGCATCTTCCGATCCACTTATTTCTTCCCTGCGGCATGTGAAGTCACGAAAAGAACTACAATGGAATTATACTTTAGAAATGATTAGTCTTTTAGATATACCTTCTGTTACGAATTGTGATGAATATTTTACAGAAAATTCAAAAAATTAATTGAAAAAAAATTTGTTTAATTTGTTGGCTAATAACTTTAAAACAGAAAAAGCTTTCAAAAGAACTAAGAAATATAAGATTGGTAAAAATAATTTGATTTTGTTACCATAAAATAGATGAGTTAGAAAAAAATTAGAGTTTAGAAATGATTTGTATTTTAGACATACTTTGTCTTACCAAGAAAATGAATATTTTACAGAAAATTGAAAAAATCATTTAAAAAAAAAATCTTTTGTTGTAATTTTTTAGGTAATATCTTAAAACATGAAAAGCTTACAAAAGAACTACAAAAAAATATAAAATTCTTAAAAAAAATTTTTTTGTTACCAAAACTTGGATTTTTTCACAAATTTTAACTTTGAAAACCCATAAGTAAGCACCTATAAGGTGTAGCGTCCACTCCAACCGCTCATTTTATAGGTTGAACAATTATCTATGACATGCAATTTAAATTATTCGATTATCTTGTTCGGTTCAAAAGATATGATTTTTGCAACGAAAAAAGTCAAATGGCGCCACTGTGCGCCGGCTGCTTAGCGGGTTATCAAAGTTGTTATTTATCAGTAACCTATTCAACTCGTCGCGTTTCTACTTTAACCTCGTATCTACAAAATAATATTTATTTATTTTTGGGACCAGCACTCAGGGGATGACCCCTACTTATGCAGTGCATTGTACCGGAACTAGGAAAATTGGTTATAAGAAGGAGGATAGAGGGAGTAGTGTTTGTCAACATTCGACTTGAACTTTCCCACACTGAAAGTGACTGGAAAGACCTCTACGGGTAGTTTATTCCACATACGAACTGTTCGGCTAAAGAACGAATTCTCTCTGTAATGCGTAGTGTGGTTCACTGGCAGATCGACCACAAATGGATGTGCTCTTAATGAAAAACGTGTTGTGCGCAAAACTGATCGGGTTTCGGGAACAAGTTCCCTAATTTCATTAGATCACATTCCATTGTAGTAGCGATAGAACAGCGAAACACACCCCACATTGCGTCGATGCTCCAGCGAGTCAATAGAGTTGGCTACCCTACTGTCACCGATAAGCTTCTTCCCCTCCTGTACGCGGTCGAGTAACTTCAAAATAGTCTTTGAAGCACCGACCCATACATGAGAGTTGTATTCCATTTTCGGTCGAATATAGGTGGTATAAATATTAAGGAGATCAGATGAAGTGAAGTAACTCTTGCACCGTCTCAAAAAATCCATGGCACTTGAAAGCTTCTTTTGCGACTTGAAAAATGTGATCATCCCATCAAACATCACATTGGATGTTCATGCTAAGAACATCAAGAGTTTTTGATTCCTCAATACCTATACCGTCTATAAATTACAGAGGAAGCAGCATGTTCGGTCTTACGTCTGTGCGTAAGCATACAACATTGGTTCGTACGAGCGCTAAAATCGACCCTCTTCGCATGACCCCATTTGGAGATTGTTACAAGATCACTATTAAGTGTACGAGGTATCATTCATGTTTTGCCTCTTGGCCCCAAGCTCCGACAAGCTTGGTCTATTGATGAATGAATAAGAATGGGAAATGCTGTTGTCATCTGCGAAAGTGTAGATAGGGTTGGAAGTTTGACAGAGAAGATCATTAAGAAAGATAAGAAATAGGGTAGGAGAAAGAAGGGAGCCCTGCGGTAGCAACAAGTTTTGACAAAAGTGCCCCATGCCACACTCTATCAAACGCCTTGGAAATATCTAGAGTCACCACCTTACTTTCGCCGAAATGATGTATGGAGCGGCACCACTTTTCCGAAAGGAAGGCTAGTAAGTCACCCGTTGAGCGTCCCCTACGGAAGCCATACTGGCGGTCGCTGAGTAAACTGTTGGACTCCAAATACCTCACAAGATAGAAATTAACTATACTTTCCATCTTTTTGGAAAGTTCAGGGCTACTAGCCTCTTCCTTTCTGGGGATTGGCGTTACATTGGAAACCTTCCAACATCTTGGAAATTCAACAGAATGGGATATCAATAATAACAATACTCTTACTCTTAATTCATGTAAATATTTATAATAAATGTTAAATAAGATACGAAGCATAGCGCTACCCTAGTGCACCCAAGATACCTCTGGTCATTTTTGGTTACATAATCACCCCTATCGCGAATGTTATGGGAATAAGTTGTTTGGGAGTAAACGTGTATTCCCATCCCCAAAAAATTGGTATCGCGAATTTTTTGGGAGTAAAAAGTCTATTGTGAATATCATGGGAGTAACAATTTCTATTTTGAATTGTTTGTTTTGATTTATAAATAGTTTGCGTGCTTATAAAAGAAAAGTCTATTTTGTGAAGAAAAGTGTTAATTTAAAATGAATAGTGTTTATTTGCGTTTCCTGATTTTGGAAGAAGAAAATCAATCCACGGAACGATTGCAGCGAAGACATATACGCAATGAATCAGATCCGCTAAAGTCCTAAAGATTTAAATGTGTTTGTCTCTAAATCAAATGTTTTTGACAGGTTTCAGGAATATTATAGAATTAACAAAGATGCTTTCCAATTCCTACTGAACGTGTTGGAAGAAAACTTGCCTCCTAGAGGTAAAATTTTCGCGGTACCCACCGTAGTGAAATTGGCTAGCACCTTAAGATTTTTGGCGGAAGGCAGCTACCAAAAGGGGGTGGGCAGACAAATCGATGTCGGCTTAGCACAATCTACATTTAGTGAAGTGCTAGCAGAAGCTTTAGTGAAATTAGAAAAAGTTTTGTGCCCCCAGTGGATTGTGTGGCCATCTCTTGATGAAAAGAAAGAGATTTCACCATACTATGGCTGCGCGGACATGGCTTCCACCAAGCAAGTACTTTGATCTTTATTAATACTCCTTCAATAAAATAAGTTTAATAAAGTTGGACATTTAAAAACAAATATGTAGCAACTTACATGTGTACTTCTTGTTCCCAATAACAATTTTTGTGAATTAATTTTGTAAAATAGTTGTTGGGAGTAAATAATCGCGATGCCATATTTTTTATGTTTGTGAACGCATTCACAAAAAATTTTTATGTGAGCATTCACGATAGCAAATCATAAAATTTGGGAGTTTTGTCTTGGGAACGTTCATTCGCGATAGGGGTGAATATAAATGGTACAGAATGTTTTTCACTGCATAATAATTTCTATTTTGAAAAAAGGAAGTTACGAGATTGACGTAAAAAGGCAGCGATATATATATTTTAATTCTGTGTAAATTTTGAAAGTGTTTTAAAGAAATTTAAACTTAGATGATCAATCAAATGAAATATAGAAGAGAAGATAGATGGGAAGTTGAAAAAGGACAGGAGAAAATTTTCATTGAACCCTTTTTGTATTTGGTGAGAAAAACTGGATTTTCTGATGTAAAATCAAAAAAAAAATAAAAAAATTATAGAAATTAATTTCGTTTTCTTTAAAAATTTTGGCCGTATTTAGCCGTGTTGAAACTACCAAGAACATAGAAAGTAAAGCCTTTTTAGTTTGTTTCATCATTTTCATGCTGCGATTTTGTGCGTTTTCTGAGATATATACGGTTTTTGTAGGCAACCTCCGCTTGAAATATAATGAACTTGCGAATTTTCGGTTTGGAGAAGACAACAAAACTCAAACGTACAAGATAATTTAACATTGCATCATCGATCAAATTAAATGTAATTAGTATATTGAAAATGAGCTAATAAGGCCTAAAATTCTTCATGTAAATAAAACAAAATATTTTATTTCATTTTTCCCGACGTTTCGTCAATTATTTGTTGACTTTATCAAGGGTTAGGAAATCTATTTAATTGTTTAAAAACCTTTAATTAATATAAATAGCTTTAATTTCACTTTGACTATAAAAACTTACATTAATATTCTAATTGTCATTTACAAGTTTAAAAGATTCTAAGACGATTTTATCCATAAGTATTTTACATTAAAAATTGTTTTATATAAAAAAGCAAAAATTAAATAAAATAAATAACACAACTTAAACCACTATGTACACTATCACAGTTTTATTTAAAGGCCACTTTGTAATTTGCGCTAATGTTGTCTGTGTCTTCTTTTAAATTCATCGTCCTTTCCCTCTTTTGCTGTATTCGCAGGCTTTCTATTGTGTACCTTTTCTTCTCAATATTCTCTTTGTCTAAAATTTTTACGTTTTCAAAATCAGCTGTGTGGCCAGTTTCCAGTATGTGTTGTAATTACGTTTTCGATGAGGATTCCATTGTAGAGTAATTCCATTTAGCCGGGTGTGACCATTTTACACAGATTTTTTGTTATAAATCAAGAATATAAAATTTTTTACTTAAAAAAAACGTTGCGGCTCGCAAGGACATTGAGCTGAAAGTCGTTAAATAACGGGTAGACACTGATAGAACACGATTTCTGTTCAGAATGGTCGTCAGAAAGCTGCGACGGGTGTGACCTTACAAATCTTAGTTTTAAAGAATTATGACTTTCAGTATCAATTCTGTAAAATTTTGACTATGAGTTACACAATAATTTAGTGTTTTTAATTGTATTGTGTATTTAGTGTTTGACAAAAAATTATTTTTCTTATAAAAAAAACTATTTTTAAAATGGGGCGTGTGTGACGGACGGATGTGACCTAGTACAAAAATTTAAAAATTCGAAGAACTAAAACTTTTTATTGATTTAATTAACATAAATAATATAAACAAAAACTCATTAGAAAATAATAAGACATTAAATTATATGCTATCCGTTCTACTATGGACAACAGAATACTCTAGCTGAATATTTTTTTTAAATTCAATAAAAAGAAAAAAAGGATATTCTTTTCAGAGATAACGGTTTTTTTTATTAATAATGAGAAAGGGAATAAAAGAGAATCTGAAATAAATATTAAACATACAAAGAGGGAGAGCAAAAGGTTTCTTGCATGATCATTTAAAAGTACCTCAAATTGATTAAAAAAATATGAAATTGTGTATTTTTTTAATTTTTTCTATAATTGTCATTCTTTAAAAAACATCAATTGAAAGATTTTTATTAAAAATGAGAAAATTATTTTTTCCTTGCATAGGGCCGTTTTGCGTGGAATCACTCTGTATCAACAGAGATAGTCCAACCTTTGTGTAAGAATTTATTAGTGAGATGGCAGAAATCATATAGGAAAATTTACAAATTCCAGGATCAAAACGCACTTTGGCTGAATTCTGATTTCGTTGTTGTAATTAATATATCTGCAACAATATTTATTGTATCCTTAGTGGGTTGTCCAAAAAAGGACTTTAGAGAAAAGTCAGAACGATCGCAGAGGAATGATGGAGAGTACCTTGGTTCCCGATGACTGTGACAGTACACAGAGTATTGGTTCCCTCTAGAGAAGTCTGTAGGTTTTTTCGGCGCATGTGGAGGCGTACTATAGAGACATCTGAGGAGCTGAACGAAAGTACGCCTAAATATGAAACCATTTTGGACACAGTGCTTGCTTACGAAAATGAATTAGATCAAATCAACATACATCATGACTTCTAATAAATTTATCAGAAAAAACTTCTAATAAAGAAAAATAGCGAGCATTTTTTAAATGCGTTAGTTAAATTAATAACTTTTCCTCTGGCTTATTTTTCAATGAAATACACATTTCTTATTCAAAAACACTCTTAGTTTGACTGTTACAAATATGATATACGAGCGGCTATTTTTAAAAAGGGTATAAGTTACCCCTCAAATTTCGAGTATATTGCATAAATCTTAAAAATCTCGAAAAACTTCAGTTGTTCTCAAATTACTCAAAATTTTTTGGGGTAAGGAGCTAAACGAACCTGAGATTCGGATTCGGCGCGTCGAAGTACATATAGGTAGGTAGGTGAGTCTGGTCAAATAAATAGCCCACTTCTTTTTGTTATATATTGTGTCTTTTATTGAAAATCATGCTTTTTCTTCTATTTTTGCCTTCTCAGCTACATATACATGTACAACTTGAATATCTCGGGATTGATAAAATTTATATTAATAATTTTTTTCAAACATAGTTAAATAATGTATTTAGAACTCACAGTACAAAATTTCAGAAAAAAATAAAAACTGTTTTTAGTTACTTTTTTTTAATATATAATAATAATAATACTCGTAATAATAATAAATAAAAAAATATTGTTTTACTCACGAATTTTGTAATATAAACGCTTCCAAGCGTTTACTGTGAATTGTCAGCTATTTTTTTTGAATAAGCCAACCATTCACAATAACTTTAATTAAATGATGAATTTTAATAAGAAGTTACTAACCTAAAATGAAATAAAAAGAATAAATGAAAGCCAATTAGAAAAATGTTAAGAAAAAAAAATTATTAACAAATGTTTAAAATAAGAGAAAATTTTGCTTATAAAAAAGTCTTCGCAAAAAGAAAACGACTCCAAAACAGGCAGATGGAAAATAACTGTGTGTGAGTAAAATTATTTTAACATCCTGAGAAAAGGAAAAAATAAAATAAATACGATCTTTATTATTTAACAATTTTGAAATATGTAATGAAATATGAAATTGTGTGTAGATTGTGGAAACATAGCAGTCTCTTAAAAATATGTATTTTTTTGTATTACCATAATTTCTTGTCATTTGTTACCTCATTTTAGGACGATATAATTTCCATATTTTTCGCTTCGCTTTAATAACTTAGAAAAGCTTTAAATCAAAGCCAACAAATTAACAAATAAAATAAGTTTGTTTAATAGCAATTCCCTTTTTTCTATAGCGTTTCTCTGGTTAATTTAATTTTCTTCAGCGTTCAAACCCGAAACCATTCCAAATAAATAAATTAAGTAAAGTGCGACTTTGGCTCGCACACGAAGGGTTCCGTACGAATACACATATGTATATTCCTTTTCGTTTTTGTCCCTTTTTTCATTTTGACAGTTTTTTCGTGTGCTTTTTTGTTTAATTTTATTTTGTTTATTTTTAAAGTATTTTTCGTTGTTTTTATCGATTTTTTGGGTTTTTTATTGTTGTAATTTTCGTGATTTTTTCGTTTTTTCTGGCGATTTTTCGTTTTTTTTATATTTGTTTGTTTATTGCTAATTTTTTTAGGTTTGGCGATTTTTTGGTTTTGGTGTTTTTTAAATTTTTTCTGACGATATTATTAGTTTTAGCGATTTATTTTAGTTGTGGCGATTTTTTCAGGTTTACCGCTTTTTTCGGTTTCGGTGACTTTTCGGCTCTGGTGATTTTTTAGTTTTAGCGATTTATTTGTTATGAAACTTTTTTTTCGTTCTGACGATTTTTTTTTGGCAATTTTTGGCTTTTTACAATATTTTTGCCGATTTTTTTTAGTTTGGCGTTTTTTTGTTTTAACGTTTTTTTTTCGCTTTTTACGATATTTTTAGTTTTAGCGACTATTTTAGTATTACGGTTTTTTATGATTTTTTTGGTTTTTGGCGATTTTTTGCTTTTTTTTGTTGCGTTTTTTTCGTTTTAGCGTTTTTTTTTTAATTTTTTGGCGATTTTTTCGTTTTTGATGATATTTTTAGTTTTATCGATTTTTTTTAATTTGGTGCTTTTTTCCTTTAAGCGCTTTTTTAATTTTGCGATTTTTCGTTTTGACATTTTTTAATTTTGGAATTTTTTAGTTTTAGCGTTTTTGAATTATTCCAGAGTTTACCTCTTACGGTTTCCAAGATACAGCATATTGTCTAAATTACACCCTTTAATTTTTATTGTTTTAAATATCGGTGTTAATTGGTGTATTCTATTCTACAGACTACACCAATTAACACGAATTTTGAAAATTTAAAATGTCTGTATATGTGCCTGTATATTACATTAGAATTACAACATTTTTCGTTGCTCGCTTTAGAACACCCTTTAAGTTTTAACTGTCATATATTTTTTGTTTTAGCGGCCAAAGTTCTCTTACGGTTTCCGAGAAAACAGCCCGTGAGAGAGAATCATATAGACAGACAGACGGACAGCGTAGCGAAAACATTAGGGTTCCTTTACACTTTTGGTGTACGGAACCCTAAAAACAAGGAAATTAGATATTAGAAACTACAACAGCAAAATCCATACAAATAGACAAGTCACGAATTGCAATTTTTACATGTTTTTTTATATTTTTTATTTTTAAGACAACTAACACAATCAGGCATTTAATGCCTACAGCTGTTACGTTCTTTGTGAAAGCGATAGTGTAGAGAAGAGAACAGGTGGTGAAGTGGGAGAGAGATAGAAAGCTTAATTCATTTACAACTCTGTTATTGCGCGTTTTTATTTTGTACAGCAGTGTTGCAGCCTCTATGGTGTCAAGTACAGGCATTAATTTGTTTAAGCTGGGTAGGCATGATTAAAATTGCATGATGTTGTTGGCTTGCCTGAAACTAGTCCTCAGGGTTTGTAGTCTTTTGCTTCAGACATATTTTTAGCATATTGTTTAATATAATTAAATAATTTACAACTCAAATTATTACGATTGAAACACAATTTGTTCTTTTTAGAAAAATTTTGCTTTTGTTGAGCACTCGCCTGAATTGTTGGCATAAATATTCAAGTAACGAATTATGAATTTTTAGCAAATTGCTGAAACTCATGCTACCAATTTTTCAATAAACACTTGCAATTCCACATATTTTCAATAACTTTGTTTTGCATTGCAATTATAATTTATAGGGCTTGAATTTATTTGTATGACTCAATATTTTATTGATTTATTTGATAATAATATGTAACATTAAAAATAAAAGTCACGAATGACAAACAACTTGTCGACATACTTTTAAAGTAAAAAACAACATAGCTTTTTATTTGGAATTTGATCTATGATGTGGGAATGAGAAACGAAACTGATATGTTTGCTTTTATTTAAGGTTATTTATTTTTCCATTTGTTTTTAGTTTAGTTAGAAATAACGCAGGTTTGATCTTTGTGGACGACTCTAAAATGAACACTGGTATCGGATCGCCGGTATTATGTGAGGATCTTGACCTTTCGTTCTCTCTCAGGTTATCTGACACCCCCACCGTATTTCAAGCAAAGATTTATGGCATAACCAAAGCGACGAAAAGAATTGATGGGGACGTCTCAGATACTAGTACTAAAGACAGTTTTGTAGATATTCTTCCCATAATTCAAAGATGCTGAAGTCGCATCGTATTCTGGCATGCATTCAATCTCGCGCTCTGCTTGAAAGACATAATGTCACGATAGTTTAGATTCCGAAGCATGAAGCCATTCAGAGGAACAACATATCTGATGAACGCGCAAGAGCAGGCTCGGTCTTGAATGCAGCAGACTCACAAAGGTATAGAAATATTCCCTTAGCTGAGCTGTCGAATGAGATTAAAGACGTTGAGCTACAGAAGACGGCACTCAGTGGGTCTACAAGTACCACTGGTACACAGAAAATGATAAATTTCATTTTCTGTAAAGGAATTCAATGAAATAGTAAATGTTTTGTCTAGGAACGGACCTAAAAACAAATTTGTAAATATAAACAAAAATATTTCAACAATTTCATTGAAAAAAACGTGTTTTTTTCAGTGAACAAATTGTTTAAATCTATTAAACAATTGGTCTTAAAATATTTACAAATTGTAAACAAAACAATTTACTAAATAAAAAAAAAGATTTACTAGATTTTCTGAAAAATATCAAATAATATTTTTGTCTGAATTCAAAAAACAATTAGTCTAAAAATACTAACAAATATTAAACAAAATATTTTACTTAATCAAACAAAAATATTTACTGGTTTTTTTGTAATATATCAAACAGAATTTTTGTCTGAGTCATCATCATTATCATCCAATAAGCATTAATGAAATTTCACTTTGTTAAATGTTTTCCAGTCTGAATGTTTATTTAAAGAGTCTAAGAAAATGAATGAGAATTAATGCAACGACATTAACGAATTGATTCACTCAAAAATCTTGAGTAAATAAACTTGGTACAATCGCATTCCTTTTGCTATCACTGTTGTTGTTGTTATTTGTGTGCATGTCGTCATCGTGGCTGTTTTTTATTACTACACAGTTTTTCCCTGTCGTGGTGTTTGCGTCCAAAATGAGAGTCAAACAAACAATTCATTGATTATGTAAAGAGCATTTACTGAAAATGAAATTTATTTTTAGACAAACTTTTGTTTGAAACATTTTTGGTGACAATTTT
This sequence comes from Panzeria rudis, assembly GCA_956483635.1. Lineage (NCBI taxonomy): Eukaryota > Metazoa > Arthropoda > Insecta > Diptera > Tachinidae > Panzeria > Panzeria rudis. The sequence continues at coordinate 18,258,340 of OY101450.1, read as the reverse complement.
TTCTGTGTACCTCAAAATATATGATATTCTTAACTTCATACTTCTTTGGTTTTTAAACGAGAAACCTCTTCCTCACTATTCCACTACGTCGTATTCCGTTCATTCTTAGCACAGTAACGCTGATTGAAAAGTTAAAAACTTATAAACTAGTCTTATCTATGTATTCTTGTCCCTTAATCATCTTGATTTCAATTCTCAGATTTCATTAGTTTAAGGGGCAAATGATATCACAAAATTAACTAAATTGTATTTTGTAGCTTTAAAATTTAGCTCAAGTATTGAAAATTTACTAAATTTAAAACCAACCAAACACAAGTGCCTACAAAATGAAAGGGAGATGAAGAACATGATACAAAAAAAATGCAGAGAATCAGAGGCGTATATACTAAGAACAATAAAGGGTTAATTTCCATATCCATTAGGGCAGCTTGATACAGAAAAAATATAAATTTTAAACATTTAAAAACGATAAAAAAAACGTTTTCCAGATGGCTGAAATGTATCCATTGACAACGTCCCATTTAAAAACGCTCCTGCAGCTACACTTCTTTCTGCCTATTATTTCTAAAGCTGCTTTTGCTTTAATGGTCAATGGTGTTGATGATGATGATTTTCCCATTAGTTAATACAATTAGATACAGCCATACACAGGCTTGGCAAGATAAATGTTTAGTTGAGTGTGTTGTAAGTTATAGATTTATGTATTCGTTTGTAGTCATGTTGTTTCTGCATAAAACAGCAAAATAAAAGAAGGAAAAAAGGTTTCCAATTGTAATGATTGGGTCAAACAACCCCTTTTTAATGGATTTTATTTCTAAAGAACGAACGCTGATGTTGCTGTTGATATTGACACTAAATTTGTATTTGTGTGTTAGAAAAAGTAACGGGGAGTTTGAATAAATTTGTTAAAAAGAAAAAAAATAAATGATGATTTACATCATGGCTTTAGGAGCTCAGCTCTATTCTGTTCTGTTCCCTAGGGTAACAAACAAAGAAAACAAAAAAAAAACTACTCTTGATGGAAGCAAAAAATAAAATTAAAATGAAATCAAATCAAAGTGTGTATACAATTTTTCAAATAGTAAAAGAAAGGGGGATGTTAAATAATATCTAATAAAAAAAAATAGTTGGAAGGATAATAAAGAATTTAATAATTTTTTTTTTCTTTAAATGTGAAAATGGAACTTCTACGTGAATGTGTTGCTGTAAAGCTGCTTTGAAGTTCAAACATCACTTTTTCCTAAAAACAGATTCTTTAAAATGATATGAACTTTTTTAAATGAAACATCTTTTAGATATTTTTTAAAAGTTACACGGTTTTAAATCACATTTTTTTATTTACTTTTAATTATACGAGTAACCCAGGAAGCGTTTTTTTTCTAAAAAGAGAAGTAAAACACTCAGGCCCTTTTTTGCCTACCAGCTAATTAATTAATAAATGTGTTACCTTCTTTGAGAAAGAGATAGAGTAGAGGGAACAGATGGTGAAGAGAGATAAAGGTAGAAAGTTTAATTATCTTACAACTCTGCTATTGCGCGTTATGTTAATTTTACAGCAGTAATTGAAGCGCCTCTGGTGTTAAGTAGACACATTAACTTTCTTAAGCTTTTATTTGTAGCCATTTTATTAATTGTTTTACTTTGCTAACATTATCAACGAAGGGGGGCGCTGTGATATACATTAGCATAGAACAGTATCAAACGCTGCCAGTACTGCTTAGTGATCACTGCTATGTCTCCATCACTTAAACAATGCAACAACAACAACTAACACAACACCACACTAATGCAAATCAGAAAAATGTATGATGTTGATGATGATGATGATGATAACTTGCCTGGCAAAGGGATCGAACCCGGCATCATTGCTTTGCAGTCAACGCGCTAACTACTTAAGCCAACAGCATCCTCTAATCTCTAATTAAAGATTACCAGCCCAATTATGAATAACAAATCCCCGGGAGCTTTTCCCTGTTCCCCTATTCTAAATAAAATCTCCCCGGGAAAATTTTCCCTTTTCCCATTCCTCCTATTCTAAATTGCAAATTTCCCCGAGAGAAAAACTCGCAGGGAAAACAGTAGGTATTCTAAATATGAGGGTGAGGAAGAAATTCTTGCCAGTTTTTTCCCCAAACATTTTGAAGGGAACTAATGCAAAAATTTTAAATTAAAATTAAAAAATGTTGTGAAACAATTGTATAAGCATTTATTTAGGACAACAAGTTTAAATAAACATCGGAATGTTATATTTCTCTCTTGTTTTAGGCATTTTTATCCCTTCTGCCTTCGGAATAAAGTTTCAAAACACACTCAATTCTGCACGCTTCCTTTAAGTTCATATAATAGGTAAATGGAAGATTTGTTGCGGTTTAAAAAATTTACAATTTTACTTTTTACACACATTCATTTGGGGATTTAATGCATCTGGCCCTGGCCTTGACCCAGTTTTCGCTTCACTTCCTCCACATAAAGTTCTTCCGAGAGCATCTGAGTGACTACGCTGTACATTTTACTTTTTATTTAAGCAAAAACAAATATTTATGTTAACACACAATCTTATTATCAACGAAAACATAAAATTTTTATTAATTTCCATTACTGAACTCTTGTATTAGTGCAGAATTAAATGTAAACATTAAACAGCTGATCCAGATTTTTCCCTCTCCCTTATTTGTTTATTCTCCTGCTTTTTAGAATAGGAGGATTTTTCCACGGAAACAAATGAATGGGAAGAGAAAAAACTCCCCGGGAAAATTCATAATTGGGCTGTACACCGAAGGTAAAATATACCGGAAGAAGAAACAAAATAACCAATATAATTTATTTAATTCTCACGCCGACGGAAAGTAAATATACAATAGGAATATGTATATGAAAGAGGACAAGAAAAGATAAAAATCATGGGTAGAAACTTGTGATTTATGTAAGAGCCACAAGCTTCCCAACCAAATGCTCAAAGCAAGTTAGGGCTACGCATAAAGTCAATTATTCTACTTGGCAAAATATTGGCAAAATTAAGTCATTCGGATTACTACAAGAATACTTCAGTCTGCGCGCCATTATCGCCGTACAATCACAGAGAATTTGTTTCAGCGCGTCTTTTTGTGTTTCTCAGAGTCTATACAGTTTGTTGTCAGAGTTACCAATGATAAATTCGTGTTGTCTATGACCGGAGTGTCCGTTAAACCACCGCGTTAGTAGTATTAGGTAATTTTTGTTTAGTATCAGTAACATTTAAGATTTGACCAGTTTTGCTTGTCTTAGACCTTGAAAGGTTTCCCAATGGCTAGCAAATTCAATCTGCACCCAGGAACTTTCCACGTCATATCCACGTGAGATGCTACAGAAGGGTTCCTGTTCTATAAATCTATGTTGGGCTCCTCTGTTAGATAGACCACCACGACCTTCGTGGCCACGTACCCAGCAGAATAATAAATAATCCGCCCTATTATGAATGGCATCGTCAACGTTACATCAACACGACAGCAAAAATTGTCACTTATCTACTCGTTGTCGACCACAAGTGATTGCTATTAATAATCTCTTTCTATTCTCTAAAGCTTAGAAAACCAATAGAGCGTATTAATAATAGTCAATTGTTGTCCCCCAAAGAGTAGATAAAAGATAATTTTTGGAGTCGTGTTGATGTGACGTCGACGCCGCCATTCATAATTGAAGAGAATAAGTTCCCGTCGTTTCTGTTAGCAATATAGGGCCGTAACATATCTGTTCCATTCCAATCTATCCGTCGCTAGTGCTTTAATTTCGTTCAATCTTTTAATGTCCTTGGCAATTTCTCTCCCAATTTGGCGACGCCATCTGTGTGATGATCTACCCCTTCTCCTAGGCTACCTTAAGGATTCCATTCTATAGCATTTCGTTTAGTGGTCTGCGCAAGGAATGACCAATCCAACACCACTTTCTTCTAAGGATCTCTTTATTTATGGAGGTTTGATTTGCTTCCATCCACAGTCTATCATTTGTTATGGTTTTAGGCCAATTTAAGATGTTGATCTTGGTTTTTTTTGATACGTGAGGGGAGCTCCAGATGGGATTTAAGAGACCCCCCTAACATTTAGAGAGCCTTACTCCTGTGGTTCTGCAAATATACCAAAACTAAAAATTACTTCTTATGCTGGGTCCCCTTATTCCCCCTCCTATGCCTCCAAGATTTTGTTGAAACTTTCACTTTGCCTTAAAAGTTACCTACATCAAATTTAGACAGTTCCACTACTGTAGTTCAGCAAAAGTAATAAAATGAATAATTAATTTGCACTTTATGCTAAGAGTGACCCACTTAAAATCTAGAGAGTCTCGCTAAGGTAGTTGCGCAGATATGTATAGGGAAATTAAAAACGAATTTGTATGGGGAGTACCCTTTTCCCCCAAAAGTTTAAAAAATAAATTCGCCTATTTGAATTTCCCAATTGCCAGTGAGACTGATCCAAAATTTCCACACAGTTGGTCTTACAGTTTGGCTCCCTATAAGGAAAAACAAAAACAAACCACATACAGCGCCATCTGTTGAGAATTTTTCGACTTTTCTTTTTTCCTAAACCTTGGCGGAGGAATTAAAAAAAACGCAGAAGGTAGTATCCAATTTGGTCCAATCGTTTTCAGGTTTTTAGCAGCCGAACAATTAAATATGGATTTTATAACAAATATATTTGTAGGACATTTCTACCCGCTATATTGCTTTTTGAGGAGATTTTTTCCTCGTTTTCAAGAAAGGAACAAAAAAACTCATACAGCGAGGACTTAGAGGGTTAATAAAATATTACATAAACCTGTTCATCATATCATTTTACATAAAAGTTCTGAACACCTTATACCTGAAATATAAGGATTCAAAGATTTCCTATGCCGATTCACTATAACAATGTTCAAAATGGCGAAATTTAACTTCCCTAAATGATCCCAGATGTAAACTGTCAAAACTCTGATACCCATAGGTATATTTTTTTTTGCTGTCTACCTAAATCAGTCGTTAGAACCTTGTCACATTATTACTATTCGGGAATTCCAGTGATTCCGGGAAATTTCGAAATAGTTCCTCATTTCTTGGGAAAAGAAAAACTTTAATAGTCACTTAAAAAAGTCACTTTTATTCTACAAATAATTCATACTTATTTTAAGAGTTGTCTAACTCTCATATGTATGTAATTAAACTTAATTCCGTCACTTCCATAATTTTTTATATAAAATTGTCTTTAGTTTACTACGAAAGTTTTATTACCCTTCTCCTTGCCTGACAAGAAATATATACCTTCTATTTTATACCTTCCAATTTTTCGTACACTTCTGTCTAGTTATAAGCAGAAAAGTAACCAGACATTATGAAATTATCAGTTAGCAACCTTTTTTGCTATGGTTACACAATCATATTGGTAACTAAAAAACTATTCAAGTGTTAAATGGATAATTATGGTAGATACTTTTTTTCTTTAGTATATTTTTATAGCCAGAGGGTGTTTATTACCGAGAAAAAATTTTCTAGTTCTTTTTCAAACTAAATATAATTTTTTGGAAGAAAACTTATAGATAAAAACCAAGAATTTTATAAGTAGAGTTAGTTATACTGTTTGATTATTGTTTAAACAAGAATTACTAATAAAAGGAAGAGAAAAGTGGATGCAAACTCTTAATATAACTCTCCCCTAGAGGCACACTTTACTAAAAAAAAAAGAAACAGGAAATAAAAACTTGTTTATTTACATACACACTAACAAACTAGAGTATTTTACTCTTGTAAACAAAACAAATGAGATTTACCGTAATAGAAAAAAAGAGAGTGGGATATTTAAGCACACACCCATACACATACACACATTTATGTATGCCGCAAATACGAAAAGAGTTCAATTACAGATTAATCATGGCGAATGCTGCATTGCACGTTCTGTTAAGCTGCATTCGTGCTGTTAAGCTGCATTTTCAACTACTACAAAACATCCCTGTTAACGAATCTATGTGCGGTGCAAGTCTAACCATTTGTTTGTTTACTTTAATTTAAGCCTTAGTGATTACTTTTTTTTTGTTGTCTTAATACTTGGTATCTATATCAATTAAATACTGGTTGTTTGTGCTTAAAATTTTATCCTTTGAATAGTTTTTATCTTTCATTGTCTCTTTATTTTCAATCTTTTTGATTATTTTTAATTTTATTTGCTGTTCAAACACATGAAATATAAAACAAAAATTTAAGTACTAACTAAATAAATTGCACTCAAGAATTCAAATAAGGATCATCATAAATCCTTGAAAACAAATGTTACAAATTTATTTTTAGTACAAATAAAACTGAAACCCAGCGTGTGTAGAATACGAACTTCAAGATAGGTAAAATAATAAAAGAAGGGGGAAAGGGCAAAAATGTATAAAATTTCATTAAAAGAATCCTGGCTGTGGTGGTTTAATAAAAGAATGAAAATAAAATTTACTTTAAATTCAAAAGTCTAAATGAAAGTCAAGCCTTAGCAAACTTTTCTATAAAAAACAGTTGCAACACGTACCGAAAAGCTGTCGCGGTTATTAAATAACTTTTGTATAGAAAAGTTGTAGCAGTTATTAACCAACTTTTCTACAGAAAAGTTGTAGCAGTTACTGTACAACTTTTCTATAGAAAAGTTGTAGCAGTTACTGTACAACTTTTCTATAGAAAAGTTGTAGCAGTTACTGTACAACTTTTCTATAGAAAAGTTGTAGCAGTTACTGTACAACTTTTCTATAGAAAAGTTGTAGCAGTTACTGTACAACTTTTCTATAGAAAAGTTGTAGCAGTTACTGTACAACTTTTCTATAGAAAAGTTGTAGCAGTTACTGTACAACTTTTCTATAGAAAAGTTGTAGCAGTTACTGTACAACTTTTCTATAGAAAAGTTGTAGCAGTTACTGTACAACTTTTCTATAGAAAAGTTGTAGCAGTTACTGTACAACTTTTCTATAGAAAAGTTGTAGCAGTTACTGTACAACTTTTCTATAGAAAAGTTGTAGCAGTTACTGTACAACTTTTCTATAGAAAAGTTGTAGCAGTTACTGTACAACTTTTCTATAGAAAAGTTGTAGCAGTTACTGTACAACTTTTCTATAGAAAAGTTGTAGCAGTTACTGTACAACTTTTCTATAGAAAAGTTGTAGCAGTTACTGTACAACTTTTCTATAGAAAAGTTGTAGCAGTTACTGTACAACTTTTCTATAGAAAAGTTGTAGCAGTTACTGTACAACTTTTCTATAGAAAAGTTGTAGCAGTTACTGTACAACTTTTCTATAGAAAAGTTGTAGCAGTTACTGTACAACTTTTCTATAGAAAAGTTGTAGCAGTTACTGTACAACTTTTCTATAGAAAAGTTGTAGCAGTTACTGTACAACTTTTCTATAGAAAAGTTGTAGCAGTTACTGTACAACTTTTCTATAGAAAAGTTGTAGCAGTTACTGTACAACTTTTCTATAGAAAAGTTGTAGCAGTTACTGTACAACTTTTCTATAGAAAAGTTGTAGCAGTTACTGTACAACTTTTCTATAGAAAAGTTGTAGCAGTTACTGTACAACTTTTCTATAGAAAAGTTGTAGCAGTTACTGTACAACTTTTCTATAGAAAAGTTGTAGCAGTTACTGTACAACTTTTCTATAGAAAAGTTGTAGCAGTTACTGTACAACTTTTCTATAGAAAAGTTGTAGCAGTTACTGTACAACTTTTCTATAGAAAAGTTGTAGCAGTTACTGTACAACTTTTCTATAGAAAAGTTGTAGCAGTTACTGTACAACTTTTCTATAGAAAAGTTGTAGCAGTTACTGTACAACTTTTCTATAGAAAAGTTGTAGCAGTTACTGTACAACTTTTCTATAGAAAAGTTGTAGCAGTTACTGTACAACTTTTCTATAGAAAAGTTGTAGCAGTTACTGTACAACTTTTCTATAGAAAAGTTGTAGCAGTTACTGTACAACTTTTCTATAGAAAAGTTGTAGCAGTTACTGTACAACTTTTCTATAGAAAAGTTGTAGCAGTTACTGTACAACTTTTCTATAGAAAAGTTGTAGCAGTTACTGTACAACTTTTCTATAGAAAAGTTGTAGCAGTTACTGTACAACTTTTCTATAGAAAAGTTGTAGCAGTTACTGTACAACTTTTCTATAGAAAAGTTGTAGCAGTTACTGTACAACTTTTCTATAGAAAAGTTGTAGCAGTTACTGTACAACTTTTCTATAGAAAAGTTGTAGCAGTTACTGTACAACTTTTCTATAGAAAAGTTGTAGCAGTTACTGTACAACTTTTTTCTATAGAAAAGTTGTAGCAGTTACTGTACAACTTTTCTATAGAAAAGTTGTAGCAGTTACTGTACAACTTTTCTATAGAAAAGTTGTAGCAGTTACTGTACAACTTTTCTATAGAAAAGTTGTAGCAGTTACTGTACAACTTTTCTATAGAAAAGTTGTAGCAGTTACTGTACAACTTTTCTATAGAAAAGTTGTAGCAGTTACTGTACAACTTTTCTATAGAAAAGTTGTAGCAGTTACTGTACAACTTTTCTATAGAAAAGTTGTAGCAGTTACTGTACAACTTTTCTATAGAAAAGTTGTAGCAGTTACTGTACAACTTTTCTATAGAAAAGTTGTAGCAGTTACTGTACAACTTTTCTATAGAAAAGTTGTAGCAGTTACTGTACAACTTTTCTATAGAAAAGTTGTAGCAGTTACTGTACAACTTTTCTATAGAAAAGTTGTAGCAGTTACTGTACAACTTTTCTATAGAAAATTTGTAGCAGTTACTGCACAACTTTTCTATAGAAAAGTTGTAGCAGTTACTGAACAACTTTTGTATAGCAGTTACTGAACAACTTTTCTAAAGAAAAGTTGTAGCATTTACTGAACAACTTTTCTATAGAAAAGTTGTAGCAGTTACTGAACAAATTTTGTATAGGAAAGTTGTAGCAGTTACTGAACAACTTTTCTATAGAAAATGTGTAGCAGTTACAAACAACTTTTCTATACGAAAGTTAAATAAATATGTAATAAAAATCTTAAACGCTATTTTTTAATCTCTCGTATTCAACCTTAAACATCATTTAACTAAATGGAATAATATTGAATAAATTTAACGCACTCGGTTGTAGCCGCAGATGACAAATTTAATGCAATGAAAAAACTTCTACAACAAACAAGAAAATAAAAATAAATTTAGATCCCTGGTTAAAAAGATGTAATGAATATTAAAAACAAGATAAAGAGTTTGACGAAAAAAAATCCTCGAAATACACAGATGTTATCATAAATTTATAGAAACACATGCAACGACAGTGTACATACTTGCATACATTCATGCATACATTTGTATTAAAACACATGAGCCTGCTTACCACCCTTCTGCTCTACCCTTCCCCTGTGCCGTCATATTTTACTGTATTCGAGGCTGTTTTGTTCCCCCTTGGTTTTAGGCTTTTTATTTTATTTATTTTTATTTTTGTTGAGTTGAGCTGTAAAACGTGCAACACGCGTCACACTGTTTGTGGCACGCATCACACAGCCAGTTTGTTTTTAAATGGAAGTAGCAACAACAAGTTGAATTTTTACATACAAACAACATGTGTGAATGTGTATTGAAATGGGGTACATTTTTGTAAAGTAACTCTTGTTATTTTTACACCCCTTTCTCTGTATTCTCTTAAAAATATTCCACTTCTCACTAGTTTACCACCATGCGTTCTCCCCTTTCCTTTTTTGTTTTTGTTATTAAATGCAAAAGATGAAACAAAACAAAGAAATAGTAAAAAAAACTGGTCAAGCGGCCTTGTGCCTTATATTAATGATGAAGATGAGTGAGGCCTGCTGACCAAAAACAACAACAGAAACAACAAAAATGTGGCACCAAAAACAAGTTCTTTTGTTACAAAATTCGAACAAATGAAAGAAAAAAGAACCAAACAAGTTTATGCTTTTATTTTCTTTTTGCTGTTTAGATTAAGCCAACAACAACAACAACAAAGAAGAAAAGTTGTAGCAGAAGAGGTTTAACTGAGTGCAACAACAACAACAATCGTTAACGCAGAACAAGAATTTATGCAAAAAAAGAATCAACTACAATCAAATTAACACACAAATTGTAGAGGGTTGTTGTGTATGAATGATTTTTAAAGGATCCGTGTGAATAAAGACTCCTCTAAGACTTGACATTTCAAATTTTTGATTATGTTGACTTAAAATTGAAATAAGAAGAAAACAATTTAACAAACAATAAAATGCCAACTTGTTAGTGAGGTTAACATTTTGTTATTTGTTTGCTGGGATAAATTTCAAATCGATTTCAACTAAGGCAGTTGCACAAATGGTTGGATTTTAAGGCAAATCCTGTGGAAAATAATACGTAATTGTTAAAATTGGGAATCTAAAAATGTTTAATAGGCACAAAGCTGTAGCAGCTACTGACCAACTTTTCTTTAAACTTTTCTATAGAAAAGTTGTGGCAGTTACTGATTAACTTTTCTATAGAAAAGTTGTAGCAGTTACAGATTAGCTTTTTCTATAGAAAAGTTATAGCAGTTACTGATTAACTTTTCTAAAAAAAGTTGTAGCAGCTACTGCTTTAATTTTCTATAGAAAAGCAGTTACTGATTAACTTTTCTATAGAAAAGTTGTAGCAGTTACTGGTTAACTTTTCTATAGAAGAGTTGTAGCAGTTACTGGTTAACTTTTCTATAGAAGAGTTGTAGCAGTTACTGATTAACTTTTCTATAGAAAAGTTGTAGCAGTTACTGATACACTTTTCTTTAGAAAAGTTGTAGCAGTTACTGATAAACTTTTCTTTAGAAAAGTTGTAGCAGTTACTGATAAACTTTTCTTTAGAAAAGTTGTAGCAGTTACTGATAAACTTTTCTTTAGAAAAGTTGTAGCAGTTACTGATAAACTTTTCTTTAGAAAAGTTGTAGCAGTTACTGATAAACTTTTCTTTAGAAAAGTTGTAGCAGTTACTGATAAACTTTTCTTTAGAAAAGTTGTAGCAGTTACTGATAAACTTTTCTTTAGAAAAGTTGTAGCAGTTACTGATAAACTTTTCTTTAGAAAAGTTGTAGCAGTTACTGATAAACTTTTCTTTAGAAAAGTTGTAGCAGTTACTGATAAACTTTTCTTTAGAAAAGTTGTAGCAGTTACTGATAAACTTTTCTTTAGAAAAGTTGTAGCAGTTACTGATAAACTTTTCTTTAGAAAAGTTGTAGCAGTTACTGATAAACTTTTCTTTAGAAAAGTTGTAGCAGTTACTGATAAACTTTTCTTTAGAAAAGTTGTAGCAGTTACTGATAAACTTTTCTTTAGAAAAGTTGTAGCAGTTACTGATAAACTTTTCTTTAGAAAAGTTGTAGCAGTTACTGATAAACTTTTCTTTAGAAAAGTTGTAGCAGTTACTGATAAACTTTTCTTTAGAAAAGTTGTAGCAGTTACTGATAAACTTTTCTTTAGAAAAGTTGTAGCAGTTACTGATAAACTTTTCTTTAGAAAAGTTGTAGCAGTTACTGATAAACTTTTCTTTAGAAAAGTTGTAGCAGTTACTGATAAACTTTTCTTTAGAAAAGTTGTAGCAGTTACTGATAAACTTTTCTTTAGAAAAGTTGTAGCAGTTACTGATAAACTTTTCTTTAGAAAAGTTGTAGCAGTTACTGATAAACTTTTCTTTAGAAAAGTTGTAGCAGTTACTGATAAACTTTTCTTTAGAAAAGTTGTAGCAGCTACTGATAAACTTTTCTTTAGAAAAGTTGTAGCAGTTACTGATAAACTTTTCTTTAGAAAAGTTGTAGCAGTTACTGATAAACTTTTCTTTAGAAAAGTTGTAGCAGTTACTGATAAACTTTTCTTTAGAAAAGTTGTAGCAGTTACTGATAAACTTTTCTTTAGAAAAGTTGTAGCAGTTACTGATAAACTTTTCTTTAGAAAAGTTGTAGCAGTTACTGATAAACTTTTCTTTAGAAAAGTTGTAGCAGTTACTGATAAACTTTTCTTTAGAAAAGTTGTAGCAGTTACTGATAAACTTTTCTTTAGAAAAGTTGTAGCAGTTACTGATAAACTTTTCTTTAGAAAAGTTGTAGCAGTTACTGATAAACTTTTCTTTAGAAAAGTTGTAGCAGTTACTGATAAACTTTTCTTTAGAAAAGTTGTAGCAGTTACTGATAAACTTTTCTTTAGAAAAGTTGTAGCAGTTACTGATAAACTTTTCTTTAGAAAAGTTGTAGCAGTTACTGATAAACTTTTCTTTAGAAAAGTTGTAGCAGTTACTGATAAACTTTTCTTTAGAAAAGTTGTAGCAGTTACTGATAAACTTTTCTTTAGAAAAGTTGTAGCAGTTACTGATAAACTTTTCTTTAGAAAAGTTGTAGCAGTTACTGATAAACTTTTCTTTAGAAAAGTTGTAGCAGATACTGATAAACTTTTCTTTAGAAAAGTTGTAGCAGTTACTGATAAACTTTTCTTTAGAAAAGTTGTAGCAGTTACTGATAAACTTTTCTTTAGAAAAGTTGTAGCAGTTACTAATAAACTTTTCTTTAGAAAAGTTGTAGCAGTTACTGATAAACTTTTCTTTAGAAAAGTTGTAGCAGTTACTGATAAACTTTTCTTTAGAAAAGTTGTAGCAGTTACTGATAAACTTTTCTTTAGAAAAGTTGTAGCAGTTACTGATAAACTTTTCTTTAGAAAAGTTGTAGCAGTTACTGATAAACTTTTCTTTAGAAAAGTTGTAGCAGTTACTGATAAACTTTTCTTTAGAAAAGTTGTAGCAGTTACTGATAAACTTTTCTATAGAAAAGTTGTAGCAGTTACTTATCATCTTTTGTATAGAAAGGATGTAGCAGTTACTTATCATATATTCCACAGAAAATTTGTAGTAGTTACTGACCAACGAGAAAAGGTGTAGCAGTTACTGGCGAACCATCCTATAGCAAAGGTGAAGCAGTTACTGGCGAACCATTCTACGAAACACTTGTAGCAGCTACTGGTGAGCTACTCTGTGAAAAACTTGTAGCAGTAAAGTTTTAACAGCTACCGACAAACTTTTCTATAGAAAAGTTGTAGCAGCTACTGACCAACTTTTCTATAGAAAAGTTGTAGCAGCTACTGACCAACTTTTCTATAGAAAAGTTGTAGCAGCTACTGACCAACTTTTCTATAGAAAAGTTGTAGCAGCTACGGACCAACTTTTCTATAGAAAAGTTGTAGCAGCTACTGACCAACTTTTCTATAGAAAAGTTGTAGCTGCTACTGACCAACTTTTCTATAGAAAAGTTGTAGCAGCTACTGACCAACTTTTCTATAGAAAAGTTGTAGCAGCTACTGACCAACTTTTCTATAGAAAAGTTGTAGCAGCTACTGACCAACTTTTCTATAGAAAAGTTGTAGCAGCTACTGACCAACTTTTCTATAGAAAAGTTGTAGCAGCTACTGACCAACTTTTCTATAGAAAAGTTGTAGCAGCTACTGACCAACTTTTCTATAGAAAAGTTGTAGCAGCTACTGACCAACTTTTCTATAGAAAAGTTGTAGCAGCTACTGACCAACTTTTCTATAGAAAAGTTGTAGCAGCTACTGACCAACTTTTCTATAGAAAAGTTGTAGCAGCTACTGACCAACTTTTCTATAGAAAAGTTGTAGCAGTTACTCTTCAGGTTCTCTGTAATTGTTGCAACTTCTTCATAAAAAACCTTTGTATAACTATTGTAACTTTTGTATAGAAAACTTACGGAAAAGTTTACTTTAACTCTTTTTAGAAATCTATTGATATAGTTATGTATATAATTTTTAAATCAACCCTACTTTGCCTTATAACATATAGAATCCAAAATTTTTTTAAAAATGTTTGTATATATTGTTAGACAAATTTGTTTAATACCGACATAGACGATGTGTTCTGGTGTTTAATTATAAAAAATACCCGATGTTGCTATAGTTATGGCTATAAGACGCGCAACAAAAATAATCTAACACACATAAACTCGAGCCTACTATAGTCGTAGAATAAAACCATTAAACGAAGGGTCCTTCGTCCTACGAACCAACATAACGACCGGCTGTTTTTATAAACATCATCCATTTTAATGGGGTCGCATAATTCTCAACATCAGGATATTAAACTTACGGCAGCCAACAGTTAAATGTCTGATGATGCCTTGCCTGTTTCATTTTTGTTTGTTTAGATGTGTAGTCGCATTAGTTGTATGTATGTATATATTTTGTTTATGTGTATGAAAGTGTTTTGTTTTTATTTCCTTTAACAAGTAAATTACATACAAATAATTTGCGGGTCGGGTTTTTATGCGAGAGCAAAAATGTCAAGTTCAGTTCAATAACATTAAATGAGAGGTAAAAAGCAAAAACAAAATACAAGAATACGTGTATCCATTTGTATTTATGCTATGTGTATTTGTGTGTATTGATGCATACACACATACACATTTAAACAAAACAATAAAAGGTACAACATACTACATAATAAAACGACTAAATGTCTAACTAAACAAACGAATGAACAAACTAACTAACGAACGAACGAACGACGGACGGACGATTAGACCAAACCAATAACAACAACAACCACATATTTACACTTAACATTTCATATGAAAGTGTAAATGTGTGTACATACAAAAGACCGAAAGTTAAAAAAATACATGGAAATAAATTCCGTTATTTGTTGAGAATCATAATGAATATTAATAATTAAATGGCACCTTTTGAAAGGTGGGGAAGGTTGGAAAGAGTGAGGGTAGGGGATTGAGAGTGAAATTTTTGTTTAAAGTTTACAATATTTTGTTAAAGAGTTAAACTTATGAAAATTAAAGTTATTGAAGCTAAATAAATCAATTTAGCGAACCTAATCACTTAATCAAAGATTACATATTATTAATAAAAGTATTTACTATCAACACATTTTTTTAAACACAATAAGATTTCTTTTGTGGGGAGATGTGGAATACTTTTCTCCTCTGCTTATAAGTAAGTCTTTAAAAAGAAAGTAGATACCCTGCGGTAAATGGATCTGACACAAAACAAGTCACGTGACCGGTCCCCAGGTGATAGGGACCAGTTCGAGTTCTAACACTTCCTATGAAGCGGACCAGCCACTTTCACATGGGGATGGCCTAGGATGGGGTTAATTGATACTTTGTATGCACCTTGTAACTTGTCTCTGAACTATCTTATGGAGTCCTAATCGGTGTAGAATAATATAGATTATATATAAATATTATTTCAAAATTCAGCTGTAATTATCGATGAATTTATTTTTTTATTGCTACAAATCCAAGTAGAACTTGTATTTTATTTTTAAGCGATGTCTTTGACAGGATTCGAACCGACAACCTCCGGCATGACAGGGTAGTACACTACGCACTCCACCACAGGGGAACTTATATTTCAATGTTATAAGTACCAGTTAAGCTGGAGTTAATATCTGAATATAGTTACGGAACAGGTTCCTGAGTGTCATGGCAGTCTCATTGAAGGGAGTCAATTAATAATTTGTTCAGTGCCGTTTACTACAATACTAGCCGGAGTACTAACTAAATTGACTGAAAATGGTTAATATGTGACCATTTACACAATATGTCTTTTTTCACCATTCACTACTCCTTATTTTTGGCACCAGTCTCATTTTCTCAAATCATAGGATGAGTACTTTTGGATCATTTGTCACCAAATTTTCCGCAGGGTATAACATACATACATACATATGTAATTATGTATGTATGTCTAGGTGAACCAGCCTTTTCTGTGTTTGTAAATATTTAACGGAAATATAGCCTTCGTTCTTAGATATGGATGTACGGAACAGCAGTTAAGGCTTTGAAAGGCGATACAGTAATAAACCTATCAAACTAGTAGCCCTACCTGCCTTTAAAATATGGTACTAGCCCTAACGGCACCCTATTTCGAAGCCTCTACTATCTAGCAGATTTCATACTGACCCCAAAGGCTTAAACTGAAGATGCTCGCCTCGGCAAGGTTCCTTTAAGGAGATTTGTCGGCAGACTTCGGTTTTCCTCCAAGGTCGAGTATGATTCCGCGACCGGTTGTAAGTGATGTATCGTTCGGTATTAGAAGTAGAAGTGAAGGCTGCTGTTTAAATCAAAACTGTTGGTAGAGAATGTTGGTTAGATGGATGATGCTCGCATATTTAGTGCTAGTGGCAAGTTCCATAATGCGTTGATGCTTCATTATCGATGAAACATTATCGTTGGATGTGGTACTGTCATCGACGAGTTCCATCGATCTCTAAAGCACGCTATAGAATAGCTTTAAAATAAACTTAGAAGCAGGGACCAATATATTATAGTTATATTCCATTTTCGATATTAATAGTAAAGAGATGGGATGAAGTAGCGTTTTCGGTTGGGCGTCCGTTAAACTTCGCACAACCCAATTGAGAGATTGTTATAAGATTTTGATTAAACGATTTGGTCATATATAACTTCAGGGCTCGAATCTCGTAAGATTAAACGAATACGAATGGAAAATGCCGCTGTCATCTGTGAAAGAATAAAACGAAATGGAAATACGAAGTCATTTGGAGAAATAAAAAAGAGGGTAGAGAAGAAACGTAGCCTTGCGATAGCTTTGAATTAGCCTTAAACTTGTTTCACGGAATTTCATCTAATACAACTCGTTGTATAGTGGAACTGATGAGAAATTTCAAATTAAAAATTTATCACCGACGCAATGCCAACATCAATAAGTTTTTATAAGAGTGCTCCAAACTCCTTGGAAACCTCTACAACCGCCACTTTACTTTCACTGAAATAGTATATGGAATGACACCATTCTTCCGAAAGGAAGATTAGCATAACTTCCGTGGAGAGTACCCAACAGACACCATACTGGCGGTGGTCTCTAAGTAAATTGTTGAGATTCCAAATACTTTAAAAGAAGAAAGTTTTAACATTTACTACTTTTGAGGGTTGTCATTTCATTACCAAACTTTCCAAACACTGGGAGCTCATTAACATGGTTACAACAAGTCAATGAAAGAATCTAGGAATTGCAAGAATTAATGTTCGCACTGTGACCACCTCAACCTTGTTCTCAAAATTCAACTGCCAGCGATTTTCCTTTGCGAATTCAATATGAAGAAATGCCTCTAAAGAAAAAAGATTTTAGATGAATGAGAATATTATCTCTGCAACAGAAGCTTATTTCAGGAGCTTTCTGAAATTTTACTTTGTGGAGTAATGAAAGAACTACTTATGTTGAAAAATAAGAAAAGAACTAATACCAAATGAGAGTATTTGTCTATGTTTTTGTACAGGCTAATTGAAGCTACCATGTATCAGCCAGTTCAAGGTTGACTTAAATTTTACTCCTTTCGACTTTTACTTATTTTGCATTATGTGTGCGGTAAATATCTTATGCAAAAAGGTTTTGAAGAAGATTCTAAAGATCGGATCTTTAAAGTAGGAACATAACTGCTTCTATGGGCAACGACTATTAATGCAGTCAAAGGGTGTCCTCAAGGTGGAGTTCCATTCCCACTCCTTTTGGCACTGATGATTGATGAACTTCTCCATGTTCTCAGCGAACGGGGGCAGGAAGTGATAGATACATACGCTCAGGTCTTTGGGCGGAATCGAACCAACGACCTCTGGAGGCTAGCATTGCTAGTTCTCAGCCATAACGGCGGATACGTAGAGGACTTGTTGGTTATAACAATTAGAAAACTCGGCAGTGCTTTATCATGGTGTGGGAAACACCGTCTTTCGGTTAAAACAGATAAAGCTATTATTGTACCTTTCTCTCTTAGGAGAAAACTTGATCTTAAGATAATCACGTTAAATTAATACGATATCCTTTAGTCTAACGATGTTAATTATTTAGGTGTTATTTTTGATAGAAACTTAACTTCGAATCGGTTTGTAGAGTGCGTAACACAGAAATCCACTAGGTGATCTGAGTGATGAAGAGTTGTGCCAGGCTCACCTGGGGTACTAGCCCAAAAATGGTCATGTGGATCTATAAAATTATTGTCTGACCGAACGTTATGGACGGCGCGCTTGTGTGCAAGGTGTTGGCATATACTGTCGGTGTAATGAGGACATGGCTGAACTGGTTTAACTCTTAAACAGATCTTCATAAGATCTTCTGCGGGGAATGACTGCTTACAGAATGATGAGCTTTTGGAACTCTGCTCATTGCGTTGGCAACGAGTATTCAGCGATCCGGACTACAGTATCTTCTAGGGAATTATTGGATATGCCGAGTAATAGTATAAACTATGAACTGAGTGTCACCAAAAGATTCAATTGTTACCGTTGCGCTTAGAGCTACGTAGGAGGATTATGATTCTCCAGAAGTTTACTGTGGCTTATATCCAATGTGAATATCTCTGTGCTCATGGGATAAAGAAATACAGTATTTCAGGAGAAACTACAGGCAATCATCACATTTTCTCGCATTAATTTAAATAAGTCCTTAAGAACACGCATATAGCTATTTTTTTCAATTGCCAGAATTCAAATCCAGGCTTACTTTAGAGTTATTCAGCTAGCTACTGGTGGCTTCCATCAGTAGAAAACAAGGTTTACTTTTACAGGATACCTGGCAATATTGGACATTGGGATAACAAGACAGCCTATGAATTATCCAGACGAACTCCCTTTGTGGGCCCAAAGAATTAAACGGTCAACGGGAATAGCCTACCGGTTTGGTTTGCTTCTTCTCAAGTAACTACTGGTTGCTGACTATCTCTGGTGATTCCAGACTTAATTATTCTTTGTGGATAAGTAACCAGGTTCGTTCATATTTTGTCGTTTATGCATGGAGAACGTTGTACTAATGGCACATTCCTGGTCAAGACACTGGAAAGATCAATAGACTCTCATTTTAGACATCGACTTGTAGGGTCGTCAAGACTTTCGGATACTCAGCATGCCTACCTTAAGAGGCGCTCTACTGAAACAGCACTGCAGGAGCTGGCAAGGTTCGTAGAGAGATCTCTTGAAAGTAAACAATATACTTTGGCTGCCTTCCTAGACATAGAAGGCGCCTTTAACAACGTATCAGTGACAGCCATCCAACAGTCCCTCCGGGATGTCGATGTAGAGGAATACATCAGCATGTGGATTATCAGCATGTTGAAGGCAAGAAATGTTACTGCAAAACTAGGCAACAATAAAAAGTCAAAATGGGCAAGGAGAGGAACACTACAGCGTGGGGTGATCTCACCTCTCTTTCGGCTTCTCGTTGTTAACACAATTCTTTTTAGATTAGACGCTGCGGGAGTCAAGGTGGTGGCTTATGCGGGCGATGTGGTACTAATTTTATCAGGGATGTTCACGGACGTGATAAGCGATATCATGTCCAACGCGATGGGTAGACTCAGCAAATGGGCTACAGGCTGTGCTCTAGGAGTGAACGCAAACAAAACGGAACTGGTACTATTCACTACAAAGACCAAAGCTCAGAGCTCGTTGTAGAATCAGGTACTGTCTCTATCGAACAACACAAAATATCTAGGAATTATCCGGGACCCTAAACTATCGTAGAAACTAAATGTGCAACACAGGCAACAGTTGCCTATTAGTCTTGTCAAAGGACGTTTGGTTCCAAATTGGGCCTTAGCCCTAACATTCTTAAATGGATGTACACATCAATTGTTTGTCCCATACTGGCTTACGGATCGGTAGTATGGTGGTTCGCCATAAGTAAGAAATTGTGGTAGACCAACTACACAGAATACAGAGATCTGCTTGCATCGGGATTACTGGTATATACGTACTAGTCCTTCAGAGGCTCTAAATGCTATACTAAACTTAATTCCAATTGACATCCATGTATTGGCTGTATCCTCGAGCAATAAAGCAAGACTAGCTACATCTGGGAGATGGAGATCAAAGACCTATGGCCATGGCAGAATCATAGATCTATTACCACCGACATTGAGGATGCCCTCCAATTACATGGTACATCAGATTAGTTGGTCAGACTGACATTACCCTCATCTGGGTTCCCGCACATAGCAACTTCTCTGGCAACGAACAAGGAGATGACCTGGCCAGGGGTCACTCTGCTATAGACGCCTCCACTGCTGAATGGGTAGCAAGCCGTTTAGCACTCTTAGAAATCGTATTCTCAAACATTATCGGCAGAAAGCTGAAGATAGGTGGCGCAAGTTGATCACGTGTAAGGTAGCTAGGAAAATGTAACCTTGTAGGGACATCTCGAGGCTCGTCGCAGTAGTGACGGGGCACTAGGCTATTGACAGAATTTCTAGCAGGATAGGCCTTTCCTACAATGCGTTCTGCCCTTAGTTGCGGGGATCAAATTAAAGAAGAAACACTTTCTTTGCGAGTGCCCGGCGGCCTTTCTTCTCTCGAGACACAAATTCTTGGGCAAAAGCATACTAGACGAACTTTCGGAGCTATCAGAAATCGGTCTGGGTGACCTGATCAGGTCACACGTCTCAATGCGACGAGTTGCATCTAGTACTAACTACCGAATGTGAGATCTGAGTTCGGAACACATAGGTTGACACTGACGAGGGGAGTGTTCTGTCAAAGCGGAATTTTATTGATTCTACTGGAATGCTTGTGCGTAGCAGGCAGCCACGTAAACCAACCAACGGTCGAAGGTTTCCTTTAAATTCCATTGAAATTGCCACAGATATCGGAAGTCGTAGTTGGGTCTTAGGTCTTGTTTCAAATTTTCTTCTTTTTCTTTCTTAAAAACAACATAAATCTCTGTAAAAGATTTTTTTTTGAAACATTCCTGATTCTTATTTAAAATTAATTTCATTACATAAACTTTTCTTGATTTTAAAACTTTGCACAAAATGTTCATCTTGTTTTTACCTTATTTAATATTAAATATTTCGTTTTACTTTACAAGTATTTTCCATTACAAATTTTCCTTAAACAGGAAGTGATTTTCATATAAAAGGAAAGCAAATAAACGGAGGGAACCAAAAGGAAGGCAAAAAACACACACACTTACACACGATGTAGAGAGTGTTATCTTATTTTGACAAGTCCTTAATGCGCAGGTGTCCAAATAAAAAAAAAAGGAATACAAAGTCTCATCGCAGGCAACATCATCATCTTCATGCATCATCATAATCATGAGCATTTCATTTATGCTCTTTCTTTTTGTAAACTATACTGCAAGTTGGTGTGAGTGAAAAATAGTGGGAAATTTTCGTGTTTTTTTTCAGTTGTACACAAAGTCATCTTCCGTGTATTCATTTTATTTTATTTTTTCTATACGTTAGAGATATTCTGTGAGACTTTAAGCGAATATTATAAACTTCCCACCAGGGTGTGTTCTTTCTAAATATCTCCCCCCCCATTGTTTTCCACAAATTTTCTCTAATGGCAGGAGATGATTTTAAGACTACTCTTCTTCAAAATAAATGAATGTATAAACTAGTGTATGTATGTGTTGTGTGTATATGTGCACTTAAAGCCTCTTGTGCATTTTGTAAGGAACACATTTTATTATTATTTACATAAGTATATATTTTCATTTTTAATTCAGCGAATAAAAATTATTCCTTTTGTATAAAGAATTGAAAAAGATAAAAACCTGCTAACAACACCAGAAATCTTGTTTGAAAACTCTTAAAAACAACAACTTTTTCTGTCTGTGTGTTTTTGTATTTAAAGTGTGCTTTTTTTTTGTTGTTTTATGTCTATTTTATTTAAAAAAAAAACAAATTGCAAAAAATTTACAATATTTTTTGTACTAAAATATTGCGCGCGCAATGTTGTTGTTACCCAGAAGCATTTTGTTACAAGGAAAAATAAAAAACGAAATCATTTTAAATCAACTAGATAGAAAAAGTGTAGGAAAAAA
Organism: Panzeria rudis; assembly: GCA_956483635.1. Classification (NCBI taxonomy): domain Eukaryota; kingdom Metazoa; phylum Arthropoda; class Insecta; order Diptera; family Tachinidae; genus Panzeria; species Panzeria rudis. Next base: position 18,236,527 of record OY101450.1, on the reverse strand, counting down.
GCTTTAAGTTTTCAGGAAAATTAAATTTCTTTAAACGTTGGGACGGGTTAATAGAGCTAGGAAGACTATATACAAACATACATTCATACGTATGTATGTACATACACTATACTACAAACATACAATGAATGTTCGTAAAAACGAAAACACAAATGCCATAGCGAACCATGTTGGCACGAATTGTACCAAAAATTGAGGAGCTTCGCCAAAGAACAAGAAAAATAGTCTTCTTTCCAGAGTAAAGAACTTAAGATTTATGGGTAGATTATAGATGGTAACCGAACCTCAGTTGGGTTGCCAGTTGCTAAAACGGCATTATGGATGGCAACTGAGAACTGTTAATTTCAGTTGCTATTTAGTGCTTTTCTGGCAACCATAAATTTCCAGTTGCCAGCTGGTAACGCAACCGAAGTGCGGTTGCTATCCATAATCGACCCATTAGCGTCGAGTGCCCCAATTGGGAAAAGTGAAATTATTAAAACTCCTAATAAAGATATAATCCCTATTCCCGCGGATTGCTTATAAGTAAGTCGAGCATTTCGAACCATTTGTATGAAAGCAAAGCAAAGTAATCGAAAGTATAATGAGATTAGATGAAAATTTAATCTGTCGTTAATTCCATTTAGCCGGGTGGGACCATTTTATTTTACACACATTTATTATTATTTTTGTTGTTGTTATAAATCATATAAAATGTGTTACTTAAAAAAAGGCTGCAACTTTCAAGGATGTTTAAGTTAAAGCCGTCATAACTTTCTTCTTTCAAATCAGATGTTTTTTATTTGAAAGATCTTACGCTTATCTTTCGAACAAAGTATATCTTTTGAAAAACAGTTAGTAATTATCTAAGTTATGGTGGATTAACTATAAAAGAAAACACATTTTTCCACAAAATTTGATTTTCCTCAGGTCCTAAGTTGTTTATAAGATATCAATACTTTTTTTTTATATTGTGACAAAGAACACTAAAGTAGCTTGTCAAAATGCATAATTACATTAAAATCCGTTAAAAATTATATGTTTTGAATTTTTTTGCTTCTTATTTAGAAATAAGGCGGTCCTGTTAATATACATATTTCACCGTAACTGGAGAACGGTTTGTCCAATTTAGATAAATCAAACATATATTTTTTTATATTTCCACTGTTTCAGAGATATTCAGAAGTAAACGGAGAAAAAAAATTTTTCTTGCTAAATTAAACTTTTTAATTTTCAAAAAATCATAAAAAAATTAATAGGTCAAATATTTTACAGTTTTATTATTTATCAGAAAGCTAATTATATTAGAAAGAAAATAAGCCATAAATCATTAAAATCGATGGAAAATTTTAGATCTTATTTACAATTAATTGAGGGAACTTGACTGACAAAAGTTGAGATTTTCATACAATACACATACACACACACATACACATACACACACAAACAAACGAACATATCTACATGTAGATCAAAGTTTTTTCCATTTAGCAAAGACACAAACGAAATTTGAGATTCCCGAAAACTAGGCCAAAAATCACCAAAATCCCAGAAGTTCCCCGGCACTTAAAATTTAAAAAATCCGCAGCGGCAACACCATTGCGTTACGAACTTGTGACCAGTATTCGCAGCCAGTATTTTTTCATTTTTAGAAACCTTATTTTAAAAAGAAAAAACTGCAACCCAGTTTTTCAAATCTCTTTAAAAATTATATTATATCAGTGGTGGCCAAACATCTATCAACTAACGCTATCTTATTCTTTCTTTGTGTATGTGGTACGAGGCTAAATAAATAGACTGTCACTCTCACACACACAGTGTTGGTGTGTCGATGTTAAAAAAATGAAGTAAAGTGCGACTCTGGCTCGCACACGTATATATGTATATACATATATCATTTTCCGTTTTTGCTCCTTTTTTCATTTTGGCAGTTTTTTCGTTGTTCTTTTTGTTTAATTTTGGTTTTTTTTATATATTTTTCTTTTTAAGTTATTTTTGGTTGTATTGTCGATTTGTTTGGTTTCTGCGCTTTTTTCATTTTCGTAATTTTTTCGTTGCTTATATTTTTTTGTTGCGATTTTTCGTTTTTGCAATTTTTTTTGCCGATTTTTTTTTGTTTTGGCGATTTTTTTTATTTTGCCGTTTTTTAAGCGTTTTTTCGCTTTTTGACGATATTTTTAGTTTAGCGATTTATTTTAGTTTTGGCGCTTTTTTCAGTTTTGGCTTTTTTTCGGTTTTGAGGACTTTTTCGGTTTGTGCTGATTTTTTAGTTTTAGCGACTTTTTTTTGGTTTTGCCACTTTTTTCGTTCTGGCGATTTTTTCGGTTTTTGGCGATTTTATCTAGTTGTGGCGCATTTATTTTCGTTTTGGTGATTTTTAAATTGTCAATTTTTTTCGTTTTTCATGCTATATTTAGTTTTAGCGTTTTTCGTTTTGACGACTTTATTCGTTTTTGCGTTTTTTTTAATTTTTTTGTGAACTTTTTAGTTTTAATGATTTTTTGCGTTTTAGGGTTTTTTTTTTGTAATTTTGGTGCTTTTTTCTTTAAGCGCTTTTTTCATTTATGCGATTTTTCGTTTTGAAATTTTTTTAATTCTGGAATTTTTTAGTTTTAGCGTTTTTTTAAATTTCAAGATTTTACCTCTTACGGTTTCCAAGATACAGCAAATTGTCTAAATTACATAGTCAAAATTACACTGACTGATAGAACACCCTTTAATTTTTATTGTTTTAAATATCGGTGTTAATTGGGTTAGTCTATTCTACAGACTTTGAAAATTTTAAGTGTCTATATATATGTAAGTGTCTGTATATTACATTAGTATTTAAACATTTTTCGTTGCTCGCTTTAGAACACCCTTTAATTTTTAACTGGCATATATTTGTTGTTGTAGCGGCCAACGTTTACGGTTCCCGAGAAAACAGCCTGTGACAGACAGACGGGGTTCCGAATAGGGTTCCTTTACACTTAATATATAATTAATCTGGCTTTTAATTGTTACTCGCCCGCTCAAAAATGTCGCCAGCAGAGCCAGGTACTATAAGAGGATTGCTATTTTTCTTAATAAATAGTTAAGAAATAAAAATTAAATCACCGCTGAAGGAGTGTTTTTGCCCCTTTTTTCAGAAAAAAAAAAAAACAAACAGACCCATACAACGAAAAGTTACAGCGTTAAAATATTCCACAAAAATGTTTCTTGTGGTGTTTTGCACAAAAGTGTTAAGCATATCTTATACCTTAAACGTAACACTTACAAGATTTCCTATGACGAGTCACTATTAATATGTGAAAAATGGAGGGCAAATATAACTCCGCCGGTAGGTGGACATAAGTACATATATATTTATTTTGTGTCCTCTGCCAGAATCAGTCGCTAGAACCATGTAGTTTTTTTGTGTTGAACAGTGTAATAATTTTTTGAGCCGTGACACCACACCACATCCCCCAAACTTACAAAATTCTTATGGTTGTTCCACATTAATTTTAAACTATTTTAAGAAAATAGTTTTATTGTTTCATAATCTTCTACTTAAAATTTTCGTAATGATTTAATATTCCAAATTTTCCATAATCTTTTCATGCCGATCTTTTTTCAAAAAAAAAAAAAAAAAAAACATGCTGAGAAAATAACCTGAACACACACAATCAATAAAACTTGAAGAATTAAGATAATTTTCCAATGTTTACAATGACTGAAACTTCTATTTGCGCTCGCTCTTTTCAGATTAAAATTCTCTTTTCTTTTTCAAACAAAAAATTTTTTTTTTAATTTTTTCAATATGGAAAACAATAAGAACAACAACAATAATGAATAAGTAGTAAATAAGAGTTTTACAACGAAATCCCATTAAAAATTCATTTATGAGTTTAAAATAAAAACAACAAGAACAACAATAACAAATGAAAATTCCTACTAACTGGTTTCATATGATAAAAACAAACACAACACGACCGATGAGTACGACGAGTACGAGTTAAATAGTAATAAGAAGAAGCACAATGGCAAGAAAGTAAAATAAAACAGCTGTTTTTAATTTTGTTGGTTTTTCTTGCTGTTATGGTTGTTCTTCTTGTTGTTCCTTTTGTTGCTGCATTGAACAAGTTTGTTGGTATTTTTTCTTTTTTGGGGAAAAAAAAAATAAAATGCAACTACAACAACAACAATAAAATAAACAAGAAATGCAATAATAAAACAGCGGGGTATTCTTGAATGCCAAAACAAACAAAAAATAACCTGATTTTACAGGGGAACACCAACAGCAACAACAACAATTACTAAAAGAAAAATGAAAATACAATATGAAAAATAATCGCATAATAACAACAACTGCAATAGATCATACACACACACACACACACACACACTGGGCCAATTTAATTATGGGTGTTAAATAGAGACTGCAAAACCTATCGACTGACGAGTTAAGGTAAATGGATTTTTTGAATTATAATAAAAATTTGTACAGGAAATTTGTGAATGGCAATTAATGTTATCTTAGTTTTAAAATGCTGCTTGTAAAGAAGCAGATGTTTTATAATTTTAGGATTTATTTTTTCTTAATCAGCGTGGAAATTTTCTTAAGAGCCAGCCATCATACACTTATGTATGTATTTCTTTAAAAAGAATTTTTCATTTCCGAAAAACATCAACTAAATCTTTTTGATAAATAAAACCCCCTGAATATTTGAATTTTCATCAAAAATATTTTCCTAAACATATCCTTGTTCCCAAAAGTTCCAGTCAGAGGAAAATTTTGATATCACACTCACAATATTATGACAGTAACGGAATGCATTTTGTTCAAGAAGTATTCCGTGCAATCATTCTTAAAGGAATAAACATTTAAAATTCCAAGCAATCTTATTTTTAACTGATGCTAACATTCAATAAAAAAAAAACTAAGTACACATTAATAAGGATTTTCGGTAGCTTTTAATATTGTCCGTTGTTTATGTTATAAGTACCAAAAAAAGTACATGCATAAATATAACACACACACACACACACACACACACACACACACACGCACATAAACACTCAAAATATTCTGTATGTTATGGAAGTTATTCTTGTGACAGTTAAATTAATCAGAGTAAAGTAAGATTCATTCATTTTTAAATCGTTTAGTTGCTTGTTTTTTTCTGCAAGTTAAAATAAAAAAATAAAAGAAAAAAAAAACAATATGTTTTACGGGCTTAGTTCAGTTAATCTTTTAACATTTTAAATTAAATTAACTTTTCGAAAAATTTAAATGTAAAACAAGTAGACCGATTTTTAATTGAGTTTTAATTTATTTTATATTGCAATTTCAGTTAATTTTACGTACAGAATATTTTGAGTGCATATATGGTTAAAGGTTTCCGAAACTTTTTGACTATCCAACAAATTTGATGGAAATATTTTAATCCTGGTATTTCTGGAAAAATATTCATAATTCGACAAGTGAATGCTTCAATCTGACAAAATAAATGCTTCGGCTCTTGATCGGGTAATTACGGTTAGTTGGGCGAACGTGCAATACGTCTAGATAAATTCTTCAGCTCTCGATCGTCTAATTCGATAAGTTAATACTACGATCCAACACGATAACTGCTTCCGCTATTGATCGGCTCATTACAGTACGGAAATACTACAATTCGACAAGGTAATTTCTTTGGCTCTTGGTCGCCCAATTCAGCTAAGATGGGAAAACGTGCAATAAATAAGTCGACAGAAATGTTTAGGACTTTAATGGTGGTTAGTTAAGAGAACGTGTAGTACATCGATATAAATTCTTCGGCTCTTGATCGGTTAGTTAGGGTTCGTTAATTAAGAAAATTGCAAAAAGGATGATAAATCCATATCTTTGAAACGTGCGATCTAATTACAAAACAATGTATATAAAAATCATAGAAGATGACCTACGCTTTGAGAATGTTGATATTTGGACCACCCTGTTGAAAAACACGTTAAGCTATAGGGCGTCAAAGTTGACTATCTCCGGCATGAAAAACTTTTTCTCCGGCATGAAAAACTTTTTATTTGATTTTAATGAATTTTAAGTTGTTATAAATAGACAAAGGTAATACCCCAGCAAAAACTTTGCTTACTGGTAGGCAAAAAAGTATATGAGGATTTAAGTCGTAACTACTTACAATTTGACTCGATAACTACTTATTTTTGTTTGAGAAGTCCAAAAAATAAGGGGTACCCCTTACAAATGTATTAATTTACATTGTCACAGCAATTAACTAGATATTATTATTTTATTTATTTAATATTAAACTTATAGCTAGTGCTTTCACTTCCTTATATTGATCTTATATTTAGCTATAAGTTTAATATTAAATAAATAAAATAATAATATCTAGTTAATTGCTGTGACAATGTAAATTAATACATTTGTAAGGGGTACCCCTTATTTTTTGGACTTCTCAAACAAAAATAAGTAGTTATCGAGTCAAATTGTAAGTAGTTACGACTTAAATCCTCATATACTTTTTTGCCTACCAGTAAGCAAAGTTTTTGCTGGGGTATTACCTTTGTCTATTTATAACAACTTAAGGAAGTGAAAGCACTAGCCATCGGCTAAACTATTTATTATTTGGCTTTTGGAACGATTTTCCGTCATCCCACATCAAGTTTGGTTTGTAAACAGACCGGTTTCGGCTATGTGTCATCTTCAGTGTTCTATTGATATTTATATTATTTGACTTACTTGAAGCTAAAAAATAAGTAGTCAAATAAACAAATTAAAATAAAAAATAATAATTTATACACATTTGCTCAATTCACAACCTGTTGTACCTGTTGTGTTCTATTGACATTGATATTATTTGGCTTACTTGAAGCTAAAAAATAAGTAGTCAAATAAACAAATTAAAATAAAAAAAAATTTTATACACATTTGCTCACTTCACAACCTGTTGTATGTGTTGCAGATCGTAAAAATGTTGTTGGTAATTTTCACATAAACATGTTTATAAACAAATGTTTATATGGAAATTACCAACAACATTTATACGATTTACAGCACAGACTACAGGTTGTGAATTGGCCAATTATGTTTTATTTATATTTTTCAATTTTATTTTAGTTTTTTATTTATTTTTTTTTTTTGACCCAGCTGGGATACGAACCTGTGCTCGTTCAGATATGAAGACACGAACTTTACCGACTCAGCTATTATTGACTTACAAGCTTAAGCGACAAAAATTAGTTTTCATATACAAACAGATGTTTACTTAAAAAGTGGTTGTCTAATTTTATTAAAAAATAAGTAGCAGTTACAATTTAAAGCATAGTAATAAGATAAATAAGTACCACTCAATACTTTGTAACCCATTAATAAAGTACTACCGATTACAAAAACGACAAAAGTTTTTGCTGGGACGGTTAACTTTATTAAATGTCTGCTGGGTTCTGTATAAAATATTTCCTCAAATTTACTGGAAATTTTTTTATACAAACTTTATTTCTTCATAAATTTATTTAAAAAAATAATCTTTATAAAACATGTCTGTCAAGCACGTTGTTGTATGCAAAAATTGTCTTACTTGAGTGTAAGAGGCAAACTTAAAAGAATTCTTAAATATATGAAATGTATGAAATCCAGGTTTTTTGGTATTGCAATATTAATGGAAATTTCTTTACAAACTAAATTTCAAAATTAAAATAATGATGGTGTTATTTACTTTTTTTATTTTCCCCCTGTTTTTATATAAAAAAGTAAATGACTGGATCTCTTTACAACTTATTTCACATATTTGAAATGAATGACGTCTTACCTGTCGGTTGCACCTTGCTACTTACTACTGCTTTGATAAGGTTATTTTAATGTTTTTTTTTGCTTTGTCCCTATTTGAAATAATGAGATCCTTTCTTTGTTCCTTATGCTGTAACTTGTATACGGAGTACATACATACGGATCCGTTTGTCTGTCTATTTTCTTTGGGTTTTGTATGATTGTCTGGTTGACAGCTGTTTTTCAGAATAATTGCAATTCCAGTGTTTTTAATGTTGTTTCTTTGTTAAATGTTTTTTTTTATTGTCCTATTTATTTTTTTTGAAAAGAAGGATCACGTTTTCCTGCTCAAGATCATTTATTTTATTATTTGAGCAGTTTTTTATGCTCCTTTCTTTGTTGCTTTCAGCATGCGTGTGGTGGTTTACTCTTTATTTTTTTGTTACTTCTCTAGGTGGTTATTTAAAATAATTATTTATTGATGGATTTCAATCATCTGTCATTATTTTCATGCATACATACATACTACATACACACATACATACATACCTTTATAATTGTATGTCCATGTATTTATTTATGGTTTTATGGTTAAACGACATTTTCTTTTTTGGATTTTTTATTTGTCGAACGTCTGTTTAAAATATAATTTTCATACGAATTTTTTTCCTTTTTGTAATTTAAACAGTTTTTTTTTGTGTATTTAAAGGTTAAAAAATTGTGTAACTTTTTTTAACACAACTATTATAAATTGATGTAAATTTGAAGATAAATTTATACCAGAGACCTTATTAAATTAGGTAGGATCAGTAGATAATTTTCTCTCTGACTACCCTCTTGACATTCACGACTACCATTTTTCTTTTTGTCTGCCTGCCTGCTAACTTCACTTTGTAAAAAAAATCGTATAAGAAACTATAGAAAAACTAAAACAATTACATGCAAAAAATATTTTTTCAATAGTCACAAGTTCGTGATTTTCAACCGGAACTGAGGCTGATTGAGAGACTGAGAGGCTGACTATGAGAAAACGTCAAAAATGCGATAAAAAAAAAAAGATATAAGTTTTTTTATATTAAGCCATCGATATCTAATATAGAGGGCGGATTGATATTGAAGCTACCTAGCGCTAGATGGCAGCACAAACACAAAAACTTTTTTTTAGAAATTGCGGTCTGTCAAACGTCATCGATTAGTTTATTTGTTGTAGTCGTTTGAAGTAAGAAACTTTTGTGTTTCTTGAAAAATGGAAAAAGCGAATTTCGTGCAGTGATTAAACACTATCATTTGAAAAGGAAAACGGCGAAAGAGACAAAAGAAAAGCTCGATAAACATTACGGTAAGTCTGCTCCGTCAGATTACATGGTAAAATATTGGATTGCTGAATTTAAACGCGGACAAATTAGTACTGCAACAATACCATCAACAGGAAGGCCAAAAGAGGTGGTTACTGAAGAAAATAGCAAGAAAATCCTCGATATCGTTATGAATGATCGCCGAGTCAAACTACGTGAGATTGTTGAAATGGTAAACATATCATATGAACGTCTGTTCAACATTTTGCATGAACATTTGCATATGAAAAAGCTATCGGCCACGTTTGCTCAGTGTCGAACAAAAACGAGTTCGACAGACCACTTCACAGCGGTGTTTGGACATGATAAAGCGTAATCCTGTTGATTTTTGGCGTCGATTAATAACTGTTGATGAAACGTGGGCCCACCACTACACACCTAAAACCAAAAATCATTCGAAACAATGGGTGGAAGCTGGTGGAAGTACTCCGAAGAAGGCGAAGACAGTGAAATCGGCTGGCAAGGTTATGGCCACTGTATTTTGGGATGCACACGGAATATTGCTCATCAATTATCTTGAAAAAGGATCCACAATCACAGGAAAGTATTATCGTGCATTATTGGATCAATTGATTGATGCAATCAAGAAAAAACGACCACATTTAAAGAAGAAAAAAGTGCTCTTTCTTCAAGACAACGCACCGGTTCAGACAGCATTAGATACAATGCTAAAATTACGTGAAATACACTTCGAATTGGTTGATGATCAACCTTATAGTCCAGATTTAGCTCCTAGTGACTTTTTCCTGTTTCCAAACTTGAAAAAATGGCTCGCAGGAAAAAGATTCATCTGAAACGAAGAAGTGATTACCGAAACTAACGCGTATTTTGAGGGGTTCCCAAAATCGTATTATTCAGATGGTATAAAAAAGTTGGAATATCGTCTTACTAAGTGTATTGAGCTAAAAGGTCGAAATATGTAGAGAAATTTGAAAAGCTCGATTGGCGTTTTTATGGGTTAATTTAGAATTTCCTAGACAAATTCACCATTTTCGTCCAATGCTGGATATAGCGTGCAGGCTTTAATCGCTTTAAAATTTCAACTGCAGTCATTTTTGAAGTGTATTCTTTTGAAATATTGAAAATAAAAAAATTGTTGCTTTGAATTTTTTTTTAGAAAAACGTCGAACAATTCGTTAGCTTATATATTTTTTTGTAAAAATTTGTTACTCTCATTTCAAAGTTTTGACTTTGATTTGTTTTCACGACTACATGAATTAAGATAACTGAAAACATTTTTCGGCGTATTATCAAGGCTTGTGTTAAAAATTATAAAATATTTCTTTGAACATTTTGGCTATACTTTTGCCGGAGATATTGACCAGACAAAAAACCGAAATTTGAAAATTCAAAGCCAAATATCTTTGAAAATATTTAAGATATTCCAAAGAAATAAAGTGTCTTATCTGTATCTGCTCATGAACTTTACAACAAGTTTAAATTCATTAAAATCGGATATAAGTCATTAGGCCAACAACGTTTTTCAACTTTGATACACTGCAGCTCAACGTCCTCAGCGCAGGTCCTCCTCTATGATTTTTACATACATCGTTTTGTAATCGGATCGCAAGTAAGAAAGTTCCTTATGTCGCGCCATACACATCAGTGCTTTGACGAACAAAAGCCAGTGCTTGGGGGCTAAATAAAGGTTTTTTGAAAATGAAAAAATATTGGCCGCGAATACTTGTCACAAATACTGGTCACACCTACGTAATATTATGGTGTTGCCGATGGGGATTTCTTAGATTTTCCGTGCCGGAGAACTCCTGGGATTTTTGGCCTAGTTTTTGGGAATAATAGGGTTTATTGTCTTTGCTAAATGGTCTGTGACTTGGCTAAGTGGTTCGTGCCAGTGCTAGCTGAAGGTGTCTGCTAAGTATATCAATTCTTCTAAATGACATGAAATTTTTTGACGTGACACAACACAACATAGCTTAACATAATGTTGTTGCCACTGCAGAGTTTTTAAAATTTCAGTCTTGCCGTAATATTCCGGGGATGTGCCGGGGAACTCCAGGGATTGTGGACATTTTGGGCCTAGTTTTTGGAATCACTAATATGGTTTGTGTCGTTGCGAAATGGTTTATGACTTGGCTAAATGATTTATTGCAGTGCTAGCTGAATGTGCCTCTGCGAATCAGGTCAATTCTTGGAAATGATATAACATTTTTTGACATGATGCAATTTAACATAACATAATGTTGTTGCCGCTGCGGACTTTCAAGATTTTCATTGTTGCCGTAATGTTATGCAATTTTTTGACATAACATAACATAATGTTGTTGCTGCTGTGGATTTTTTAGATTTACAGTGTTGCCGTAATCTTCCTGGAAGTGCCGGGGAACTCTGGGGATTTTCGGCCTAGTTTTTGGGAATAGCCAATAAGGGTTGTGTCTTTGCTAGATGGTTTGTGACTTGGCTAAGTGGTTCGTGGCAGTGATAGTTAAAGACGTATCTGCTAAGTATTGCCGAGTACGCCACCTAATGTCTGTACTGATGATAATGGTATGGCTTGCCAGGTGTTCACTGACACTGATGCTAATTACAGTGCTGTGGCCTCTGGTATGACAGAAGAAAAACTTGGCTGGTAGTGTCTGTAGGGTTAATGATGGTGATGATTCAATGATGGAGTTGAAAAGGGTCACTGAACGAGGTGTTGCCAGCTGATGAAGCAGATAGATTTCTGGTCCGTTAGGTGAGTAATATTTCGGTTGAGTATGAGGATCTCTTGAAGAAACTCATAGCAGCGCAAAATGCTCCAGTGGTGACGCCTGCACTCGCCCCGGTAGTTGCGCTCAAACCAGTTGAGGACGTTCCTACCCGGTGTGCCACGACATCGTGCGTTCTTTTTTTCCAATTGGAACCACTGTGTAGTAGCGGTCACTGAGCTGCGATTAATGCTAAGATAAACTAATGCACATCATAGCACCCTCCGTCGTGGCTATTGTTGCAGAATCGTCGACGAAGTAAAAGAATTAATGGCTATACAGCTTGAAAATTAATGCCCTTACTTGACAACAAAAACGGGCAGTAGTAAGTAGAATTGTAAAAGAATTAAGCTTTCTCTCTATCTACACACCATCACTTTCCAAAAAAAAAGATAACAATACATTAATTAATTAAGTGGTAGGCAGTAATTGCCAAAGTGTGTTACTTCTGTTTATATAAAAGAAGATTAATTTCTCAGCAAAGAATTTTATTATATTTAAAGTGTCTTTAGATAAATTTACATACAGAAAAAAATTTTTGTCAACAAATCTTGTGCTTGCCAGGCCATTTTAAATTTGCAAAATATTAATTTATCTTCCAAAAATTTTATTTGCTTACATTAAGTATAATTTGTAAGCAAACTTTTAAAACTTATTTTTTTTAGGAAAAGTATTAGTGTCATCTCAGACTAAACTTGAGTTTCTCTGAATCTTTGCACTTTGGAATAAATTAATTCAAGGTTTGTTTGTCACTTCTGTTATTTCTTGTAAGACATACCCTCCTCTGTTATGTACATATGTATGTCTGTCACTCTCGTAGACTTCTTAAAATTAAAAGTTTGAAATCTTTTTTGTCGCACTTCTTTCTTTTGAAGCCGTAAAATTTGCGACTTTAATCATTTTAAGATTTTCAGTTCGTTCTTGTTGGCATTTGTGCCACAAACTTGTCGCTTTTGCTACAATTTTATGCTTCGACGCATCATGAAATATTTTGTTCTTCTTGTTTTTTCTAAACGGCAGTAAAAGACATTCGAGCTAAAACATATTGTTTGCCATTAAATTGATTTATTTCCCCGAAAACACACAATTTTTAATAAAGAGAATTGTATTTGAGAGTTTTATTTTTTTATGACAACTAGGAAGTGCTTCTGTAAGTACTTTAAAAATACAGAGTTTAAAATTGCATTAATTTAGCTATTCTAGCGAGATGTTAAATTATTTAAGCTTAAATGTTGTATTTTATTTGATAATTTTATTTTTCATTAAACAGTCGTCCTCGTCGTCTTTATGTTTGTTTTAAAATGGCAAAAATGTTGGTAACGAACGAAGGTGTTTGGTTGGTGGGTGATGGGTGGTTGGTTGGCTTGGAAAATATGCTCTTGCACACTTGTACTCTTATGAGAGTGTGTCATCTGTGTGCTGTGTTTATTTTCCGTGGTAATGTTTTGTTAATTGCCAATTTTAACTTGGTTTTGTGCTGTCTAGTCAACACCACAAAATAATTTTCACAACCTAAAAAAGTACAAAGTTAATAAAACAAGAAAAAAAATATGTTTTAGAAATATTTAGTAGGGGGGCAAATGTCAGAGAGTTTGTCAATAAATTTATAACTAAATAGATTAAAAATTAGTTAGTTTTAACAGAGTTAAAAAAAATATTGACTAGTTTTTTTTTTAAATTGGCTAACAGGATGAGAAAAACTAAATTTTGTTTAAAAATATAGCAGGCTGTCTGACCGACACTTTTCTATACATAGAAAAATGTCTGAACGGCATTTTCTACATAGAAAGATGTATAAAGGCCATTTTTCTATATGGAAAAATGTCTAAACGGCATTTTTCTGTATAGAAAGATGTCTGAACGGCATTTTTCTATATAGAAAGATGTCCGTCCGAAATATTTCTATATAGAAAGATGTCTGACTGAAATTTGTCTGACCGACATTTTTTCTATACAGAAAGATGTCTGACCGACATTTTTTCTATACAGAAAGATGTCTGACCGACATTTTTCTATACAGAAAGATGTCTGACCGACATTTTTCTATACAGAAAGATGTCTGACCGACATTTTTCTATACAGAAAGATGTCTGACCGACATTTTTCTATACAGAAAGATGTCTGACCGACATTTTTCTATACAGAAACATGTCTGACCGACATTTTTCTATACAGAAAGATGTCTGACCGACATTTTTCTATACAGAAAGATGTCTGACCGACATATTTCTATATAGAAAGAAGTCTGACCGACATATTTCTATATAGAAATATGTCTGACCGACATATTTCTATAGAGAAAGATGTCTGACCGACATATTTCTATATAGAAAGATGTCTGACCGACATATTTCTATATAGAAAGATGTCTGACCGACATATTTCTATATAGAAAGATGTCTGACCGGCATATTTCTATATAGAAAGATGTCTGACCGACATATTTCTATATAGAAAGATGTCTGACCGACATTTCTATATAGAAAGATGTCTGACCGACATATTTCTATATAGTAACATGTCTGACCGACATATTTCGTTATAGAAAGATGTCTGACCGACATATTTCTATATAGAAAGATGTCTGACCGACATTTCTATATAGAAAGATGTCTGACCGACATATTTCTACATACAAAGATGTCTGACCGACATATTTCTATATAGAAAGATGTCTGACCGACATATTTTTATATAGAAAGATGTCTGACCGACATATTTCTATATAGAAAGATGTCTGACCGACATATTTCTATATAGAAAGATGTCTGACCGACATATTTCTATATAGAAAGATGTCTGACCGACATATTTCTATATAGAAAGATGTCTGACCGACATATTTCTATATAGAAAGATGTCTGACCGACATATTTCTATATAGAAAGATGTCTGACCGACATATTTCTATATAGAAAGATGTCTGACCGACATATTTCTATATAGAAAGATGTCTGACCGACATATTTCTATATAGAAAGATGTCTGACCGACATATTTCTATATAGAAAGATGTCTGACCGACATATTTCTATATAGAAAGATGTCTGACCGACATATTTCTATATAGAAAGAAGTCTGACCGACATATTTCTATATAGAAATATGTCTGACCGACATATTTCTATAGAGAAAGATGTCTGACCGACATATTTCTATATAGAAAGATGTCTGACCGACATATTTCTATATAGAAAGATGTCTGACCGACATTTTTCTATACAGAAAGATGTCTGACCGACATTTTTCTATACAGAAAGATGTCTGGCCGACATTTTTCTATACAGAAAGATGTCTGACCGACATTTTTCTATACAGAAAGATGTCTGACCGACATTTTTCTATACAGAAAGATGTCTGACCGACATTTTTCTATACAGAAAGATGTCTGACCGACATTTTTCTATACAGAAAGATGTCTGACCGACATTTTTCTATACAGAAACATGTCTGACCGACATTTTTCTATACAGAAAGATGTCTGACCGACATTTTTCTACACAGAAAGATGTCTGACCGACATATTTCTATATAGAAAGAAGTCTGACCGACATATTTCTATATAGAAATATGTCTGACCGACATATTTCTATAGAGAAAGATGTCTGACCGACATATTTCTATATAGAAAGATGTCTGACCGACATATTTCTATATAGAAAGATGTCTGACCGACATATTTCTATATAGAAAGATGTCTGACCGGCATATTTCTATATAGAAAGATGTCTGACCGACATATTTCTATATAGAAAGATGTCTGACCGACATTTCTATATAGAAAGATGTCTGACCGACATATTTCTATATAGTAACATGTCTGACCGACATATTTCGTTATAGAAAGATGTCTGACCGACATATTTCTATATAGAAAGATGTCTGACCGACATTTCTATATAGAAAGATGTCTGACCGACATATTTCTACATACAAAGATGTCTGACCGACATATTTCTATATAGAAAGATGTCTGACCGACATATTTTTATATAGAAAGATGTCTGACCGACATATTTCTATATAGAAAGATGTCTGACCGACATATTTCTATATAGAAAGATGTCTGACCGACATATTTCTATATAGAAAGATGTCTGACCGACATATTTCTATATAGAAAGATGTCTGACCGACATATTTCTATATAGAAAGATGTCTGACCGACATATTTCTATATAGAAAGATGTCTGACCGACATATTTCTATATAGAAAGATGTCTGACCGACATATTTCTATATAGAAAGATGTCTGACCGACATATTTCTATATAGAAAGATGTCTGACCGACATATTTCTATATAGAAAGATGTCTGACCGACATATTTCTATATAGAAAGATGTCTGACCAACATATTTCTATATAGAAAGATGTCTGACCGACATATTTCTATTTAGAAAGATGTCTGACCGACATATTTCTATATAGAAAGATGTCTGACCGACATATTTCTATATAGAAAGATGTCTGACCGACATATTTCTATATAGAAAGATGTCTGACCGACATATTTCTATATAGAAAGATGTCTGACCGACATATTTCTATATAGAAAGATGTCTGACCGACATATTTCTATATAGAAAGATGTCTGACCGACATATTTCTATATAGAAAGATGTCTGACCGACATATTTCTATATAGAAAGATGTCTGACCGACATATTTCTATATAGAAAGATGTCTGACCGACATATTTCTATATAGAAAGATGTCTGACCGACATATTTCTGTATAGAAAGATGTCTGACCGACATATTTCTATATAGAAAGATGTCTGACCGACATATTTCTATATAGAAAGATATCTGACCGACATATTTCTATATAGAAAGATGTCTGACCGACATATTTCTATATAGAAAGATGTCTGACCGACATATTTCTATATAGAAAGATGTCTGACCGACATATTTCTATATAGAAAGATGTCTGACCGACATATTTCTATATAGAAAGACGTCTGATTGACATATTTCTATATAGAAAGATGTCTGATTGACATATTTCTATATAGAAAGATGTCTGACCGACGTATTTCTATATAGAAAGATGTCTGACCGACATTTTTTTATATGGAAAGATGTCTGACCGAAAGTTTTTATATAGAAAGATGTCTGGCCGATATTTTTCTATGTAGAAAGATATCTGACTGACATTTTTTATATAGAAATGTATCCGAACAATGAGCGAATTATATATTTCTCTATGGATATTTTTCTATGTAGAAATATATCTGACTGACATTTTTTATATAGAAATGTATCCGAACAATGGGCGAATTATGAATTTCTCTATGGAAACATATTTCCTTTAATATATTTTGTTAAATGTTCAAGAAGAAAGAAAGCATTCTTTGAACAGAAATGAAATATAACAATTCCTTTTGTGAGTCGTAAATGTTCCCATATGTTGGGTGTTCACTCCCTTCTGTTATTTTTTACTTGTCAAATATTTTTGTCTTTAATTTCACTTTTACTCCTGTGAAGTTTTTAATACATTTCTTTTCCTTTCAATGATTGACAAATTGTCCAAATATCTCCGGTAGCTTTTTTTCACTGACATTGTAACAAATATAAATGCGATTGTGTGTCTACATATTTGAAATCATTTATTTGAAATATTTCGCCATTGAAAGCATGAAAAATCAACATCAAATGTTTCCGCTTCAGTGACACATACATCATTATAAGAAAACATGAAAAAAAATAAATAAAAATATGGCAGGGGAGAAGGGTTTGCAGGAGCATATGAAACATTGTATCGAGTACGGACGGGTACATTTTTCTTGCATTATGAATTTGTTAAGCTGTCTTAAGTCCTTGAAGGATAATTTCAAACACAAAAAAGTTTACTCTTTAGTTATTGTACTTTTATGATGTATTTCGTTTTTGTCATATTTTTTCATAGATTTCTCTTCTTGCTTGTATGAACGAAAAACTTATTTTGTAAGTAATAGATTTATGAATAAAGTAGATAAATGAAATTAATGTGCAAGTTTAACTGTCAAAAGAAATTTATTCTGTTTGAGGAGGAAGCAAAAGTTAAAGATGGTTTGTTAGTTTAAGATTTGAAAGGGATATTGTTTTTGGTAATGGATAAAAACAGCTGGTTTTGTTTATGTGATTCATAAATAAGCAGGGTATATTATAACATTAAATAAGTAGATAAATCTAATAGGTTCTCTAAAGAATTTCATTAGCCAACAAGTTGTGCTAAAAAATTTTCACACAGAGAAAGTTTTTTGGAAGGATTTCTATACGACAGAAGACGATATAGAGTAAATGTCTATATAGAAAAATATCTGTGAGACAAACTTCTTTACAGAACATCTGTCAGATAAATGTTTATGCAGAAAAATTTCCTTCATACAAACTCCTACATAAAAATTTACTATCCCCAGTACAAACATATTGGAAATTATTCTTAAGGAAATACTTTTTTAACTGTTTACAAACTATAATTTATGAACAATTACGTAATTTCGACTTCTCAGGATGTTTTGATTAAAAACAGCTAGATAATTACTAACAAAGTTACTTTACTTTTACACTTTTCTCTGCCAAAGACATTTGCACACTTAGCTATTCTCAAGATAATTTATGTATATTTGGGTTCAGCCCCACGTTGGGCGCCATTGTGTAAATATTAGAAATCGCACAAGGTATAACGCAATATTTTTAATTTGACAACACACGGTTTGCTTATGTTAAAAAAAAAACAATAAAAACATTAACCACTTGCAGAGTAAATTTAAAAAGAACTTAAATGAATGACTTTAATTTATAACTTAAATTTTTAAAAACATTGTGACTATAATAAAAAAAGTGAAGTTAGAAATCAGTTTTGTTTACTTAAAGATTGAACAGATTGTTGAAACAATTCTTATTTGAAGTTTTGTTTTAAGACTTTTTTTCTTTAACTTCATTTATTCGATAGTTTGCAAAATCCCACAAAAAAACCACAACATAATACGTACTTTATCTGTTACCTCACACCTCCCATACAAAAAGAAGTCTACAAAAAGAAGACGATAATAAAAACAAACAAATAAACAGAGAAACCATTACCATTCCAACCTATGAAATACAAAACAAATAGTACTTCAATTAGTCTAATTACAAAGTATGATTTCAAATCTATTCAAACAACATCCAACCCACAAGAAGGTATGAAACTACGACAATCTCTTCTCGTCCTCTCATGGAATCAGTAACCAAAGACAGTTTTCTTTTGTTGGAGGATGGCGAGCAGTTGCTGAGCCTGTACGACTATACGAAAAACTTTCAAGTTGAAAACAAAAGGAACAACATTTTTCAATTTCCACATAAATAATGTAGAGACGATGTATGAAAACAACAACTCAACAATGCACACACGTAGCCATGTTTAATGTTAAGATGTGTTCGAGTGTGTTTAGTAGTTTTTCAAAATGTCTGTCCCCCATTTGAAAATGATACGATAAAAAATATTGTCTCTTTGTATAAGACTCCACTTTCTTCAGCTCCTCTTTTTTGTGTGTTTCATACGAGAATAAAAAGTGAATTGGAAAAAATAAGACAGGAGTTTTAAGGATAATATCTCCGTAAATAAAACTAAAAAGGGATTATATGAAAATGTTCTACTTTAACACTTTAAAATCTATATTTATTTTTTTTCAAATGGAGTTATTTCTTTAATATAAGCAAAATTTCAAATTCAATTTTCTCAAGCGTCTACTGTTGCCCCCACCCCCTCCCTTTTTTAAGTTTTTTTTCCTAAAGTATTCTTTAAAAATTTCTATTTTGCCATTTAAGTATTTCATACACAAGGATCTCGTACATCCTGTTTGTTTGAACAATAAAATCTATAGAAAGGAAGAACCAAAAACAAAAATACAATAACACATCGAGGAACATACATTAAAAATGTCTACCGAGTGCCAAAGGTTAAAAGTGTGCAAATATTTGATAGAGAGAACAAATCTTTGAAAGTTTTTTTTTCTCTCGCTTTTTTCACTTTTGTTCCTTTTTGGGAATTTTAAAAACAAAAAATTTCTTGATAAAAAGACATATAGGAAAAACCAAGTGAAAAAAGTAGGATTATTTTTCTCCTAACACTTAAATTTAAAATTTTTTTCCAATGAAATTTGAACAACTTTCATAAGGAGGCCAGGACGAACTACTTGAACAAGGAGATCTCTAAAAGACAAACATTCAGTATGTTGTACATGACTTTTGAATTTAAAATCGACTTAGATGAAATTGTTTTTGTGTGTGGGTGTGTGTGTTAGAACACATATTTTTCATTTCCTTCATGCTTTGAAAACTTTCTACCTCCTACAGGCAAAAATTTCTAAAAATAATTTATATTAAAGTGAAAGCATTTTTGGGTAAAGATGTCTACAACAATTTGTTAATGTTTAAATGGTGTTCTTTTTATTAATAGGCTTCTAAAATAAATGAAATTGAGACTTGAAAGGTGAATAGGAAAAAACTTAATTTATTGTCTTTTCGTCACAGGCATGGAAGTGGATGTAAATGAAGAAGAGCACTTCCGGTTAAACTATCAAATTTCACAAGATCTTGTTGAGGGAGTTTATTACCATCTTTTGCAAGTTTCATAAGAATTTTTTGTAAAGAAATAACAACCCGCTTCTATTATCGATACAAGTTTCATGAGAGAACAGCTAAAAGTTTTCTAAGGCCTTCGCTTGTTAATTAAATTCCCTGACTTGACTGCAAATAAAATTGACATTTGTTTATCCCCAGCAAAAAATTTGCTTACTGGTAGGCAAATAGAAAAAGTATATGAGGATTTAAGGCGTAACTACTTACAATGTGACTCGATAACTAATTATTTTTATTTCAGAATTCCAAAAAATAAGGGGCACCCCTTACAATTGTACTTACATTGTCACAGCAATTAACTAGTTATTATTTGGCTTACATGAAGCTAAAAAATAAGTAGTCAAATAAACAAATTAAAATAAAAAAAAAATTGTATACACATTATATTTTATGTATATATTTTTACCATTTTTTTTTTGCCCACCTGGGATACGACCTATGCTCGTTCAGATTTGAACACAACTACCTTACCCACTCAGCGATATGGTCTTAAACTGTGAAAGTGTTGAACAAAGTTTTTTAAAAGATTGAAAATAATGAAGATACTTTTTTGGAAAAAAAATAAGCCTTTGTTTCAGGTCAATTTCAAAATTTTGACTTTTTAGCCTGTTTCCGACTTCAAGAATGCAGATATTAAAACATTTTTTCTCCAGTTTTACTTAAAATCCTGCCAATAATTGAATGCTGGTTTTAATTTAAAATCCAACTGTAATCTAAAAAGTTATAGGCGAAAAACTAAAAAAAAGTCAAGACGAAAAACATATTTTTTTCTTTAAAGTCAAATATCTTCTAAGCTATGCGATACATTATTTCTCTGTATTTTTGAGCTTAACTCACGGTTTAAAATTTTAAAATCGGATAACTTGAAGAAAAAAGTTTTTTTGAGTCCCAGGTAGTCAACTTTGGCCCACTGTAACTCTTCTTGTGCTTAAACCCGAAGGACAGCGAGACACGAGCTATGAAGCCAGACTCCTCCTCTACAGATATTCGAACTGTCAGCTAAATCCAATCAGCGGCTTAATAGTTCTAGACTTTTTACCATTTATTTTGCAGAAGTCGCTAATGTGAATTGGTACTCGGCGTAGGAAATCTTGTAATCCTTACATTTAAGGCATAAGATGTGTTCTGAACTTTTATGTAAAACATTATGATAAATATTTTTGTGGAACATATTAACCCTCTAACTCTCTGTTGTATGGGTCTTTTTATACCTTTCTTAAAAAAGAGTAAAAAACTCCACTTCAGCTCTGAAATGTTCTACAAAAAATATATTCCGCAAAATTCTACTCTAGGTCTTCAAAGATACCCAAGCTGCAGACTCAACTTGAAGGCCAGAAATTATTAAAAACATAAAATGTGTTCAAGGGTTAATGTCGTCCTTATTCACTCACAATTAGTACTTGGCACACGAAATATATTTTAAGCCTTACGTTTAAGGTATAAGATGTTTACAGCACTTTTATGTAAAACACCACGAGGAACACTTTTGTAGAATATATTAACCCTCTAACTCTTTATGGTATGGGTCTTTTTGTCCCTTTCTTACAAGAGGAGCAAGAAACTCCCCTTAAGCAGCAATATAGCGGGTTGAAATGTTCTACTAAAATATTTGCCATAAAATTCTACTATACGTTTTTTAAGACACCTAAACGCCAGACTTAGCTTGAACGCCAGAAATCATAAAAAACTTAAAATGTATTTAGGGGATAATTTCGTATTTATTCGCAATTAGTACTCGTTGTAGGGAATCATGTAAGCCTTACGTTTTAGGTATAAGATGTGTTTACAAGTTTTATGTAAAACACCACGATAAATATTTTTCTGAAATATTTTGACCCTCTAACTCTTCGTTGGATAGGGCTTTTTGTCCCTTTCTTAAACAAAAGGGCAAATTACTCCCCTTTTGTGAAGATATAGCGGAACGAAATATTCTACAAAATATTCGCCATAAAACTCTACTACAGGTATTCAAAGACACTTAACCCTCTGCGACTGACGTGACTTCATTATCACAATTCCACTGACGTGGTAGTACACTAGACACTATTTCGACTGCTTGTATTTTCCAAGTTCCGTTTCTCAATCCACTGAAACTATTTTTGATTTTAGTTTAATGTAGTAGAGTGTTTCCACGAAAACGGTCCTATGCAAGGAAAAAATAATTTCCTTAGTTTTAATAAAAATCTCTCAATTGATGTGTTTTTAGAACATGACAATTATAGAATAAATAAAAAAATACATTATTTAACATTTTATAAGCAATTTGAGGCACTTTTAAATTATAATCCAGAAGACATTTTGCTCTCCCTCTTTATATGATTGATATTTATTTCAGATTTTCTTTTCTTTCCTTTCTCATTTATAATAATAAAAACCCTTATCTCTGAAAAGAATATACTTTTTTCGCTTTTTATTGAACTTTAAAAAATACTCAGCCAGAGTATTCTGCATTCTATAATAGAACGGATAGCAAATAATTTAATGTGTTATTATTTTCTTATGATTTATTTTTAAATTATTTATATTAATGATATCAATAAAAAGTTTTATTTCTTCGAATTTTTAAAATTTTCGTATTAGGTCACACCCGTCGGTCACACCCGTCACATTTTAACAATAGTTTTTTTTGTTAAGAAACCAGATTTTTTTGTCAAACATTAATAGCGTAATACAGCTAAAAACACTTTGAACAGACAGCTATACCAAAATAATTGTGTACGTTATAGTAAAAATTTTACAGAATTTATGCTGAGTCATAATTCTTTAAAATTAAGATTTGTAAGTTCACACCCGACACAGCTTTCTGACGACCATTCTGAGCAGGATTCGTGTTCTTTCGGTGTCTACCCGTTATTCAACGACTTTAAGCTTAATGGCCTTGCGAGTCGCAACCTTTTTTCTAGTAAAAAATTTTATATTCTTTATTTATAACAAAAATATATGTAAAGTGGTCACACCCGCCTAAATGGAATTACTCAGTAGTTTCTTATCTATTGTAATTTTTTGTTGAAAACAAAACGACAAATCTTACTAAAATCAAAATTATTGCCATGACATAAATTACTCTTAAAAAACTCACGTCCATACAAAAATACGTCATATATTATTTTTTTTTGGTAAAAAGTTTAACATTAATTTCAATCTAGAAAGAAAATATATAATATCAATGGTTTAATAAAAAGTTACAACCTATATTGTCAGGTCTACCTCAATACTGACGTGGTAGACTTGTAGACACTTGTATGCTCACATCAACGCGTGCGCTCGTTTCAATTGCTTTCGACACAGTAATATACGCATAAGAATTTATTGAAAATACAAGAATCGATATTTGTATAATTATGGCGTAAAACAATGTTTTCTGTTTACTGGTGTCTGCTAGACTATGACGTCAGTCGCAGAGGGTTACTCTAGCTCCAAACTCAATTTGAACACCAGAAATCATTCAAAACTTAAAATATGTTTAAGGGTTAATTTCGTACTTATTCATAACTGAAACTCGGCATAGGAAATCTTATAAGCATTGCGTTTAAGGTATAAGATGTGTTCAGCACTTTTTATGTACAACACTTCGAGGAACATTTTAGCCCTCTAACTCTTCGTTGCATGGGTCTTGTTGTGCTTTTCTTGAAAATGAGCAAAAACTCCGCTTTAGTGGCGATACTGCGGCCAGAAATGTTATACAAAAATATTCATTTTGGTATTTTGCATAAATTTAAGTTAACTAATTTCACAACGTTCATGCCAGAACATAACAACGTTGCTTTCGAAAGGCGGAACACTTCCTCGCCAAATGCACCTAAAAATAAAAAATATGCGCAAAAATATGCATTTACCTACGAACAAGGTACCATAACTAAAGTAATATGAAAATAATTTTTGTTTAATTTTTAGAGAAAAAAGCATAAAACAAACATAATTGGGTCTATTATTCAATGCAACTGAACTTTAGTTGCGCTGTCAGTCGGCAATTGAAAATTAATGGTTGCCAGAAATGAACGAAACAGCAACTGAAATTGGTAGCTCCCAGTTGCCAGTTGTCAGCATTAGTATTAGTTTCAGTAACTGGCAACCCAACTGAGGATCGGTTGCCATCCATAATCGGCATATTAATATCTTTTTCAAAAATTAAAAAAAAATTTATAACTCCAAAAATATGAATTTATTGCCAAAATATGCGAAAATATGCACTTACCAACAAAATATGCAACTACAAATCGATGCCAAACTACTTAATACTTGATGATCCATATAGATAATTAGTCAATACCTCCTTATCTATCACCACAAAAAACATGCATATGCATGAATTTCCGAGCCCTGATTATTATTTTAACTTTCAGGAAAATGTCTGCTCCAGAAAAGTTTTCAAAGTATGTATAATATTTTTTTAAAATTTAATTGCAGCTTAAACAATTTGCTTCGAATATAGAAATAATGCTATTGGACAAAAAAAATTTTTTTTTGTTTGTGTTTTTTTTAAGAAAAGTTGAGTTTTGCCCTCTCAGGGTCCCATATGCAACAATTTTTCAATAATACACTTTATTATTTATTTCTATTGAAATAAAATGTCTGTATAAAAAAGAAATACAAATTAGTTGGGAGGCTTTTAAAAGTTTTAATATTTATAATATGATTTTTGTTAAAATTTATTTATTTGTGACCGTCTTTACAGCAAAAACGGCATAAAATAGACCAAAACGCATAATAGTATTTTTTTCGATAACCTTTTTTTTGTAGTATTTGGTTGCGGTTATAAATTCCGTTTCCGTGTTGACATTTATTTTGATTTATGGCAACACTTACAATAAAACACTGGCAAATGAACAGAAAAGAAGAAAAAAAACAAAACGAATGGTCCATTACAGGAAACTCGCACAGACATCAACTCTCTCACTACCAACAAAACAAACACATGAAGGAACAAACTAAAATACCATCATGGCTGTTGTTACTGGGGAAGTGAAAAAAGGCTCTAAAAGCCAGTTCTCTTAAAAATTGCGTAGAGTTTACAAAAAAAGTCACTAAAATATTACCAAAATTTAGCAAACTGCAAACATAAGTTGTTGTTGGTGGTATCCTTTTTTTTCAAACCTCAAAAGCCAATAAATATTTGTTACAATGTGTGTTTTAGGGATAAAAACAATTTTCAAAAATTAGTTGATAAATTTATGAAAATGTTAATACTTTGGAATTGTACTCTAAACACTCCTCCTCCTTTGCAAAACTAATCAGCAAAAACTTTGACTGTAAATGGTTTTCCGTTTTTTAAAGGCATGAGAACACACACACACAAACACACACACTATAACTATACTTGTGAAAGAAGACCGAGAGGAATTAAGGAAGAGGAACATAGAGGAGTTTGTTAATAAAAGTTACAGACAACTATTTGTATTATTGTTTCATTAGTTAGTTATAGTTAAAAACAACTAGTGGTAACTATTTTTAACAAACAATAAAGACATCCACACAAATATTATTAAACACACAAGCAGACGAAGGGAACAACAAGTGTTTGAGCTAAAGTGTCCAGAGAGAACACTATGGGAAGAAATGTAGTTTCTTAGCTCAAAAATTTTTCAATAGAAAGCGGTGAATAGTAATCGAATTCTGTACTTGGAACATAAAAGTCATGCAATAAGACTGGCTGGGTACTTGTACACTTAATCTCATGAGCTTGTTAAGCACATAAATTTTCATTTAAAAAATACTTCGAAGCTATCGATAACAACAGAATTTGTTTACAACATTTTAATTTTTAATGCCAAATGTAAATTTGTTATCGATTGGTTTATATTAAAATTTATTTTAGAATTGTTATCAATTCATTATGAAAAACAAGTATTTACTTTATATCATAATTTTCCTTATAATTTATGTGAAAAAATTTCACTTGTTATCGATAATCATAAAATTGTTGTAACTATCGCTAGCCTTAAAAATTTCTTTCAGACAATTTTCATAGTTGTTGATAACAAGGAAACAAAAAAATTTAATAGTAATCGATAACCATAAAACTCTAATAACAAAAATTGTTAAGTTACCGGTTAATTATACAAGATCTGTGATAGTTACTGAAATATCATTAACAAATTTGCTATATAACTGTTTGCTATAAACATTAACTTTTTTTTCAAAATATTATTTTAGTTACGGCTAATTAAACCATAAATTTTGTGAGTTATTGAAAGTTCCATTTTTATCGATAATGAAAACAATTTGCATTGAAATGTAAAACTTTTTATAGCTTTCGAAATTTGCTTAATATAAATTTTATTGTTATCGCTGATTTAAGCTTTTTTTAAAATAATACTAAACAAAACATAAATTTTACTACAAAATAAGTTGATTTACAGAAATTTCAATAGCTATCGACATTTATAAAAAATGCACCCAATTACACTTAATTTTTCATAGCTATTTATAATAATAACATTTCTTTGAGAAGTTCTTAATAGTTATCGATAACTATAGAAATAACAAATAAGTTATCGATAACAATAAACTTTTTTTCACAATAGGTCTTTAGTTAATGCTACTTATACAAAAAATCTGTGAGTTATTGAAAGTTTAACTGTTATTGATAATGATCAAAATCTTCGTTAAAATGTAAAACTTTTTATAGCTATCGATAATAATAAAATTTATATACGAAATTTTCTCGTTATTAATAATTACAAAATTAAAGAAAATTTATATATATCAATTAAGTTATGAATTGAATATTTTTGGACTAAAAATTTATAGTTATCGATAAATAATGAGTTTTGTAAATATTAAAATTTCGTTTCCAAAAATTTTTAGTTATCGATAAGTATACAAAAAAATTTTCAGAATTTATTTAATTGTTTTGAGTAACCATAAAATTTTTCTTACAACACTAATCTTTGTTATCGATAAATATAGATTAAATTGGATATACATAATATAAGAAACTTGAATAAAAATATTAGCTTTCGATAACTACAAAAAATTTTTTTAACAAATTATTAAAATTATTGTTGACAGCAAAACTTTTTTGAGCAAATATTTCATAGTTATCGATCAAACAATCTTTAGAATTTAATTTCTCGAGAAACAATTAGAGAGCTACAAAAAATCTTCAAAATATGTACTAGTTATCGGTAAAAATAATTATGTGTATACCTAATTCCTAACCAAGAATTTTAAACAAAATTTTCGTAGTTATCGTTAACTTTTTTATATTGCATGTTTTTGGTAGTTTGTATCAAAGTTATCGATAGCTTTTTTAAATTAAATCATTGAAAGTTTGTTTCATAGTTATCGATACAATTTTTTTGGAAAGTTTGTTTCATACTTTATAGATTACTTTTTCAGAATTTTTTTTATCAGATTCGATTATTTTTTATCGGGAGTTTTGGGTTCATTAAATTTATTTTGGAGTTATCGAAAACTTTTTTACATTAAACTATATTGGAAATTTTGTTTCATTGTTATCGATGTCTCTTTTGGAATGTGTCTTTAATAGTTATCGATAACTATTTTACATAATCATTTTTAGGAAATTTTGTTTCCTAGTTATCTATAACTTTTACATAATTTGTTTTTTGAAAATTGATTTCATAGCTATCGAAAACTTTTTTTTTTACATTTAATTTAGTTTGCAAGGTTTCTTTCATTTGTTATCGCTAGCACTATTGGAATATTTCCTTTATAGTTATCGATAACTATTTTACATATTTTAGGAAATTTTATATCATATTTATCGATAAATTTTTTTATATAAAAATGTTTTAAATAAATTGTTTCATAGTTATCGATAACTTTTTTTATATAGGTTTTTTTTGATAAGTTGATTTCATAGTTATCGAACATTTTTTAACATCATAGCTTATTTTGGAAAGCTGTTTTCATAGTTGTCAATAACATGTTACGTCGAAAGTTATTATTTCGGCTTAAGTTCAATACTTGAATTAATGTTAATTTATTATTAAGAAAGTTTCTTTCACAGTTATCGATATCTGTTTAATATTATTTTTTAAACGTTTTTTCGATAACTTTAAAAAAAGTTATCGATAACTAAAAATTTTTACGATTTTAGTTTTTAATAATTATCAGACTATAATTAGAAAAATTGTGGTCTACATTTATTTGTAATTTCTACACCAACCCATTGTTTTGTTGCCCACAAATTTGTTAAATTTACTGGGCATTTAGTAAAATACATAATAATAGAATGAGAAATGAAGTCGAGAAAGGCAAAATGTGTTTAAAATTAAAAAGCCACAGAGAAACTAAAACTAAAATATTTATAAATTGCAAGTGGAACTCAGTATACAATGTCTGTACAACAATGTGTGTGTGTGTGTGTATGTATTTGCAGTTATTTAAGGACAACTCTCGTGACACATACTCATTCCCACGTGAATACAAACCATAGCACGCACTCATGCACACACACGCACACACACAATTCGTTTTGACCACAAACCCATTTTCAGGAAAAATATAGTAACAACATGAGCCAACTGAAACAACAACAATAACAACAATTATTTAAATTACAATGTTTCATTTTATTGTTTTTGCTATAAAACCGCATATTTTATTTTTATTGCAGTGTGAGTGAGAATTTAAATGGGAATGTCAGTGTTTCAAGTTATCGAATATGTGTTCGTTCGTTCGTTCGTTTGTTCATTTCATATTTATGAAAAAGTGAATATTCATTATTTTCTTATTCTTACAAATTCTTGTTGATAATTTTGTATGAATAATGTTTTCGATAAAAACTCAAAATCGTTTTAAATGATTAATATATTTGTTTTGGGTTTTAAATTAAACTTCAGTTTTTGTGCAGAAGACAGAAAAAATTCAATGTAAATGGAGATGACAAGAATACAGGACCGACCGACAGACAGACACTAGGTGAGAATTAAAAGCAATAAACTTAATTGTGCTGCCTTTTTTCATCTTCTGGTTTTGTCTTTATTGCCAACATAAATTAAAACTTTTTTACAAGAGATTTTATTGCAGGATAAATTAATAGCCTGTCTCATGTTCCACGAAGTATGGTCGAACGTTATTGTTCGCTGGAATTCTAAACGAAAAGCAACTTACATATATGCGTGACACTAACAACCTATTTTACTTATTTATTTATTTACTTGCTAGATTAACATTTAGAACGCAAGCGAGCAATAACTTTCGACATCGTGGGGCAAGCTTAATTTTGAAGAAAGTTACAAAAAGAGCCATACAACGAAGAGTTAGAGGGTTAAAATGATCCAGGAAATTATTTCTCGTGGTGTTTTGCATAAAAGTGTTGAGCACATCTTATACGTTAAACGTAAGCCTTAAAAGATTTCCTATGCCGAGTACTAATTGTGAATAAGTACGAAATTAACCCTTAAACACATTTTTAGCTTTAAACGATTTCTAGCGTTCAAGTTGCCTTCAGAAGCTTAGTGTCTTTGCAGACCTATAGTAGAATTTTATGGCAAATATTCTGTAAATCATTTCAATTCGCTAAATTGGCTCAGAAGGGAGTTTTTGCCTCTTTTTTTAAGAAAGAGACAAAAAGACTCGTACAACGAAGAGTTAGAGGGTTCAAATGTTCAACAAAAATGTTTCGCGTGGTGTTTTACATAAAATTGCTGAACATATCGTATAACCTAAACGCAAGGCTTACAAGATTTTCTATGCCGAGTGCAAATTGTGAATAAGTGAGATATTAACCCTTAAACACATTTTAAGTTTTAAATGATTTCTGGCGTTCAAGTTGACTTTGGAGCTTTGGTGTCTTTGAAGACCTATAGTAGAATTTTATGGCAAATATTTTTGTAAAAGATTTCAACCCGCTAAATTGTCAGAGAACGGACGTTTTTGACATTTTTTAAAGAAAGGGAAAAAAAGACCCATACAACGAACAGGTAGAGGGTTGAAATGTTCCACAAAAATATATCTCGTAGTGTTTTACGTAAAAGTGCGGAACACATCTTATACTTTAAACGTAAGACTTACAAGATTTCCCATACGGAGTACTAATTGTGAATAAGTTCTAAATTAACCATTAAACACATTTTAGGTTTTAAATAATTTTTGGCGTTCAAGTTGACTTTGGTTTTCTAGTGTCTTTGAAGATCTGTAATAGTTTTAATGCAAATATTTTTGTAGAACATATCTACCCGGTATATCACCGTTGAAGAGGAGTTTTTTGCCCCATTGTGAAGAAAGGTACAAAAAGACCCATACAACGAAGAGTTAGAGGGTTAAAATGTTTCATAAAATTATTTCTGGAGGTGTTTTACATAAAAGCGGTGAACATATCTAACTATAACTTAAACGGTCGGCTTACAAGATTTTCATATCGAATACTAATTGTGAATAAGTACTAAATTAACCATTAAACACATTTTAGGTTTCAATAATTTTTGGCGTTCAAGTTGACTTTGGAATTTTAGTGTCTTTGAAGATCTACAATAGAGTTTTATGGCAAATATTTTTGTAAGGCAGTTCAGCCCGCTATATCGCCTTTGAAAGTAAGTTTGTTTGACTCTTTTAAAGAAAGGGACAAAAAGACCCATAACACGAAGACTTACTGCCAGTTTTTGTAAATAAAATAAAAATTTTCGTTAGGGAATTTATATTGAAACAACAATAAAAAAACTCAAATTTGTTTTTGTTTTCAATTCAAAGTCCCTAACGAAAATTTTAATTTTATTTACAAAAACTGGCAGTTAGAGGGTTAAAATGTTCCACAAATATGTTTCTCGTGGTGTTTTGCATAAAAGTGCTGAACATATCTTATATCTTAAAAGAAAGGCTTACAAGATTTGCTGTGCAAAAGGGTAAGGGGAGGACTTTTAATTCCTCCTAAAATGAAACACAGATGCAAACCTTCAAAACGCCCGCCGATAGATGCCTACATTTTTTTGTTATGCCCTCTGCCAGAATCAGTCGTTGGAACCATGTTACATAGTGTAATTTACAGACCACAATATGTTCTTTTCAAATTATAACTAATTTGTCTTGTTTTAAAAGTCTGCGGTTCGAGTTATAAAAACTCTTTGTAAAAGTCCTTTTAAATTTTTTTTTACAATAAAGGACTTTCTTCCATATGAATAAACAAACAAAAAGCTATTTTAATTTTTTACTGGTAACATGTTTTTAAAGTACTTTCTCTAGTTTTTGTTGTTCAAGTGTTAACAAAAAAGACTTGAAACTTTTTTAATTTTAGCTTTTGGAAAAACTCAAACAGGACAAGAACAAAACAGGGAAAAACTAAATAAAATTTTCATCATAAATGAAATGGAATGGAATATTACATTTTAGTTGTAAAATTTTCTCATATGAAAAGAATATTTAGAAAAAAGTGTCAACATTTGTAGGAGAAAAAGGGTATAATTTTTGCTCAACTAAATTAGAAAAGTTTCCGTATTTTTTCCCCCTGAAAATAGTAAACATTTTTTAAATTCTAGCTTAAAATGAGTAAATTTGTAGTGCAGTCCTTTTAAGTATTAAAATATTAACATAAAAAAATACTAGCAATAACGAAGGGAGTAAAAAAATTGTAATAATAAAACTAAACACATAAAAAAAGTTATCATTTGTATAAAATGTCTGTATGTCTTTCTGTCTGGTTGTCGGTAGATATCGACTGTCTTCTTCTGCTGTGCTTAGGATGAGGAGTAAGATCCAAAAGAAATTGTTACAAATTGTTTGTGTGGTTAGACTGAAGGTAAGACTGAAGTACTGAGATTACCAGTTAATGATCAACTGCTTAACTTGTGCATTAGTAGCTGCTTTTATGATAATTGCAGGGAGTGTGCTCGATGTTTTGGTATCTCTCCACTTCTTCGTTGGATTTAGTTCTAAACCGAACCGAAATAGTTGAAGAAAGCGATGTGAACTTGGTGCTTTTAGCACTGTTTTTAGTGCTTCATAATTTTTATTTTTAGTGCTTTTTACATTTTTTTCGGTGGCACCAAATCATAATTTAAAATAAGAGAAATGGACTGCTCAAACATAACACTTTTTTTAAGTACAAACTTAAAATAAGTTTAGCTCTTCCAACTAGTTCCAACTAGGGAGGTAAGACCGACCAATTCCGGTGCAAGTAAAGGTTTTTGTGAAATGGCGCTCAACGTGGGGCCCGAATTAAATTTTTCGTGCAAAGTTGACTGACCAAAATAATAATATTTAGAGCGAAGCATGAATGTTTAGGAAGTACGTGTGGTCCGCTCAATAAGGGAGATGCGAAACTATCCCTGACAGGGATGCCAACTTAGCCCTTTTCGGGCTAGATTTAGCCTTAAGATTTACTTGGACCTAAGGGGTAAATATTGAGGAGACACGTGACCACAAACTATCTCTTTTATTGGTTTTTGATACAGCCCACTTACCTTCACGGAATAAGCTGCTAACAAGGAAACGAATATCTCGAAGAAAAATAATGGGATCTAATGGGTAAACAATCATGGTTTTTGAACAATACATGTGGCGACACCTTTATTATCCAAGTACTGAAGCGTTATATAAAGTCCGAATTCCAGTAGAGTGGTCAGTTCCACAATGAGGAAGTTTATTTTTACCAGGTATAAGTTCAGAGCAAAACTATTTAAACTCTAACTCCGTAGGAAGTATTCTTGCAAAGCTGAAATTTAAAGAAGGACACCACCAGAAGTGGAGCCTGATGCTTAATTTGATTTAACACGGGAAAACTGGACAGCTCCGAGCATAAGCTTGTAAGACAGATTGATAGCTCTTTCTCGAATCTATGGGTGGTAGTGCGTGACCGTTCTTAGTACATGGAGTTGTTTGTCTAGTTAATTGCTTGAACTCCAAAGCTTGCAAGATGCAACTGGTATTATACTATTTTATACGATCACACTCCTTAGTACACAATAATAAACTAAGAACTGGTTTATATGCCTCTTGTCTTGCATCTTAAAGTATGAATCACCTGGTTTTAAAGGTCTTTGCCTGCCATTGTGTATTTAAGAATTCGTAACTTTATGTGAAGAATAAAAGAAGTATTTTGTGGTTTTAGCACTTGTAGCAACAACAAAATAAATAAAAACTTTAAAAACAAAATAAACAAATGAAACTAACACTAACAATCCCATCTCTGTTAAGGTAGCCAAGCATCCATCCATCCGTCCGTACAGCTAGCCAGTCATCCATTCAAACAAACAACCAACAAACATTTATTACTTTGTAGCCAAATATACAGAGAACACACAAACAAGAACAAACAAAAAAATATGTTTTAGTTTTCTTATTCACATTTTGCTCTTTCTGTATTATTTGCTCTGGTAACATGACCAAAAGGGAAGCAGGAGTTCGAGGTTGTGAAAAAGAAGCAGTATTTGAAAATCCAGTTTGTTTTAGCAGACTAAAACCAAAACAAAATATTTTCGAAAAATAAAAACATACACTAGATGAAAACAAAAAAAAAAAAGAACTATATGAAAAATAAGCTCCATTAAGGAGTACAAACATATTCACAGTAACAGCTCTAAATAACAATAACAATAATTATACCCCAATAGCTCTGGCGACGGACCCCTAACTGTTTACTTAAATAGTCATTTATGAAACTACCAGTTCAATAACAATTATGTTTGCTATAGCTTGAATTCCTTTAACATCTGCATTTGCAATATGAAATTAATAGATTCTATGAAGGCTACTATTAGGATGGTACATACATACAGACGTAACCCAGAAGAGGTCAATAGGCTATCCAATTAATTGCGCTTTCCAAATACCAGATTGGACCGTCAAGAGAGTTGTTCTCTCTTATAAATCGCTTTTCTAGTGAAGACAGTGGCTAAAAGTATATATCTCTCTACACTGGACAAGGAATAAAGACGCAACTACTGATGCAATTAGATCAACTCCTTAGTCCACTTTAGAGACAATGCTTCGCTTAACGTCTCCTGATGCTTACATCAAATACATATTTGCCTTGTCGGCCGTTACCGATTTAAGACCTGGTGGTATTGGACATGGCATCCTTCTACTAAACGTAAGAGGGCCAATCCTGAGGAGACGAACGGAGTATGTGGCTCTTGTCAGGAGTTTGCAAGACAAAAACTTTCTCAATTGAGATAACGAATAGAGTGGACTGAAAGGAAAACTTTATAACTCGAAATAGTACATACCGAAAATATTTATTGGTGGTTTGTA
Source organism: Panzeria rudis (assembly GCA_956483635.1). Lineage (NCBI taxonomy): Eukaryota > Metazoa > Arthropoda > Insecta > Diptera > Tachinidae > Panzeria > Panzeria rudis. Next base: position 18,201,994 of record OY101450.1, on the reverse strand, counting down.
AAGTGGACGGTGATATTGGATCACTCGCGTGCACCTGTGGCTGAGTGGTGGCTGAGGAGTGGCTAGCCAGTCAGTTTAGATTTAGTTTTTGATAGCTTAGCCTCAATACGGGTCCTTAATGAAAAGGTTGCTTGAATGGCGTTGTGCCAGGATAGTCAGGGCTCCAGAGGAACGAAATGAGACATAGAGGAGCAAGAGCAGCCTCCGTATTAGACTTCGTAGACACACAAAGAAACCTTTATATTCTATTAGCTGCGTTGGCAAATGAGTTAATTGTGTGTAGGCTTTGAAGAAGGCGGCACTCAGGTGGTTCGAAATTACCTCTTGTAGGACATCCAAGGAATTTTGGCACTGACTAAGTAAAATAGGAAGAAGGGGGCACTCAGGTGGTTCGAAATTACCTCTTGTAGGACATCCAACGAATTTTGACACTGACTAAGAAAAATAGGACGATCCAACTGCTAAGCATTGGAAAAAAGTCGCTTATACTCCTGGATGGCATCATTATGGAATATTGAACGATAGGACGCATGGCTGAACATTCTCCATGGTGGGCAATGCCAAGAGCTGCTTTGATAAAGAGTAAGAATCAGCCCAAAACCCTTGCTACTGCCCAGTTCTGCACCATATCGGGGATGTACCATTAATTGGCATGTTAGACTTTTTGATAAGCTTAGAGGTGGAACTCGAGAACCTTATGTGATTGTATAGGCTGTAAGTAGTCCCCTGGGCATCACAATGGCATTAATGACCATCGAGAGTACTACCTATTTATGTGCTGCTTAACTAACCTTTGGTTCATATTTTAGTCACTAGATTTTATCTACAATTCACCAACATGCACTGGTCAACCATCTTCGGAACGGATTTAAGGAAACATTATTGCTTTCAATCAATTTTAAGATATGTATATTACAGCACATGTACTCTTAGGATAGCTGAGGAGAGAGCCCCTCATCAGGACAGTGATAACTGACTTAGTGACAGGACGTACATGCACACTTAAAATATCATCTTACCAATATGCAAGCGCGGATCTACCATGAATTTTGAGTGTTTTTGGAACCTAAACAAATTTAAAGCAGAACAGTGTGTGCTTTTTATCCCTCTAAATCCGCTCCATTCAAAACGGTACAGATGATATATTCAGACTGTGCCTGCTTACGCTAGCCGTTGTATTCAAACGCCAGAGAGGGTGCTGTTGGCTGAGTAGTTGCGCGTTTGACTAGAAACTCTGAGGTCTTGAGTTCAAGACTAGTTTCAGGCAAAGCCAACAACATCATGAATTTTTATCATGTCCATTGGTGTGTTATTGTGCTGGTTGTTGTTGGACTGTTATAGTGATGAAGGCATAGCACTGATCACTTTGGCAGTACCGGCGGCGAGTACAACATATCCTAATGCACTTCACAGCACCCTCCTTCGTCGGTATTGTAGCAGAACCGTCGGTGAAGTAAAAAACGTAATAAAATGGCTACAAAGATTAAACATCTCGATGCCTCTACTTGACACCAGAGGGGCTTGCAACACTGCTCTACAAGAAAAAAACGCGCAATAGCAGGGTTGCAAATAAATTAAGCTTTCTATCTCTCTCTCCCACGTCACCACCTGTTCTCTCTACTCTATCCCTTTCCCAAAGAAGGTAATACATTAATTAATTAACTGGTAGGCATTAATTGCCTGATTACGTTACTTCTCTTTAAAAAAAAATATTACATCATTAGACTTAAGAGTCTAAAGCTTGTACAATTTTTAGCCAGAAGGAATTGGACATGAGACAATATTTCGAGTGTCAAGGGTAAAATTAACGTTGGTTACACGTAGTTGTGTTAACGTCGCTGTTAAAGAACAACAGTATTGGTGAAACCTAAAAGCCTTCAGTGTTTATCTTTAAAGAAGCTAAGTAAAAAATTTTTATATCTTATTGGAATTTTTAGTGTACAAAAAAAAAACAGTGATGTGAAAATAGAAATCTGTGTGCGTAATTTATTTTTGCTTTTTAACAATTAAAAATAACCCATAAAAAATAAGCAAACATTTACAATGTGAAACATAACAATCAGCCGTGATTCCGTAGTTGTCATTTCGAAAAAGTACATTTTTGGTGCTTTAGATTCCGTTTATTTTGTATATCGTCTTTACAATGCTAAAGTTTTTATACCTTCATGCGTTTGTTTACCGTCGGCGAAGTAAAAGAACTAAAAAAATGGTTACACAGCTTAAACAACTCAGTGCCTCTACTTGACACCAGAGGGGCTTGCAACACTGCTCTACAAAAAAAAATGCGCAATACAATTGTTTTAAATGCAAAGCTCACATTGAGCTTTTTATTAATATGAAAACCTCATGACTAAATATTTATTTGATGCTCCTAAAAGTATGCATGTTTTTTAGTATTTACTGCAAATGAATTAAGTAGAAAAGTGTTTTTCAATTCCACTTTAAAATTTAAAAGTGGTTTGATTACAAAGAAAATTTTCGTTTTTCGTTTTCTGAAGAAGCAACTTACGGAATTGAATCCACTTCCGATCGGAATGGTATTCTGTGATATGACTGAATATTCCGAGTGTCAAGTGAAAAGTTAACGTCAGTTAAACGTAGTTGTGCGAACGTCGCTGTTAAAGAACAGTATTGGTGAAACCTAAAAGCTTTCAGTGTTTATCTTTAAAGAAGCTAAGTAAAAAAATTGTTGTTATATCTTACTGGCATTTTTAGTGTACAAAAAAAAACAGTGATGTGAAAATAGAAATTTGTGTGCGTAATCTATTTTTGTTTTTTTTTTAGCAATTAAAAATAACCCATAAAAAATAAAGAATCATCTAAAATGTGAAACATAATAATATTATTGGAAATATATTTTGTTTTAAAAATTAGAGTATTATAATGTAATAAAATATGTTACCAAATATGTTAAGGGACCTATTTCATATTATGTTTTGGACGGAGGAGGATGGCTTTCATGGCTCCCTAACTGCCATTTAATAAAAAAATATAATCAATTTTATTCAAAGGTTGAATTTTTAATAAAATTAGTTTTCTTTTTAAAGCAAATAACAATTTTTAGTTATTTTGCCCATGCCTTATATTTATATACATATGTACAAGTGGTTCGTTCGTTTGCTCGTTCATTCGATCTATCAGTCTACTGCTGATATTTTGGTATGTCTGAAGGTATGATTTATAAATGATGAAACTTTACTTGAAGAAAAAAAAAATATTGAGAAGAAAAAAATAAGAAAACAAAAGTTTTTTTCCTCCTTTTCATTATTATTATTATTGTTGTTGTTGTTGTTGTGTTACCTGTATTTGAAGATGCCATTTATTGTTGTTGTTATTGCTGCTGTCTGTCGGTTCTTTGGTTGTTCGTTTGGCACTGCTGGCTGCTGTTATAACAAGCTGAAATACAGGTTAAGTTACTGTTGAAGGTGCTTACACCTTAACTGTGTCTATCTACTGGCTCGTCTGTCCGTCTCTTCGTTCGTCCGTCTGTCCGTCCGTCCGTCCGTCCTTTCCACTATAGTAAAGAGAGTGTGTGTATGTTACTTTGTCTGTCCTTTCATCTTTAAGTATGTTATATGTGTCCGTCCGTCCATCCATCCCTGTTTGAACGTTTGTGGCTCTGTGTGTGCTAAAGGCAAAATTTTTTCTATGTATTTTGCTTGTGTGTTCATGTGTGTGTTTCTATGTGTGCTTTTAGTGCGGTTAAGAGTGTGGCATACATCTTTTTTTTTTTTTTTTTGCTTCTTTTATCTTGACATGATATTAAGGAAAAACAGCATGTCGGTTTTTTTTCTTGTCTTTCTGTTGTCTGAAGACAAAAAAAAGGAGCAAAAAAGCAAGCATATGATATTGTGGATTTTATATTGTGTAGTAAATTACAAAATACTTAATAAAAACAAAAAAAAAAAACAAAAAAAAGATGTTACACCATATCAAAAAAAAAAAAAAATGTTGCAGATGGAGAAAATAGGTATATGTGTCGTTTTTGATAACTAATACGAAATATAGAAATATTTATAGGAAATTGCACTATTTAGAGGGCGATTATACCTAGCTCTTTTTTTTTTTTTGTAATTTCTACTATGAATACTAGTATAACCAATGGATGAAAGAATAGTCCTTATTTTAGCAGTAAATAATTGCCTATACTAGAGTTAAAAACCAACGGTAAAATACAAGTCAAAATTCCTTTAAATTTAAATATAGAACTTTCTTCTCTTTTAGTATTATGCATTTTCTACAACAACACCAACTCAAAGCAGAGAAATAATTTTATATTGTTATTCTCTTTGCAAAATCTATAAAAAACACATGCATGAGCGCGTATGTAGTATAAGCAATTTGAAATGACTATAGCTCCCAAAAAAACTGAACCGATTCTAACAAAATATAGATTGTGTGCACATCTGTTTATAAATATCTTTAAAATGATATAAGTTTTGTCAAAATCGGCTGTATAATGTGAGCGTAAAACGCATGACCAAAAAGCGTCTTAGGGGATATTCACGTAATAATGCTTTTTTCAGAGTCTTCTAAGTCTTCGTTGTATAGGCCTTTTTGATCCGTTCTTAAAAAAAGGCCAAACAACTCTCATTCAATCTGAAATTTTTTTTATTATTTCGGCTTTCTAAGTTCAATAATTGAATTAATGTAAATTCAAATTATTTTTATTAAGAGTGGAGTGCTGGAATATTCAAATCAGATTAGCAGAACGGATCAGTACTACTGATTTCGACGGCCGCTACGCTCGTCATCATCAGCGTTCTTGTTCGCTTTTACCACTTATGAAGGTGGATGCTTTTTTCAATGAAACATCAGCTATTTAACTAATTTTTGCCAGTAAATAGAATACAAGACTTATTTCCATGGTAAATTCTTGCATTTTTATTTCAACTAAATTTAGTTAGCTTTGAAATTTCACCTATCTGATTTAATCCAACACTACCACACTTATTGCTTTTCGCTTTTGATGAGTATTCTTTTTTAATACATCCACTCAAATCAATGGTGATATAGCGGACTAAAATGTTCTACCAAAATATTTCTCGTGGTGTTTTACACAAAAGTGCTGAACACATCTTATACCTTAAGCGCAAGGCTTAGGAGATTTTATATGCCGTGTACTAACTGTGAATAAGTGCAAACTTAACCCTATAACATAATTTAAATTTTTAATGATTTCTGGCGTACAAGTTGAGTCTGGAACTTTGGTGTCTTTGAAGACCACTAGCCGAATTTGATGACAAATATTGGTGTAGAACATTTCAGCTCACTATACTGCCGCTGAAGAGGAGTTTTTTTGCTACTTTTTGGAAAAAGGGACAAAAAGAAAGTTAAAAGGAAGAGTTGGAGGGTTAAAATGTTCAAAAAAATGTTTCCCGTGGTGTCTTACATAAAAGTGCTAAATTTATTTTATACCTTCAACGTAAGCCTTAAAAGATCTTCTATGCCGAGTGCTAATTATTAATAAGTACGAAATTAACCCTTAAGCACATATTTAATTAAGGATTTCTGGCGTTCATGTTGAGTCTAGACCTTGGACGTCTATGAAGACCTATAGTAGAATTTTATGGCAAATATTTTTGTAGAACATTTCTAGAACGGTTCTAGAAAAATGTTTCCCGTGGTATTTTACATAAAAGTGCTAAACTAATTTGTAAGGCTTGCAAGATTTCTTATAAGTACGAAGTTAACCTTGCAGCACCTTTTTAATTTTGAATGATTTCTGGCGTTCCAGTTGGGTCTAGCTAGAGCTTGGTTTTCTTTAAAGACCTATAGTAGAATTTTATGGCAAATATTTTTGTAGAACATTTTAGCCCACTATATCGGTGCTGAAGGAAAATGTTTTGCCCGTTTTTTTAAAAAAAGGGACGAAGACTTTTACAACGTAGAGTTAGAGGGTTCAAATGTTTCACAAAAACGTTTTCCGGTTACGGTTATAATACCAACTAAAAAATAAACAAACACTTATAAGGGCGTTGCAGCATTTTTTGAAAACTGCACGTTGTTTTGTTCTGCCGGGTGTGTTGGAATTAATCAACGTTTTATTATGCCTTAGCTCACGACCAACAACTTCTTAATAAAGTAATGAAGTTTACTCTAATATAACAACTTACTTTAGATTAAAAATAAATATAAATTGTTCTCACATAAACATTCAAATTTAGTGCCTTAGAAGGTTTCCCAATAAATATTTTTAAATATTTATTTAAAATCTTCTTGTTTGTTTTTCTAATGTGAAGAGTATAATTAAAATTTTTTGGTTTCAGTTTTTTTTTTAATTGTCCAACCAACAAAAAAAAGAACTGTCATTTAAATCTGTGTTGCATGTCACATGTGTGTAGAGAAACACTTCAAATTCCAGACAGTAGCAATATTTCTTACTTGACCTTCAATTGCCAGTTTAAATTGCCAAAATTTTTTAATAGACATTTTTAAGGTTTCTTTCTGTAATTTGTACATATTTGATTTCTCTGATTTCAAACTCAGTCTCACTCACCCTGTCGTTCTCTCCTTTTGTCTTCTACTAAAAATATATGAAATTAAAGCTGACTTTTTGAAAACCGTAACAAATCAATTTTTTTATTTGTTTTTTTTCTCTATTTTATTAAAACTGGCTGTCGTCGTTCCCCCCCAACACTCCTCCCTTAACTTCCTTTCTATTATTTAGTTGGCTGTTTGAAAAAAGACTGCTTGTTCTGTAACTTAAATATATTAGATTCTCTGTCGCTACCCCTGGGGCTTCACTACTCACTGTCAGATTGACATACAAACACTTACACATGCTGTCGCTCTATAAAAATAATTATAATGCCAATTGTTTTTCCAATAACAATTACAATTACACAAAAGGACTTTATAAGATTTTCCTGTTCGAGAACAAGAAATACAACTTCAACCCCTGAAGTTATTATAAAATCACAAGTTATTTTATTTCGTTGGTTTTTTTTCTTCTTTTCACTGAAATTTAACGCCATGAGAAGAAATTAAGGCAGGCCAAGTTAAACAGACGGACGGACAGTTTAAAAATTAAAGGGGAAGAGTAGACGATACACACATACACTCGTATGACAAGGGGGTAAGAGAATACTTAAATAATATCATTGTTGCTGATATTACGTTTTTGTGGTTTTTTTTTTTTGTAACAGACGCGTGTTAATAGACGGATGGTTGGTTGGTTGATTCGTTGCCTGTTTGGCTGTTGTATATGATGTTTATCCCCGAAATAAAAACCCAAATTTTTAGCTTCCCAAATAACCGGGGTGGGAAAATAAGTTGCAGTTAAATTTGTTTTCTGAAAGGAAACTGGCAAAACAAGAGTGTTATAAACGTTTTAATGCGAACCATTTATTTGGGTTAAACACGAATTGTAAAAGACGAAAATGTTCTCAAAAATTAGTTTTTAGGTGCTGTTTTAAACTAGACATTTCACATAAGAGAAAAGCGAATTTAAATTTCTGTTTCTCTTTCATACACTCATAGAAATTCGCCTTTGTACAAAAAAAAAAAAAAACATCGTTCTACCGCCTTATTCTGGCAGGGGGCACGAAAAACATATATACGTGTATCGGCGTTTGGAAAGTTTACATCTGGGATTCATTTCAGGGGCAGTTAAAGTTCCCCCCCTCCTTTTCTGCGAATATGTACATATTTATATAGAATCGGCATGGGAAATCTTGTTAGCCTTATTTTAAAGGTATAAGATGTGTTCAGCGTTTTTATGTAAAACACCACGAGAAACATTTTTGTGGAACATTTTAACCCTCTAACTCTTCGTTGTGTGGGTCTTTTTTGACCTTTCTTAAAAAAAGGCCGAAAAACCCCTTCAGTGGCGATGTAGCGGACTAAAATGTTCTACAAAAATATTTGGCGTAAAATTCTACTAAAAATATTCTAAGACACCGATGCTCCGGAATCTCAACTTAAACGCCAGAAATCATTAAAAACTTAAAATTGTCTAAGGGTTAATTTCGTACGTCTGCACAATCAGTACTAGGCATAGGAAATCTGGTAGTGCTTATGTTTAAGGTATAACATGTGCTCAGAAACTTTATGTAAAACTTCACGAAAAACATTTTTGTGGAACATTTTAACCCTCTAACACTTCGTTGTATGGGTCTTTTTGTCCTTTTCTTAAAAACGCGACAAAAACTCCCCTTCAGGGGCGATGTAGCGGACTAGAATGTTCTACAAAAATATGTGGCATAAAAGTTTACTATAAGTCTTCAAACACACCTAAGTTCTAGACTCAACTCGAACGCCAGAAATCTTTAAAAACTTAAAATTGTTTAAGGGTTAATTTCGTACTTCTGGACAATTAGTACTTGGCATAGGTAATCTTGTAATCCTAACGTTTAAGGGATAAAATGTGTTCAACGTTTTTATGTAAAACACCACGAGAAACATTTTTGTGGAACATTTTAACCCTCTAGTTATTCGTTGTATTGGTCTTTTTGTCCCTTTCTTAAAAAAAGGCCGAAAAACCCCTTCAGTGGCGATGTAGCGGACTAAAATGTTCTACAAAAATATTTGGAATTAAATTTTACTATAAGTCTTCAAAGATACCTAAGCTCTAGACTCAACTTGAACGACAGAAATCCTTAAAAAACTTAAAGCTGTTTAAGGGTTTATTTCGTACTTGTGCACAATTAGTACTCGGCATAGGAAACCTTGTAAGCTTTACGTATAACATGTGTTCAGCATTTTTATGTAAAACACCACGAGAAACATTTTTGTTGAGCATTTTAACCCTCTAACACTTGAATGGGTCTTTTTGTCCTTTTCTTAAAAACGTGACAAAAACTCCCCTTCAGGGGCGATGTAGCGGACTGGAATGTTCTACAAAAATGTTTGCCAACAAATTCTACTATAAGTCTTCAAAGCAGCCAAGCTCCGAAATCAACTTGAACGTTAGAAATCTTGAAAAACTTAAAATTTTAAGGGTTAATTAGTACTTATGCACAATTAGTACTTGGCATAGGTAATATTGTAATACTAACGTTTAAGGGATAAAATGTGCTCAACATTTTTATGTAAAACACCACGGAAACATTTTTGTGGAATATTTTAACCCTCTAACTTTTCGTTGTATTGGTCTTTTTGTCCCTTTCTTAAAAAAGGGATAAAAAATCCCCTTCAGTGGGGATGTAGCGGATTAAAATGCTCCAAAAAAAATTTTATCACAAAAGCCTTTAAAAAAGACACCCAAGCTGCAGACTTAACTTGAATGCCAGAAATCATTCAAAGCTAAAATGCGTTTAAGGGTTAATTTCGTACTTATTCACAATTAGCACGCGGCATACGAAATCTTGTAAGCCTTACTTTGAAGGGATAAACTATGAGCAAAGGGGGGCGGGGTGGATTGAACTGTCTCTAAAATGAGTTCCAAATGTAAACATTCCAAACGCCGATAAACGTTTGTATTTTTTTGGTGCCCTCTACCAGAATCAATCTTTAAAACCTCGTTATATATTTTGAAGAAAAAAATCATTTTGTTGTGCAGTGCTATCAGAATTGTTACATCAATGGTTTAACAAATGTCATCAATAAAGCAAAAACTGACATCATGTTGAACAAGAATTAAAATGTAATTTTAATTATCATTCCATTGATGACAGAATGTCATTGATGACATAAGGTCATCATTTTCATTGATGACAGAATGTCATCATTGTCATTGATGACAGAATTCTATCTTGTCATTGATGACATAATGTGATCATTGTCATTGATGACAAAATGTCATAATTGTCATTGATGACAGAATGTCATCATTGTCATTGATGACAGAATGCCACCTTGTCATTGATAACATAATGTGATCATTGTCATTGATGACAAAATGTCATCATTGTCATTGATGACATAATGTCATCATTGTCATTGATGACATAATGTCATCATTGTCATTGATGACATAATGTCATCATTGTCATTGATGATAATATGACCAACTAATGTAAAGGTTGAGATCGCAGTGATGACAGTAGTCATGGGGTCAAAAAGAAGTTGGTTGTCATAATACTGATGTTAAATTACATCAGTGTTATTACGGCTTTTCCATTAGTGTATAAAATAAAAGTACTTTAGTTACTTTCTTTTCATTTTTAAACAAAAATACATTTTTTAATAACACTTTCCTGTTAACAAGCTTCTCTAAAACTTATTATCAAATTCAAATCCCTCTTCGAAGCAGTCATCTAATAGTACCCCAACTCTTCAGTTTCTTTGTCAAGTACTTTCACGTTTTATTTTTTTTATATTAAATTGTCAACATTTTTCCTTATTTCCTGACATGACGCTGCTTTCCTCAATACAAGAGTATTCAAAATGTTATGTCAGCATTTTAATACTTCTGTTTTTTTTTTCTTACTTCAAGAAATACTTTCTTACAAACCCTTTTAGTGCTTTAGCACATAAATCTATTTTTCAAATGAGTCTCTTCAAAGCACCCAGCCCAAGATTATTATTTTTTTTACAATTGAGAAAAAACCAAACATATTTGTGGAGGGAGGGAAAAAATAGCAAGAATAAAGAAAAAAATTGAGACCGAGTTAAAAACTGACAAAATCATATAAAAAAAGTTAATTGTGTGTACAAGTGGGTTACAAGGGAAAAATTAAAAAAGTCAATCTTAAGTAGGTATTTTGTTCGAAAAGGGTTGTGGAGTGCTAATGTGTAAGAGTAGCATAGAGCTGGGCTCAGGGTGACAATGCTTTTCAACAATGGCATCTTAAGAAATAATTTTTAATGTGCTTTTTATGGACTAAAGAACAAAAAAGATAGAAAATCTATAACTTTTGAATACCAATAACCCTTTATAAAACATACTTCCGTATTGCTTTCGCTGCCTCTTTCTTCATTTTCTTTTTTATTTCTTGGTTTTTGTAAAAGGATCAAAACAGCGGGAGGCAGACAGACGTACATATAATTTAAATACTTTTCTTTTCTAACAAACACAAGAAGGCAAAACCGTTTTTGCTTGGCTGCAGCTAGTAATTGTTTATACTACATGTTGGATTCTCATTTCGCCTGAATTCGCTTTGGAAAATACCTGGTTTCTTTGTCAAAAAATGTACGTAAAAATATTTCAACAAAGCATTTGACAATTGAACCACATCAAAAATACAAGCAGAGAAATGTGCCAAAAATAAACAGCTGATCTGTAGAGTCCAGCTGTTATGAATTCGCCTTGGAATGAAGCTACATATTTTTTTATATTGTAAGACCTTTTCAGACAGGCCATGTTTAATTTGAAATTTTTTTAAATTCTCTTAAACTTTCTTTCGTATTTAGACACAGAATGTTTAGTTTTACAGTTTTTTTACGTTGTTGTTTTCCTTTGCTTTAACGTCAAATATAAAGTTGCAGCCAACTTTAGGTATAAACTACGAATGAATTTGAGAGTGCAAGCAGGGATGTCAGATATGGCGATTTATCGCTAAACGTGGAGATTCTTACTTAACCTTGTCTGGCGGCCAAATTTTTCATTTGGCGACATGGCGATTTTTCTGGCGATAAATAAATTTATTGGCGATTTTTTACAAAGCCTGCTTTTGGGCTCAACGTTTATGATTCAGAAAAAATACTTTGCGAAATTCAGTATTCGGCACAAATGGCCTTGCAAATGCAAAATATCGTAGCTTTCTTATGTGTAATCATGAACTTTGATGAAAAAAAAATTACAAGACATAATTTTTGGAGATTTTGTTTCTACTTTTGGCGATTATCTGCTATTTTTTAGGAGATTATTTTATAAAAATTTCTGTAAAGAAAAACTATTACAAAAAAAAATACTTTATTATAAAATATGTATTAAGAAAAACTGTATAAAATATTTTCTGGCGACTTTTGGCGATTTTTAAAATTAACTTGACGAAATGTGTCAGAAAAGATCTGACAATCCTGAGTACAAGAAAGTCTGTACTTCAACACATTCTCTTTTCCTCACTTTATATAAACTCAAGACTTTGCAAAGTGACCATTCTGTCATCCGAGTAAACAATGAGTTAAGATATGTGAAATTTTTTTACTAGGATGTATTAAAAACAAAGAACACAAAATATGTACTTATACTCTCTTCTTGACTTAACTGAGGTGGATGCCGATGACATTGCGGTGGCAGTATCCGGTAATCACCTGGATACTCTTCTCACATCGTCTGCAGCAGTAAAATGTCCATAAATTTTTTTTTCAATACTGTGAACGGTTCAAACTTATACAGAAATTTCATAAAAATTGCATGAATTTGAAGTCTACCAATTCTCTGAAGCGGAGAAATATTTTTGCTTGATTCGAAAAGTAAATGCAAGATAAATTTAGTTTAGTAATAGATGTCGTTTAATCACTATAACAGAACAAAGTGTAATACTTTGTGTATGAGTATCAATGACTACAGTACTCTCTAATCGCTTGCTCAAATAAATAATTCGATATTAAACAAACTTTGAGTGATTCTCCGCAGAATTAGTGAGCAAATTTTGGAAAGTGTAGTGGAAATTTTAAGCTCATAGAAGCTGTAAAAACTTCGAGTTTACACTACTTAAATTTATTATAAGTCGACACAATTATTGAAACCCTGAAGGAGATGTCTTCAGAGAAATAACATTAAACAGATTATTGGCTCAGGATATTAAAAATTCGGGGCAACTGAATATTGTACTGCAATTTGCTTGTACTTAACGATAAGAATCGTCCTAGAAATGTTTCAAGAAAAATAAAAAACATTACAGCAAGTTCTTAATAAATTGATTTGGAGGGCTTAAAATAAAATGTTTAACTAATTGCGATATACGTAGTCTATAGAATCGTCTACTGTGTAATAACTTTAAACTGTATTTGCTTGAAATCACTTAAAAATTTGTTTTAGAATTGCTTTTATATTAACTTTTATTAAAAAAAATGATTACATTAATAAAACAATCGAAACTTCGCCAATTTTCATTTAATAAATATTTTTAATTTAGAAAATTTACTTTTTCCCGGGAATCCCTGGAATTTGATCGTAATTTTTTCATTCCCGTTTCCCGGGAAGTGTAAAAGTCCGGTAAATCCCAAACCCTAGTAGTGACTATAGTTGTGTAGTGGATATTATATCAAATTATTTCATGAATATTTCATAAAAAACGTCACTTTTCGAAATAATACAAACGATTATACTCATGCTTTTCAGTTAAGGAGACACAACTCTACACAGAAAAAACTAAATATTTTGTATGGGAACGGACCTACAAACAAATTTGTAAATATAGGCAAAAAATATCTCAACAATTTCATTGAAAAAAAACGTGTTTTTTTTTCAGTGAACAAATTGCTTAAATCTATAAAACAGTTTGTCTAAAAATATTAACAAATTGTAAACAAAACCATTTACTAAATCAAACAAAAAGATTTACTGGACTTTCTGAAAAATATCAAACAATTAGTCTAAAAATAGTGACAAATATTAAACACAAACACAGCTTTGATTGTAGATATTGAAAAATTACCCATCAAGAGCGAGACAACCAATAAATAACAAGAGTTTGTGAGTGTTGGATTATTAATCAGAGGGAAATTTCGGCAAAACTAAAGTTGAGTCACAATAAAAATGCGGGGCTAGAATTTAAAAGAAGTCTTGTATTCTATTTGCTGGCAAAAATTAGTTAAATAGTTGATGTTTCCTTGTAAAAAGCATCCACCTTCATGTGGTAAAAGTGAACAAAAACGCTGATCAGACGGTGTAGCGGCCTATAGAAATCAGTAGTAATGATCCGTTCTGCTAATCTGATTTGAATATTCCAACACTCCACTCTAACGGCCCTTTCACAGTGTGATTAAAAGCTAACGACGACTTCAACGGCAAGTTCGACTTACAAAACTTTAACGGCAAGTCCATGTTAACTCTTAGGCCCTTTATTACAACTTGCCTGTAAAGTACGCATTTGTAAAAGTTAACCATAGCTAAAATGAGGAATACAGTGACCTGTAACTATTTTCGTTATTACAACTTCCCTGTAAAATAAAATTAATCTTATTTCAAAACATGACAATACCAGAGCAAACATCGATTACTACCTTTAGGCGTAAATTTAAAATACTTTTAATACACACAGCAAAAGAAAAAAAATGTTTATTTTTTCCTCCTAAAACTATGCTCGAATTTTTTTTTATGTTTCTTTTATTTGAATACTTTCAAAAACTATGGCAGCTCCAATAGCATAAACCTCACATTAAATTTAAAAACAAGAAGAACTTTTCTTTAGCTTATGGAAAGATTTTGCCTAAAGTCTACTTATAATAATGAAAAACGAGTTATCTGTCCGATAACATCTTACCATTAGCTATTGGCAAGTTATAATAATGGCCCTTAATCGTACATTGTGAAAAGGGCCTTTAATAAAATAATTTTAATTTACATTAATTCAATAATAATAATTATTAAACAAAATAGTTTACTTAATCAAACAAAAATATTTACTGGAGTTTTTATAATATACTGTCAAACAAAATTTTTGTCCATCATCATCAATTAAGGATTTATTAAATTTCACTTTTTTAAATGTGTTCAAGTCTGAATGTTTATCTAAAGACTAAAAAAATGAATGAGAATTAATGCAACGATATTAACAAATTGATTTATTCAAAAAACTTCTGTAAACAAACTTGGTACAATCGCATTCCTTTTGCTATCATTGTTGTTGTTATTATTTGTGTGTATGTCGTCATCGGGGTTGTTTTTTTATGACACAGTTTTTCTTGTTATTTTTGATGTTTGCGTCCTAAATAAGAGTCAAACAAAGAATTCAATGATTATGTAAAGAACATTTACTGAAAATGAAGTTAATTTTTAGACAAACTTTTGTTTGAAAATTTTTTGGTTATAACTTTTCTGTGTAAATGATGTATCACAAAACTTAACAGTGTTTTCATCAGCCCAGTAAAAAATTTTCATGTTTTTTGAAGCACTAAAGAAATAAAGCGCTTTATAATTCGCTTTAAAATATGAGCTTGTTCAGAAGCTGATTTCATAGCGTCACAACAATGCAGGTTTTGAAGCGAGAAAAGTATTTGCTTTTTACTTGTACAAAAGCTTCGTACACAAGCTATACAAAAAAGCAGATTTTATAGTGTGATCCGAAGCAGGTTTTTAAGCGAGAATGAAGAGAATGAAGTTTATTTGAGTTTCTTGGTGCCGTTTTGCAACAGTGTTTTTGATCGAGTGATTGGTACGTTGGACTTCAAGGTTCTTAGTTCGATACTAGTTGAAGCTAAAATAACAAACTGTGAGTATAAATTTGAAATAAATAAAAATAAATAAAGAAACGAATAAGAGAAATTCAAAATGGCGTTAACGACGCCAATCCACATCGAACCATTTTTTCATACATTTTCAGTTCTAGTGCTGAAAATGTTGATGATTTTCAGCGCTTCAAAAGCGCTTTTGTGAACAAAAATGTAGTACTCCAATCTGGGAATTCGCCATACAAAAATCAGCAGCGATATCAGCAGGTTTGTCAGCGATACTTTTATTCCATAATAGTAGAAACCTGCTTTATTGGAAGCAACTTTTTTACTGGGACAAGCGTCACAACTCGAAATAATACTGTTTAGGTTAAACAAAAAAAAAAAAACTACTCAATAAGCGCACTATCAACTAAAAATAGCGACACAAGTCAAATAAAAGACTGTGATACAAAAGAAACTTTCGTGCTCTTTACAGATTTGTTGTATAAACTGATTTGTGTATTAAAAAATATTGTGAAAAAATTTGAGTTTTGACTGGTTTTGATTTAGTGTGCGATATGTACACTCACACATAAAATGAGGTTCAACCATTTATAGTCGAGTGACTTTTTCTAACTTCTTAAAGAATTTCTTTTAACTTTCTCCCTTCAATTCTTTCCTAAACAAGTGTTCCTAGGAGGGGTTAAATTTAACTTTTGTGCAAAAAGATGGGGAGAGTATACATTAACATTTAGTAATTTGTCAAATATGACAAAAACATTTAAGAAAATTTAAAATATCTACGCATTTATTTATGTAATAAAAATTCAAGTAAATCAAAAGCAGTCAACGGCACTTGATGTCAACCGTGGGCCGAAAAACATGCTGTGCACGAACTTGTGCACGAACTTGTGCAACAGAACTCACAAAAAAAAGTGACGCAAAACGCCCAAAAATTTCATCTTTGGTATCGCACTAAATAACCAAACAACATCTTTAAAGAAAAAAAAATCACTTACAATTTAGTACATCTCAAAATCATAATCTCTTTAAGCCGGCCATTGTTTCAAAGAGTAAATGTCTGATGCCTGCCTGACTTTTTTTATTTTTGTAGCGCGGAGCAAGTGACTGAAAAACATTACATTTGTCCGTCTTATCAACAAATGACTTTATTTTCAAGTGGCTTTTCTACATGACTGAAAATAAACGCATAAAAGTGTGTACTCGTCGTATTCGAGTATAAAACAAAAATTAATTTTAAACAAAAAAAAAATTACATGAAAGAAAATTTACATAAGAAATCCTACTTAATGTAAATAAACATCAACAATAATATTGCAAGACTGACTGAGACTGAATGAGGGAATGAATGAATGTCAGCTAGAACATAAAAGCTAGTCAAACCGCCAGTTAGTCACTGTTGCTGTTGAAACAAATACTTGAGAATATGCCACCACCATCCTCAGCTCTCACCAACGTCAATAACCCAGCGGTAAAACTTACGAGGCATTCTCTAAACAGCCCTTTTTAAAGGCCTTCAAAGACCTGAAATAAGATCTAAAACTAATTATTTTCTGCCTTCTCAAGATAGCCTTCTAGAAGGCCTCTATATTCGTTTCTAAAAGATCTGATACACATTCGTTCTACCTTCTTTTCTATTTTTAGATTTTTCTATATTTAGATTTTTCATTTTGTTTAATAAGAAAATATAAGACTGAAATTTACGTACAAGAGGCATCATAGATGCTGCTATTATGTCGTTTATGTTGCAGCTACTACGTCATGTCTAACTCCTTCTTATTAAATACTCGTACACCAACTTTAGCCTCATATGTATAAAAATTTACTTTGGATGAAAAGAAGGAGTTCTACACAGAAAAAAATAGACAAGAATTATATTCAATAAAACCATGTTATTAAAAAAAATATGAATTTCAATAACATTTATCTTTAACATAATAAAATATTTCGGTGTAAGTATTTCTTTTCCATGCCGGTTATTTCTTTTCTTTTTATACATAAGTACTTAAAACAAGTTGTATCCCATAAAAAAATTAATGGGATATGGCTCAGCTAGAGAGTGTATGCTTTACGTCCGGAAAGCCCGGGTTCGTATTCCAGCCATGTCAACATTTTTTTAATTTATATATACATATATTTTTATTTTGAAATAATTTTGTTATCAATATAGGGGAATTCTTTATCACAGGAAATTTGAAAAAAAAATTATTGAATACCGGGATTTTTGTTATCAAAAACGAAACTTATTTTTTTCTGTGTAAATAAAAAATCATTACAATAAAAAATATAGAAGTCGCTATAAAAATACCCAGTTAATAAAATAAGTAAAAAATGTTTAAGTTAAATGGTTTTATTGTAATGAAACATAATAATGATGCAGATAATGCACTAAAAGCTAAAAAATAATTATGTAGTACCAGGGGCCAGCTACCACACCACTCTCCTCACAAACATAGGGCATTGATCAGACTAAAATTAAACCGTGGGGCATTGTTGACTATAGATAACCGAAAGTCGATGCGCTCCATGTCATCAGATCAATCGGTCATGAAAATTTAATGTGTTCACCAAATTTCAGATCAATCGGTTAACAGAAAAGGGCTAAAACTAAATATTACTTTTTATGGGCGTGGCGCCACCCTCTTTTTAATTACAAAATTGTATACTCATCGTAAGTAAAGGTGTCCAGCAAATCTCAGATTCATCGCTTAACAGGAAAGGGTTAAAACTAAGTATTACATTTTATGGGAGTGGCGCCACCAATTTTTTAACACTAAATTCTATTGCCGAAAGGTAAAGCTATTTACCAAATTTCAAATCAATCGACCAAGAAGAAGGTGGTAAAAATCAATATTTCTTTTTATGGGCTTGGCTAAGCCCACTTTTCTAATCTCAAAATTGTGTAGTAATCAAAAGTAAAGGTATGTACAAAATTTTGGATATATATCGGTTAACAGAAAGGCGCTAAAACTAAGTATTACTTTTTATAGGCGTGGCGCCGCCTGCTTTCGTAATTACTAAATTGTATAGTCATCGTCAGTATAGGTGTCCACTAAATATCAGATCAATCGGTTAACAGTAAAGGACTAAAACAAAGTATTACTTTTTATGGGCGTGGCACCGCCCACTTTTTTAGTTATAAAAGTGTATGGTCATTGTAAGTAAAGGTGTCCACCAAATCTCAGATTAATCGGTTAACAGGGAAGGACTAAAACGAAGTACTACTTTTTACGGGCGTGGCTCCGCCCACTTTTTGAAATACAAAAGTGTAGGGTCATTGTAAGTAAAGGTGTCCACCAAATCTCAGATCAATTGGTTAACAGGAAGGGGCTAAAACTAAATGTTATTTTTTATGGGCGTGGCGCCGCCCACTTTTTTAAATACAAAAGTGTAGAGTAATTGTAAGTAACGGCGTCCATTAAATCTCTGATAAATCGGTTAACAGAAAAGGGCTAAAACTCAGTTTCACTTTTAATGGGCGTGACGCCGCCCACTTTGCTAATCACAATATTAAATTGTCACCAAAGCTAAAGGCGCCTACAAAATTTCAGAGCAATCCGTCAACAAAAAGGGGTAAATTTGCCTTTACTAGATTTGACCCCCGACACTAACGCGACAAACTCCACAAACAGGGTAAGTTAAATAAACCATTTAAAAAAGATTTACCTCCATTTGATTTTTAACAGACCTAAAGACCAGGGGTTCTATCAGGCATGCCACGTATGACTTGCAAATAGGCCTGCTAAAGAACGCCTTCTTCAATCAGGCCTGCTGAGTAATGGGTTGAGGAAGGTCTTGGTCCGCAATGACATCGCTTGTAAAAAATATATGAATATAAAATGGGAGTGGAAGCACTAGAGCCTGCTAAATAATGCCTTATATAAGGCCTCTTTACTCCTTCCATTTACCGCTGAGAAATAGCGCCATTAGCATTGTGTAGGGATGTTGTTGTTCTTCTTGTTGTTGCTGTGCTACAAGAGTCAAAATATCATCAATTCTTTAAAGCCAATACCACCACCCTGTATGATATTTTCTTTTTTATTTATTTCTTTTAAATGTATTTTTGGTTAATGTATCTTAGGTCTTAGTGGGTGGTATTTATGAAAGATTTAGTAGAATTTCTATTGAAAGGGGTTTTTTTTAATGTGGCAGGTTTAAATATGAGTTGTGGCCAAAATATGTGTTTATTTTCCGGTATTTTTATGTTAAATTATTTAAAATCTATGACAAAATAAAAATGTTTATATGTAGCATTCCTAATGGTTCTGTCGTTAACTAATGATTGGTTAAGAGAGAAGAGAAGAGCAAAATATATGAGTATCAACAATGAATGTGACATAAGAGGAGAAAATTTTATTTCTTCTCAAATTACGATTCTCGTATTCTAAGTTTCCAGCAATGTTTGGATACTAGAGTGATCGACTCAGTTTTAAAAATTTTTTTTCGCAACACCGTTGTCAATTTTTTCAAAATGTTGATTTTTTTCGAATGACGAATAGTTTTCGATTTGTATATTTCATTAGTTTTTATTATGTTAAAACTTAGACGAACTTTTGCTGTTGATTTTCCTAAGCATTTTTTTTAATAACGTTTATTGAAACGTGCAATTAAGGCGAATTAGATGTTTTTAAAGGTGGTAGCAGGAACGAATTAAATTCGATTTCTGATTTAGAATGAATGTCAAATTTCATATTTTGTATGGAGCTTGGATGCCGTAGACAAAAAATGCTTGTTGTTTTTGAATTGTTTGTATTTGTGTATGTATGTTAAGGGCAAAATAAACTACGCAAGCGGATTAGATACTTTTTTCATAAATAAATCCAGTAAAGTGCGACAATGACTCGCACACGGAGGGTTCCGTACGAGTGCCATACATATAACCCTATTTTCGTTTTGGCGCATTTAATCAACAAAATTTAATAGCGTACGTGACATAGCATACGTGACAGATTTTTCTCTTACATCCCTTTTCGCAATGTATGCTTAAAAGTTAACCAAGACTTTAAAGGCAAGTTCGACATAAAAAACTTGCCGTTAAAGTGTACGTTAACTTTTAATCGTATATTGTGAAAAGGGCCGTTGTAGTATTCTTAAGTAATGAAATATATGTTGTGTAAACAAAAACTTAAAAACAAATAAAAAATATGAATTTGGTAATAATAGCAATAATAACAATCAAGATTCAAATTCATTTCATACTGAATACAATGTACTTGGACGCTGAGCTTACGGCGCCACCTTAGCCTACTACAGAGTAGTACATACTAATTAATTTGAAATTTTTTCACTTAATGAATACGCATTTCGAGAATCAGATATATGCTGACTAGCATGATATGAAAACGGTTGAAGTTTCTTTATTTTTGAAATTTGATGGAAATTTGCCATTTTTCATTTGCATTTAATTGCATTTGTAGTACTACAATAGCGTACGTGACGAACTTTAAATGCCTATAAAATTTTTATTACACCAATTTGAAAAAAAATGTCGATCAATATTTGTTTGCGAAAAATATTTTGCTTTAAACTTTTATTTTGAAACAGTTGCGACCAGTCAAATTCAAATGACGTAGACAAATAATTTTTTACACTGCGTACGTGACATTAGAATAGCACCTAATGAAAATAAAAAATATACAGCTAATCGAACACTATCTTTTATCTTTCCTCACGAACTTTATTCTTTTATGTTGGAACATTAATTTTAAAGTATAATTGCTTATAAGATTTCCTACGCCAAATCACTACAACTATGAGCAAAAGTGTGGGGAGTGGGACTTTAACTCCCCCTAAAATGAATTTCAGATGTGAACTTTCAATACGCCGATACACGTAAAAATTTTTTTAGTGCCCTCTACCAGAATCAGTTGTTAGAATCATGTTATATTTTTATTTTGTACAGTGTAATGCAAAAATTGCGGAAGATTTACAAAAATTGTCTATCATACCCACTACAAACTTTCTTTCAACAATCATTTATTGTTTTAAAATCTCAATTCCAAACCCATCATTTAAATGCAAAAAAAAAATTAAGTCCTTTCTATTCTAAATGTATTTATAATGTGTCGTAGTTTAAAACAAAGATGTGTTCTATAAAAATCATTGACTTGATTTTATTGTCACACGACAGCGAACACAAAAATTTATTCAAAATTGAAAAATTTAAATTTTCTAAACCATTGAGTTTTATTTGATTTCAACACGAACACCACACTATGACGACAATGGACAGGACACAACACTATAAAAAAAAATAGTCTGCTAGAAAAAATAAGAGACTAAAGTAGTCGAAACATACATCCATACAAACATACAAGATACAGTATGTATGTCATCATGTGTATTTCATTATATTCAAGGACATCAGCGCTGTAATTTGAAAAAGAATCCTTTTCATTGAACGAAAAAAAGTAAAAATAATACAATTTCAAGTACAAACGAACAGTAAAACAGTAAATGAATTGAGTATAAAGAAAAATTCATTTTGTACAA
Organism: Panzeria rudis; assembly: GCA_956483635.1. Lineage (NCBI taxonomy): Eukaryota > Metazoa > Arthropoda > Insecta > Diptera > Tachinidae > Panzeria > Panzeria rudis. Next base: position 18,180,277 of record OY101450.1, on the reverse strand, counting down.
CCAGGATATTCGTCTATCCACTGAAGGAGAGAAACTGATAAAGATAGAAAGCAAAAAAAAAACAGATGTGATGTTATCCTGCCATGTAACTTTAATCCATTAATAAACCATCATCTTTATACAACAACCACCAGTCGAATGAACAAGTTGCAGGAATAACAAGCGACAGAAAAAACCGTGGCAGCAACCAAACAGCCATTCAGTCAGTAAGCCAGCCAGTCAGTCAGGTAGTCAACGCACAGTGGTTCCATTTGCAAAAAAACGGGTAATAAATCTGTATATGAAATTTGCGATCCGATCACAAAACGATATACATACATATACAAAAATCATAGACGAAGACCTAAGCTTTACACTGAAAGAATTTTGTTCATAAATTCTGTGAATTTTGATATTAACCCATTGACAAATTTCATTAAAACTCGTGAAAACTTAATGAAAATTTCATTAAATATATGAAATTATTTCATTACTCCCATTAATTAATTTCACTAAGCTAATGAACATATTTCATTATAGTGGTGAAATTATTTAATCGTTTTAATGAAACTGTTTCATCATTTTAATGAAACTGTTTCATCATTTTAATGAAATTATTTTATTATTTTAATAAAATTCTGGCATTATTTTAATAAAATTCTAACATTATTTTAATGATATTCTTTTGTTATTTTAATGAAATTTTTTCATTGTTTTAATGAAATTATTTCATTGCTTCAATGAAATTATTTTATTTTTTCAATGAAATTATTACATTACTTAGTAGCCGCATTAACGTATATTTTTTATTGACTATTTTAATTTATTGACAATTCCATGGTGGAAATGCGTACGATAGACGCCAATGCGCATCAGAAAAGTGTGTAATGTTGGTGACTGCTCACAATATAGAACTCAGACTCTTGATTCTCATAATTGGCTTTACCGGCAACGTTTTAATTACTTCATCCAAGAGCACTGTCAAAACAATGTGTCTATGAGTGTATATGAGTGTAATAAGAAAAGTACAACAACAAAAAACATATAAAACTATTTTTGTTGTTCGCTTTTGGTTGTCAATTGTTGAAATAAATAAGGGTATATATTTTGCTAAAGAAAATATATGACTTATTTGTTTCATGAATTCAATGAAACTTTTCATCAAAACAATGAATACATTTCATTGAAATTACGACATTGAAGAACACAATTTTAAATTTTTTTTAAATTTTGTTATAATATATATTTCCAGGATTTTAAGTATCAATTAAAATATTTTGCTCAAACTTAAAGGGTTTTCTGTAAAATGACAAAATGTTGTTGTCATAAATCTAAAGAAATTTTCTATATGTGAAGAAAATGCGGTAATATGATGGTATACCATCAAAAGTTTAAATTCATTAAAATCGGATAATATTTGTAAAAGTTTGAAAGCTGACAAGATTGTTCATGCTCTAGGTAGTCAACTTTGACATCTTGTAGCCGAAAGTTTGTTTCAACAGGGTGGTTAAAATTTCAACATTCGTAAAGCTTAGGTCTTTGTGTATGATTTTTACATATCGGATCTCAAGTTTCAAAGCATCTCAACTTTCAAAGATACGTGTGTATTACCCTTTTTTTCAATAGGAACCACTGTGCAATGTTATCCTTTTGGGACTTTTGAAAACATTGGTTCGCATAATAAAAGAAAATCGTGGGGAAAATAAAGAAGCAAAAATAAAAAAAGCAAACGAACGAAAGAACGAACCCTTTTTTAAAATTTTTATTACAGCAACAAATTTATTGCATTCAGTTGATTTTAATTTTGTTTTTTTATATTTTTCTTATTATTCTCAAACTCTGTTTTTGGTTGGATGGGGCATACAAAAACAAACTTGTACACTCACAGACACTTTCGTTTGGTTAAGTTTTGTGTCGTGTGTCACGTAAACGTATCATGCAACCAAACAGAATCAGCCGTTCTGGCTTGGCCTGGCTGACAACCAAACTGCCAATTTAATCATTTAAACAAGCAACTAAACAGGCCAACAAGAACAGCAACCAACCATCATTTGGATTGGAGTCACAGGCAAAGCCACTGGCACAGACTAACATTCCAATAGTTAAATTTTACTGATTGCAATTCCTGTGAAGCTGTGAATAAGGATGACTAAGAGATCTGTTACGGTTGCTGTTGTTGTTCTTGTTGTCGCAATAGAGTGCGTGTTTACTTATTTACTCTGGTCTGGTAGATTCATTTAGTTCTTAGATGTTTTATTAATTTTTTTTCTTTGCAACCTTATTCCTGCGAAAGTTGGAGACAATCAAATCAAACTTTTTACGATGCACTGAGGTGTAAAATTACTAGATAACATTATTAAAAGATACAAATATATATTCTTCCGAATGAGAAGACAAGGTTGCCACATGGTTTCTCTTTAGCAAAGAAATTAAGGGGAAAAGGCAAAAATAGTTGTCATAAAAAGTAATTTTAGTACATACTTGAATAGGAATGAAATAAATAAATATGTACATACATATATCCAATAGGAGAATGAAAGGGAAATTCTACATTATAAAAGAAAATTGAAATAAATAAAAATTAAATTTTAAGGACTAAATTATCTAAATCTAAACCTTTCCGTTTGAACAAATTGTAATGCCGAACAGCATTAGTTTGAAATTCAATTTCTTTTAATAAAAGTTTAAGTTTTAGTACATACTACAAATTTTTAGTGCACAATTTTTAGTACTAAAAAATTTTTAGCACAAAATTTTTAGTAAAAACTTTTTAATACTAGGTTTTTAATTAACTTTACACAGGATTAGATAATGTATACTGAAAATTTTTTAAAAAGCAGTAAAAGCTTCGAAAATAGCGTTATTGTAACTATAACATTAGAAATGCAGTTTTGTTTTTTTATTAGGTTTAGGTAGAATTTTATAAATTGCAACCGTAGTGAATATCTCGAGATCAGTAAAAGATATTTAAATAATTGTTTATGCGTAGTAAAGACATTCATATAAAAATTTCAATTTGAAAAGATTATTTTCCCTAAATTTTTAATTTTGTATGTATATAATAGGATTGTCTTCAATTTTTTCCTTAGTAGTATCTATCTTAGTACTACGTACTATCTATTTTATGAAACGTAATCGGTGGAACTTCGAAAGTGTGTAATCAAAAGTTATAGTCATTTTTAAAATTTACTAGTTTCGGCCACTGCTGGATGTAGGGCACACATCCAAAATGTAAAATAATTGGCACTAAACACATTTTTAATGGATTGCCTTTCGGTTTATGTAATGAAAGAATGAATGTGTTTAACAAAGTTTTGTACAAAATTTAAAATAATGAAGATATTCAAAAAAACATGTTTTTTAAGGCAAATTTTAAAAATTTTGATTTTTTACCCTTTTAGTGACTTAAGGAATAAAGATAATGAAAAAAAAGATCCTCCAGTTTTGCATAGCATTTGATGAAGAATCGAACGGGGCCCTTTAAAGTAAAATCAGAAAATAAACTAGAAAGTTATAAGCAAAAAACTAAAAAAAGTAATTTCAATTCAATTGCTTCTATTCAAAATTTTAGTACATTGTTTTTTATAAAAATCTTAGTACATACACATTTGTAATAAAAAAAATATATATATAAATAATTAAATGAAATATTTAGCACCAGAATTTTATGTTTTATTAAAATAAAAAAAATTAACAAAAATAGATCAACATCTTTTGTACTAAATTGGATCTTAATTTGAGTTTTAATATCAATTTGTTATTTATTAAACTTTCTTAGATTAAAATTTTATTTCTTGATTATTTTCAACTAAACATTTTAGTGTTATGTTTTAGTACTGTTTTTTTTAAATAAATTGTAAGTACTAAATTAGCTAAACTGAAACGTCTGTTTTTGAAGATTTTTTACATGCACATAGTTTGTCGTAATTTATAACAAAATGTTTTGTAATAAAATTTTTGTACAAAAATTTTTAGTGCTAAAATTTTTAGTACTAAAATTTTTAGTACTAATATTCTCTTGCTTATGTGCTTTTCATTGCCTTATGCCGAAGAAAAGGTGAACCTTTTATTCCTAAAGAATTCTTTAAAGTTAATTGCTATGATTCAACATTTTAGTACAACATTATTTGTTAAAAAATCTTAAAACATGTTTAGTCGTTCTGTTACAAAAAAAAGATACAAATATAGCTCAAAAAATATATATACGTACATATCGATGGTGTTGCGTAAAAAGGGTCAATTTACACGACACACCATCGATATGTACATAGATCAGCCTCTTTTGTACTAAATTGAACTTAAGTTGAGTTTTAAAAGAATTTTTTTCATTAAACTTACTAACCTAAAACTTTTATTATTTCGAAGAATATTTTTAGTATTAGACATAAGTATAATGGAAATATAATGAAAACAGTGCTAAATCTCATCAGCACGTCGCGCGATATCAGAGGTAAAATATCACAAAAATGGCAACTCTTTGCATGCCATCCTTTCACTTTATCCTTTGCACTTGCAAATAAAGACAAAATAGTGTTTTGGCTGAAACAAACCAAAGCAACAAAGAAATCATCATGTTGTCGGTTGTTGACAAAAATATGACATGATGGAGCATGTCAAATGGAAGTAGAAAATCGTTACAATTTACTATGCAAGCATAAATGCTTGCGTATTTTCCAGAGTGGGTGACGAATTTTAACATCTATTACCGTTAGGATCAATTTAAATTATTTACATTTATAAATAATTTAAATTTATAACAACAAAAATCAGTAGATTTTAAAAGGAGACGAGGAAGTCTATCTAAGTAATAGACAGTCAAACTGTAGTATGAACAATTTTTAAACTAGCAATTTTGAAGATAATGTTTTACTTTCAAGAGTACTAAATTCTTTATGTTAAATCTTGACTACTAATTTGTTAAATTGAAATATTGAACTACATACTAATACTATTGAATTAAATATTTTAAGTTGAAAGTTATTATTTCGGTTTATAATTTTAAGAGAAGAGGACTATAAGAATATCAAATTATCAGACTAGCGAAACGGATCATTACCGATTTCCAGGATGAAACGGATCATTAAACCATCTTATCAGCATTCTTTGTTCAATTTTACCATTTAGTGCTAAGGTGGATACTAGTGATTAGCAATATCAACTATTCAATCAAGTTTTTTTAACGAAACGAAATATGAGAAATTTAGTGAAAATATTCATTTATAAGTTATATAAATTTTGGTCACTACGAAATTCCCCATCCTTGATGAAAGGTTATACAATAACGGCCCTTTTCAAAATGTGTGATTAAAATTTAATGTGGAATTTAACGGCATACAAACCTTGCCGTTAAAGTCCACGTTATCTTTTAATCGCACATTGTGACAAAGGCCGTACATAAGTGGTCCAACAGTATCAGTTATCGTTTGAAATTTCACACATTTCACGCATTAAAAAAAGAAAATTTACATAAAATTTCTTACTCAAGTTATTCGATTTATCGATCTTAATTACTCGATAAATTTTTACTGAAAATTAGGAATTTTTTGTTTGATCGGCCATTTTTTTGAGTTGCATTGTTCTACTAAGCGAGCAAGCATTCGAGTGAATATCCTTGTGTACATGTATTTATGTATTTAATTTCTTGTACTAAGTTTTAAATATGAACTCACACTATCGCCAAATAAATTTTGAATATATTTAAGAATTTTGCTAATAATTAAAGTTTTTGTTGCTGTCTTTAGTACTAAAATATTTTTCTACATTATCAAACGCAAACTTGTTTAAAAAGCTGTAGTTCATATTTGTTAACTAAGAATTTTAGTACTAAATGTTAAACTAAAAATGCCAGTACCAAATTCTAAACTATAAACTAAAGTACTGACATTTTGAGAAAAAAATTTGAAATAAAAAATTTTAGTACTAAATTTTGAACTAAGAATTTTAGTAACAAATTTTAAACTGTATGTATAAGTTATGTTACTAAATTTTTAACTAAAAATTTTAGTACAGCGTGCATTTGAAATTAAAAAGTTTAGTACAAAATTTAAATCCTAAAATTTTGCATGAAATGCAAATACGGAAATGCATCACTGCGGCGCATCAGTGATTTTAAATCATGTCAATCAAATCAATATCAGCGAAGTAGATCTGTACCAAAAATGTCTCAAATACTCAATAAAAACAATAGTCGGCATTAAAAAAGAAGTTTGCTTTTCTGATACAGCGCAGTGATACATTTCCGAATAGGCTCAGTCCTACAACAACCAACACAATAACACACCAATGTACATGAAGAAAAATGCATGATGTTGTTGGTTTGCCCGAAACTAGTCTTGAACTCAAGACCTCAGGGTTTGTAGTCAAACGCGCTAACTACTGAGCCAACAGCACCCTCAAATTGTGCAATTAAGTTGTATGTCTGAACAGGGTATTATTCACATATTTGTTTAATTTAATTTAATTAAATCTTTTTCGTTAAAATTCTTAAGAACCACTTTTGGTTTCTTTGTTATTTATATATTTATTTCTCATAATTTCTTTTATTCTAACTGATTTCCCTGAATAAAATAAAAAACTCTTACCAAACAAAATTTTCATTTGGTCTTTATTTCAGGTTTTTTTCATTGAGTCTTCTGAGTAAATTTTTTCCACCTTATTTTACCTAGAAACCCCCTCATCAAATTTTGCTACACATCTCATTAAAAGAAAATATGTTGTTGTTGCTGTTTTTTACGCCTGTTGTTAATGCCTGTGGTGTTGTAGCTGTTGTTGTACAGTATTATTATTATTACTATTATTGCTTTAAAATGTTTCGCGTTAGAAATTTTAACATCTCATTACTTTGCATTATGGCGTACAAATACAATTTTTCACTAGACCTTTAATTACACTATGCAACAAAATAAAACTTTTGGCATTACCTTTGATTAACCCTATATGGTCGTCTCCTAACTACAAAAACTATTGAAATTTAAAATTTTATGGATACGTTTTTTTTCTAAAATTTGGGATTTTTCAAGAGGTTGCTTCACCGATTTAGCTGAAGGGAAGTTTTTTGTCCCTTAATTAAGAAAGGGACAAATAAACCCACACAGCGTAGAGTATGAGGGTTAAAATGTTCTACAAAAATGTTTATCGTGGGAACCATCACACATCAAAAAAAAAAAGTGGTACTACTGACCATTTTTCTTGTTGCATAGTGTTATACTAAAGAACAACAACAAAAGAGTAGTAAAAGCAACAACAAAAAGAGTAATTGCGATAGCTACAAATAAAAAAAAAACACCGAAAAAAAGCCTCTACTTTTCTTTGTAAATTAAGGTAAAAAAATCTAAGCAAGAGAGAAGGAGTTTTTACTTTTTGTTGCAGTTGTTGGAAAGCAATGAAAAAAATGATAGAGAATTAGATAATAAATTATTTTGTTGAAAAAAATGAAGTGTATTATCTTCAAAATAATTAGACCTAAAAAAGAATTTAATTTATGTTGTAGATACATTGGCCATATTTTAGGCAGCAGGGAAATTATAAAACAATTTGTTATAGAAATACACAAATTGTAATGTTTTTTTTCTTATGGACCGACTACAGGATGTCTAAAAATATTTGAAATTATTTAATAAATTATTGTTTGACATATGTTACATTATCAGCAATCCTTCAATTTAGCGGTTTAAGATTTTAGTAATTTATTAATCAATTGAATTACATTAATGTAATGTAAAGGAATAAAAATAAGACAGCTATAAAAATGAAATTTTAAGTAGAGATGACACAAAGAATGCTGACAAAGTGTGTAGTGACACGGCCAATTAAGACGGACGCAAATTTATATTTTTTAAAGACTAATCAACTTCATAAACTGTCTTTTTTTACGTTACAATTTAATCTCAATTCTTTTAAAACTGTCTGTGTTTTGTTATTCATGCATGCATTAACACTCGATACACTAAATAATAAGCGCCACATTAGCATTAGCATTATCATTCATTCAGTCTGCGCTCATGTACATTCTTCTGTCACTTAAGCAACATTTTAGCGCCATTCAAAAGCAAACAAAAAATATAAAATACATAAATAAATTTAAAACTAAAATAACCATTGTTGTAATGTTAAAAAGAAAATAAATAAAAAACGGTGATAAATATTTCACTCTTTTTTTTAGAGGCCAACCTGGGAAAGCAAATGGAACAGTGGAAAATGTCAGTGGCAAAAAAAAACGAAAGAAAAGAAATCCATTCATTCATTGTAAGACGAAAATGATAAAAGAAAAAAGATGAATAAACAATTTTAAAAAGACAGGTATTTACAACTATACTACAATAACTTACTTCATAAATTCTATTAATTTCGACTTTAATTTAATGAAAAACTTTGTTAAAACTCAACCAATATCACGCTTCGTTGGATTAAAGAAACAAGTTCCGCTAAAGTTATTTTAATGAAAATTTTCAGTTATGTATGTATATGAAAAAATTCTATTGAGCCAGTGTAACAATTTCGCTAAACTGAAGACAATATTTCAGAAAAAATAATTTAATTACTTTAATGAAATTATTTCATTATTTTAATGAAATTGTTTCATTATTTTAATGAAATCATATCATCATTAAAAAAAATAATTTTATTGTTTTAATGAAATTATTTCATTGCTTTATTGAAATTATTTCATTGCTTTAATGAAATTATTTCATTATTTTAATGAAATTATTACATTATTTCAATAAAATTATCTCATTATTTTAACGAAATCATTTCATTATTAAAAAAATAATAATTTTATTGTTTTAATGAAATTATTTCATTGCTTTAATGAAATTTGTTTATTATTTTAAAGAAATTATATAATTTTAATGAAATTATTCATTGTTTTAATGAAAATATTTCATTATTTTAACAAAACGATTTCATTGTTTTAATTATTTTTTTTTATTGTTTGAATTTAATGGTCTCATTTTTTCAATTAAATCATTTCATTATTTAAAAAAAATTATTTCATTATTTTAAAGAAACTATTTTATTATTTTAAATAAATTATTTTATTGTTTTAGTGAAATTATTATATTGCTTTAATGCAATCATTTCATTATTAAAAAAAAATTATTTAATTACTGTTAATGAAATTATTAAATTGCTGTAATGAAATTATTTCATTATTTTAATGAAATTATTTCATGGTTTTAATGAAATTATTTCATGTTTTTAATGAAATTATTTCATTATTTTAATGAAATTATTTCATGTTTTTAATGAAATTATTTCATTATTTTAATGAAATTATTTCATTATTTTAATGAAATTATTTTATATTGAATGAAATTATTTCATTATTTTAATTAAATTATTTCACGGTTTTAATTAAATTATTTCATTATTTTAATGAAATTATTTTATTGTTTTAATAAAATTATTGTAATATGTATTTAGTACACTCATTACCTCAAATTATTTTAATTTATGGCAGAAATCATTTAAAACTTAAAATGTGTTTAAGGGTTAATTTCGTACTTATTCACAATTAGTACTCGACATAGGAAATCTTATATAACTTACGTTTCAGGTGTAAGATGTGCTCAGAGCTTTTATGTAAAACAGCACGAGGAATGTTTTTGTGGAATACTTCAACTCGCTATATCCCTGCTGAAGAGGATTTTTTACCGCTTTCTTAAGAAAGATACAAAATGACTCATACAACGAGGAGTTAGAGGGTTAAAATGTTTTACAAAAATGTTCTTCGTAATGTTTTACATAAAAGTGCTGAACACATTTTATCCTTAACCGTAAAGCTTACTAGATTTCGTATGCGGAGTACTAATTGTGAATAAGTACAAAATTAGGGCTTAAACACATTTAAAGATTTTAATGATTTCTGGCTTTCAATTTGAGACTGAAACTTGAGTGTTTTTGAAGACCTATAGTAGACTTTGATGGCAAACATTTTCATGCAACATTTTCATGAATAGGAGTTGTTCGCCCCCTCTTTTATGAAAGGTACAAAATGAGAAAATTTAACTTTCCCAAATGTAAACTTTCAAAGCACCGATACACGTACATATATATTTTTTTGGTACTCTTCAACAGAATCAGCCGATAGAACATTGAAACTTTGAAAAAAATTTGATTTTGTTGTATAGTAAAATTAAAATTGATAAGCGCTTAAATCTTTGAATCAAAAATAGCGAAATAACACATATGCTATTCGAGTTTCATCCCAGCATTCAGCTAGTTTGTATGCAATACATTCTGTCATTGTTATATTTTGTCAAGGTGTCAAACTAAATCAAGTAATTGAGTAAATGCCATTATAAATGTCTTAAAACACCGTCTGTCATCGATGTCACGGTACGATTTAACATCATTTTCGTCTTTTACCTGCTTACATTAAATCGTAGTAAGGATATACAAGTAAAGAAGAAATTGAGAAAAAAACATGTTTATATATTTTTTTGTTCTGCCTAAAACATGATGAATGTATTTTCTGCTTCTTTCCCATCTTGCAAAATAAAATATTTATGGAACTTTAAGAGAAAATACACACGAGTACAACAACAAGAAAGCATACAGTCTTAAATTAAGCATTGGATTAAACATTATTCATATTTATTATTTATGCATTTATCGTACAACAAAAGCAACAACATAAAAATACATTTAACAAATTCTAAGTGGCACCTCCATTCACTCCATATTGCCGCCACCACACCACACCACAACACACCACGAGCGAACCATTATCGTTGTTTACAATCACATTTTATAATTTCTTTTGAAATCCCTACATGCGGCATACTACACAGCCACTACAGCGACAAAAAAACAACTAAGATATTCTCATGAGAAAATTGGAATAAACTTGAGCTTTATTAAGTTTGGGTTTTTAGATAATGGACAATTCATTCTTATCACCTGGAAATCATGCCTTTAAACATTTACGGGACGTTGAGTTGACGATTGATAAAAATTTCGCTCAGGGTGATTACATTGTACGACAGTAATAACAAGCTGCTCACGATTGATTCTGGTGAAATATACGTATATAATAAGTTAATTAAAGTTACGAAAGATACCGAAAGAGAGCCATTCCGAATGAACTCGACGCTAGGCGGGCAACCAATTCAACTTAACCTAACATCAGAAGATTTTCAAAAGAATATCATACGAAGAAAGAAGAAGTAGTCAGAACGACATCCGAGACACACTTAAAGCTATTGTTTCATTGTTATGCTGAACTCCGTTTATATACAGCCCAATCATGAATATTTCCTAGGAATTTCTTTCCTACGTGGAAAATTAAACCTCGCCACCTTAGGTCGTATCAATAGGGTGAATTAGGATAGTTAAACAAATTTGCAGTATCGTAAGGGCCTTAAAGTCAATTCGGTCGTCTGTTTAAGTTAGCGGGAACTATTCGTTTTTGGTAGCAGTTTAGAATACTGTTCCATCCGCCTTTTAACTGTGCTATAATTGAGCTAGATTGTCTAGACAGTTGCCGCTAATTGTCCGAAATATCGGGAGGTCAGGTGTTGAGGACTTTATTTCATCTATAACTACGAATAATTGCAGTGGCCGATTGTTGATGCAACACTTTCGTGGCATTTGCTACAGACATTGGGTTAACGTCGAATAGGGGGACGTCTGCAATGCCCTATATGCTTTGGGGATTTTGTTTCGGGATGATTTCTCATGGTTGAAGTGGATGATGCAGTCGAAGACTATACGTATGATTGTGGGGTTTCGGACCACAGGTATACGTCTGACTTCGATAGAGATGCCTAATTGCATCCTTACTTTCTTTGCCCAAGAAGTAAAAGGGGAGACCAACGATTTGAGGGCGATAGTTTCAAGTTATGCTTCTTGAGGAAATCTGTAGCGGTGACCAGGTATTGGCTTATTTTGGTACTTATTACAAGGATTTTTACACCGCCAGCCGTCAGCGAATGGCACCAGCCTGGCGTGGGGCGGGAATTTTAAGTATAATTAGTCCGCCTTGTGGCATACCCATTTTTATCTTCCGCTGACTTGACGTTTGACTTCTGAACTCTACAAAACGTTTGTCTTCCATTGAGACTATTGCCCTGCAAACAATAGTTTGAAATAAGGTTTGATATATATTAAAAGAAGTAGCACACACACACAATTAATGCCTACTTTTGGGAAAGGTATAGTGTAGAGAGAACAGGTGGTGAAGTGAGAGGTATAGAAAACTTAATTCATTTACAACTCTGCTATTGCGCCTTTTTTGTTGAATTTTGTAGAGCAGTATTGCAGCACCTCTGGTATCAACGAGAGGCATTAAGCTGTGTAGCCCTTTTATTAGTTCTTTTACTTCACCGATGATTCTGCTACAATACCGATGAAGGATCAGTGCTATGCCTTCATCACTTTTACAGTCCAACAACAATCAACACAATGAAACACCAATACCCATCAGAAAAATGATGGCTTGCCTGAAACTAGTCTCGAACTCAAGACCTCAGAGTTGGTGGTCAACGCGCTAACCACTTTAGCCAACAGCACCCTCAAGCACCATTAATTTCATATCAAATCATTATCAAACCCTATAGCAAATATGTGTTTGTTGGGTGCAATTTAGCGTTGGGGAGGAAGGAGCTTACGATATCAATAATCTGCAGTTAGTTATCAACCATGTCAAATGCCTTGGATAGGTTCAGTCTGCTCACTATTGTGCGCTGACATGGTCCATGTTAATTAAGCCCATTAGCGACCCAGCTATCAAATTCAAAACCGTTGTTTTGCTATTGGCTTCCTTGAAATCATGTAGATGTCTGTCGAACGGGAAAGCTAAAAGGGACTGCATAAAGTCGTTTCCAGTGTGGATGTCATATTAAAAGAAACTTAGATTTAATTTGGTGGATCTTTACCAAACAATGACTTGGTTTGGGTTATCAAAATTGGTAAGAGGAGGCTTCATCAAATTCTCTCATATTTGAAAGCAGTTCAGTACTGCTAAGCTGCAGAGTGGTTAAACTCTGAAATGCCCGTATACATTTTGGGACACTACTACATCATTCAGAAGATGACCTCTTATCGTGCAACACTTGTATTGAAATTAGGAAAATAAAAGATTATGAGAAAAATATAAAGGAGAAGTCCAGTTTAACGTTTGATGCGAATTTATCCTCTATTGAGAGTGACCGAAAAGATCCCTACAGTAAGTATATATTTCGGAAAGCTGATATATTTCGAATATCGTTTTGAAAGCTTCTCACGATACCGTATAGGCTCTTCATTTATATTTACCCCATTCCAACACACTTGCTACTTTATTAATAATTTTAAAACGGTTAAAGTTTGATATCAAATATCTGATAAGAATATCTTTTAGCAGGTAGTGTAAGAAGAAAGATCGGAGCTTTGTTCTGCCACTAAATTCACATTGATCTCATTTGAAGAGTTCCAGTCTATAACAACTGAAAATATGAATGCAATTACTGGAATTAATTGGAAAAAATCGAATGCCACCACTTCAGTTTTGTTAAAATAATGAACGGCACTACACCTGGTATTAACTTAGTATTAAAAATGCATAAATATCAGACATAGTCTGAGGAGAAGATACTTTCCACCACATCTTATGCTCAAGAACAAAAACCCTCAGTACAATTTTCGGTGACCTTCTTGGCTGAGTACTCGTTATAGAGAATACAACTTTCCTTGAATTGAATAAGAAAACCATCTGTTACAAAGACCGGCACTACGACACCTAGTGAATCTTTTGTATCATAGATCTCTAATTAATTCTAACTTTGGATGACTCTCCTAATAAAAGTCAACACAGAACATGGAGAAGCTCGCCTTATATCATCCAAAGACAGAAGTTCATATTACGCCTTCTAATATTACACAAAACAATACATTCACAGAGAATGTGTGACGTTGTCTCATCCTCTTTCAAGCATAAACTACACAAGGCTGAACGAATCTGGCTACTTTTCCACAAAGTATAGTTCAGTTTGAAGTGACCAAAAAGAATACCAGCACTCAGTCGTAAATAATTCCTGTCGAAATCCAAGATGCCTTTGTATGAAAATGGCTCTTCAATAATTATGCTTGCCTTAGACCCATAGAAACAAGCCACGCTTGCTTTGCGGTCGAAATTTACTTTCCCCTGCTTAGTGACGTGACAGTCGACCATTTTACGCATCAAAAAAGGCTCTTGACTCATAAGGGGAGCGGTGGAGCTTTTCCTAGCCAATTCATCCCCTTAGAACTTTCGTTATAACGACGTCTGTTAAAGTTCGCAGAATTAGGAGGATCAATAGGTCTCGGAAATGGAGATGGTGAGGCACTGAAGCGAGTGTAAATATGGAGGAGCTATTGATCGGTTAAATGTATACCAATAGAAATCACAACAGAATCTGAAAGAATCGAACTTAGCCGCGTACATTGACTAAAGAAGAGCCACAGTATAGGGCAGCGCTGACTTTAAATATTCTGAAGTGGTCATATAAAGTCTTTGGGCAGTGAAAAGGAAACTAAAATGGGGAAAGTAGAAGAGAAGACGGTATGGATATGGAGGGCTCTTGGGAGCTTCAATGTATCCCTATAGAAATAACAAAAAAGAACCTGAAAGATTCCCACCTAACCAATAGCGTACATAAACTTAACAAAAAATAACCAGTAGAGGGCACCACTGGCCATAAAGTCTTTTGGGGTGTGGAAAGGAAACTAAAATGGGGAAAGTGGAAAAGAAGTCAGCGCGGTGCCTTGAGGCACTCCATATCCCCGCCGCATCCCTATAGAAATAACAAAAAAGAACCTGAAAAGTTCCAACCTAACCAACAGCTTTCACATACTAAAAAAAAAATTGTCAGTAGAGGGCACCACTGACTTAATATATTGCGAAGTAATCATATGAAAAGGAAAATAAAAAGGGCAATTGGAAGAGAAACAAACTGTTCGTTTCCTATATCATTTTTCAACTTCTTCTTTAGAATTTCTTTATAGTGATAAAAAAAAATCTTGGCGTACAGCCCCAACAAGTCTTTTACAACTGAAAATTTTTAATATCTTTGCAATGTTAAAACATGTTTTTTTTCATCATAAAAGTTTATTCATGCCACGTCCGTCCCTTTTGGCACTTCTATGCTCCCGGCCATTCCTATGCTTCAATTGTCGCTTCAATGTAATTTGTATGAGGGAATATGTTTGAGTGAATGTGTGTTGTCTGAAGAGAATGGTGCCGTCAGCGGGTGTGTTCATTCAACTGCAATAAATTGCAACCACAATTTTTGTTCAGGCGTCGTTCACTTTTTTTTAAACTTTATTTTTGTTGTTGTGCCGGAAATAATGTTTATAAAAAAAACAGTATGGATTTTGTGAATGTGTGAGTATGTGTCAGTGTAACATTCAGAATCTTATGACTAGTTGTGAGAGTATTACAGAATTCATAAGCAGCACAAATGGAACGAACTAACATAAACATTGACTGATGACTGGGGCCTGTTACAACATCTTTTTCCACAGCGAGTATGCGCGCATTCTGTTGTAGATTTTAAGTGTTAAATAAACGAAAGAGGAGGGAAATTTTATGAAAAACATTAACATTTTTCTTTCTTTAATCTTAAGTGTATAAAAAAAAAAACTTAGTCATGCGTATCTGAGAAATAAAAGCGATTTAAGTTTTATGAGCGAGTTTTCTTTCCTTTTTTTTTTTAATTAAACCAAAAACAAGTTTTAGCACGCGCATTAATGATTGTTGCAACATGTTGATCGCGATATTTAGTTGCTGTAATTGACATGTTGTTGAATTGTTTGCTACCGTTTAAATATTTCACAAACCGAGAGTTATGGTTACAAAAAAAAAAAACATTTAAGAAAATACTTTTAACAAAAACTAAAAGACGCAGCCACAATAGCAATTACAATTTGAAATATTGTGGCATAAAAATATTTACACATGTGTGATGGATAAACGAAAATATGTAATAAAATATAAATAAATTTTTACTTAAAAGGAAGTGGTTTAGCAATAAAAAAAATTCTATGCAAGAAAATTATTTTATAAAGGCAACGTCTGAATACGCAAGATAATGAAACAGATTATAAACAGAGCAGAAGGCTGAAGGCGAAAAACAGTGAACATAGCAAAGCATTCGAAATCCAAAGAAGGTCACTGCAGTTGCATAAATGCAAGAGTCTGTGGTGTTTTTTTACTATCAGCATCGGATTTGGTTTCTCCCTGTTTGTAAAACAAAAATTATAAAGGTATTGGTTAAATTTTAAGGGCCGATGTTGATTTTGAATAAAACACAAATTATTTAGGAAATTATTGGCATTTTTTTTTATTATGATAATATGGTATGGTTCTATTATGTATGGAACAAAATATCGGCCAAATGGCCGCCGGTTCTCGGAGGCACACCTCCATCCGATGGTCCAAATTTTCGATGACGCTGAGGCATAATTGAGGTTCTATGCCGTTAATGTGCCGAATTATCTCATCCTTTAGCTCTTGAATTGTTGCTGGCTTATCGACGTACACCTTTTCTTTCAAATAACCCCAAAGAAAGAAGTCCAACGGTGTCAAATCACATGATCTTGGCGGCCAATTGACGTCGCCACCACGTGAGATAACACGGCCATTGAATTTGTCGCGCAAAAGAGCCATTGTTTCGTTAGCTGTGTGGCAAGTGGTACCGTCCTGTTGAAATCATATACTGTCCACATCCATATCTTGCAATTCGGGCCATAAAAAATTCGTTATCATCTCACGATAGCGAACACCATTCACAGTAACTGCCTGACCGACCTCATTTTGGAAAAAAATACGGCCCGATGATGCCACCAGCCCATAAACCGCACCAAACAGTCACACTTTGTGGTTGCATTGGTTTTTCGACAATCACTCTTGGATTGTCATTCGCCCAAATGCGGCAATTCTGCTTATTGACGAATCCACTGAGGTGAAAAGTTTACCGAAAAAATCACAAAGTGCACGATATGCATTTTGATTTGAACGCCCATTTTCATAATAAGCCTGAATAACTTTAACGCGTTGCTCGATTGTGTATCTTTCCATGGTTCAAATTGAGTTAGTCTGAAATTGAGAAATGTCAAATGAAATGCAGAAAAAAACGACGTTTAGGTGTGGCTCACATTCAACATCGGCCCTTAAAATTTAACCACTCTAGAAAACTGGCATTGGAAATAGGCTAAGGAATGGCTCATTAAACCACAGAAAGTATGATTAAGTCAGCATATTACAGATCATGGGAATTAATCCGTTCATGACTTTCCTTGCAAGAAAATTTGACTTATTGCTACTGGAGGGTTCTTCCCACCTCTCACTTTGACATATCTTCCTGGAAGTTTCCATAATCAAAAAATATTAATCTACGATATGGACGCAACAGTGCCTCATTTTTGTTTCGGGTACAAAGCATGCGAAATAACGACCTTTTAGATCTGAGAAATGCCATAACCTGGTACCAAGGAATCTATTAGCTACGACAAGGCGTTCCGGATTGTTTGTTCGAAAGTTTTTTCTGGCTAAAACTCAAATATTAGGTGGAGGATAAGGTCTTTAGATAAGTAATATCGTAGAACAGCGAAAGACTCCAATTGCAAAATGTGAAATTCAAATGTAGTTCAGTTTCCCAATAGATGATAAATAATGGCGAATTTCAAACGCATACCGCAAGTAGTTTACTCTAGGAGAGAGGTAGAGTTTGCATTTGGTACTGCTGTTAACCAGCGGTAGTCGCTAATTCCGAGGTGTGAGTTTCATATAAGTGTACAATGTCTCAGTAAGTGGTAAGTCCATGGACGAAGCATTCATTCCCATAGAAGTTAGAGTTTTCCGTGACCATATTTAGCTCCTTTATTTGTGAACCGGACGACTCCACCAAATGAAAAATTTTCAGGAAGAGGCGTAGAGGAATCCGTTAACCAACGAAAGTCGCCAATTCCGATGTGGAAGACTAAAATGGGGATCCCAGTTCTCATTAAGTGTTAAGTTTGTGACTCAAGCATCCATTACCATAAAAGCTGAAGTTCTCCATGACCATACAAAGCGGAAGATATATTTGTCTATACATAAAATTCTCCGTGTTTATACGAACGATACCCGGATAGGAACAACAAAAGTTGCTAGTGAAATCGACAACAAGGAATCAGTGATGAAAATGAACCCCAGGTTTTCGAATGACTGTATTTTCCTTCCAGCAAAGATGTGAGCTATTAAAACGCGAGTAATGGAAATAAGCTGTCACAAAGTTTAAGCTTCAAATTGGGTCCAACTTTTTAATGAGTGGCAAGTATATGGTGATAGGCATAAAATGTGGAACTCTCTGTCTTTTCTCTTCGTGTCTATACGAACAATATCAGAAGAGTAACCAAAGCGGCCACTGAAGTTTGCAACGATGAATTCGAAATTAAAATTACGCCGAATTCCCTGTTATCTTTGGAATGACTGTAGTCTCTTCCAGGAGATATTATCGCCATTAAAAGAGCAGCAGTGGAAGCCTTCCAGAAGATATTATCCCCATTAAAAGAGCAGAAGTGGAAACCACCAATCACGAGACTTAAATTTCAAATAGGTACCAACTTCGCAGAAATTCCGAAGTCTATGGCTGAAACAGTGATAGCCAGAGATGCTTGAAGTCGTTCTCTTTTACTTGGAGGTTTCCGAAGAATGAAAGTCGACGGTGGAGTCTGCATCCAGATATCCAAATGAGGGTAGTTTCCTTCCAATGAAGATATTACTCATTAAAATAGTAGCGACGGAAGCCACCAATTACGAGGTTTAGGTTACAAGTGTGATCAAACAGCCGCTTAATGAGTGGTAAGTCTGACATAACCACAGAAACTGAAGCTCTTCCTGGATATTTTCTTCCGAGAAGTATTTTAGTTTTACTAGAAGAGAAGCGGGGGGAGGGGTGTTCTTTCGAAGACTTCAGAAGATGAATTATAGTCATTGGTGGAGCCTACGTCGAAGAATTTGTGATCAAAACGATCCTCAGACTTCCGAATTGGAAAATCATTTCAACTGGAGTCTAACGTGTAAGAAAGTGATAAGCCTATGGCAGAAACAGTGATACCCATAAAAGATGGAGTTCTAAATGACCATATATACCGGACTTTACCCTACACCTCGAAATTAGCGTACACTTTGAAATAAATAAATTTTTGTTGTTTTTAGTAGTAAAATGATGTTTTTGCAAAATGCCCCACTTAAGGTGCGTGAATTTTCACAATCTTTTTTAACTTTGTTGTACACTGAACGTCCATCAAATCATATCGTTTCTTGAAGATGATAGTCGCATTATTTCTGCAGATATATTTATCACACCACCAGGTAACCGGGACGTAAGTGATGAAGACAGTGAGGATGAGGACTCAGGGGAAATTATCAATTTTATTCGGGGGCAATTATTAGATGAAGCTCGATGTCAAGTACCATCAACTGAAGGAGTTTTGGAGACAGCGGAAGGGATTCCGTTCATATTGGATGGACAGGAAATCCAGCGGGCATCCTTTTCATCAGAAGAACCACATGTTTAAAAAAGCTAACATAGTCGTCAATAGAAAGTGGAGAGAAAAGCACAAATCTTCAAAGACTAACAGAGAGTCAAATGTTCCAAATCTTGTGTTGGATAAAGATAATCCTCTGGAATTTTTTCAAAAGTTTTTTGATAATGAAGTTTATGAGTTGTTGCGCTCTAGCACTGAAAATAATGCGATAAAAAAAGTTAATATCCGAGTTACCACTGAAGAAGTTAAGAATTTTACAGGAATTTTATTCCTGTCTGGCTACAACAGTGCTACACGCTATAAATTGTATTCGGATCAAAGTATTGACACTCATCACCCAGGAGTAGCATCAAGTATGTCTCGCAACCGATTCGAAGAGCTCCTTCGGTATTTTCATGCTTGTGGCAATAACCATCTTTCTTCTGATGACAAATTTGCTAAAATAAGACCTCTCTGGGACAAGATAAATGAAAGGTGGCTAAAGTACTTTCCCCGGGGATAAGTATATGTCCATAGACATGGTACCACATTCCGGGAAACATGGTACAAAACAACATATCCATGGAAAGCCGATTCGATTTGGTTATAAGATCTGGTCACTCTGCACTCGGTTGGGCTATCTTATCTATGGAGAGCCATACCAAGGGGCTAAAAGTGGCAATACAAATCCAGCCTTAAGCGTAGGTGACTAGGTAGTCACGAATTTGATTTCCAAGCTACCTGCTGATGAACATTAAAGCTTTTTTATGGATAATTTTTTCACGTCGCTACGTCGTCGTGCCAATAGACTTGAAGGAGCACCTCCAAAGGATGTAAAGCAAATGAAAAAAACTGCAAGGTTCTAAAGATTTGTCGCATGCATTGTTTCAAATAAACACTAACACATTTGAAAACTCAAACCGCATTTAAAGTAATCTCTCTTTCTACATTTCCCACCTATTGCATGGAAGAGAGAAATTTATAAGAAAACACGATTTGTTTTGTCTGTAGTTTAACCAGCGATGCCAACTTAGCCCTTTTCGGGCTAGATTTAGCCCGTTTTAAGTTACTCAAAACGCGAAAAATAATGTTTAGCCCCACACAAAATAACGCGTAAATCTAGCACTTTTAACAATTATCTTTTAGCCCTTCTAGCTCTTTTTTTACTTTTTGATCAATGTGGGTACATTTTTTATTTTTTTTCGAACTATTTCTTCTTTTATTCTAGCAATAGCGACTTGTGAACTAACGTGGCAATATCGTTTTTACTCATTTTCTTTTGTTAGTTTGCTTTACTAGTAATAAAAAAACAATAGTTTAGAATAATATTCTATTTCATTAAAAATTGGTTGTGATTTTAAGTTGTCCCCAAAATTTAAAAGAGCTTTGATTTTGAAAAGAAACACTTTATAAGTTAGCCTTTTTTTGCGCTTTTTCGAAAAATTGTACAGGATATTGTTTTATACGTAACTTTTTTCAATTTAGCCCTTTTTAGCCCCTTTTTCAAAAACTTTTGCGCGTTTTGGATCCCAAAAGTTGGCATCACTGAGTTTAACGATGATAAAATGAGACATGATTTTAAAGAATTTTTGATGCTTCGAAAGAAGCGCTGTTTTGTATCAAAAACAATAGCTCCAAAGTGGGACATCGCAAACAAACATCATGCATGTTCGAAGCGCTTTTCGAAGCAGTAGAAACAACAAAACTAGCTTCTCGCGCTTATAAACCAGCTTCGGCCGAAGCAGTAGTTTCTTCTGGGATGTTATAAATCAATAATGTTATAATAATAAGATTTTCCGAGTAAGCAAAACAACAGATTTACTGCGTGATATTATCTGAGCTTTGTAACTGGTAGGAAATTTCTTAAATGTTAAGCCATCTAAGAATTTTTTTCTCTCAGTGTAAATGCATATTATTCAATCACTCAATATCTTAAACCATAAAAGTAACAGAAATCTATTTTAATTTATTTTAAGTGCTTTTTTTCCTTCGCCTTCATTGATCACACATAATTTCAGCACCTTGTGAAAAGCTTAAATATTAA
Organism: Panzeria rudis; assembly: GCA_956483635.1. Classification (NCBI taxonomy): domain Eukaryota; kingdom Metazoa; phylum Arthropoda; class Insecta; order Diptera; family Tachinidae; genus Panzeria; species Panzeria rudis. The sequence goes on along the minus strand of OY101450.1, from coordinate 18,158,784 downwards.
TTTCCTGTCAAATGCGTGTCTAGAGTCTCAAACAAATTCAACACACTGACCTTACAAACACACGTCAATGAAGATGAGTAATAAATGTTCAATATTTTAATCAATAAACGATATAAATTTTCATTTTTATTTTTCAATAAAAAAAATATGCAAACAGAAAACTGTTCTTGATGTTTTTAGTAGAATTGATTTAAACTTGAATATTTCCATTTAAGTACAAAATAAACAAACAATTTCGAATAATCAGAAGCATTTTGTTATAAATAAATAACAAACGTTTTTGTAGTTGGTAATGAATTTTTTTTTGTAGTTTCCTTAAGTAAACAGGGGCAGATTTGAGAAAAATAAAATCAAATATAAATTACATTTGTGTAAAATTTTGCTTTGACTGTTTTTGTATAAATAACTTTTAACGTTAACTGCGGCTTGAACTAAATAATTTTGTAATGTCATGCAATAAATATAAGCATATGTCAAACGTAATTTATAAGAGAATATTTTGCGAATTGTTTTACAAAATTTTAAATTAAAAGAATCAAAATTTTTTTTAAAAATTTAAAGTTTTAAAAAATTAAACCAAAAAAAATTAAAATTTTATGTCTATTACAAAGGATGTTCCGGTGATTAACGCATGTTTAAGAAATTAAGAGCTTTGAGAAGCTCTAGAATTAAAAAAAAAAATTCAATTAACCTGGAACAACAACAAATGGATCTGGATTTTTCAGAGAATTTCAATTTCAGATCGCATTTCTTCGAATGCACATCTTTTGCGTTAATCTTGGGATAGGTCTATTCCTGGTCGTGTAATTTTACATTTTTCCAGCATAAGACATCCAAAAGAACCACCCTTTATAAAATTAAAAATAATCATGTTTTAAAGTCAAGTTTTTGGTATTAAAAAAGGAAAACTCGTTTATTTGTGTAAATTGTGTAGGTACTGAAAATCCAAAAAAAATGCCAACAAACTTGTGCCAAATTTGCCCCCTTCGTACACTTTAAATGTTTCTTTTTTTTTTAATACCTTTTATACCTTTCAATTCTAAAACCCACGATACTCTTACAAATTACAAAACTGCTTTGGCGTCGTATCCCAAAATGTTAAGAAGAAGACATCAATTTATTTCAGCAATACTCACCTGGAAAGAAAAGAAAAATTAAAAGTAAATTAGTTTTTGGAAAAAAAAATAAGTAGAAAATGTTTATTATAAATGATTTTTAATTGTTAATTCAAAAACTTCCTTTTCATTTTATCAACTTCTTTCTATTCATACCCATTATAGCCCAATTACAATTTGAACTGTAAGCGACAAACCACAGCGATTGGGGGGGACTTTAACTCCCCCTAAAATAAGTCCCAGATGTAAACTTTAAAAACGTTGATACACATGTATATTTTTTTTGGTGCTCTCTGCCAAAATCAGTCGTTAGAACCATGTTATTTTTTTTGCTTTTATTTCATTTTTTTTAATCCAAATGCCATTAAATGTATCCAATCGACAGTCGATCTAGCGCCAGACTACAACAGCCACCCACCACAACCACTATCGACATACATTATGGATGAAACGCAAATAATCGTCCAGAGTGCTGAACACAATGTCGCCGGTTTAAAATCGATTTTATTTCTTTTGCATTCTTTGGCGATGCTCTAATTGAGGAGCATTTGCACGTTGTTGTCGTTGTTGTTGTAACAGCTCTGCTGTTGTTGTTGTAGTTGTTGTTGTAACAGCTCTGCTGTTGTTGTTGGGAGTTATTTCGTGTAATTGAATAGAGATTAATTATTTGTGCTATGGGTGTCATTAGGTGGGAGTGGGAGCTGGAAAAACCTTTCCACCTCAGTTGGTCTTAGCAACAGATCTATGGGGCTGAGGGGCATAGACCTATTGGGACAGTTGAACAAGTGTTCAGTGTCATGCGGAAACAGTTCGGGCATAGATTTAAAGTGCAGGGGACTAACGTTCTTGGTAGCAGTTGAATATACTGTTCCAGCAGGCTCTTAGTTGTGCCAGGGTTCAGCGAGATTGTCTAGGGAGTTGCTGCTCACTGTCCGAAAGTAAGGACTTTATTACATCTATAGTTATTCATAGTTCATAGTTTCGGTGACCGTTTGTTGATGCAATGCCTTCAGGGCGTTTGCGATGGACATCCTGTTAACGTCGGGTGGATTGAAGATTCGAATGTCATCACGGTAGTGGCTGAAGTCCTTTCGGATGTGTCTCGGGAGAGGGTCCTGCATCAGAATTTGATGATTGGGGTGGGTTGGCAGGTGACATGCCATCAGGAACTGCTTTGTGAGCATTACATTATGCTGCCTAACAGGTAGCATTAATGTCTCCTCATGTAATTGGTCAATATTGGTCATTTTTACACATCCTGTAGCGATTCGGAGTGCATTGTTCTGGGTGTCGCTGAGGAACGAGGTCCATATTGGGGCAGCGTAATTTAAAAGAAAGCGACCGATGGCTTTGTAAGTCGTTATAAGAACTTCTTTGTTCATGCCCCAGGAGGTGCCAGAGAGAGAGCTTTAAGGACCTTGTTCCGGGATTTCACTTTTTGATTGATATATGTGGCGAGCGACGCGAAGTGAAGGAGGTTGTCGAATGCTACGCCTAGGATCTTAGGGTTACGCACCGTAGGCATGCGCCTGCCCTCGACAGAGATGTCTAATTCCAACCTTACTTCCCTAGTCGAAGAAGTGAAAAGGGACACTGACGACTTTGAGGGTGATAGCTTCAAGTTACGCTCCTTCAGATAGTCTGTGATGGTGGCCAAATAGTTGGTTATTTTGGGGCTTATGTCAGAGATGTTGACACCAGATGATATGATGGTGCAGTCATGGGCGTATGATACCAGTGAGACTTCCGGAGGGGGGTGGGTATTTTTGCAAGATAAATATTGAAGAGTATGGGTGACAGTCCTCCTCCTTGTGGCATGCTCATTGTTATCTTGCGGTAACATGATTTTTGGCCTCTGAACTCCACAAACGCTTGCCTTCCATTTATCTAGTTGGCAATCCAGCGTTTTATGTCATTGGGAAGACCGGAGTCCATGATGTCATTAATCAGTATCGAGTGATCGCCGGTGTCAAAAGCCTTGGACAAGTCCAGAGCAGTTCCAATTGTGCGTTGGCACGGTCTGTGCTGATTAAGGCCATTGGCGATCTGAGTAGCTATCAGGTTTAGTGCCGTCGTGATGCTATGGGCTTCCCTGAAACCGTGTTGGTATGTGGCGAGCGGAAAATGCTCCTTCAGGGATGGCAGCAGTAGAGGGAGATAGGGCGATGGGAATCTCCCTGATTAGCGGGTTTGTCTGGTTTTACACATTATAGTGTTGCCATCTGTTTAAAATTTACATGGTAAATCTCGATAGAATTTTTAAGTAGAGCATTGGAGAGAGAGAATTTCAAAATCATGGCTGATTTAGTTTGTTTATTTTATTTCAAAGCAAAATAATAAATGTGATCTACCAACAATCGCTTAGTTTTAAATCGTGGTACACACTTTCAATGCAGTTTGTCGATTGTGGCTCCAATTGTAATTGGGCTGTAATAAAAATATGTAAATGTTTATGTAGTCAACTGTTTAAAATTTTAAATAAATTCCTATTTTTTTATTTAGTTTGAATTTGTATAAAAATGAGTAGAGTTTGAGTGCGTGTTGCACGCATCATTGCTAATGTCACACACATTTCCAAGCACATACATACATACACACTTGCTCCATACATATTCCCATACTAGAGGTGTTCTCGTAAATGTGTATCAGCTCACGATCAAACAAGCTCTCCAATGGAATATTTTTTATTTCACACGAAAAAATATTAAATTCTAATTATCACACAGACTTTCTTAATTAGGCACTTTAACGTGGGGGAAAAAATGTTTCCACAATAAAATTCTGATATGTTTCTTACTGTATAGTTTCTTTCTTCTTAAAAGAATAATTTAAATTATGATCCATATCGACACATTGAATTGCTGTTGATCAATTGTCTTAGATCAAATTACGCAAATGCTGTGCGTCGTTTCTGCAACTAATGTGAGAATTTCTAGCATCGAAAAACTTATTATCATTCTGTGAAAAACAAGATGAATTAGAAAAAAATTTATTAGTTTTGTACTTTTGTTAGATTTGCAGGGTGACTCATATAATAATCAAACTATTATTCTATGAATCGCCCTATAAAAGATCGGATAACACGTATAATTAAAAAATTTTTTTCTATGTGAAAACTTCTCATAAGTTACAGAAACGAGGCACTGGATAACATACAAGTGGAGCACCTGTATGGATATCGTTTTTTGTGAGTCTCCTGCGTCTAAGATCAAACCGGTTGTTGTGTGCTCCCTTGTGTCTCACTTTAGGTTGGCTTGTGTAATGATGGCAGCTAGAATCGCATTGGACTTTTGAGGTATTGTAATCACGAAAATTCAGCTCATACCGATTCCCCACGGTACAACTAAGCAGAGCTTATTATAAAGCTCAATATCTGCGACATCGAAGATGTCACTGCATTTAAGAGAACCCATGTTAATCAACTATTCTTGTCGTCAAATCCTTGCACTGAGGTCAGAAGTATTATTTTTTTCTGCTTTTCATTTATATCTTGTTACCTAGGGTATCGTTATATTACGGGACTTTGTACGGTTATTATAGACACAATATCTATACTCTTGTCCTCTTTCTTGACTGTAGAGTGGTTATGTACCCGATATTCAGACCAGCCCACAATTCCCTGGGAATGTTGAAGTCATTGATTGTGACAAACCTTCTGCTTTCCTTCCTTTTGGTTTTGGGGTCGAATCTGCAAGAAGGCATAACTAAAGCATAACAATTCTGGTGGAATCCATGAAACTGTGTTACTTCTATACCCTCTGCTAGTGTCTATATTTTGGTGACGGACATTCGTAGGCTTTTCAGGCAACACAATGAATGTAGCGTTCTCCAAGCTGAGATCCTGGTGATCCTCAGGGCCATGAAATTGGTGACCAAAAAGGGGAGGAGGAACCCTTTTACGTTGACAGTCAGGGGGCTCGAAAAGCTTTGAAGGACCACAGTGTCAAATCGAAACTAGTTAGCGACTGTAGGACAGCCCTCAACTTGCTTATGAACACATATAGTGTCAGACTATGTTGAGGGATATGAAACTGGCGATGAGCTAGCAAGGAGCGAGGTTTGGCGTTAGATAAGAAAGTGAGTGACAGATCGTTTAAATTACTAATTGGTCACTACTATAGAGAACTCAGTAATTGGATTGATAGATAGGGACAATCGTTTCTGGGGAAATATAAAGGATTGTTAGCTAGGAAGATGTGACCTTAGGGACAGTAGTGAGAGCGCACTGGACAATCGGTAGACATGCTAGTAGGTTAGGCTTTTCCTACAATGCGTTCTACCATAGTTGCCGGGATCAAAGTAAACAAGAAGCAGTTTTCCACTTTCTTTGACCTGATCAGGTATCTCAATACGACGGGTTGGATCTTATAGCAACTATCGGCTCCGAGATATGGATTCGGATCCACATGGGTTGACACTGACGAGTGGAGTGGTCTGTCAAAACGGAATCTTATTGATTCTACAACCAAACAGGATTGCAGAGTCTCGAGGGCTATGTGGCAAAAACTTAACCTAGGAAGATCCGAACTACGACTGCGTATGAATAGGAAGGTTCCAGAAGTCTTGATGAGCGCGTTGACTGGTCACTGCATGGCCAGAGCGAGGACCAGCATTTGGGCAACTGGCAGTCCCCGATTTCTCTAGCATGTGCGAGGATGAAGAGGAGCCAAAAACCATTGAGCATATTATCTGCAATGCCATAGGCCAAGATGGCTGAGCAGACGTTTCCTTGAGGGCATTAATGATATCGCGAAGTGCAAACTGGAGAATATCAGAGCCTTCATCATGGAAATTAAGTGTCTTAATGACAAGTAATTGGGTTTTTTCGGTACAAATGGGGTTAATTTATTCGCAGCTATTTATAGAAGGAATTACAAAGGATCCAATTGGGAAGTGAGTTTCAACACTAACCTTCCTAACCTAACCTAACGCATGCCAATTCTGGTGGAACCTATGAATCTGGGTCAAGTGTATACCCTCTCAACGAATTCGCCTGTTTGCCGCTGTAAACTACTCTCCAAACGATCCTTGTATTGAACTGCACAACCATTTCACTGAGAGATGATCGACAGTAGAAGGCTATTGGCATTTTCAGATGGGACGACTCTATCACCATAATAGCGTTTCAACTATTGGACTTCGTTGATGTGCCACTCTCTATGTATTTCTGCTTGGAAATCGCTGCAGCGGTCCGGAAGCCGTTTTGATATAAGAAGATTTAGGTACCCTCTGCATAACTCATCTTCTACACCTTATGAGTTCAGAAAAACTCACACTTCCTTTCTTTTTACATAAAGTACCATTACTCCATGGATCTCGAGTATAAATAAGAACAGTTAGATATGTTGAAGTATCCCTGATGTGGGTTCCCCATTGTTGAAATGTGAAGGCAAATGCGTCTCAGTCTTGTGGTAGTCAGGGATGGACATTTATATACAAAATGCGCTGCCATCTTTGCTTCCGGCGGGCTCAGCTTGCAAAAATCAGTTTTATGGATTTTCATCCCAGTTGGTTATATCCAAAGTACTTTATTCGCTGTCCTGGCCACAACCTATTTTAGCACCAATTCAGAACAAACAGCTGTACTTCGATTCAAGTTCATGGAGCTCGAAACCAACGCAAGCAATAGCTAGAATCCTATCCTTGTCTGGCCTTCCAGCGAGGACTCTTCACGTTGAGACTTTGAAGCTGCTTAGAGGGGCCCAGAGATGACGCCATTAAACTTGTTTATTATCCCTTCAATTTCAGAGCTCGGTCCCTCACTCATCAAACTGTCGAACTGATTTTATATCTACTCGACAGTCGTAAAATCCTCACATATGTTCCCCTCTCGTCACCGTTTATCGTGTTTCCGCGGACTTTCGGATAACCTTCTCTGTAGGGTATTCTTTAAACTCCTTTTAATTGACCTTTTGCAAGATTGAAACCATTTAACCATAATAACAATTTAATATAAAAACAACTTTAGAAGTCTTTAATTTTTTACTTTAATTATGCGTGACACGTAAAAATAATCACGACACCTGCACACCTCCATCATATACCCAATAATCATGCTTCTCGTAACACTGACTGCACAAAACATGGTTTAAGGTTGTTTAACAATTTTGTAAAACTAAAGCGTACATCATCATCAGCATCAGCATCAGCATCATTATCATACACTTCTGTACATAGTTATACATCAGCACAGATTAAAATATAAAAATAAAAAAAAATTATAATATTATCATCATTATCGCCTTCGCCAGACACGACGTCCACATCATTATCACGTACGAACATGCAGTTTGTTTACTTTTTGAAGTATTTGTTTTGCATTAATTTGGGTAGAATGTTAATGTTACTTTTGGGGAGAGCTGACAGTGAAAACATTTAAGATTTAACAGTGGAGCTATTTGAAAAATTATTCTTCATTGAGACACTGAATGAACCAGAGGATGAATTACGGCATTCGAAATCGATCGAAACTTCAATAGAATTTAAATGAAAATATCGATTGATGTTGAGACGCCGCATTTCCTCCATCCTTGAGGTAGTTAATAAAGGAATACAGGAAAACGTTACTAGTTCTTACAGCACTATAGCAAAATGTAACAGCATGCTGTTTTCGAAGGTGGTAACACGGTGTTGCCAACATCCCCTCATCAGCGTTCATATGTTTGCTTATTTCGTGTTTTGTAATTACCCTGTACAACACAACCAAAAATTATAAAATGGTTTTAACAACTACTTTTGGCAGAGGACACCATACACGTGTATTGGAGTTTTTAAAGTTTACATCTGGGATTTATTTTAGGGGGAGCTAAAGTTCCCCTCCTCTTGAAAATAGTTATAGTAATTCGGCATAGCACATCTTGTAAGCCTTACGTTTAAGGTATAAGATATGTTCAGCACTTTTATGTAAAACATCTCGAGGAAATTTTTTGTGGAACATTTTAACCCTCTAACTCTTCGTTTTATGGATCTTTTTGTCCCTTTATTTAAAAAAGAAAAAACCGCCCTTCAGTGGACTGAAATGTTTTACAAAAATATTTGCCATAAAATTCTTCTATAGGTCCTCAAAGACACCCAAGCAACAGATTCAACTTCAACGCTGAAAATCATTCAAAACTTAAAATGTGTTGAAGGTTAATTTCTTATTTATTCGGCATAGGAAATCTTGTAAGTTTCATGTTTAAGAAATAAGTCGTGTTCAGCACTTTTATGGAAAACACCATGAGAAACATTTTTCTGGAATATTTTAACCCTCTAACTCTTCGTTCTATGGATCTTTGTAGAACTTTCTTAAAACAGCGGTGAACAAATCCCCTTCTGCTGCCATATAGCGGGTTCAAATGTTCTACAAAAATGTTGCTGGTGATGTTTTACACAGAAGCGTTGAAGACATCTTATACCTTAAACGTAAGGCTTACAAGATTCCTTATGGTGAGTCACTGTAGCTGGACCCGGAAAAAAGATTGGTTGGTAAATGGTTAGGCCGATAAAATATTAGTTGAATAGACTATATATATTTTCGATGAATCCAAAAAAACAATCCATGTTCATTACCATAAAAGCATAATAGTAATAATATGATTCTGAGAATTCTTAAATTGATTAGATCAACCGATCGTATTCTTTTGTCATGACCAAGCAAAAGGAATATGATGAGCACAACAAAATAAAATATTATGAAGTGGCTTTTAGTACTAATTATTGGTATTTGCAATTAAAAAAAATTGTCTTTCTAAATTTGTTTTACTTTTTTATCGGTTGTTGCAACTAACTAATGGTTAATTTTATTATCATTGATACACCTAACCGATTGAGCGGTTCGAATTAGCAATTATTTGTTATTGTAATTTAACTTCTTTTTCACTAAGTACTCCATGATAGTTGGCGCAACTGTTAAAATTCAACTGGCAACCAATTCGGTTGTCTCAACGAATCAGTTTTCTCTGTGTGTGTGCAAAAGTGTGGGGAATATAACTCTCACGTGTAAACTTATACACGTACAGAGAAAACAGATTCGTTGAGACAACCGATTTTGTTGCCAATCGAATTTTGGCAGTTGCACCAACTATCATAGAATTCTTATTGAAAAAGAAGATATTTTACAATAATAAATAATTGATTTTCACAAATTTTCTTTGACATTTTTATTATTGTTTAATAACTGTTTTATCAAGCTTTAGGGTCTTTTTATAAAAATTAACAGAATATAGATTCAAATAAATTTTGTTAATTTTTATAAAAACACCTAAAGCTTGATAAAACAGTTATTAAACAATAATAAATAATTGTTAATGCAAACCGTTTAATCGGTTAGTTATTTGTAACAACCGATAAAAGTCAAATTAATTTAGAAAATCCAATTCGTAATATTTTATTCGGTTGTGCTCATCACATTCGTTACTTAGTCGTGACAAAAGCATACGATCGGTTGATCTAATCAATTTAAGAATTGTCAGAATCATATCTTTATTACAATTATGCTCTTATAACAATAAACATGGATTATTTTTTGGATTCATGGAAAATTTAGGTAGCGTGAGTTGAAATATAGTCTATTCAACTAATATTAAAAATGACCAATAAAGTTTTTATTTGAATTCTCTGCTCTGCAACTTGTTGTTAATTTCCTCTTCGGCTATCAATTTAAAACAAATTACTTTAATTAAAAAAAAAAACAAATAAGAAAAGACAGTTTAGCAGTTAACTGGATTTTAATAAATCGGTTTCTTTTCAGTCTTTTACATTCATTCGAGCCATTCTCTTGCTTAAAAACCAAAACTGTCAACAAATACTAGATGTCCATACGCGTTAACTATTGGCCAGCAGACATCGTCCACTAAACGTGAATCTATTGAAAATCTACATAAATTTACATTTTTTTTTCTTCTAACCAACCATCAACATGTGTTTAATGGATTGAGACACGTAACTTGTTTCCTCTAAACAAGTTCTTTCAATACGAAACGAACGGTCTGTTGTAATAAATTTATCAAATGTTGTGTTTTTCAAAGATTTTACAGGATTTGGAAACTAAAGATAAATGCGTTTCCCACCAATGTTCATATCGATTTAATGCTTGGATGAACATGTACTCACAAGTGTGTGTATTTATTTTTATAATTTTCTTTGCGTGTCTTTATTCAAATAGAGCATGAAAAATTGTGGATTACGATTTTAGAATGCTGCCTAAGAAAAATTTTTATAAATTGTTTATTGTTATTTTTTTTATGGAAGCAAAGTTAACAGTAAAATTTCAAAAAAAAAAAATACTTAGACATGGATGTGTGAAGGATTTAGAAATAGGAGTGAGTGAGTGAGCTTTCCAATCGTTATCAGGCATGCTCACGGGGAACAAAAAATTATTCATGCCGGGCTCTTGCTCGAAGTACAAAAAGCCACCGAAAATACTGAGGAAGTGGTTTCGTAAATACGAACTTAAAAATCTCATTCTGCTATTATCTTATTAGAGTCCGCAAACTCTGCTTCGCCACCCCCCAACAGATACAATAATTGATATTACCGACTGTGTCTTGCTTATGGCCCTTTCAACGGAATTTCCGGTGTTTATAACTCTGCATCATTAGCATCAAATGGGCACTCCTTGAAATTTCGCCAATGCAAGCTGAGCGTCATGCTTAGATTCCAACGAAATCCAACTAGAAAAGGTACCACAAATACTGTCTCTATTCGCAATATCGTTAAATAATGAAAAATGCTGCCATTACCGAGTGCAAACGGTTTATGGTCCTTCGAAGCGAGTTTTAGCTTACGGCATTTACAGCGCTGCAAGTATAAAAAAGTCTGATAGCAAACACATTTTCTGTTATTTTACTGTCAAATTAATGTGGAACGGTCAAAAGTAGATAAGATTAGTAAAAGTCGCCTTCCAATTATTTATGGTCCTTTGAGCCAGTTTGTGATGACAGAAATTTACGACACCAGGTCCACTGAGCTGAAAAATCGCTATCGTTAAAAAGCGACAAATGCTGCTATTACCGAGTGCAAACTTTTAATGGTCCTTCGAAACGATTTAGTTGACGGCACTTCTTGCGCTGCAAGTAAAAAAGACAGCCCGAGAACTTATGAGCTGTTTAGCAACACACCAAACACGTATTCTGTTATATGACTGTCTAAATGATGTGGAACGGTCAAACAGAGTTAAGAATAGTAAATACCGGTAGCCAATTACACTATGCAACAAGAAAAATGCCAAGGAGTACCACTTTACTTATTTTTTTATGTGCTATAGCTAACCTGACCAGACATCCCGCTTTTGGTGGGAGCATTTTGCTTTTTTAAGGTCGATCCCGCTTAAAAGTTTTATCTCGCTTTTTCAATTTTAAAACTCCAACATAGTGAGATGTTTATAGTAAAAGCGGGATAAAAGTTTTAAGCGGGATCGACCTTAAAAAAGCATAATAATCCCGCAAAAAGCGGGATATCTGATCAGGTTAGTTATAGTCCCCTAACTACTAAAATAGTCGAAATTTAAATTTTGTATGGTTAGTTATAGTCCCCTAACTACTAAAATAGTCGAAATTTAAATTTTGTATGGATACGTTTTATTATATTTTTTTTTATTTGGGATTTTTCCAGAGGCTGCTTGCTTCACCAATTTTATCATAACTTGGGAACACTAAAAAATTTGGAATAAAATTACCTTTAAGCCGTTTTAACAATATTTTTTTTAATGTTAATCAATGGTTTCGGAATTATTCAGAGCGCAATGATGAAAAATAACTTTTTTTTAATGCAAAATAGGAAAATTTTTATTTGTTTAAAATTTATAAAAAAAATCGAAAATGGCAAAAACTTAAAATTTTTATTAATTGATAATAAAGCCAAGTATACCAATAAAATAAGCTTAATTTAATGAAAATCGGGGTATAATTTTTAATTCGAACGTGCCATTGTTTTACATTAAATTCAAGCATTGAATTGATATTAACTGAGACACAGTGATTTTTCGCCAAAAATTTTGAAATAAAATAAATTGACCTTGGACCTCTGGCGCAAACTTTGAAATTTAAAATATCTTGAGTGCTGTGTTTCTCTTCCGACGGAATTTGTTTGAATTTCGAACGATTTTCCATCATCCCACGTTGAATTTGATTGATAAAGAGACCGGTTTCGGCTATGCGCCATCTTCAGTGTTCTATTATATTCAATAGAACACTGAAGATGGCACATAGCTGAAACCGGTCTGCTTATCAACGAAATTTTATGGAAAATCGTTCCAAGCTTAAAATGATTTTTTAGATTTTTTACTGTTAAGTATAAAAATAAATTTAACATTGACCTTCGAACACTGGTGCTTCATTTTGCATTTGCAGGATATTTTCCAAACTTTTCTCCAGTTCTGTAAAAGTTTCCTTCTTTTGGCCTGTTCGTGTAACATACCGGTACATGAAACTATGTGTTCTTTACGTCTGAGGTGTAGGGTATGTTCAGCAACTTTGTAGAAAATATGAGGGCAAATAATTTTGTGAAACCTATTAACCCTGTAACTCCCCCACATAACGGTAATTTCTGGCTTTTTTCTAACAATGCGTAAAAACACCTCTAAAAAGAGGGATGGTGGGGATCAACTGTTCTATAAAAATGTTGGCCACAACGTTTTACTATAGGTCATAAAATACGACTGAGCTCCAGACTCCGCTGAATCAACTTGTACTCCAGAAAACATTGAAAACTTAAACTATGTTTAAGGGTTAACTTCATACATATTGACAATTAGTACTCGGGATAGAAAATTGTGTAAGCCTTACGTTTAAGGTATAAAATGAGCTGAAAAGTTCCACAAAAATATTCGCCATAAAATTTTACTATAGGTCTTTAAAGAGACCCAAGTTCCAGACTTAATTCGGACGCTAGAAATCACTCAAAACTTAAAATATGTTTAAGGGTTAATTTCGTACTTATGCATAATTCGTACACGGCATACAAAATCTTATAAGCCTTACGTTTAAGGTATAAGATATGTTCTGCTTTTTTATGTAAAACACCACGAGAAAATTTTTTCTTTAACATTTTAACCCTGTATCTCTTCCTCTTATGGGTCTTTTTGTACATTTTTTAAAAAAGGGGTAAAAAAAACTCCTCTTCAGTGACGATATAGAGCGCTGAAAAGTTCCACAAAAATATTCGCCATAAAATTTTACTATGGGTCCTTAGAGATACCGAAACTCCAGAGTTAACTCGGACGCTAGAAATCATTAAAAACTTAAAATGTGTTTAAGGGTTAATTTCATACTTATGCATAATTCGCACTCGTAATACAAAATCTTGTAAGCCTTACGTTTCAGGCATAAGATATGTTAATTTTTTGTATGTACAAGACCACGAGGAACATTTTTGTAGAAGACTTTTGCCCGATATATCACCGCTGAAGGGGATTTTATTGCCCCTTTTTTAAAAAATGTACAAAAAGACTCATACAACGAAGAGTTACAATGTTAAAATGTTCCAGAAAAATTTTATCATGGTGTTTTACATAAAACTACTAAACACATCTTATACCTTAAACGTAAGACTTACAAGATTTCCTATGTCGAGTACTAATTGTGAGCAAGTATGAAGTTAACCCTTAAACATAGTTTAAGTTTTCAATGATATCTGTCGTACAAGTTGAGTCTGGAGCTTGGTTGTCTTTGAAGACCTATAGTAAAACTTTGTGTCCAACATTCTCGTAGAACATTTGATCTCTGCACTCCCCATTTTTAGGGGTGTTTTTTTACGATTTGTTAGAAAAGAGCCAAAAATTACTGTTATGTGGGGGAGTCAGAAGGTTAATATGTTCCACAAAAATATTTGCCCTAATATTTTCTACATAGTTGCTGAACATACCCTACAGCTCAGATGTTAAGAACACATAGTTTCATGTACCAATATTTTGCACGAACTGGCCAAAAATGGGGAAACTTTAGCCCCCTCCCCCGAAAATAAAATTCCGACACCGACCCACGTATATATTTTTTTTCCTCCTCTACCAGAATCAGTTTACAGAAACCCTTATTTATTTTTCGTGTTGTACAGTATTCTTTATTTACATAATTTTTTGTAAGTTTTGCTTATTTTTCTTAAAATTTTGCTTACACAGAAAAAAATAAGTTTCGTTTTTGATAACAAAAATGCCGGTATTCAATAACGTTTTTTTTTTAATTTCCTGTGATAAAGAAATCCGCTATATTGATAACAAAATTATTTCAAAAGAAAAAATATATATGACTTGCCTGAGATACGAACACGGGCTTCCCGGACGTAAAGCATGCTCTCTACAGCTGAGCCATGTCCCAGTTATTCTTTTATGACATAAAACTTGTTTTAAGTAATTATGTATGAAAAAAGAAAATGAATTATTGGCATGGGAAAGAAATGCATACAACGAAATATTGTATTAAGTTAATGAGAAATGTTATTGAAATTCATATTTTTTTCATTAACATGGTGTTATTGAATATAATTCTTGTCTATTTTTTCTGTGTAAGTTTTAAACTTTTCCTTAACATTTTATTTAAAAAAAATACAAGTAACAAACATATTTTAAAACTTTTACTAGCATTTAAAGGAAACTTTTACATACATTTTATAGCCTTTAATTAAATACATACTTTACAAGTTTTCTTTCTTGCTTTTCTTTTTCTTAAATATTTAATACTTGTCTGGTGTATTAACTTAATCCTGAGTCCTTATTTGTTGCCAGCCAGTTATAAGAAAATCCTGCTCAAAAACCAACTAAAGTTTTTCTCTATCAAGATTTAAAGTTGTGCCAACATTTTATATCCTCTTTAACTTTACACGAAGCTCTTAGCAGGCAGCCACGGCCGAGAAGCTAAATCAAACTCGTGCCCCCCTCTGTAATCATTGTTTTTTTCCTTTTCTTTTTTTTGTTGTAATATGAAAAATCCTAGCAATAATAGAAAAAAATGTATATAAATGTTTATGTGTTTCATCCCCTCAGACACTTCATTTAGTAAAAATAGCAAGCAGCCAACGCTGCATTTTGTAAATATAGTGAGTGAAACAAGGTACTTTTCGCTTCTTTTTTTTCTGAGAAAAAAAGAAGACACGAACTCATTCTAAAAACATAGAGGAAGATGATTCTTATCAGTTTGAAAATTACTTTCAGCCAACACACTCTCACTAAGCCAAAACATACCGCACAGACAAACTGATAAAGTTAACAAACAAAAGCAACAGAAAATAGAAATAAAAGCAGCAGCCGCAGCAGTTCATAAGGACGTTTGTATGTATGTACTCGTAGTTACTTTAGCCAGACAAACAGTCATAAAAAGGCCTTAGAAAGGAAAAAAAAAAACAAATAAATAGAAAAAAGTACACCTTAAAACAGTGATAGGCAGCCAAAAGCAAACGGAGCCGAAGGCTGACGAGATTAGTCTAAATAAAACTCACAATAGGGAGAACAAAAAATACTAAAGCTGCTTGCTATACTTTTCAATAAAACTGTTTGATGTGCTTTTGCTCATGAAAAAGAAGCCTTTAATATATTCCCATTTAAAACTTTCGCTCTTTGTGCCTGTCAGTGGTTTTTTTTAAACAGAGAACCCTCAACAGTTACAGACAATATTCATTCCTTTAAAATATAAAAAAAATAAACAATCCTTAACTAAATATTTGTTTGTATGTAAGAGTTTTTTTTTTTTTTTTGTTAACAAAAGGATGGCAAAATATTTAACGAACAAACAGTCAAATGAGCTCTTCACATAACTAAACGTGGCAACGCGCCACCACTCTATACAATCGTAATGAATAACGAAAAACATTCATTTCATTTGTGGGTGGAAATGCCATTAGATTTTATAAAACTTGGCACAAGCAAAAATCCATTAAATTTTAGTTTCATTTAATAAAACAAACTTTAATTTTTGGAGAGAAATAATTGAATGCAACTTGTTTATGGTCCTACGAGCCGGACGGTGCAACCATTGATTTTACGAGGCTAATTTTGCTAACAGGCCTCCTCAAAATTCCAAGAGCGCAGAGCTGCTGACTTTTCTAAATTTCAATGTTATTACATTTAAAAGAAATGCAAGAGAACACTCCCAAACAAAAATACAAATAATTAAGTAATGTACTTATAATCATCGCCATAAGTGTATTTCGTATAGCTGCTCTGCATACAAAGGTGTGTTCGTGTGACAATGTGCCGCGTCTATCTTTTGTCTTCCTTCCGGTGTTTCTTTTTTTTTCGCGCATCCTTTTTATGTTGCATAATTTTTTTCTATTTGCTGAAGTTTTCGTTTTTTTCTATTTGTTTCCGCTAGCCGTTTCATTTTATTTATTTTTTATTTTTATTCTGTTTGTGACATGTTTAAAGATAGATAAAACTACGACAACGAGTCTTTGAAGTGAATAAGGCAGTCAGTCAGTCACATCGAAAAATTTTAAAAATTAATAAACTAAAAATATTTAATATTAGTTGTTAAAACTTTGTATATTGATTCTTTTTTTTTTTCTCAATAATTCAAATTGTTCCTGTACATGCACGAAATTGTCCAAAACTAAACCGCAAAGTGTTTTCAATACAAAAGATCTGTTGCTGGTACGTGACCGAAATTACCCAAACTTGCCTAAAAGCTTTTTTTAATTACAAATTTTTTATTTAAAAAAGCTTTTTGGCAAAGTTTGGGTTACTTCGTGCACAGACTAATTACACTGTACAACAAAATCAATTTAAAAAAATTTTTTTTCCAAAATATATGGGCGATTCTCATTTCCTTTTTTAAAAAGGGGTAAAAAGTCCCCTTCAGTGACGATATAGCGGGCTGAAATGCTTAACAAAAATTTTCCTCGTGATGTGTCATATAAAAGTGATGAACACATCTTATACCTTAAACGCAAGGTTGACTGGATTTCTTATTACTATTAGTGAATAAGTGCAATATTAATCCTTAAACATATTTTTAGCTTTTGAATGATTTCTGGCGTCCCAGTGTAGTCTAGAGCTTGGCTGTCTTTGAAGGCCTGAAGTAGAATTTTATGGCAAATATTTTTGTAGAATATTTCGGCCCGCTATATCGCCGCTGAAGAGGAGTTTTCCCCCCTTTATTAAGAAAGTGAATAAAAGACCTATACAACGAATAGTTAGAGGGTTAAAATGTTTCTCGTGGTGTGCTGCATAAAAGTGCTTGCTTACAAGATTGCCTATGCCGACTGCTAACTGTACGAAATTACCCCATAAAACATTTAAGTTTTAAATAATTTCTGGCGTTCTAGCTTAGCCTAGAGCTTGGAAGTCTTTAAAAAAAATAGTAGAATTTAATGGCGAATATTTTGTGTGATCATATATAACCGCGATATCGCCGCTGAAGGGGAGTATTTTTACCTCTTTTTTAAGAAAAGAAGAAAAAGAGCCATACAACGAAGAGTTACAGGGATAAAATGTTCCACAAAAATTTGTATAGTGGTCTTTTACATAAAAGCGCTGAATACATCCCAGTAAAAAATTTTCATGTTTTTTGAAGCACTACAGAAATAAAGCGCTTCATAATTCGCTTTAAAATATGAGCTTGTTCAGAAGCTGATTTCATAGCGTCACAACAATGCAGGTTTCGAAGCGAGAAAAGTATTTGCTTTTTCCTTATACAAAAGCTTCGTACACAAGCTATACAAAAAAAAACTGATTTTATAGTGCTGATCCAAAGCAGGTTTTTAAGCGAGAATGAAGAGTAAGTTTATTTGAGTTTCTTGGTGCCGTTTTGCAACAGTGTTTTTGGTCGAGTGATTGGTACGTTGGACTTCAAACCTGAAGGTTCTTAGTTCGATACTAGTTGAAGTTAAAATAGCAAACATTGAGTAAAAATATGAAATTAATAAAAATAAATAAAGAAACGAAATAAGAAAAAATTCAAAATGGCGTCAACGACGCCAATCCACATCGAACCATTTTTTTCATATTTTTTCAGTTCTAGTGCTGAAAATGTTGACGATTTTCAGCGCTTCAAAAGCGCTTTTGTGAGCAAATATGTAGTACTCCAATCCGGGAACTCGCCATATAAAATCAGCAGCGATATCAGCAGGCTTGTCAGCGCTACTTTTATTCCATAATAGTAGATACCTGCTTTATTGGAAGCAACTTTTTCACTGAGATGTTATACCTTAAACGTAAGGCTTACGAAATTAACCCCTAAATACATTTGTTTAAGTTTCGAATGATTTCTGGCGTTCAAGTTAAGTCTACAGCTTAAGTAGAATTTTATGGCAAATGTTTTTGTAGAACATATGAAACCGCTATATTGCCGTTGAAGGGGAGTTTTTGATCCCTTTTTTAAGTGAGGAACAAAATTACCCATACAATAAAGAGTTGGAGGATTAAAATGTTCCACTAAAATGTTACTAGTGATGTTTTACATAAAAGTGCTGAACACATTTTGTACCTTAAGCGTAAGGCTGACAAGATTTTCTATGTCGTGAACTATTTGTGAATAAGTACAAAGTTAAACCTTAAACATATTTTTAATTTTGAATGATTTTCGGCGTTTAATAAGTCGAATGTGGAGCTAGAGAATCTTTGGAGACCTATTATAAAATTGTATGGCAAATATTTCAGTAAAACATTTTAGACCGCTAGGTCACCAATGAAGGGGAGTTTTTTTGGTCCTTTTTAAGAGAAGGATAAAAAAGAAGAGGATAAAGAGAGGGTTAAAATGTTCCACAAATATGTTTCTCGTTGTGTTTTACATAAAAGTGCTCAGCATATCATAAACCCTAAACGTAAGGTTTACAAAATTTCCTGTGGCAAGCACTAAATATGAATAAGTACGAAATTAACCCTTAAATACATATTTATTTAATTTTGAGTGATTTCTGGCGTTCAATTAAAATCTGGAGCTTTGTTGTTTTTACAGACTTATAGTAGAATTTTATGGTAAATATTTTTGTGGAATATTTCTGTCCGCTGTAACGCAGCTGAACGAATGTTCTACAAAATTTTTTCCGTTGTATTCTACATAAAAGAACTGAACACATTTTATACCTTAAACGTAAGGGTGACAAGATTTCTCTAACATTTCATTAAAACTACTCTATAAACGTCCCCTCAAGTATTGCAAAAACCTTTAAAAAAATCATTATAAAAAAAAGTTCATTACAAATCCCCCTTAAATGTTTATGCTCATATATTTTTTTTAACATTTACAAAATTTCAAATTCAATACAAAAAAAACTTTGTTCATGAGATTTATAAAAGATAAAACCATCATCAACATTTTGTGTTAGACTGCAACTGTAGTCATTACAAAAAAGGAAAAATTCATGTCAAGGTCTAATTTTGTTTTTCATTTGTTCCAACAAATTTATAAAACGCCACAATAGTTTTGAACTGAACAGAACAAAAAACTGAAAAGTCATCAGTATTTATGTGCTGCATTAGCAACAACAAATAAAAAACATGTCTTCAAAGTTTGTAAAAAATTTGGCTTAAAACATCCATGGCTTCAAATTTAGCTCATGCTAGAAAATTGTTTGCGAAAAATAAAATAGGAAATAAAGATTTATTCATTTTTTTTTTCTTAAGATTTCTTTGTTGATGGGGGCCCTGCAGCTATTTTTTCTATTAACGTATAAGTATTTTTTGCATTTTGCCACATGCCAAAACAAAAATTAAAAGGAAAAAAAGAATTGGAAAACCAACAGAATAACAAATAAAGTTTCAAGAATTGTCCAGCATAAAAAAAATGTTTGGCAAAATGCAGCTGCATATGCAGCATGTTCAACAAGTTATGACCAATATTTAATTGCAACAACTACAGTCAAGTATAAAAAAACAGTGATAGGCACTCGCCGGCAACAGGGACCGAATTTTAAAGCACAAACATCTAGCAAACTCACAAGGGAGAGAAATAAATATCAGATAATATTGGTATTCATTTAGCTTTGAAAGAATTCTGTGTTGCTGTTGAATTGCTATAATTCCAAAAAAAATACAAAAATACAACTTAAATTTAATTATAAGATATAAGTATGTAAACCATTTTCTCATTGTCCCGATCACTGTTTTAGAATCACACACACAATATTTTTTAATGTTAACAAATCAATATTAACAACCGTAAACAACGCAGCACAACACAAACACGTTTGTTGAAACAGACAGCCAACATGAATTCTAATTTTACCGTTTTTATCACAAAACAAATCGGACGCAACACAGTGGGTGGTAAAGACTCAAAAGAGAAATAAACTAAATAAAGTAAATCTCAAAATTCCTCAATTTATTTTATTGGCCATTAATAATCAGTAGTGAAGATAGAAATCTATGTATGCATTTTTACATTAAAAAAATAAGAATAAAAAATATATTAAGATGCAAGAATATATAAGTATATTGAGAAGTCGATCGAACCGGATCCTACAAAACTCATTGGCCAAACTAACACCTTGGCGTACTACGCCACACTGCCAAGAGATTAGACGATAGTTGAGGATTAGACAATTCATACTAAAAATATTTTAAAAAGCGTTTCGATAAGAGAGAAGGGTTATAAAAACCCCGAAAATTGCGTTATGTGATATGTGAATAGCGCCTTATCAGTAGATTAAATTTACTCGTTCTTGATTCTAGGAAGTTAAAACCCATCCGAACTTTAGTCATTTGACTGCATATTTATAATGGAGTACACATACGCCCTCTCTATAAATTGGATTTAGTTATCATTAGCCAAACTAACATCTTGGCTGCGGATCAGCAATAAATATACTCCTTTTTAATTCTCGGGAGCTAAAAACCATCTTAGCTGTAATTATTTGACTGCCTATTTCATAATGGAGTACACCTATGCCCTCTCCATAATTTAGATGTAGTTATTTATAGCGGGACTAACATCTTGGCGTTGGATCAGCAGTAAATATACTCCTTTTTGATTCTAGGAAGCTAAAAATCATCTTAATGTTATTAATTTGACTACCTATTTTATAATGGAGCGCACCTACCCCCTCTCCATAATTCAAGTTATCATCAGCCAAGATGTTAGTTTGGCTGTAGATCAGCAGTAAATTTACGCCTTTTTAATTCTAGGGATCTAAAAATCATCTTAATTTTAATTGTCTGACTGCCTATTTTACAATAGAGTACACCTACACCTTCTCTATAATTTAGGCGTAGTTATCATTATCCAAACTAACATCTTGGCTGTGGATCAGCAGTAAATTTACTCCTTTTTGATTCTAGGAAGCTAAAAACCATATTAACTTTAACCATATGACTGCCTATTTTATAATGGAATACAGCTACGATCTCCATAATTTAGGTTTAGTTATCATTAGCTAAACTAATATCTTGGCTGTGGATCAGCAGTAAATTTACTCCTTTTTGATTCTAGGAAGCTAAAACCCATCTTAACTTTTATCATTTGACTGCCCATTTTATAATGGAGTACACCTACGCCCTCACCATAATTTAAGCTTAGTTATCATTAGCCAAACCAACATCTTGGATGTGGATCAGCAGTAAATATACTCCTTTTTGATTCTATGGAGCTGAAAACCATCTTAACTTTAATCCTTTGACTGTCTATTTTATAATGGAGTACAACTACACCCTCCATAATTTAGGCTTAGCTCTAAATTTACTCCTTTTTGATTCTAGGGAGCTGAAACCCGTCTTAACCTTAATAGTTTGGCTGCCTGTTTTATAATGGAGTATACCTAAGCCCTCTGCATAATATAATTTTAGCTATCATTAGCGAAACTAACATATTGGCTGTGGATCAGCAGTAGATTTACTCCTTTTGGATTCTAGGGAGCTAAGAACTATCATAACTTTAATCGTTTGATTGCCTATTTTATAATGGAGTACACCTACGCTCCCTCTATAATTTAGGTATAGTTATCGTAAGCCAATCTAACATCTTGGCTGTAGATCAGCAGTAAATTTACTCCTTTTTGATTCTAAGAATCTTAACACCATCTTACGTTTAATCATTTGACACTTACACCCTGTCCATAATTTAGGTTTAGCTACCATTAGCCAGACTAACATCTTGGCTGTGGATCAGTAGTAGATTTACTCTTTTTTGATTCTAGGAAGCGAAAAACCATCTTAACTTTAATCTTTTGACACCTACGCCCTCTCCATAATTTAGGCTCAGTTACCATTAGCCAAACTAACATCTTGGCTGTGAATCAGCAGTAGATTTGCTCTGTTTTGATTCTAGGGAACTAAAAATTAACTTAACTCCAGTTGTTTGGCAGCCTATTTTACAATTTAATACAATTTGGAGTACACCTACGCCCTCTTCATGATTAAGATTTAGTTTACTGATACGCTCTTTTCTATGTCCCATTTAAATCATCCAAGTAGTTCTATATTTATTACCACTGTTTCAGTTTTCATACCACTGTGCAACGCCAAGATTTTTATCACAATTCCTTAAACGTAAATTTTTCTAACTAAAAAAATTTTTTCTATTAAAACTTTTTTGTTGTTGTTCAAATTGTAATAATTTTCTTAACTTCGAATTCCCACCACAAATGTTGAAGGTCATTTCTTACAAAACAAGAAAAAAAACTTCAAAAATGAAAGGAAATAGCATAAAATCAGAAATTTTAAAATCAAGAAAACTAAAATTTCAGTTTAAAAATTTAAAGTTGGAAGTTTGTTACAAATTTAATTGGAAAAACAAGCAACTAAAGAACGAACAACTCGAAAAATCCAAGAAACTTAAAATCCAATTTACACTTTAATGTCATACTACTGGCAGAGCATGAGTTTTAAATGTTTATTACTTTTATTAAGGTGTTTTAAAGTCATTAAAAGTCGTTAAACAAAACAAACAACAAAAACAACAACAAGAAACATAAACATTAAAAAGGGGTCAGGCTACAAATGTGACATTTCCGTTCCGTAGAAGAAACAAAAAAAAATAGGAAACAAAAAGGTGTTAGTAAGTTACTAAAACTGCATTAAAAATCATTTTATGAATTGAATATTGTAGAACTTCTAACAGACTGTTACTTGTACGCTCGTTCCTCTTTTATGCATTCATTCATTCACTTATTCAATCATTCATTCAGGTATTAAAGGCCACCAGTGAATGTTTTCTAACTTCGAAACACATGCAAATCTAGTGAACTTTTTGGTTGTTTAGTTGTTCGTACATTTAAAGTGAAAAACGAAAACAAACAATGAAAAGGGAAAAGGTTTGTTTAAAGCGGAACAAGAAATCTAAGAAACAAAATAATTTTCGATAAATACGAAACAGCTTTCGGATAATTTTCAAAAACTATTTTATAGCTGTTGAGTTGCTTTTCATTTTTAAATTTTACCTCTTTGGGAAAATTCTAAAACTCTAACTTAATTTCGAATCTTCAGAATGTATGTTTTTGGGCAACGTTCGCTTAATTCGGAAATTTAAAACATATCAAAAGTTCAATTAAAGTTAAATAATAAGGGCAAATATTTTGAAAATTTTTTTAATATGTATTCAAGTTTTTGGAACATAGAAATGCTTAAAAAATCGTTAATCCTTAGTACAAGTGTTTTTTATTGCTTATTTTTCAAATTTGCTGTTATTTGGGCAATGTTCGAAATTTCGAATATAATTTCGAAATTACAAAATTTATGCCAAGAAGTTTATTTTTATCTAATAACTATATAAATGGAAAATTTTGAGGAATTTCCTATTGTCGTTCTCAACCTAACTCAGTTTGGTCGTCTGAGAGTCGAATCAACTTTCACGCGACCATACTTTTTTATTATTGCAATTTGAAGGAAATAAAAGACCAAACTGAGTTGAGAACGACGATAAGTTTTTTCGAACACTGAAATAATCAAACAAACTTCAACATTTCAATGATTGAAAATTCTATCAAAATTTGAAAATTCGTGATTTATAGAAAACCTTTAGTTCCTCTAAAGGTCTTTAAAAACAAATTACAAAAGATAGTATTGCGTGTTTTCGAACAGAAAGATACTTAAGAAAGGAAGAAATGTTTCGTGTAATAAAGAAAATTCGAGCTTGTTAAAATATTTGCTTTTACTATGTGAGCATCAATATCAATTGCAATTTTATAAATTGTATTTTGTATACAATTTTCGAATAATGAAAAATTCAAAGAAAAATTAAACTTTTTTTTTACAAAGAAAAAAAATTTTTTTTTTTAAAACTTCCTTTTATTAGATTTTTAGATAATTGTTTTAATATAATCTAATATAAATACAAAATTTGAAACACCCACAATTCAAACATTCGAACATGAAATTTTCCAAGAAAACCGACAAGTTTTCCATAATTTGTGTGTTTTTTGGTATACTTTTTCCAAGTTCACACTTTTGCACAATATTCGAAAATTCGAAATTAATTTCGAAAAATCAAAATGCGTACCAATATTTTGTCTATAGCTTGCTGAATCTAAAAACTCAATTAAAATCTACTAAGTTTCTACATATTTTGCTAATTTTAGTTATTCGAACATTGAAATATTTAAGAAATTTAAAAAAATTTTATAGAATTCTTTAAAGGACATCTAAAAATAAATTATATCAATTTGATTTTTTTATGATTTTTGCTGTAATATGAATTTTGGAAAATTTTAACTTAATTTGAAAAATTTTCATGTTAACCAATGTGTTGATTTTCTCTAACTAATTGCAAATATCAATTGAAATCTAATATTTTACAGTTTTTTAATTTAATGCTGTTTCGAACATTGAATTTTTCGAGAAATATCAGAAAATTGTGTTGAAATTTTTAAAGAACTTTAAAAAATTCTTATATTGTTTTGAATTTTTTATGTTTTTTTGTATATATATAAATTTTCGAAAATTCGAAATTAATTTCGAAACATTTAAATGTTAATCCAAGTATTGCCTTTCGCTAGCTGATTGTCTAAATCTAATATTTTCAACCAGTTTTTGCCCATTTTAGATCTTCGAATGAATATAAACTTAAATTGTTGTTTCAAACATTGACTATTTTGCGAAAGACTGGAAAATTTATTGAAATTTTAAAAATAATATTTGAAAATAACTTTTATTCTATTAAATTTCTTATGATTTTTGTGTCAATTTCAATTTTCGAAAATTTGAAATTAATTCTGAAAACTAAAATGTAAACCGAAATGTCCTTGGCTTGCTAATACATTAACTGAAATCTAATATTTTATAGTTATTTACTTAAATTTTTCCTTTCGAACATTGAACTTTTGGCGAAATATCAGAAATTTGTTGGACTTTTTAAAAGGACATTCAAAAATTGCTTGTACTTTTTTCACTTTTTTTTATCGCTTTTTACTACAACATTTTGAAAATTCGAACACAATATCATTAAATTTAAATGTTAATCAATGTGTTGTCTTTCGTGTGCTGATTGTCAGTATCAAACAAAATCTAATACATATGTTGAACCTGTTGTTCTTATTTTAGTTCTTCAAACTAATATTTTTGATATTTTTTACCGAAATTGCCATTTCGAACTTTAAATGATTTAAATCTTTAAATGAATATTTAAAAACAGTTCTTATTATTTTGAATTTTTTATGATTTTTGTATTAATATCATTTTTCGAAAACTCGAAATTAATATAAAAAAGCTTAAATGTTAACCATACTGTTTGTTGTCTTTCGCTTGATGACTGTAAACTTTAATTGAAATCTAATATTTCCCAGATATTTTACTTAATTAAATTGGTGTTTCGAAGTTTAACTTTTTTTTCAGAAAATTCAGAAAATATTGACATTTTTAAAGAAATTTTAAAATGTCGTATAGTTTTGATTTTTATATGGTTTTAGTATTTGTATCAATTTTCGAAAATTTGAACTCAATTTCGAAAAATTTAAATGCTATTCAAAGTATTGTTTTTCGCTGGCTGATTGTAAACATCAATCAAAATATATTACCTTCAACCTGTTTTGCCTATTTTTGTTTTTCGAACATAGAAATTTTTAAAATTTTGTTAATATTTTTAAGGAACATTAAAAGAATGATTATATAGATTTGAAGTTTGTGTGTTTTTTTTTTCAAATATATATTTTCGAAAAATCCCAACTTAATTTCGAAAGCTTACAATTTGGTCTATGTGCTCGATTCTTTGTTACGAACTTGAATTTCTAAGAATTTTAATTCTACTGAAAGGAGAATTTTGTTTATTATTGTTTCCAAGTTGTGGCGTTTTTGTTGTTTCACTCTATCTTTTTTTTTAAGTGCTGGGAAAGGTTGCATTGAATATAATAATCGAACAATGTCATGCCAACCTTATTCGTTCGTGGCAACTCATTAAAGTACATTGTTATCAAAACGACCTGTAACAACGGTCAGTCTAACGTATGGATTCTCAGACATTCTCATTAAAACGACTGATTGTCCGTCCAAGTTCGCGACTCATAGTTGCCAAGTCTGTCCTTTTTTCTGTCTGTCTGTCTCTCTGTCTCTGTGTGCATAATACATATTTGCCAACTTATTTATGTTCATCATTCGTCTGTCTGTCTGTCTGTCGTTCTTTGAATATGACCAATATGCGTTTATGTACATAGTTTTGGTGGCACTCAGTTAAGCATAAGTCACGCAGCTGTATTATACGAGTAACAAATAGCAACCAAAGAACATTTTTGCCCACACATTGTTTGTTCAGGCCACTGGTGATTTTAGTTTTTCTCGATTCTTTTTTCCATTTGTCGTTCATTTTAATTCAGTGTTGTTGTTTGGTTACTGCTATTGTTGCAAAATATATATTTTTTTATATATTTGCATAAATTAATGTTGCAACCACAGTCATGTACATACATTTATATTCAGTATACAACCATGTGTTTGGTCTCCTGCCTGCCTGCTTACATGCCTTCCTTTTGGCCGTTTATTGTTGCATATGACTCCATGACTTTATGCACATGCATGTTTTCGTTGTATGCATGTATGACTTCATGTAATGCCTGTACGTAGTATAATACACAGCACAACACATTATGTTGGCCATAAAACCAAGCTACTTATTTTGTATTGCTGCTGCTGCTGCTACCACTGATGATGATGATAATTATGATGATGATATTTAAATTAAATTAAAAGTTGCTTAAACAAAAAAAAAGTAATTTTTATTTTTATTTTTTTGCATCACGATGACCATGTAATCTTAATAACAGGCCAAAATTGAACATGGTTAGAATCATATTAAATTGCCAATGTATTTTTAATGTTGCTGCTTGTTGCAATTTTGTTGTAAAATACTTGATGTTGATTTGTGTGTAATGGAAAGAAATTGTACAAATATTTTCTAATGCAAAATGTAAAAGCTACATAATTTCCTTCGGGCATTGTAAACTTTCTACTCGTTTTCCGTTATGCTTTGAGAAGTTTAAGTTTAGTGTCTAATGTAGAATTGTTGATCAAACAAGCAAAGCCAGTTAGTCCGCCAAACAATTCATCACCAGTAAGCCAACTTAACCATGTGGTGCTTTTTTAAAGTATGTAGTCTAATTACAACAATTATAAATGTCTAGATGGTTTTGTTTCTAATCAACTTCTAACTATAATTAAATAGATTAAGGTAGAATGTTTCACACTAGACAGCACATTACTAGAGGTAAGTGTAAGACTTGGGTGGTGCTATGAGTTAAGGAACATTAAATCTATGAACTAAAATTCCTACAAGTTGCATTTGTAATAGAAGCAGATGAAATAAAGAATGCTCATGAAGAGTGTATGTATATTTAATCCTTTGAAGAACATAGGGCCTCCTGCAGTTTCCCATTCCAGTCATTGAATTAATCAGATGTAAGTTCTTAGATATACAGTTAGGCAGCTAAATTAATATTGAATATTGATTTACTGTCCCAACAAAAGGAAACATCAAAAAGTTCTGGTCCTTCCTTGGGATGGCACTAAACTTTTGAGAATCTCAAGTTTAGGGACGATCAACTGCTCAAACAGCAACTTCAGAGATAGAATAATCAGCGTTTTGGTCAGAGACAAAGCGCTTGCAGTCAGGGATGACGACTAATGGGTAATTTAATTCACATATCTCTAATTAATCCATACCCTGTCTGATGCTCCTAATGAAAGTCAGTATAAAGGTTGCAGAAGCCTGCCTAATATCATCTGAACACAGAAGTTCAGAGTGGAAGTCCCATCATCCGTCATGAATAAACGATGCAAATATGAGCACGCACCCTTAAGAACGTACACCTAGTGATTGCCTGATTTTCCGCCTGAAATACTTTGCCATACTTCCTATGGGTACAGTGTGACTGAAGCTCCTGTCGAACCTCAAGTCCACACTTTATCCTACTTATTACTTGGCATACCGATTAGTACTCTACAAGATCGATGAATGATCGTTGCCAACACAATAATAAAGTAGAAGTTTTATTAAGAAAGAATTGGAAATTAGATAATTTCCAACAAAACAAGAACGGATGGTGCCATGAGACACCGGGTTGGAACGAAGTTTCTGTACACTACAGCCTGCTACTTTCGGGATTATTCCATCGTCAGGGTTCCTTCGGTCGGCCACCTTCCATCGGCCCCGTTCGGTCGCTATGTCAGACGCCCCCTCATCTTTATCGCCCTTCGGCACACTCCGCCAACCCAGCACCATTAAAAAATCAAAAATAAAAATTATAATTTAAAAACAAAAATTTCACATACCTTGATATCACCAAGTAAATGAAGATAGAATGTCAATCCCTAGATGAAAAAAGAAGACAATTCGTCAACAAAAAACCACTAATGCTTGGAAGATATTAAGGGGATACTTCTCAAGAATTTAGCCGAGCACCTAGTGCTTAGCCGGGCCACCTTTACTTGGCAAGAAAACCAACCATTAGTTAGGACACAAACCTAGTCCAAGGATTCCCAAAAACTTGCACAATAATCTCCCTAAAATCCCAGAAGTTATCTGGGTTCCCAAAAGTTATGACAAAAATCTCCCCAAAATCCCAGAACTTCCCCGGATTTTCGAAAACTAGGACAAACAACTCGCCTGAATCCCAGAACTTCCCCGGAAAACAAAGGAAACACCAAAAACCATAAAAATACCAAAGCGGCAACGCTGAGTTTTTAAGGAATTTAACTTTCGTGCCGTCCTGTTGCCTTTTTGAATTTTTGAAAATTACCTGTATTCGTTACCCGTATTTGTTACACATATTTCTTTATTTACAAAAAGTTTTTTATCCCCCAGCATAGAAAACATTTATGTGCTGCACAATGTGCAGTGCATATCATAAGGAACTTCGTTCCAAAAAAAAGAAAACAAGAAAAATTTAATTATATAAAATCATAATGATGTTGTTGTCCTCGTAGCACTTTTAGGTGGTGTTGGTTGTATGGAAATTTCAGTTATCTATACAAATCGTTAAAGAAAAAGAACTGCCACAAAAAATTCTCAAATGACTTAAAAAGCCCTTATTTGCCATTACCGGTCGTTTAAATGACCAGTATTTATCATCTTTCTTTCTTAAAATATAACTTAAAGTTGTAATTTAAATAAATGTAAGTTCCGTTAAATGTGTAAATAATGTTTCTTAAAGACCATTTATATTCCCCCAAAAATTTCTGTACTTAATTAAAACGTCAAACAAATATAGGAATTATTTAAAACATTGCTTCCAATTCGTTGACACATTAAGTGTGTCAATTAAGAAATTCTTCATAAAAACGCAAAGGAAACGAGAAAAGAGCGAGAAAGAGAAAGGGAATAACAAAAGACAACAAACAAATGGTTGAATGAGCGAAAAAGCATAATAAATCGTAAAATGTTTTGCACATAATTAAATAGTACTTAAGTAACTGTAATATTTTACAAGTACTCGTGCTCTCGAATACATAATTTTTATTTAACACACTCGTTCCCCTCTACAACAAACTCTGGCTCCCCTTGCTGAAAAAGAAAGAAGCAAAAAAAAAAAAAAAAACCTTCGAGTTTGTCTAACAAAACTCATAACATTTATGTCAGGGGGTTGATTGGTTTGTATTGGATTAAAAGACAGAAACAAATTGGTAAAAACGGATGAGGGCTTAATATTTGATAGTTATAAAAAGTATTGATGAAGGATCATCATGGTGGTAGTTGGAGTAAGTGGCATAAATACTCGTATATACCAAGAGCGAGCTACAGTAGCTTCAGCCCGATTCTTAACAAGTTACAAATTTAACAATTGATGCTTGGTTATGTTTAAATTATTCGAATATTTAAGGAGTTGAAATTATTTCATTTATATTATTTCAGTTTCAACTTTTTTTTCTTTTTATTCAACATTTTCATTTTCCATTGTTGTATTGGAATGGAAATATTGAATTGAATTAGTGTATAAATGCCTGACTGTGGTTTTGCTTTTGCAACTGAACAAACGACAACAACAGCAAGAACAAAAAATCTGTAGTGCTTTAAAGTCCCTCGTTATATTTTCATATTCGAAAATTCAAGTGGCCATTGAGACAAGGAAAACAGGTGTAATCACAGTTTGTGAAATTCTTGAAAATTTATTGTTAATAATTTAGAGCATTAAATGCTACTGTTTTTGAATCTGTATTAAAAATATGTCCCCAGAGATTTCAAATTAAGTACGTTTCCAACATGAATATGATAATTCAAATCTTTACGTGGGAGGTAAACACCAAGCCACATTTTTTTCCAAAATGCGTTTTTTATACTAATAGAATCAGCATTTTTTCTCTATCGATAAATAAATTATAGTAAGTCCTACGTTTCCAGGGAAGGAGCTCTGCTCAAACTTATCTGGGAGGTAAAGAATAGTAAATAACTGTAACATTATATGACGTAATTTTATTAAGGAGATGATCGAAATAAATAAATAATATATAATTTATATAAAGTATTCGGGGCAAGTCAAATTGTTAATACTACAGAGACAGAAACAGTTTTGATTCTCAACCTGTAAAATTTTCAAAATGTGACGATGTAGTTTTCCTTCCACCTTCAGAAATAAACTCGTTGGTCACCATTCTGTCTCCGATGTATATCTTCATCGACAAATAGGTGGTTTGCAATGTTGTGAAAGTCGGTAACTACAACCCGCTTCGAGGGACCACACAAATAAGTTACTAACGGCAGCTGTCTATTCTAAGGTGA
The DNA here is from genome assembly GCA_956483635.1 of Panzeria rudis. Lineage (NCBI taxonomy): Eukaryota > Metazoa > Arthropoda > Insecta > Diptera > Tachinidae > Panzeria > Panzeria rudis. The sequence goes on along the minus strand of OY101450.1, from coordinate 18,127,631 downwards.
TTATTTAGAACTAATTTACTTTTCAATACAAAAATTATTACATCATTCTAAACTTTGTAACGTTGTATTTAGAAAGAATTAGACATGATCTATATTCCGAGAAACAAAAGAACATTATTATGTTGTCTCTGTGTGGAGTACCCAAAGCAAAAATTATTGATCGTAAATAGACTACTAGCAGAAAGGAGTGCATTTGCTACGCCAGCAGATGACTTCAAACCGTTTCAGAAGACCATAATTGTAGCTAATGGTATAGACATTTCGAAGCCACCACAAGGGGTGAAAGTGGTTGCGTCCGTGATACGCTAGTCAATTATTGGAATGGTCGAACTCAGCGACTATTTACTCAGAATGCTGTAAATGAAGCAAATTATATAAATATAACTAAGGTGTGAAAGTACATCCCAATACGAATTGAAAATTTTGGCAATTCTTTAAGTATTAATTTCCATAAAAGTCTTGGCGAAACCAACAAATTTCGGAAATGGGTTCAATATTTCAAATCCCAGCAAAAACTATTGCTTCGGCCGAAGCAGGTTTATAAGCGAGAGAAGCTAGTTTTGTTGTTTCTACTGCTTCGAAAAGCGCTTCGAACATGCATGATTTTTGTTCACGATGTCCCACTTTGGAGCTCTTCTTTTTGATATTAAAAAGAGCTTCTTTCGAAGCATCGAAAATGCTCTAAAATCATGTCTCATTTTATCATCGTTAAAGTACACACAAAACAAATCGTATTTTATTATAAATTTCTCTTCCATGCAATAGGTGGGAAATGTAGAAAGAGAACATACTTTAAATGGGTTTTGAGTTCTCAAATGTGTTAGTGTTTATTTGAAACAATGCATGCGACAATTCTTTAGAACCTATATTGTTGAAAGCTACAATGCTACTGAATATTATTTTGTTTATTTTGTAGTTCGTGTTGAAGAAATGTAAAGTGCTGATTAACTTCGTAATTCAAACATTATGAACACTGAGAGATATCCGCCTTCTTTTTGAGCATCCTCGGAAGCGCTGCAAAAGATCGCATGTGGAAGGCATGAAAGTTTTTTACGGCTTCAGAAACATTATAGTTTTTTGCTGGAATCCCTTGATCCCCTATATTTATGTTTAGATGTAATCTTCAAATCGACGACGAAAAGTAAGTGTGTCATATCTTCTTTGGACTAAATGGTTGACTGGAGCTTGTGGGAACATCCTACGTAAAATATTTAGTTAAGGATCTGAACAGCTTTTGTACCATCGAATGAGAGTGCAATATCAAACCAAAGTAACGCCATATAATTCGTAAAAAAATACGAATTTTAACCAATAGAGAAGCCTGAATCAAGTCTTCACGGCTATTTATTCGGGCACAAGAGTTCGAGAAATTCTTGAATTGAAGCTATCTGAGGGCTGAAGGAACCAATACCCAAGATAACGGCTGAAACGGCCATTCGTTGTGGTTCCTGGGATATTTTCAGATTAACTAGAACGGTTAAACTGATTTATTAGTTGCACAGTTTGTTATGAATTTCGAATTCACTTCAGCAAAATACCGCGACCACACATTTGTCTCAGCTCCACTAACATCTGTAATTCATAGATCGCCATTATACTGATTAATTTCAACAATCAAAATTTTCTGCTTAAATTCTGAATTTTCGATATTTTCGGAGAAACTTAAATTTTTTTTGTGAGCTTTAGACTTATTTAAAAAAAAACTATGTGTAGACTTGGGATACTTCTTGCCTTTTCGAAAAAGTTTCCGAATTTTAGGAGAATATAAAATTTTTCGGACTAATCGATATTGGGAGCTTTCGATTTTTTTAGTGAAATTGTGATTTCTGGTGAATTTAAGGCACTTTTGTGGCTTTTTAAAAATAACTTTTGGCGAATTTTCCATTTTTTCGGAGTAACTTCGATTTTTTGTCAGTTTGATTTTCTTTAATAAAATTAAGGCTTTTTAAATGTGCCGTCAGATGTGAAATGTTGGAGTTTTTTCGGAGCAACTTCCGATTTATTTTCAAAAGTTATGCTTTTCAGTAAGTTGAGGGCCTTTATGGTGCATTTTCGAATATGTGTTACATATGGAATTTTCGGAAAATTTTAGATTTTCTTTCGGAGTTACTTAAATGTTTGCCATTATTTCGATCTTCTTAGAAATTATGAGTTTCTCATGAATTAAGAGCATTTTTGCTGCATATTTGAATATGTATGTGTTAAATTTAACATTTTCGATTTTTTTTTCGGAGTACCTTACATTTTTCTAGAAGTTTTTTTGAACCATATTTACCATAGTACATTTTAGAATATGTGCTCAATTTTGACTTTTCGAAGAGTTTGAAATTTTTTCGGAGTAACCTTGATTATTGTGTGTTTTCGATTTCTTTACTGAAGTTTTTTTTACTGGGTTTTTCTGTAAATTTTGTGCAATTTTGGTGATATTCTTAAATTTCGTAAATCATTCGATTTTTTCGGAATTAATTTTTACAGTTTTAAATTTTTGCAGAAAGCTTGTGTTTCGGGTAAATTGAGAGCCTTTTTGCGATATTTTTTAATATATCTTATATGTAGAATTCTCGGAGAACTTCAGACTTTTTGAGAGTTACTTCTATTTCTTTTTAATCTGCGATTTTCAATTATGAGGTTCTTTTGCTGCATTTTGAATGCACTAATTTCAAACTTTTGAAGAAGTTTCTATTTTTGCAGTGTAACTTTGTTTTTCGTCAGCTTTCGAAATCCTGTAGCATTTCTGGCGGATTTAGGAGGGGTGCCTTTAACTCCTCCTAAAATAAAGGACGGAAGTAAACTTTCAAAATGCCGATAAATGTATATTTTTTTTTGTCGCCTCTGCAGGAATCCATTATTAGAGCCTTGTTATTTTTTGTGTTCTACAGTGTAATTGAAATAAAATTTCTATGAATGATTATTGTGTTTAGGGTTACTCTGATATTGTTTTACTTGTTTTGTTTCCGACTCTTGAGCTTTAGAGTCATCTCGAACTGTGAGGGTCTCAAATGTTTTCTGCCTTCCTTTTACTTAAAACGTTTTTTTGATGACTTTGGATATAAAGAAGTCGTTGCTTAAAATGTCATTAAATTTAACTGCAAAATAAGGGATGATATTAGTGCGTTTGCTTTTTTGTGCTGCTGCTGGTGATGGAGAGATTGCTTTCATGCTGCTGCTGCTGATGATGATGATGAGAACAACAACGAAAATGATGATATTGTTGGTATAGCAATACGACATTAAGAGGAGTTTATGAAAGAGATTAAGATGACATTGTTTTGTGTTTTTTTTTTGTTATTCACAATTTACAACACTAGTAGAATTTCTTTTCATTTTTCAAAATCATTCACATGGAAATGGGACACTGGTCCATTGAATAAACACAAACGTTGGCGAATGAGTAAATGGTTGAATAAATAAATCCGTAATGTTTAGATGGCATATTTTTATTTGTTATTATTTTTTTCACTAAACAATAAACACACGTCTATGCAACAGACTAACAAACAAACAAACAAAAAATAAAATATTGTGTTTAACAAGCATAATTGTAAAATTACACCCGCATAATGAAAATAATAACATAACGGCAAATTAAGATTATTTATACACACACACACACACACTCACATACAAGTGAAATCTCAACACACTTTTGCACTCTGGTTCTCTTGTATCCACATGCTCATTATGAAGAGTTGCCATAGGAAATGTTCACATTTAATTACAGCAAGTGGCCCTCTTTAAGGGTTAGTTAGAGTTGTATTGCCAGTGTAATTATTTCGTATTAATCATTTCCTAATGATTTCGTTAATAAATCTGAACATATTAATTAAATTTTATTAGAAAAAAAAACATTTTCAATAATAGTTTCATGATTTAATGATTTGCTAGAGTCGAGGAAACCTTGACTTAATGATAATGCAGTTGTTATTTGATGTTTGCAATATTTTAAGATTTGTTTTTTTTCTTTCTTGCCAAATAAAAAAATTTTACAATATATTTGCAGCAAAAAAAACTTAAAGCAACAAATAAATCTAGTGGAAAAAAATCTACAAAATGCACGAAGAACAAAATATAATAAATATTGTTTGCAAGAAAAAAGTGATTGTAGCTCTTAATAGTTACCAGAAACCTTGAAGTTGTTGTTTGGCTTATATATCTGAGTAAGAAATAATAAAAAAAAAACTTTAGCTATAACAACCGCTTAATGTTGCATTGTTAAAAACCTCAAAATGTTGTAGATATTTATTGCAAGATATTGTGCAAAGCAAAAAAAAAACACAGCAACATACAATTTTGCAATAAACATTTAGACAATTTCAAAAACAACAACTAATCTTCTACCTACGATGGAACAAACATTTTATACCAAAATCGTAAAAAAAACCTAACAAACCCTCTTTCTGTGTGTGTTTTTTAACAGCCTCCACTAAACACAGTGTGACGTCTGGCTTATTGGAAAAAGAATATTGAAACAGAGACAGACAGACATATGAAAACGTACAAGCTGGAGCTATAGATCTTTTAAAAGCAACAACTGACAAGACAATTTGACTAAATCATTTTGCGTTTTAACTAAAAGATAGCAGTTTGGCTCATAAAAGTCATTTCTAACGAGCAACTTGAAACAACTACTTTTAGAATGAAATAATACGTAGACTGTGCAGATCTAATGAAGTAAAACTCCAGTCGTTTTATATGACACTTAATTTCAATGCGGGTTACTAACTAAGCTATTAACGAACTTTTTCAATTGACATAAAATTCACAACTGGTCGTTTATAACGATGATAAAGCGATTCCAATTAGGACAAAATGTCTTCTTACATACATTGCTATTCTATACAGCTGCCTAACAGATCAGTTCAAAACAGCTGGCGAGATCGAGGAAGCCTTAGATAGAAGTATCAAATATAGCGTCAAGATTGGCGGCATTTGGTTGGTGGAGATCAAGAACTTATGGTCTTATATCAATTACCACCGATACTAAGGAAACCTTTCAATAACATGTTACGATACCTCATCTGCACTTTAGTAGGGCTTTCAAGGTCTTAACTCCATCCCGATGGGAGTGGAAGGGAAATAATACACAACACACAACACTTTTTCTACTTTAGTTAGCAAGTATGTGCTATTCAGGTCAGGTAGTCAGACTGACGTCACTCTCATCTGGGTTCTTGCACATAGTAACTTCCTTAGTAACAAACACGCTGATGAGCTGGCCAGAGCTAGCTCTACTCTGCTCTGCTACTTCATCTGAACTTTGAGAGTGCTTTCAAAGTCTTAATTGCACCCAGCCGGGAGTGGAAGGGAGGTAATATAGAAAGACACTACGACGTCAGAGTGTATACTGATGGATCCGAAATGATCTATCGGTATTTTGTCGACAGCAAGGCGGCACTTTGTCTCTAATGTCACACACTACTCTACTTTAGTTAGCCAGGATGTGCAAGGATGTGCTATTCAGCTTAGGTGGGCAGACTGACCTCATTCTCTTTGGAGTTCCCACACATAATAACTTCCTTGGCAACAAACATGGGGATGAGCTGGCCAGAGATAGCTCTGCTACCTTATCTGGACTTTGTATTGGGTTCAAAGTCTTAATTCCAGCCCGACGGCAGCAGAAGAGAAGAAATATAGAAAGAGACTACGATTTCGGAGTGTATACTGATGGATCAAGAATGATCTGCAATGTTGCGTTTAGAGTTTTCTCGCATGATCTTGGGTTAAGACACTCATTCCAACTTTCTGACGGAGCTAGTACATTTCATATTGGTTATAAATTATGCGAGCATTACGCTAATTGACCGGTGGTCCTAAGGCAGAATCGAGATTTCTGTGCCAGGCAGCACTTTTGTCTCTAAGGTCACACACCACTTTTTCTACTTTAGTTAGCCAGTGCAAAGATGTGCTATTCAGGTCAGGTAGTCATACTGATGTCACTCTCATCTGGGTTCGCGCACATAGTAACCTCCTTGGCAAAGAACACGCGGATGAGCTGGCCAGAGCTCGCTCTATTCTGCTCTGCTACCTTATCCTGACTTTGAGAGTGTTTTCCAAGTCTTAATTGCCTTCAGACGGGGGTGGAAGGGAGGTAATATAGAAAGAGACTACGACTTCAGTGTGTATACTCATGGATTAAGAATGATCTGCAATGTTGGCTCTAGAGTTTTCTCGGATGATCTTTGGGTAAGACACTCCTTCCGATTTCCTGATGGAACCAGTGCATTTCAGGCTGAAATATTGGCTATAAAGGAATCGGGAAGGATGCTGATTGACCGGAGGATCGAAGGAAGAATTGAGATTTTTGTCGACAGCCAGGTGAAATTCTGTCTCTAAGGTCACACACCACTTTTTCTATTTTAGTTATCCAGTGCAAGGATGTGCTATTCAGGTTAGGTGATCAGACTGACATCACTCTCATCTGGGTTCCCGCACATAGTAACTTCCTTGGCAACCAACAGGCGGATGATCTGGCCAGAGCAGGCTCTGCTATGCTACCTCATCTGCACTTTAGTAGGGCTTTTAAAGTCTTAATTCCAACCATACGGCAGTAGAAGGGAGTTAATATAGAAAGAGGCTACGACTTCTGAGTGCATACTGATGGATCCAAAATGATCTACGCCATTACCTCTGGAGTTTTCTCTGATGATCTTGGCGTAAGGCACTCTTTACGACTTCCTGATGGACCTAGTGGCTGAAATATTGGATGTCAAGGAAGTGGGCTGGATGCTGATTGACAGGAGCGTCCAAGAGAGAAACGAAATTTGTGTCGGTCAGCCAGGCCAAACATGCCTCTAAGGTCACACACATTTTTTTTGTTGCTTTAGTTAGCCAGTGCAAGGATGTGCTATTCATGTTAGGTGGTCCGACTGACGTCACTCTTATCTTTGTTCCCGCACATAGTAACTTCCTGTGCAATGAACACAAGGATGAGCTGGCCACAGATGGCTCTGCTATGGACGCCTCCATGGCTGAAGCGGTAGTAGTTTGGAACGGGTATCGTTGAATATTTTCTAGCAAACTGCCAAGGTATATAAGAAGAGAGCTTCCTTCAGACACTTATATGTCGGAGGAATTCTCGATATCCAATTCCAAGTTTTATGATCATCACGAAGTTACATCTGAGTTTTTGTTGGTCTTCCTCCGAAAAAATTTTTATTAAAATAATAAAAAAGACCCGTCCAACTGCAATTCGGTATAGTGAAACAGCAACCACCAGCCTTAGACGCCCTTGATGCAGGAGCGGTGTCTGGCGTTATATGGGAATTGATGTCTAGAGTTCTATGCATCACTTTTGTTTGCTGTGCAAAAAGGTTCCTCGGATATCTTAGAAACCTAATATTATTTTTGAAATGAATTGCATTCTATTTAAAGTAAACTCAAAAGGTCTAAAGATCGAATTTTGATATTTTGAATCTGAATGCCATTATTCATTTTTGCAATAAATAAAAATTGAAATATCTATATGTTCACAACTATTAATCACTTTAAATTTTTCTTCATATATAATTATGGCGCCCAAAAAAAAAAAAAATAAATAACGTCATCATCACACTGTGTGTTTAATGTGAATTTTTTTCATATTTATTTTCTTGATGCATAAAAATGCTTAAAATTTTATAGTGAATGTAATAATTATATGAAAATAAGCAAATTTTTATATGTTGGAAAAAAGCACACACAAAACCTCTTAAATTATGAAAACATTTAAGTATATGGACGTACACGACATACAAACATATATGCTCATATGTTTGTACGAGTATCAAGCGATTTATCACCGACATCAATTTCAATTTAATGTTTCCTTAACAAATATTATCCTCAAAAGCAGCAATATAGGTGGTTAGTTTCAGGAGATTATATTGGTCTTACTTATAAGGAGATATTTGCAAAGCGGCATAAGGCCCCCCAGAAAGCACAGTTCCACATCCAATCACACATTGATACTGTGTTTTCTGAAGAAAAGGGTAATTTGACTTTTCAAGACCTTGAAGTTTTAGCGTAAGAACTTATATGAACATAGCGTGCGCATATAGTAAGAATCCAAATAAAGTAGGATGGCCTACTCTAATCTGATTAAAGATAAAGTGGCAAGTTAACCTCTAAGGGATTTCTTTCGAGCCCATAGGAGAGACCATAGACTAGTAATACGGGAACCGGTAGCCCAACAGATGACCTGCGCTCACATAAAGTTAAAGAGATGATGCTCGCCGCTAAGGAAGACTTCGTCTTACCTCCGAGGTAAGGGTTGATTCTGTGACTGGTTACTCTGTCCAACGCACAAAAAATAGCATGATTATAACGACTGATTCTGGCAAAGGACACAAAAAATATATAAACGTGTATAGGCGGTTTGAAGTTTTACATCTGGGACTCATTTACCCCTTCAGCCTCAACGCCAGAAATAATTCAAAATATAAAATGTTTTTAAGGGTAAATTTCATACTTATTCACTGTTAGTACTTGGCATAGGAAATCTTGCAAGCCTTACGTTTAAGGTATACAATGTTTATAATTTTTATGTAAAAAACAACATTTTAACCCTCTAACTCTTCGTTGCCAGGGTGTTTTTGACCCTTTCTTAAATAATTCTTGCAAAAAAACCGACTACAAAATAGGCGTGGCACCGCCCCCATATTTTATCATCATGTACTTTTACGAGAACTAACTGTGTGTTCGAAGTTTGTAGTGTCCGACCGAACGCACTTTTTTCAGACCGAACCCGAACTTCAGTTGAATTTTTAGAACCGAAGCCGAACGCGAAACCGAACTTTTTTTTTATTGAAGAGAAGAGTTTCATAAGAAATTGATAAGCAGAAGTAGTTAAAATTCATATTTACTTTTCATGGGCGTGGCACTGCCCAATTTTCTCACCACAATGATGTATTGTAACGATAACTAAATGTGTATCTAAAGTTTCACAAGAATCATCTAAGTAGAAGTAGTTTTAAAATGCATATTTACTTTTCATGGGCGTGGCACTGCCCACTTTTCTAAACATAATGTTTTATTGTAGGGTGTGTGCAAAGTTTTATAGGAATCGGTTTAGTAGAAGTTGTTGAAAAAGAATATTTACTTTGCATGGGCGTGGCACATCCCACTTTTTTTGATCCTGATGTAGTATTTAAACAGAAGCTTAATGTGTGTGTAGAGTTTCAAAGAATCGGTTGAGTAGAAGTAGTTGAAAACGAATGTGTATTCACTTTGTATGGGTGTGACCCCGCCCACTTTTCAACAGGACCAATCTGGAACTACATCCTTTTGAATAGGGAGTTTTGAGGGAACATACATAAAAAAAACATGACGAATTGATAATCTTTCTCCTTTTTTTGAAGTCGGTTAAAAAGAGACAAAACCCCCTTCAGCGGCGATATAGCACGCTGAAATGGTTCACAAGAATATTTTCCATTAAATTTTACTATAGGTTTTCATAGACATTCAAGTTCCAGACTCAAGTTGAACGCTAGAAATCATTCAAAACTTTAAATTTAAAGGTTAATTTCGTTCTTATTCATAATTAGTACTCGGCATACGAAATCTTGCAAGTCTTACGTTTAAGGTATAAACTAGGGATGTAACGATACGCCGTTTTGCCGATCCGATACCGATACCGATACTTAAAAATAAATATCGCCGATACCGATTCCGATACCGATACGAATATTAAAATTGAGTTAAAGTTTAGAATAACAAATTTCAAGTGCAATTTTTTTAATATACAAAATTACAGTGTAAGAGATTATTAATATTTAAAATTGTTATTAACACAGTATAAAAAATTGCGAGTATTTTTTAAGAGCTACATTTTCTTTGCTTCCAAAAAATCTTTATTAAAAATATGCAGATAACACAGTGCAACAGTCCAAAAAACACACGGACTTGACAGTATAGATTCGATTGTACTACCACGGTGTAGTAAAACCCTATACTTAGCTTGGCGAATTTGATGACCAATTTCGTTTTATGGACCTCCAAAGTTTTGGAAAATCAGCGGCCCCTCAAAAAAAAAAGGTGTCATCAACTTTTGGCCAACAGAAAATTCAAACTCGGTGATACCGCTTAACTATATATGGCAATAATGTAGCTAAGAGTTCGCTAAACAGATTTATTACCATTTTATGCCAAAAAATAATTTTTTCGTGTACCTTTTTTGAAAAATTAAGGAAAAAAATTTTTTTTTCACTTTTTCCAGAATAACTTACAGGGACTCGTAATTTTTTATTAACAATATTTGGCAAAGTTGTAGCTACGGTAAAGCTGAACAACTTTTGTGAACATGTCAATACAATCTGAATGTATCTGGGCACCCTAAACAGCCCAGAAAAACTAATTTCTACCTTAAAGGTTTTTACGAGTTAGGCTATATTTTTATTGCATTTTTTTTGCTTTCTTTGTTATTGTTCCACTTCTTATGTTGCTGATTTTAGTATTTACTATTTTTTATTGTTTGTTGTTGTTGTACCAAATAATGGTAATGAAAAATTTGGAGTTCCTACAAGTTATACTGAAAAAAGTGAATAAAATAATTAAAAAAAATTTTTTTTTCAAAAAAAGTACAGGAACATATTATTTTTCTGGGCACAAAATGTTAGTGAAACACAACAAAGAAATATGCACTTGAATATACTATTTTCAAACAAAAATTTTTTTTAGCAGAAAAAAATTTTGATTCCTTTATAATTTTAAAAAATTCTCGCCATACTCGCATTAAAAAAATTGTGAAAATGGGTAATTTTTTATACTTTTTCTTGAGGAAAAATCATTATAGAACACCGAAAAGGAAATTTGTCCGAGCATCGCTTCCAATTCGGTGATTGGTAATCGAAAAACAGAACTTCTTGCAATGGCAAGGATATGTAAAACTAATTAGAAATGATCCAAATTTGCAATACTTCCGTATCGCGAATTCTACATTTTCATGACTTCTTTGGAGTGTCTTTTTTTGCTGGAATAAGATTTAAAAAACAACGAATTGAATTTGAATTCATGGTAAAATTAACAAAAAATAAATAATTTTTTTTACAAAATAATAGTATAAAATATAGTTAATTTTTAAAATTGATATTAATAACATTTAAAAAATAACGAAATGAGTTTAGTTCATGGTAAAATTAACAAAAAATAAATAATTTGTCAGAAAAAAACTCTGAAAAAATGTTTAAAAGTATCGTCGTATCGACAGTAAAATATCGCCGATACCGATGTATCGGAAAATCTGAAATATCGCCGATATATCGGTATCGGTATCGGTATTCGTTACATCCCTAGTATAAACTAAGTGCAACACTTTTATGCTAAACACCACGTGGATCATTTTTGTAGAACATTTTCACCCGCTATATCGCCGCTGAAGGGGAGTTTTTTTTAGCATTTTTTTAAAAAAAGGACAAATAGACATATACAGCGAAGAGTTCGAGGGTTAAAGTGCTCTACAAAAATTTTTCTCGTGGTATCACATAAAAGTACTGAACACATCTTATAACTAAAACATTAGACTTACAAGGATTCCTATGCCGAGTCACTATAAATACGTGCAAAATGAGGGGAATTTAAATCCCACCAAAAATTAATCCCAGATTTACGTTGAGACTAAACGAACCCTAGAGGGAAGAGAACATGTCACAAGACAAATCACATGGTTGACTCCCAAGGACCAGCTAGCAACCTGTTCGAGTTGTGGAACATTATATGGTAGAGATCTGTGACTTTTACACGACGTGGTTATTAGAGGGAGTCAATTGTCATAATTAAGATACTCAGTGATAGATTCTAGATCCAAACTTAAGGTACATACTTGTCACCAGTCACATACGACGTACTTGTCGAAGACAATTTGTAAAAATTTTCCCGCGTGAAAGGAACGTTATTTTTTTGTGTATTTCGTTTTCTTTGAACTACTAACCAAATGAAGAATACCAGATCTCTTAATATAGAAATGAATTGCCAAGTCGCCTTAACTTTAGTAATTGCATTTGATTATTCTAAAATCATTAATGTTGCATTGACTTCAATAACACCAAAAAAATTACCTTAATAAATTTTATTGTATTTATCATTAATCATCATCTCAGAACATTAACGAATAATGACTTGTTCTTGATTATTATTTCTTCTTAATTTTTTTTTCGCTGTGCTCTTTCAATTTTTTATTACTATTGTGAATGTTTATTATTAATTTTTTTGCTAACAATCTTTGCTGATTTCAACTCTAAACAATTCTGTTTAAATTTGAAATGAAATAATGAAACAACAATTTTAACAAAAGAAAACAAAGCCAGAATTGTTTTGTAAAAAAATAAGAAGAAGAAAAAAAATCAGCAGTAAAAAGCTGAAAATAAACTGAATGCTTATGACCAAAATCTCAAAAAATTTCTGTTGGTTTTTTTGTGTGTGTGTTTTTTTGTTGTTAATAAATAAAGTAGAAAAAAATGTTGCAGTTTATTGTGGCATTTATATTGTTTTTAATGACTATAAAAACAACCTTCATTTCAATCAATCATCAAGCAAAAAAGAAAAAAAAACGTATAAAAATCTCATGAAACCCAAGCAGGCGATTGATGAATGAGTCAAGGAGGCGGTAAATGTGATTTTATTTTATTTAACCGAGTGTTTATTTGCTGCTTATTGTGTCCGGTTTTTTTTTTGACATGTGAAATAAGAAATATCCTTTTTTGTAATTTTTTAATTTTATCAAAGGAAGAAATATTTTTGTGTAAAAAAAACATCTTTTCCTCCCGCCTTTTTGTTGTATTTTTGATTCCTTGAGCAAGGGGACAAAAAGTGTAAATGTGTTTTTCGGAATTTTACAAAAATATTTCTTCCTTTAATAAAATGGCAAAACAAGAAATATTTAACGTATTTGGTCATCATAAGCAGCAAATAAGCGTTATTTTTAATCCATTAAAATCTTCTTTTCCTCCAAAATTTTGCTACACTACAATACTTTTTCATATTTCTTGCACCCTCACATTGTCGTATTTTAGAGAGAGTCTTGCTTTAATCTGATCTTATGAGCACAGGTGCTCCTCGCACTCGTAACTATGATGCATTGGCTGTCAGCTGATCTTATGTTCAAGCATTGATGGTAATGAAATGGCTGATACACTAGCCAAAGGGGGGTTCAACTACCTGTTGAGGATATGGTGGGTGTTCTAATACCAATTCCACATCTGAAGGGGATCATAGACTCTTAGATGAAAAACGAAGAGGAGAAAGTTTGGCGTGATACGAGAACTTACAGAACTTCTAAAATCATCTTGTGATTGTAAATCGTTTATATTGCTTAAATGCATACACGAGAGAGAGAGAGAGAAGGAGAGTTCGTTTAAATTCCTTCTTATCACTAACTAGAATCGATTGTAAACTTCTAGTGTAAGTATTAACTGGCCATTGCTTGACAGCTTCGTATGCTGTCAAAATAGGACCAATACTCGATGGTACCTTCAGGAAGTGTAAGGAATCTGGGCGAAATGAAAAGATATAGCATCTACTATGCCATTGTCTGGCTCTAAGCCGCGCAAGATATGACATATCGAGAGTGGGACTGTGTAGACTACTGAGGTTTGTTGGAGAATCTCATCGGATTGCTCATCAGACGAAATGCAGATTTATTCTTTTTGGACAACCGTTCAATGGATAACCGTTGTGCATACAATACATTGTACTGGAACTAGGAAAATTCGTTACGAGAATGAGGATAGAGGAAGTTGTGTTTGTGGACATCCGATTTGTATATTCCTAGACTGAAAGTAGCAGAAAATACCTCTCGAGGATGCTTACTCCACATGTCAACAGTTCTGCTAAAGAACGAGTTTTATCTGTAATGCGTAATGCGATTTACTGGCATATCGACTACAAGTGGATGTGCTCGTAATGAAGAATGTTTCGTTCCCAGAAAAGAGTGGGTTTCCAAGAGTTTCCTGATTTCTTTAGAGTACTTTCCATTATAGTACCGATGGCACATTGAAACACAACCAAAATTGCGATGATGCTCCAGTGAGTCAATATAGTTGACTAACGTAGTGTCACCGATAACCTCCTTCGTCCTATCCTGTACGCGGTCGGGTGAGTTCAAAATATACTTTGAAGCACTTTGAGGCTTATATTCCATTTTCGGTCGGATATAAGTTGTATAAATATTAAGAAGAGGTCTTGAACTTGTATCGGGCACCGTGAACTAGGCTGCCGTACTTACAGGGTTTTCGTCATCTGCTGGTATCGATAAGAACCCATTCCTGTCCATGCGAGGTCTTTGACCACCCAGAGGCTAGGTTACTCTGGTCTAGCGATTTCCCATGAATTAAGGCAACTGATGTAAGAAACAGGCAACCAAAGAACATGTCAGAATATTTGGAGTCGTAACAGACATCCTGGAAAACATTGAATACTGCTTGCCGATACCTCTGGCCGATAAAAGGTTTGCTGTAACGTTCTCAGACAAGGCCTCTACGATATCTAGTCATCAGGAGAACGTGCTCGCCATTTCTACGGACGGGTCGAAATCGGGCAATGGAGAGAGCGATGCATCTTTATCCGCCCGCTAACGAAGAAGGATAAGGTTTAAGCTAAGTTGATCAATGCAGCGTATTACATGCTGAAATATAAGTCATGAAAAGGACAAAGAACTGGATGAGGTACTATGGGGTAAACAGACTAGGTGTTGCAATTAGTACAGCCCGAAAAGTTGCAATCGAGTCTTTATCGAACGTTTTCACAACATTCAGATGCCACCAAATGAGATGGGGAGTGCCTCCTCGTTCTAGGCCATAGTAATATGGTCGGTAATACCTTTGCGGCCGAACTAGCCAAATTCGAAACTCGAATGAATATTCGGGAAGCAGACCAAAAGGTTGGCGTTCCGCTTAAAAATTGCTAAACTTTAATTCGATATCGGGGAGGTGACCTCATTGGAACATCTGCCAAAGCTAAATCTCGATCGCTAAAAGGCTAGGCAAATACAAAATTAAACATTTTTGGCGAGGACATAAAACACTAAAATTTCCGCGATATGATCGCAGTAGATCTGCAATCCTAGATGGGGTACTTCGTGAGCAAATATGAATCTAACATGTGGGCACTTCTGTAGAAGTTATCAATGTGAGCAGAAGGAAAATGATGTGGAGCACCTCTTCCGTTATTGTCCCGCATTCTTTCCCTCACAAAAAGGTCGTCTTCCATGGGCTGTTCGCTGCTTGAAGATTGAGCAGAACTATTAGACTGTGATATCAGTAGGATAAACTCGTTTATCAAGTTGTCGGAATGATTTAGCACTGAACCGAACAGGAAGATGTAGAAGTGACCTTATCTTTCAACACATCTCCTTTTCAGGTCTCCTTTTCAGGTCTCACTGCTATTCTAAAAGAGATTAGAAAATATAGGTGGACAAATTATCCGCAGGTTAAGTTCCCAATTCCATATATCTATGGTCACAAGCCTTAACCGCTTAATTAGAGTTAGGACAGAAGAGAGATCGTATATATATCTACTTGCTATACATTTTTCTTGTTTGTTATTTTTTTAAAAAGGTTGATTGGAAGCTAAATCTTGAGACTTTAAACTGCTTTTAATATTTGAAAACGACTTGAGCGGTTAAGGCTTGTGACCAAAGTATATAAAATTGTGGGGGGAAAAAAAGAACGAAACCATGTTGCTGACTTACTATTGACTATGCCTAACAAACAATAAAATAAAATAAAATAAAAACCTTTCAATCACAAACTTAAAGGAACAATTACTTTGGAAAATCTACTACAGAATGCAATGAGTACAATAAGTTTTTTTCTTTCGGCAGACATTTCATAAAGTTTTAGGGGGCTACTAATAGTGCAAGAGCAAAGTGTAGAATTTGAGCTACAAAAAACATTATTTGAATTTTTTTGAAAAAAGAAAACCTGGTGGTATACATATTTATTGTGCTGTTTTATGTAGGAAATTTTATCAAATGTAAATAATAGCAAGTGATTACGTTTCAATTTATTTTTATATTTTTTGCCTTCCTTTATTTGCTTTAACAACGTGTTTTTTTCCAAGAAAACGTTACAATTTTATGACGAAAAAATAAAAATAGTAACGAGGGATATCTCAAAGCGATAGTTTTTTTTTTTAAATAAGCCAACAGCATATGGCGGGTGTACTCGGAGGTCCTTGGAACTACTGTAGTGCTCAGAAGATCATTTGTACCGCAGCTCTAGAGTTTCTGGCGGATGAGAAGAGCCACCCAGTGGTCTAATCGTCGCTTTCGATAACAAGTTGACTCGATCGAGTTTTACATAACATTAAGTCGTGTCTTTTATATAAAAGTAACTCACTATGGAAAGCGACGAGTAGACTGCCGAACTATTTTTAAAGCCTAATAGGCTAAGGGCGCGATTGAGTAGGTATCTTAAGTATGTTTTACTTACTGACTCTACCTCTTCCACACCCACTCAGCTCCTACAACAGATATTTATACTCTCTGATAAGCGTCCGATAATACAGAGTTCCGTTATGATGCCAACAAACACCCTTAATCGACGTTCTTCCGGAGTTTAGGAATTCCGTCATTCTATCTTAATAACGGTGAGCTCCTAATTCGCCTTTATTCTCAAACTTAACCAATGCCATCTGTATATATATCCCTTGTGCGTCTGCTTAGATTATGTAGACAGCCACAGCAAGTACAGTCTGAGACTAGTGTGTTCAATATTAACGTAAGTGCCTGTCCTTCGCCCTAACCTGACGATGGTCTTAACTCCAATTAAATTTAGGCTTTCACCACCGCTCTTAGGTGAACCTCGAAGATAGCTGTGTGACTTACAACGAACACAAAGGTTGCAACTTCTTGTATATGACCGTGCTAAAGGGCTTAAGCTATACAAACTTAGACCATATCAGTAGTTTCTGCTAAACGATAGTTGTACAGACCTTTCTCATCACTCAACTAGGGAGCACCATTTGAATCGGCTTCTGCTGCATTAGCCATAGCACAAAAGAGACATACATATATATGTATTTGATTATACGAAGACCAACCAGTCACTAGGTTAGGCTGAGCATCGGCCAATTAACCAACATTCTCTCTCTGCGTTTTTGGCTTCAATAACTGCCACGGCACGGCGTGTATTCTCTCAAGGGCAGCTCAACCAATAATCAGTCAATCAATTATCCCTTACCTTGAAGGTAAGACGCAGCCAACAACATATCCTTTAGGTTTTGCAATGGAATATGCCTTAGTGGTGCGCATCATCGCTAGCCTTCTGTGAAGCTACTGGTTCCTGTGGGTGGTACCAGCTTATGGTCGTTGTCCAGGCCTCGATAGTGAACCCATAAAACATAACTTTATATCGACTTTTGGTCAGAGCTGCCGCTTTATCTGCAAGTAGACTAGCGTAAGCCATCCTACTTCCTTTGGTTACTGTTGCTCTTTTATTTGAGAGATTGGGTAGTATATACGTTTTGCAGGTAACCGGCTAAAGGTCTAGGTATGGAAAGCCCGAATTCCCTTTTCCTTAGAGGGAAGGCTAAGGTGTGGTTAGTTAGAAAGATGCAGAGCTGTGCCCCTTCTTCCATGTTTATATAGGTTCAAAAGAAACGCACAATAGATTACACAAATGATCCTGATAGAGTCAGCGGTGGTTACTCAAATGCATTTGCTTTTGTGCTGTCCTGTGCGATACACAGATTCTATTTATTAACACAAATTAAAATTGAGGATTGTGTTCTTTTTTACTGTGGCTCTACAGCTTTGTGAAGACTTTGACCTTGGCAAGCATTTAGTTAAAAATCTTCAGTGTCAGTGTCTGTATGTCTCAGCCCTTAAAGTTTTTATAAGAAATTCTGCCTGGTTTTGAGAGCTTTCATAGACAATTATGAGCCAGAAATTTTCCAAGTGGACATCCTAATAGTCCTAATACCCTTAGAATGGTTGGTTGGTTGGTTGGTTGGTTCATGTGGCTGCCCACAAGCATGCAAGAATAACCAAATGATTCCGTTTTGTCAGACCACTCTACTAGTCGTCAGTGTCAACCTGCGAATGTCCGAATCCAAGTTCTCGAATCCGGTCGAAATAGGTCGTCTAGAATATTATTGCCCAGAAATGTATGTCTCAAGATATGCAAATTAAGGAAGGTGAAAATTGAACTCGCTGTATGACTGCTGGAGGATTTGATCCTAATCTTGTATTTACAAAGGCTTAATGTGTATGCCGAAAATATCATTAGTGGAGTTTTCATAGTGGAAAATCAACAACCGACCTAATTTATGGTTTAGGACAAACTTTGGAAAAATCAACCGAATGAAAAAATTACTATTTGTCAAACAAGCCTACGATTCCATAGATAGGTCAAACTGTACAGCGCACTAAGCGAATTTGGAATAACTGCTAAATTGATACATCTAGAATATTTTGCCACCAATGTAGATCTTCGGCAAGGTGATAAACTCGCATGTATCTCTTTAATGTAGCACTTGAAAAGTTCATACGATAGTCGAATGCAAACACAGTGGGAACAACTTTTCAAAAGTTGACACATATTCTTGCGTGCACCGGCGGTATAGACATCATAGCGAGAAATAAAAATGGCCTTGAGAATACATTTCTTAAAATCCAAGAAAGCCCTGGAAATTAGCTTGAAGGTTAATGTTGATAAGACGAACTATATGCATGTGACTGAGAATAACAGTCGCACACAACAATTTGGTTAAAGTACATGAGAAATAGTTTCGTATATTTAGGGTCGAAAGTAAGTATCGCGTAGTGAAAAAATAAGTGAACGAATTGCAACAGCCAGTAGGTGTTTCTATGGTTTAAGAAGACATTTAACTTCAAAATCGTTGTCGAAAACCACGAAAATGAGACTACAAAACCCTCATATTACCTGTGCTATTATACGCTTGTAAAACCTGGGCCCTACCAAAATGGGATCACATTAAATTGGAAACATTGTGCGTAAAGTTTTTCGCAAAAAGGTGCCTGGAGATTGAGATACAATCATGAACTCAAAGGATTCTACTAAGATATAAGTGTGGTTAAACGTATTAAAATATCACGTATGTGATGAGCTGGACATGTACATAGACTCGATAATTCAAAGCCGATGACAAAGATAATGGAACTGGTGCCAGAGGAGAGAAAGCCCAAGGTGAGATGGTGCGACGGTATTAAAGACTATTTCAATACCATTAGTTTAAGCAGCTGGGGAATAATTACAGTTCACCGTGACCTATTTAGAGCAAAATTGGAGGCAGCCAAGAGCCACCCCGGGTGGTGCTAAAAATGATGATGATTGTATTTACACAGACAGAGTGATAGGCAGACATAAGGATATGACCCAAAATTTGACTATACTTCAAAGTGACTGTAACATTTTAAGCCAGAAGGAATTGGCCATGAAATAATATTTCAAGCATCAAAAAAAAAAGTAAACACTAATTATGTAATTAATTCGACAACCTTTGCTCCATAATATATCAACCTTGTTTTCGGAAGCCGCTATACTCCCTCATCAGAGTTTGATATCTTTTTGCACTGTTCGGTGACTCATGACTGCAAATAGGATACGAGAATTAGGTATCTAAACTTCAGCATGATCGACTACCTCAAATTTCACATCACTACTGCTCTCTTGTTACTAAATAATGAAAGACTTTCTACTCCACCCTCGTTGAAGAAGGAAATGACAAATGCATAACTCAACTAAAACTTTCAAGTGAAGTAAATATTAACGCAAGAACAAACATTTTGCTTTGTAAATATTTACTGATAAAGTAAATTTTTATACAAACAAAAAAAATAAATACTCATAAATTTCATTTACAAAGATTAAAAGAAAAAAAGTGTTTTTCATATTAAAAAAAGAAACATAAAAAAAACAAAATAAATAAAATCAAAGTGTTGCCACCTAGAATGCTTGTTCTTCTTACCTTCCTGCCTGTCAGCCTGACTGTTCAAGTATGAAAACAAAGTGACAGTGTGTCAACACCTTTTCATGACTTGAAAGTTAAATTGCAGCAGCAGCAGCCGCAGAACAACATAAATAATTTCAAAAGTAAA
This sequence comes from Panzeria rudis, assembly GCA_956483635.1. Classification (NCBI taxonomy): domain Eukaryota; kingdom Metazoa; phylum Arthropoda; class Insecta; order Diptera; family Tachinidae; genus Panzeria; species Panzeria rudis. Next base: position 18,107,602 of record OY101450.1, on the reverse strand, counting down.
AACCGAGTAAAATGACAACAACAAAATATGTGTCAAAGGCATTAACTTGTTGTTGTTGTTGTTGTTGTTGTTGATTTTAGTGTTTCAATATTTTGCCAGAGAGTTTAATGTTTTATTTAACAAAGAAAATACAAAATAAATATGTGTAATAAAAGTTATAAATAAATAAGAAAAAATTATTTAAATAAATAAAATGTGATAATAAAAAAATAGTTTACGACATAATTTGTCATGCTTCAAGTTTTTTGTTATATTTTTACAGGTTATGATTTCATTTTAATTGTTTAAAAAGAAAAAAAAATGAAAGAGTTGAGTTTCATTTTATTGAATGAAAGCTGAGATAGGGAAGTCGAATATTGACATAAAATTGGAATGTACTAAAAGGTTTCAAAAGAATTTAATCCATAAACTAGAGTTAAAGCTAACGGCGAGACTAAACAATCATTGGTAATGGATATAGGATGAAATATAAAATAACTAGAAAGAAAGGAATGGGAAATATGCTTGTCGCAGAAGTTTACAATACGTTGAAACACTTCTTCCTAATATAGCTGAGATTTTAAAAATATCAATTAAATATGTATGTCAATTTGATCAAGAGTTTAACACTTCCAGTGTGCTTCCAGTTACAGTACGGTCTACTCCAACAAGATTATTCAAATATAATGCTTTCACAGTCAGGATCACTAGAAATTCCACATTTCGACATATTTGAATCACCATCACCACTTTGATTGAGAATGAACAAAAGAATCAGAAGTAGAAAACTTCGCGATAAAACATTGGACAATTTTGCATTAGGAATTGAGCCAGTATCCGAAAAAATTTAACGAATCTAAAAGAATAAGGAAAACAATCATGTTTCGAGTTCTCTCACTGCATTCAGGAGTAACTGGAAGCTTTCAACGATTTCATTAAAAAACTATATGCAGCGGCGACGATACCTTTTCTGTGTAAAGGTGTAAGTGAGCAAGGAACCTTTTCGGATTTAAGACTATAACCATCATCTATATACATAATGAGTGTAGGGAGAGTGACATCAGCATTTTTACTGATGGATCCCTAATGGACGGAAGAGCAAGGAGCAGGCGTTCACTCAGTTGAGTTAGGTCTCTCCTGTGTCTTGCGTTCAATCATCGTTTGGATCATCTGATGGAGAGTCAGGTGGAGGAGAAGAGAACGTGTACTCCAAACTGGTGCTAGAATGTATCTTAAAACTCAATACGTCTGCCTCTGTTAATTAGATAACACTGAAGCGGATTAAGGGATACATCGGTGTAACGATAAACGAAGCAATAGACGAACTCGCAATACAGGGATCTGCTATGACATTTTGCGGACCAGAACCCAGAACTGCACTGGGGTATGGTACGATTAGAGCTATGATTCTACAGTGGTTGAATTCGAAAAACCTAGGGGCAAATTTCAATACAAATTTCAATCGATATCGAATGCCGTAATTTGCCAACTGGAAAGAGGCGGACACTACAACATGTAGGCAGGCTCGTATAGCGCTCAAGGAGCCCATGGGCAGGACAGCAGCTTCAAGGGGCAAGGGCTAAGGCTCTTAGGTATAACTATGAACTCCATGATGAGAATGGAAATCGATAATTGCCAGTCGAATTCCAGAAATCTCTAAGGTCCCGGGAAACGTTAGTGTTGGCGCGTGTCTCAGTGACTGGTAGGTCTGCCCAATGTTGGACTAAACAATCAACTACTGAGACACTTAAGGGGGTAGAAAAGGTAGCCGTTACATTTCTAATCTGCTTCGATATTCCCAGACAGAGGAAAATAACCCACTCACTATATAAAATAGAATGTGAGCCGGTTGTGAACTTTTAATTGCTAAAAAATTTTAAATAAACAAACGATGGCAGTCTTTGTGAGCTTTAAGAAGCGCTAAGGAGGTCTCAAACTGCTGCTTGATATGGATTGTAAGTCGAGATGGACAGCGATATCTTATAAGAAGCGGAGAAGCTAACCTCCGATTTGATGCTAGTTAGTTTGAAAATCCACACCGAGTCGAAGCGGAAACATTGAAAACTGAGATGAAAGAAGAACAAATGTATGGGACGTAAGGCCGTGGCGTTAATGTTAAATCGGGAAATTTTGCGAGAGCACGATCACTAAAGTGGACGGTCTAGCAAATGTGTTTAAGAACAATAGAACATACGAACCGGCACCACCCCGAACGGGAAGAGTTCTCGTTCGGACGCGTTGCGGTCTGATGGACAACCTTCACAGTTGGTTGGCGAAAGTTTAATGATAATGGCAAACCATTTAAGGCTCCTTAAGAACCGATACAGATCTTGCAGAAATATAAGGATATAAGATGGCAGAGGAACAGGTGCAAGTCTTGATTTTGGAAGAAATCCAAAGAGAGTGACGACTTGTTGAGGCAGTGAAATTGGTCTTTGGTCAGTGACGAATGGATCTTTCAAAGACAATTTGGAGTAGAATCCGATCACGCGAAAACAGTAGGAGCTGAAACGATGGCGGCATTTTACGGTTGCCGGTTTCATTTAAAAAAGTCGTCATCACCAACAACACCTTTCTTGCAAAACAAAAGAATCCGCACACGTTTCCATAAGAATTGAGAGCCAGTGCTATCATGGTGCTATTATGGTTGCAGTTGCAGCTTGATTGAACTCATTTTAATAGATTACTTAAAAAAGTTGAATATCTCTCGAGTTATCCGCTCTCATCCGCTCAGCATAATACTTATGAACATGAAGTTCATGGTGTTATAGTGTGCAAATGTACGTCAGTTTGACTAGTATCTCCATGTAGTGACATCTAGTAGAAGGCTCCTGGTTGGCTTACGACTTACTGGGAGTGCTGACCAAATAGCTCGTGCGACAAATGACTGGATCACTGGACTGGAGGGTGCTGTTGGCTGAGTATTTAGCGCGTTTGACCACAAACCCGGAGGTCTTGAGTTCGAGACTATTTCCAGGCAAGACATCAACATCATGAATTTTTCTCATGCGCATTGGTGTGTTATTGTGTTTCTTGTTGTTGGACTGTTAAAGTGATGAAGGCATAGCACTGATCACTTTGGCAGTACCGGCAGCGATTAATGCTAACAACATATCCTAATTCACTTCACAGCACCCTCCTTCGTCGGTATTGTAGAACCGTCGACGAAGTAAAAGAACTAATAAAATGGCTACACCACAGCTTAAACAACTCAGTGCCTCTACTTGACATCTTCGGGGCTTGCAACACTGCTCTAAAAAAACGCACAATAGCAGGGTTGTAAATGAATTAAGCTTTCTATCTCTCTCCCACTTCACCACCTGTTCTCTCTACACTATACCTTTCCCAAAGAAGGTAACACATTAATTAAGTAACTGGTAGGCATTAATTGTCTGATTGAGTTACTTCTCTTTATAAAAAAAATATTGGATTGATAACGATATAATGCCGAAGTTGAAAATGACAATCCCTTAATTAATGCTAGTTAGCCCGTATCGAGATCACAACTCCGGAAGAAAAGGGGAAGTTTCCTAATTCGAACAAAAATCATCCTAGTGGAGAATCTTCCCGAAGAAGAAGATTGTGCGACGACGACTAGAAACAAACGTGAGAAACTGAAATGAATGAGGAACCGTAGTAGGAATAAGTTTTAGCTAAAATGGGTGATGGGCAACGACGTCTGGTGTAGCTTCGGAGCGGAGATGATAATCTCTTAGCTTTAGGGCGAAATGACTGTGGCGCCGACAACTCGAAGTTGATGTGAGCACGTTGATACGTGAAAAGCTGAAACGAATGAAGATGCAGTCTATGGCTGAAGGAAGCTGTGTGTTATGGTCCAGCCCTGGCTAGCAGTAAACTGAAAAACATAGACCGTTACATTTTCAATATGGGGTCCTAAGGCCAAGTAATTGCACCCGGATATTACAGAGTGACTGATGAGATTGTAAGTCGATAATTACCAGTCGCCTGACAGAAATCACTAGTCTAGAGCAAAAGTTTGTGCTGGCGCATGTCAGTGATTGCCTGATAGGTCGGCCAAATATCATTTACTCTGTGCCAATAATCACTGACTCATCTAAGAGATCGAAAAGAGGTACGGGACAGTAGTCGTCTGCTTCGGTAAGCCCCACCTACATAAATAAATCTCTCATGCATCTTACGATTGGCAGTGATGTTTGGACTTACATATGCGCTGGATCAGGTTCTAGTGGGTCGAACGAACGTATATTCCAAATTGGTCATGTAGGGTGCTTAAATAAGTTCTTAGATAGCATTGGAGCACCCTAAACTCTATTACTAACAGTAGCATAAAAATGCAATAATCATTTGTGAAATACTAAATGTATGGGTAAGACAGGTACATATTGTGCAGCATTAGACTTCGAACCATAAACAGCCACATTTTAAATGTGGCGTTCCTTAAACTAAAGGAAATACTAGCAATTCCTAAGAAATTAGTGATTAGGAAAGACGTCCACAAATATCAGAAATCATTAAATTATAGAGCAAATAGTAGTGCTCTCCCGGAGCTCAGTGATTGAAGAGTAAGCCAACAACTAACAGGCGACTGAGCCAGAAATCTGTAAGGATTCTAATCGCTCTTCTATATATTACTTTTACCTGTCTAATGTTGCAAAGATTTGCGATGTTACACTACATGGTAAGCAAAATTTATTAACTAAAAGCGATTGAACAACTTTTCTTCGCTTTCTTAATCTGACTCAGTTCCATAAAATTGTCCCATCTAAAATCTCACTCCTTAGCTACATATAACATTTTTAGTGCAACCAAATTTGACTAAATACACTTTAAAATTCTTCTTAATAAATTCCTCTAATAACGAAAAAATACTACATTCCTTTTTTTTTAAGAAAAAAGAACTGCATTGAATAGCATTTTAATCCAGCACGATTTCAAATCCACTTGTACAACAACAGGCGAACAACAAACGACAACTGACAAAAAAAGAAGCGACCAACGGAAAGACATACACTGAAAGACGAACAGAGATATCAGTAAAATAAAAAAAAAAGATTCAACTAATATTTAAAAAAAAACCTATTCAACATGCACCATGCATTTAAAAAGACCCATAAATACACAACGCGGACAGACAGACCGTTGGCACATAAAGAACCTGCAAAGAACGACAGATGTATGGCGAGACTTTTAAACAAATAAACGGCCAGTGAGTCAGACAGTCTATTAAACGGCTGTGTGTATTTCAAATGTGAAGAAGACCTGTTCTCTTAAAAAACTCCATTAAATAGAACCGAACCGAACTGAACTAAAAAGAACGAACACAGAAACACAACGTTTTCAACTTTGTTTCAACAGTTCGTATTTGTTTTTCTCGTGTTTTCCTTCCCTCAAAACGTTGTTGCACTAACGGAGTTTGAGATTTTGTATTTGTATTCTCTCACACAAATTTTAATTTCAATTGCATTAACAAGACCCACAGTTGTCGTCGTCGTCGTCGTCTGTATATGACTTGATCCGAGGGTAGAGTTAGTTAAAGTGTTTAATTTTCCTCATACATGACAAAAGGCATCATTATGCAGGCACGCCTGTTTAACTAAAAAAAGGGGATTTTATTTTTTTCCTTTATTTTTTGTTGCATGCCTGATGTTTGCAGTTGTGTTTCGCCCCCCCCCCTCCCTTTCCCCTTGACAAAATGTTTTTGAGTTTCTGTTTTATTTATTTTATAATGTGAGGTCAATGACAAGTATTGGTTGGATGGTTGTTATTCGTTTGGTAGATTCTCACATGTTTCATTTGTACGATTGTGTCTCTTGTTGTATGTTTGTATAAGTAGTTGTTTGTTTTTGTTTATTTTTTTTTTTTACTTTAAAATTGTCTGATTACCTAAACGAGACACACAATGGCAACCTTAAGTTTTCAGAACTCGTGCCAGTTCATCTGCGACACACAGTCTTTGAATGCACAAATTTTAAATGCAACATGTGTTTGAGTTTTGGAAAAATAACCCTAAATGGATACAAGGGGTTACTGAAGATCATTAAGAACTAATATGTATATTCAGCTTTCATAAATATTTTTGAGGGAAAATAATTTCTTACTGTCATCGAGCTACATTCGGGATTAAATTATAGAATCGGAGAAGAGAAGTGAGAGTCATCTACTCATACTAATTGTGACAGCATTTGGGATCATGATATTGGGATGGGTTCCAAAACATGCACAGCGCAGTAACTGCTGCTGTCAGTAAGAAATATATGGTAGATCAACTATACAGCATACAGATATCTTTTTGCATCGGGATTACTGTATGTTTACGTACTAGTCCTTCAGAGGCTCTAAATGCTATACTAAACCTAATTCCGATCGACCTTTATGTATTGGCTGTATCCTCAAGCAGTGCAGTAATACTAGCGGCATCTGGGAGGTGGAGGTCAAGGACCCATGGCTACGCCAGAATCCTAAGTTAGTTAACACTGATACTGAGGAAGCCCACCGATTACATGGTACCTCATTTAGACATTGACACTACGTTCAAAGTTCTCATTCCATCCAGACGGGAGTGGAAAGGGGGGGGGGGGGGGAACATAGAAACATAGAAAAAGACTTCAACTTCAGAATGTATACTGATGGATCAACAATGATCTGCAGTGTAGGCTCTGGAGTCTTCTCGAATGACCTTGGAATAAAACTCTCATTCCGACTTCCTGATGAAGCTAGTGTATTTCAGGCTGAAATATTGGCTGTAAGGGAGGCGGGCAGGGTGTTGATTGACAGGGATGTCATAAAAAAGAGTCGGCATCTTTGTTGGCAGCCAGGCGGCCAGGCCACACACTACTTTTTCTACTTTATTGAGCCAATGCAAAGATGTGTTATCCAGATTAGATGACCAGACTGACGTTACCCTCATCTAGGCTCTCGCAGATAGGAACTTCCCTGGGAATGGATGAGCGGATGAGCGGATGAGCTGGCCAGGGCTGGTTCTGCTATGGACGTTTCCACTACTGAATTGGTAGCCATGCCGTTTGGCACTCTTAGAAATTGCATTATCAATTATTACCGGCAGAAAGCTGAAGATAGGTGGCGCAAGTTGAGCACGTGTAAGGTAGCTAGGAACATGTGGCCTTGCTACAACGATAAGCGAAGAACACAACTATTTAACAGAAACCGTAAGAACATCTCGAGGTTCGTCGCAGTAATGATGCGGCATTGGGCAATCGGCAGATATGCTAGCAGGATAGGTCTTCCCTGCAATGCACTCCGCCGTAGTTGCCGGGATCAAAGCAAAGTAGAAATAGTCTTCCACTTTCTTTGCGAATGCCCGCCTTTGCACTTCTCGAGCCACAAATTCTTGGGCAATAGCATACTAGGCGAACTTTCGAAACTATCAGGCATAGGTCTTGGTGATCTTATAAGATATCTTAATGTGACAGGTTGGATCTAGTATCTAATACCGAATCCGAGGCTTGGATTCGGACCTACATAGGTTGACACTGACGAGTGGAGTGGTCTTTCAAAACGGAAACTTACTGATTCTACTTGAATGCTTGTGCCAAACGGCAGCTACGCAAACCAAACAACAAACCAAACCAACTGCTGATGTCTTACATATGCGCAACATCTTCAAAAATTTTTCTGGCCTTTTCCAATGGAGATCAAATATTCATCATGCTTAAGTAGCTTGTTGGCACACCGAAGGTGAAATGTTACATAGACCAATGATGACCGCAACGTGAAACACTGCCCCTCTCCCTTCCTCTTTTTTTTTACAAGAAAGCAAAGTGGTTTCATATTCTTGAATTTTAATTAAGGACGTCCGAAACTTACAAAAAAAATTTATTTCTTAGTGATAACTGGAATTGGACCAATCAGTATCCTTTTCTACTTTAGCCAATTTTGATGGTATTTTATTATGCTCAGAGAATATGGTAGAGTTATTTGGGAACATTAAGATCGTCGTAGTCTCAAGTCGCTCTATAAAGATTACAACCGCAGGAAAAGTGCATAAACTCTGTAAAAATGGGAAGTGGAACAGCATATTTAGATTAGGAAAACTTGTGAAAGCTTTATAAAAACGAAATCAGTTGTTATCCAGAACTAATCGTGGCGAATACTGGAAGTAGCGCCCTGATAAATTTATGACTTTTTAGAGGTGGTTACTAAATTCATCTTTCAATGTTTCATAAAGGGCAGAGAGGCTCATTTCTGAGTTAACTTTAGTTGGAAAATCGAGTCGAGAAGTCGATGCGCTTCACAAGAAGAATCAACGTAAATGTCATCATTCTGTCGAGGTGATGTCAAATCAGTCGACAGATGGAACGAGGGAACAATTGCAGAAGTGGAACGATTACTACGGACTCAGTGATGAAAATGGAAGTCAAAAATACCAGTCGTATGCCACAAATCGGCTAGGTCGGCCGAAGGGTTAGCTGTAGCAACAATCAGTGCCAGTGTAAAAAGGACTCAGGACAGTAGTGGTTTATTAAACTGCAATGCAGTATATTACTGTCATTTAAGAACCCGAACACCAACCTGATTCAGAATTTCTTTATGCAAACACCACCATGGAACATTTTTGCAACCACTTGTACAGAATCCTACTGGCGTCACCAGAAACCACGATGGAGGAAAAATGTTTTCTCCTCTGGCAATCCACAAGCTCTGATTTGGTTATACTTTTTACTGGGATGTTTAAAAATATCCGCCTACCGGAAGTAGGTTTGTAAGGGAGTGATATCGGTGCTCTCCTTTACCAACCTACTTCGGGATTACATAATTTTAGTATGGAATGTCCCACTTGGTAGGTCTCGAAGAATGAGCTTCTTTCTGCGCATCCTAGATCCATTAACCTCACGTCTTTTTATATGTATGTACATAATTAAAAATTCTTTATATCAAAGTTTTACCTAAACTTGTATTAATTTTTTATTTACCATTATTTCATGTTGTTTTTATATTTATTTACAATACAATTTACTTTTATTAAATACTTTTTGTTCGCGTATTGAATCAGGAATCGATCGCACGATCTCCACATGGGTAGGCTAGAAAACTAACCACTAAGCTACCGAAGCACATTTATTTTCATACACAATTGAAAGGAAGAATTAAAAATCAAATTACGAAGTAAAAATAACACTCGCATCCATATTTGTATTCACGTAAGCGAGAGAAGATGCACTATAAAAGAGTGTGAGTTGAATAAAAAACTTCGGGTTTAAAAAATATGAATAAACTTAAATATCCGACCAACTTCATGTGTGTGTGGTAAGTTTCTTCACTCGCTTACGTTATTGCATCCTCGTAAGTCAAAGGGGATGCAATGTGTGCTTGTGCGCATCCCACAAGCCCTTCTAGTTAATCTTACTACTTCCTTGTACCGAATTTATTTTTACTAGGCTAGATCACAAGAAAAATTATTCAATGCAAATGTTTTGTGGTCCTTCGAATTAGATTGTTGTATTTCCAACTTTGACATGATATTGATGACGTTACGTTCTCTAAGATGCTCCAAATGCCTGGTATGAAAAATTTCACCAGTACAAGGTGGTCACCATTATCAGAAATAGTTTTGTGCAAGCATGTAGCGACTATTTCATTCTGCTAATTATCTACTTACGGCCCAAAAATTCTGCTTTAGTTTCGCTTAAGATATATAAAAAGAGACAATTAGACTGTACAACATGAAAAAAGAATTACGAGGTTCTGGCAACCGATTCTGGTAGAGGAGACAAAGAACAAAATATATGTACGTGTGTCGGCCTTTTGTACGATCACATCGGAATTTTATTTTAGAGGGGGTTAAAGTTTCCCCCTTTTGGGCTGTTCGTGCAGCATACGAAACATGAGTCTTTACATCTGAGGTGTAGAGCATGCTCAGCAGCTTTGTAGTAAATATTAAGAAAAATATTTTTGTGGAACATATTAACCCTCTAACTTCCCAAAATAACGCTCATTTTTTGTTTTTTTCTAACAAATCGTAAATAAGAGCCCTAAAACGGTGGAGTGCGTGGATAAAATGTTCTACAAAAATGTTGGCTATAAAATTTTACTACAGGTCTTCAAAGACAACCAAGCTTTACACTCAACTTGTACACCAGAAATCATTGAAAGTTTAAACTATGTTTAAGGGTTAACTTCATACTTATACACAATTACTACTCTGCATAGGAAATCTTGTAAGTCTTACATTTAAGGTATAAGATGTCTTCAGCACTTTTATGTAAAACACCACAAGAACAATTTTTTTTAAACATGTTAACGCTCTTACTCTTCGATGTATGGATCTTTTCGTACATTTCTTAAGAAAAAGGAGAAAACCACTCCTTCAGCTGCGATAAAGTGCGCAAAAATCTTCTACAAATATGTTCCTTGTCTTAAACGTAAGGCTTACAAGATTTTCTATGCCGATTACGAAATGTGAATATGTACGATTTAACCCTTTAACACACTGTAACTTTTGAATGATTTCTAGCGCCCAAGTTAAGTCTAAAGCTGGGGTCTCTTTTTTAAAGACCTATAGTAGAATTTTATGGCTAATATTTTTTTTAGAACATTTCAGCCCCCTATATCGCCGCTAAAGAGAAGTTTTTTCCCACCTTTTTAAGAAATGTACAGAAAGGATTATAAAACGAAGAGCTAGAGGATTAAAATGTTCCAGAAAAATGTTTCTCGTGGTGTTTTATATAAAAGTGCTGGACAGATCAATTATTATGTTGAACAAAGTTCCACGCATTTTAACCAAAGATCTGGTCTTGTAATGAAACGACGTGTTTAAATGTCAAAATGTGACTGTTTTTATTATTCATTTGACTCTTTTACAAAACTCTTATTTCTAATTGGCGATGCCAGAAAAATTAAAATAATTACAAATAGTGTTCATAGAAAATCCCAAGAGGAATTTTAGCATGATGTGTTTACATGACGTTAACTTCTCCCGTTCTTAAAATCGCAACGTCTCGTTACGATAACTATGTATTTAATAAGTGATGAAACAGAACAAGGTTGTAATGTCGAATGAAAATCAGTCAGAAAGAAACAAGACCATAACAAGGACGACCGAAGTGACAAATTTCTCATTAATCTTATTAAAATGTAGCTTTTCCATTAATTTTTAATTTCCATTACTTAAATCAAATGTGAAATTTAATTGATATGTGGTAACTTTTGTGAGACTGAGAGTTTTAAAACAAAGCTAATCAAAATTCGTTTTCAAAAATAAAACAAATTCTATTTTACAGCTGCTACAGTCGGCGTATCTAAAATGTCAATTTATATTGGGCCCCACGTTGGGCGCCAGTTATTTAATGTTGATCAATTATTATGTTGAACACAGTTCCACGCATTTTAATCAAAATTCTGGTCTTGTAATGAAACGGCGTGTTTAAATGTCAAAATGTGACTGTCTTTATTATTCATTTTACTCTTTTACAAAACTCTTATTTCTAATTGGCGATGCCAGAAAAGTTAAAATAATTACAAATAGTCTTCATAGAAAATCCCAAGAGGAATTTTAGCATGATTTGTTAACATGATGTTAACTTACCTTAACCGTAAGACTTTCAAGGTTTCCTAAGCCGTGTACTAATTGTAAATAAGTATGAAGTTAATCCTTAAACATAGTTTAAGTTTTCAATGATATCTGGCGTACAAGTTGAGTCTGGAGCTTGGTTGTCTTTGAAGACATATAGTAAAATTTTACGGCCAACAGGGTAAAAGTAGGACACTTTAACCCCCATAAAATAAAATTCCGATGTGATCTTGCAATCCGCCGATACACGTATATTTTTTCTCCTCCACTCTACCAGAATCGATTGTCTATCTGTTTAGACACAATAAAGAGCTCATCGAAAATGCGTTTAGTTCTGCAACATTGAGAAATCAAAGCTTCTTCAAAAGAAAGCTCTTGGAATGTGAAGAAAAACGAAGAAGCTGGGAAAATATCAGTGATCAGTACAGAAAATATCGTAAATAGAGAATGCTGCAAGTTATCTATGGGCTTGATCTCTAAAGTTCTTTATTTAGGGTTAATAAACCAAAACATTCTGTGGCATTTTTAGTATTTATGTTTACAAAAATATTTCAGCCTGCTAAAGTATAATGATATCCTCCGTATATGTACATGATACATCACACAATTTCAACAAACCGACCCGACAATCTCCGCTTCTGAACAAGCTGGCTGCTGTTGTAATATTACAAATGAAAAAGAAATGCTTTTAATCTTTCTGCCACTTCTTCGTCATCATGTGAAACACTTTGCTTTCGTTATAGAAGAACCCCCTACTTTGTTGATTGGCTTTTAGTCGTACAAGTGCATATCAGAAGATGTTGTTGTTGTGCTTGTGCTTGCTGTCTTTTGAAAGTAGTTCTTGTTTTATTTTTGTATCGATGAGTAGAAAATGATGTCGATGTCGAAATTGTTAAAGATGATGAGCTGACCAACGCATTGCATTGAAGCAGAAAAAAAAAGATACACATGTTTTGATAACATTGTGATGCAGTTCAACACTTATTCATTCATTCATTCATTCCATCCTTCCTTCATAAGTGTGTCCGTCTGTCGTTTGCTAAAGCTTCTTATGGCGAGTATATTTTTGATAAAAGTGTGCAAGTGTTTTTAATTTTTGGGCCAAACGATTTTTCAATTTGTGATTAATTTCAGCAGTAAAGAAAAATGATTGAACAAAAAACTTGCCTAAATTGAGGGTTTCACATGTAATAAGAAGAGTGTGTGGCAAACGTATGGAAAAAGATTTACAAAAACAAAAAATTTAATGGGTGTGAATGTATAAAATTTGTAATTGAGTCGAGCTGGTTGGAAAAAAAAATTAATTTAAAAATTGGAGTTTAATTTGATTTCAGTTTTCAGAGAAAATTATTAAAATATTACTTTTGAATTGTGAAAAATAATGGTCAAAGGGTGACAAATATTAAATATAGAATTCTCTCAAGGTATAAATCTATCAGGCGTGGATCTATGTGATGAAATGGTCGATCAAGATAATCCACTGTTTCTGTTTCGTTGCTTTAAAAAGAGGAAATTTTCTTCCAAATATTAAAATATTTGGAGAATGTTGAACAAATTACCTGTGAATTATTTAAGAAAGAACAAAATGCGTTACCTGTAAAGAAAAGAAGAAAAAAGTAATTAAACATTTAATCAATATCGGTTTTTTTAAAAGAAAATTAGTTTGGCTTAAGTTCGTTTTCAATTTATTCTTTCGATCAAATTATTTTTTTATTTAAGAAAGAAATTCTAAAGCATATAAATACTGAACACTCAAAGAAAAATTTGGATGTACGGAAGGTTGAACTGACAGCTGTTTCGAGACTACCACAGTCTACTCTACACTACCAGCGACGGTAGCAACAACACCCTAGTAGTATTTAACCGGACATGACACTTTAATTCAGTGTCATATTGTCAAGCTAAGCAGAATATTTACTTTAAACATTAAATTATAAGAGTTTGTATAACAGTTTTTTTTAATTCAACTATATCCATACATTAGATATTTCAAGCTTTTCCACTACAATTTTCTTCAAATAATTCTTGCATAAAAACATATTATAAAACAGAGAGATGGGCGACCAGAGAACAATACCAAAATGAAAACCTTTCAACAATGTGACCAATCTTGCAGTATAACCATTCATGTACAGTAAAAACATTTCCAAAGCGGTTTATAAATGGTTGAGTTCTAGCGAACAAACATTGAAATAAATACAAACGAATTGAGACCCATTCATCTTTTCTTTTTTTAAGTCGGTTAAAAACATTGAAAGACTATACAAAAAAGTAAAAAAATATACTGTTATAATTTCTATCAGTTCCGAATAGCTTATCCCAAAATATAATTTAATCAACTCCTTTTTCAGTTATTTCTCGTTTTATTCTGCAGCATAAAAGGAATTTCTTCTTCCATCCAATTAAACCAATCATGTTGGCTTATTGTTAAAAAAAAACATTTTTTGTGCAAATATCCTCTTCCAAATATCTTCTTTAGATCAATGATGAGGAAAAGAAATCAATTTCCGTACTACAGCTATTGTTCTTCTCGTTTTTGTTGGTTGGTTGTTGGATTGTTCGGTTGGTTGTCAAGAATTGTCAACAAAATGTTGTCACAATAAAATGCAAATAAAGAAAGAAGTTAATCAATAGTCACAAATTGTTTCGCTTCATGGGAGGAAATGAAAGTTTTTTGAAGTTTTCTTTATTTTTTTTTTATTTATTTCATTTTAGGAAATTAAGCAAAGAGATTAAATAATAGTGAATAAGATTAAAGAAAAAAAAATACAATAAAGGACGAAGAAGCTTTCGCAAGGTATTTTTTAATACGACTTGTAATATAAGATCCATGAAAGTTTTTATAGAACCAAAGATATTAATACATCATAACTAATGCAAATTTTCAAAGCATGCTTTGCATGGTCATATATTCTTTTACAGTGGACCATTTGAGAAGTAATCTTGATTCCGAAGGGTTTGAAAACATCGCACACTAAAGCTAAAGACTTCACACCCATCAGCCTTTCGTTCTTTCTGATAAAAACACAAGAAAGAATTGTCAGCATTCATAATAGACTGACGATTAATCCAAGACTCTTTTTCTCCCTCTCAGCTGAGACTCACTACATTCGTTAATGGACTAAATAGATAGGTCATTCGAGTTCAAGAACTATACATTGTTAGCATTTCTAGACGTCGAAAGTCCTTCTTTCACATAGAATCATCAAAGCTTCCCGCAGTTACAGTCATGTCGCCTAATCGAGGTACTCTGTGTTGGTCACATCCCTACTTTGGAATTTAACCATAAATAGCATGAACGCCATCGGCTTCATGCCTACGGTGATGACTAGGCGGTAGCAGTATCGGGGATCCACATTGAATAGAATCAAACAACAGAATTTTCACTTAATAAACTAAGCGATTTGAGTACTTCTAGTCGATTGAGTATACCGCTAAATTAAACCTGAACTTGTTTGATTAATTTCCATCTATAACAACTCGTAGAGTTCGATCCCCCAGCAAGCTCGATACAAATGGAGAGAACTCATCACCAACATCGAAAAAAAACAAGTTTCGGCGGAAGTACATCCTGCCACACTCTATCAAACGCTTTGGAAATACTCGTATCTAGAGACACCATAATTATAATCTTTCCGAAAGAAACCTTACTGGGGGTCTACATTAGCCATGAACTTGGTATGAACATCATGTCGGATATCGCATATGACTAATGAAGATCACTCATGTCCATGTTTCGTCTATGCTCTGACATAGATGCCCGAACATATGGTTGAGCATCAATGTTCACCTTGAGATTCGCCGTCAACAACCATTTGCAATAGAAAGAGAAGAGATAGAACAAAATTGGTAAATATTCCATCTCTATTGCACTACCACAAAATACTTTAATAAGGCAGAACATGGACATCGCACGTATTTACCACAACAAAGAAGTTGATGAATTTTTTACACTTGCTCTGCTGGCATCGTGTTCGTGTCATATTCAAGTCGTTGGCTCGTGAAGACGTAGGGCTAGGGAGTATCTGGTAAAGCGACCCCTATGGAAACCATACTGGCTGTCGCTAAGTAAACTGTTGGACTCCAAATACTTCACGAGGTGGAATTTTATTATACTTTCCATACAGAACAACATTCATTTGGTGCGATAATTTTCAAGGATGTTGGGAATTGGCGTTGCATTAACAACGTTCCAACACATTGGAAATTCACCAACATTGTACAATGTGTTGGAAAGGTTGACTAATAGATGCGCTAGTGTCGAAGAACACAGTTTCAAGACCAGTGCTGAAATTGCATCCGCCCCAGGAGATTTCTTAGTGTTGAGATTCGCTAAAATATTTTTTACTTTATGCGGTCGAAAGCATCTTTTTGCATAGTTTCTGTCTGCTACCCTTCACAGTGCGGGCAGCGATTGACTTATTTACAAGTTGGCTTTATCATACATCATCAGTGAATATTTGGACGTCCTTTAGAAGACTCGGAATTGAAGAACTAACATTACTCTTTTAAAAAGACCGACCAAGAGCTCCAGAACAGATGACTGCTTCCTCTCTGGATCTGACAGCATGTTTGCAAGTCTGATTAAACCAGGTCTTCGCTCTGGAATTGATCAACATTCGCTTTGATGGATTATAAGCTCTCATTGCAAGCAAATGAGCTGCAATGACCTGAGTTAGCGAGATGTGTTCATTAACACTCACTTCATAATTTTTGTGATCATGCAAGCACTATTAACTCTTGGGAAGATTCGCCGAGCTCACTGACTGTACCACTCCTAAACTTTTCTTTTCTAGGAACTTTAGTTTCTCCATCTCGGAAGATTTCAGATATGTGAGGCAGTCCCATTTCCTCGTGGAACAATTTCAGATTTATAAAGATGGTTCCTAGGCATGTGGGACAGGGTGAGAGGAGGCGGCTATTTTGAAAAATTTAAAGTCAACGTATCCTTCAACCATCAAAAAGGCAGCAAAATGGGTTTGGTAACACAGGATATTCGTTAACAATATCAAAATTTTTACCGAAAGTAAATTAGGTCCCTAACTAGTGTGTATACAGTATATCTTAACTGGCCAAAGAAAATCAGCCATTCCAAAATGACGACACATTCGAATATCACCCTTATATAGGTGCACGGACACGAGACTAACGCAGAAAACTGCACCGCTTATAAGCTAGCTAAAAAGGGAAGGATACTTCGAAAGTCAGACGAGTGATATTCGACTGTCTCGTCATCCCATTCAAGAATGACTGATTTTCTTTGGCCAGGTAAGATATACTGTATACTTTTGTTAGGGACCTAATTTGCTTTCGGTAAAAATTGAATATTTCCTCCGGAATCTGGCACAGACAAGGTGGTTTAGCAAACCTAATTGTGGGATCTACTTGTAGGACTGGCTGGACTTAATCCGCAGCAGGAAGTTCTTACGACATAAGAAGACGCACCTGCAGGACTTACCAACAACCAGCATACTTCAAATTTTATAGTCACTCCAAATTACTTGAATTAACGGCAAATGGCTTCTGTAGAAGCCTTAAAAATGACAAGGAAGAAGAGACAATTTTACACCTTTAGTGCATCTATCGTACTCGGCACATCCAATGGTTGGCACTCCTTGGCAACCAATCCTGGAAGATTTTACTTTGAAAAATTTCCTCCACAAACTTGCTTATTCTTGCTTTATAAATCCAAGAAACATTGAAGCACCAGACTACATTCAGTGGACGTCCTTGACAAAGCTAAACACAGGCCCAAACATATAGAGAGAACAAACTAAAATCTCCCCATAGTAATGCTCCCAAAGTTGGTTTGCGAATAAACTTCCGGAACACCAAACTATTGAGAATAATCAGTACCAACAGTACCTGTCGAAGTCCCAACAACAAGACCATAGCAGACGTACAATGTTTTTGCTATCTAGGCTGCATAATCAGAACTATTAGTGGTGCAAACGAAGATGTTTCTGCGCGAATTACTAAGGCCCATTATTCCTTACATTGTTTCAAAAAAAGTATGGATATCTACCGATATATCAACACATTTGAAGTCCAAAGTATTTAACATTTTTGTGAAACACATACGCTTCTACGCATACGAATCTTGGAGACTATCCAAAAACTATGTACGACGGCAGCAAGTTTTCACTAATCGAAGCCTTTGAAGGGTAATTCGATGTTTTTAACCGAAAACAGTAACTAAACCGGAGCTGCTTCAAAGCACGAGCCGACAGCCAATCCACCACGACATACTTGAAAGGAAATATGGATAGGTTGGTCATACACTGAGATCCGATAAGGCGGTGGCCAAAGCAGCGCTGCAGTACAAGCCACAAGGTTCTCGGCGCCATGGACATTCAAAAACAACATGGTGCATAGCAACCGTTCGTAAGCTGACCACTGCAGGGTGTTCATGGAACGAAGTGATAAGAACAACCCCCAACAGAGTCCGTTGGAAGTCATTAATTGAGATCTTTGGCTCCCCTGCTGGAGAATAGCGGAACATCATCATCATCATCATCACCATCAAAAATCCAACTCGTAAATTTTTCGAACCCAAAATCTTTGCTAATACAATTTTTGCCAACAAATCTTGTTCAGTGGTCTTTGGGATTTAACATTAAAGCCGGATCTTCGCAAAGTCCTTGGCAATCAATAGTAAAAACAATTTCTACATTCTGAATTGAAAGCTTTCCCTTAAATTTCAGCAAAAGTTATTAGCTTTAAATATTTTTTTTGTGCTCATTCCTTCGCCTCTTTGCTTACTTAATGCCCAGGAGTCTTAAATACTTTACTGTTTTTAAGGTTTTCTTTAATGCTTTTCCTTTTGATGTTTAAATTTCTATGTATACAACAATGAATTATGGCTAATTACCAAGTTGGCAAGAAAATAACAAACAAAAAAACGCCTTAAAGTAAAACTTTTTTCCTGTGTTTAAACCACCATTTCAATGTGACGTCCACTTAATACGGTTTATTTGAGAAAATGTAGGGTTTACGTGCAAACAAAGCAAAGAAATTTTATTAGGAAAAGTGATAGAACTAAAAAAAACTTTCGGAATTGGAAGAAAATAGAAGTTTGTTGGAGATTCTGTTTTGTGAGCAGTATTGCAAATTAGGAAATACGTTCCAAAAAAAAAAATCTTGAAATTGTTTGCCATACATTCCAAAAACTGCTGCAAACTCTACCTTGATTTAGCCATAAACTTCACTTACCAATCGTAAGTTAAATAATGTTTTACGAGTCTTGTCTATTGTGGTCTTTTTGATACTTTACAAGGAATACTCACTCACTCACATCCAATAACATCACAGTCACCATCATCATCATCTATACACTCGCATGCCAACAAAGCAAATTGTGCCACACCATCATTTAAACATACGAATACCTTAGATACTAGTATGTGCATTCTCATACTATTCCGTTCAACAATCTATGGCTCAATATTGCCCTCGGTGGCATTAACAGGAAAAAAACTAAAATTAAAAAAAACGAAACGTTCCCCAAGGGTGCAATACTAAACAACGCTGACGATCATATATCTTTCTTCTTCTAAAGTTATTTACGAGTTGCGACTGCTGTAGCTCGAGCTATAATGAATGGATAGGTTTGGTTGGCAGTTAAAATGTTTTGTAGTTTGTTACAAAATGTGTAATCACACCAACAACAACAACAACAAACATGCATGCTCAAACTGTTTTAAGTTCGAAGCCCTTTTATTTCTATTCCATATTCATGTTCATGCTCATGCTCATGCCATTAGTATAATAATAAATTAGCTTAATTTGCTTTTAAAGATAACATACCTAAACAATTTGGAATTTGAAATTTTAATTAATTTCTTTTAATGTTTTTTTTTTTGATTGATTGTTGCAAGAGGAAAGACTCTAGAAGAAAGGAAGAAAAAATTTCATAAATCTGCCTTCAAATAAACAAAAACGATAAAAGCTTCCAAGCTTTAAGTTGACGAGATTTGATTGAGGCGAACTTTACTGCACTTTAAAAGAACACAAATGGCATACGCCAACATAAAAACTAACTAGAATACTTCATGATGGATAAACAAATTGATGTTATGCTTATCTCTGAGACGTATTTGACGGCTAGAAGCTTTTTTAACATCAACGGATATACTCTCTACGATCCAAAGGACCCCCAAGGTAGAGCTTGTGGTGGCTCGGGTATACTAATAAAATCGCGATTAAAACACTAATTAATGG
The DNA here is from genome assembly GCA_956483635.1 of Panzeria rudis. Taxonomy (NCBI): domain Eukaryota; kingdom Metazoa; phylum Arthropoda; class Insecta; order Diptera; family Tachinidae; genus Panzeria; species Panzeria rudis. The sequence goes on along the minus strand of OY101450.1, from coordinate 18,087,894 downwards.
GTGATCATTGTGAAGGCTATCTTCAAGCAACTAATATTTGCACTGAAGCTTTTCATCAAAACCTGGAGATTTCATCAATTTACTCTCCTCCCAGGTGCTCTATTACAGAAAATCAATATAGTAGATTTTTTTAATTCACTGGGCCCACGCTTTTTGGCCGCCGGTGATTACAACGCTGAGCACACGTTCTGGGGATCTCGCCTCATCACACCAGAGGGTCGTTCCCAGCGAAATGATCCAAGTTGTCTTCAGATCACTCACCAACTATTGTCACTATATATTCACATACAACTTCTTCACCCACTTGTGACTTAACGATGACAACCACACGTATAAATTGGTTGCAATACAAAAAATATCTGAGTGCTCATTACACAGAAAATATTCCATTAAAAACGCCTGCTGCCATTGATGACTCTTTTAGAATGTTTGAGGCAAAGCTTAAGCAATCTGCTTTAAATGCTACTACTACAAATCTTCAGGTGAGATATAATAAAATTTATTCAGCAGATGTAGAACGGCTTTTATCTGAAAAAAAAGAAGAGTTCGTTGAAAATGGCAATGCTACAGATCCCCTCAGCTAAAATCTAGGCTGAACGAATGTACTTAACAGCTTAAAACTCTACTAGAATATCAAAAAACCGCTTCTCCTCAAAAATTTCTGAATGGGCTCGACGCAACACATCAAAGAGACTAATCGCTATGGAGAGCAGCCCGAAGTCTCAAAAGACCAGTGATATGTAAGCCTCCATTGCGAGCTTCGAATGGAGACTGGGCAAGAATTGACGCTGAAAAAGGTACTCTGTTTGTAAACCACTTGCAGAAAGTATTTACTTCAAATACATCGGATACTATAGTTGAGCTGCCACCAGTCCTCGCTATACAAGATGTTACCTTGAGGTTTAATATTCGTGACATTGAACACTGTATTGTGGGCTTAAATTCAAAAAAAGCTCCAGGCGCTGATAAAATAAGCAATAAAATGAATTTAGAGCTACCCTATACTGCAAAAAGGATAATTCTTTTTATATTCAACGGTATTTCGCGCCTCGAATGCTATCCCACAGAATGGAAGGTTTCTCTGATTACCCTGATACGATAGTGGAATCCTATAGGCCTATAAGCCTATTATCTAACATGTCACAACTATTTTAAAAGCTACTTATGAGTAAGCTAACACTCATACTGAATGGTACTGGATTCCAGTACTACATTCCAGACCACCAATTCGATTTTAGGAGTCAACACAGCACGATTGAACAAACACATAGACTCGAGAATGTGGTTAGGGAAACATACGACGAAAATAAATATTGTTCTGCTCTCTTCATCGATGTTTGTCAGGCATTTGATAAAGTATGGCACGAAGTTTTAATACATAAACTAAAACAAAACCTAGCCGCAAACACCCTTAAGCTTGTAGAAAGCTACTTAACGGAGCGAAAATTTGTTGTTAAGGAAGGTAATTTCCTAAGCCCTCCGCAACCGATTGAAGCCGGAGTTCCTCAAGGCAGCATCCTCGCTCCTGTATTATATCTGATATATGCCTCTGACTTGCCGGTAAGCAGTAACATACACATATCAACATTCGCTGATGATACAGCTTTTCTAAGTGTTCACAAAAGCCATCAAGAAGCTTTTTTTTTATGAGAAGTAACACAATCAGGCAATTAATGCCTACCAGTTAATTAATTAATGTGTTACCTTTTTTGGGAAAGGGATAGTATAGAGAGAACAGGTGGTGAAGTGTGAGAGAGATAGAAAGCTTAATTTATTTACAGCCCTGCTGTTGCGCGTTTTTTTAGAGCAGTGTTGCAAGCACCTCTGGAGTTAATTAGAGGCATTGAGTTGTTTTTTTTAAGCTGTGTAGCCATTTTATTAGTTCTTTTACTTCGCCGACAGTTTTGCTATAATACCGACGAAGGAGGGTGCTGTGAAGTGCATTAGGATATGTTAATAGTACTTGTTGCCGGTACTGCCAAAGTGATCAGTGCTATGCCTTGATCACTTCAATAGTCCAACAACAACCAACACAATAACACACCAATACACATGAGAAAAATTCATGATGTTGTTGGATTGCCTGAAACTAGTCTCGAACTCAAGACCTCAGGTTGTGTAGTCAAACGCGATAACTACTCAGCCAACAGCACCCTCAAACTGCAAGACTATGTACTCCAGTTGAAAAAATAGCTAAAACAATGGCGGATAAAAATTAACGAACGAAAATATCTACACATTTCTTTTACATTGTGCAGAGAAACCTGCCCACCTATACAAATAAATACCCAAACTATACCTCAGCATACTGAAGTAAAATATCTCGGTATTCATCTTGATCGTTGTCTAGCATGGAAGTCCCACTCAAATGCAAAGGTGACCCAAATGAAATTAAAAGCAGCTCAAATGAATAAGCTCATTGGAAGGAACTCTACTCTAAGCCTAGATTGTAAATTTCTTCTATACAACTCCATTCTAAAACCAATATGGTCCTACGGTATCCAGTTATGGGGCACTGCCTCGCCATCAAATGTAGAAAAAATTCAAAGGCGACAAAATAAAATCCTCCGTACGATTACAGCAGTCCCATGGTATGTCAGAAACAAGCGAATTCATAAAGATTTAGATGTGCCGCTGGTTAAGACAGTGTTTTCTAAACACGTGACAAGCTACATAAAAAAACTTGAGTCCCCTAGCCCGAAACATCATTAACTTTAGAGGCCACACTCGGCTGAGAAGGAGGAACACTCTTGCTCTCAGCCGAACACGAGAGGCGTAGACAACCAAATAACCATTCGCTGAAACAATTATTTTTATCTGGCATTGGCTGGACTTAAAAATTAAAATTTAGATTTGATTAATTATTGTTAGTTCAATTCTAATTGAAGATACAATAAATAAATATAACCGAAAAAAAACTTTAAATGAAGTCTTTACCACACGCAGAGAGAAGATAGAAGAATTGCACAAAATTTGACGCTGCAGGCTCTGAAGTACCTCGAGGATCTGACTGACTGATACCGTAGGATCTGAACTGAAGCATGGCTAGCTCGTGATGTTCGATTGATTAAAGCAATTTACTGTGATACTATGTAATGGATCAATAGCTTTAAGTTTTTTTTTTTCAAGTCAAAAGCTAAAGTTTTATCCGTGTTGATTCTGCCATGCACTTTTTCATGAGGGGCTTTTTTATAGCAAGTTCATTGATCTGTGTGAAGTTTAAAAAATAGCCCTCCCGCTTTAAGTTTCTGTATAAATTTTAACACCCGCCAAGATTGTTATTAAGGAAAAAAAACTTAAAAACAAGAATTTAAGTTTTACGATTTTCTTTCCTTAAATCGTCATGTGTATTTTTTAATATTTTTCTTTTTATAAATTTTATTTAACAAGTCATTAAAATTGTTGACATTTTATGTTGCTTGCAAGAGATTTATTAAATTGTCAATACACGTTGGTCGCTGGAAATGGGTTTATGTAGAGTATGTATGTACTCGTATAAACCGAGTGTGCGTCTGACTGTGTGATTGTGCAGCGATTCGATTCCATTGTTTGAATGCGAGACTCGTTTACAAATGAATGTGATTTTTAATTTAAATACAAAAAACCAACAAACAAACAGAAAAACAGAAAAAAGCGTCATAAACATTAAAAGCAAATAAACTTTAAACACTTGTTTAAACAAAAATAATGACAAATTTATGTTCTGAATGCAGTTTGTCTTTTTGTATTTTATAACACAGATTTTTTTCTGTAAAGAGAAATATTTTATATATTATTTAAGTTTCATGGCAGCAGACAAGAGTTTTGGTTTTCCTTTCCTTTCCTTTCGTTTTTTAATAATGCACTCACTACTAACGATATTGATATCCGAATTGTCTTTTAAGTGGAAGATTTTTGTAAAAGTGGGCGGGCCGGAAATTCACAGAATAAGCAATTGGAACGACACAATTTTACTCTTTTTATCATAACTTGGAAATGAATTATCCAATTTAGTTGTAAAATATACCGAAAAATTTTAATTTGCATTACCTTTAAACTATTCAAATATCAGTTTCTAAATAGTTAATGGTTTCGTAGTTGAGCAATTCCAAAAATTTTCGAATCGGTTGTCGCATGAATGTCAACGGATCTGAATAAGATTTTGTAGACCAATAGTATACGTACCTGCGTGCTATGTATCGTTTTTTACTTTTTCCAATTTCGCTGCAGTTTTCGAATTATCATGGGTCAAAGTTAGATTTTTTGGAAAAATTTTATTAAATACCTCATATTGAAATTAATATAACTTTGCAACCGATAATGCGATTTGAAGAAATGAAGCATGCATGAAAAGCTTAAGTCGTAAAGGTTTTAAGAAATTAATTCTAAAAATATACAGTTTCTTTAAAGAAGTATTGCAAAAATGCAAAAATATAATAAATTTGCAAATATCTTAAAAACCTCATCTATAATTTTTTTAAATAAAATTTCTGTTAATAGTGTTATGTAACATATCCAAAATTTGGAGTGAGTACTCAATGGGTTAAAAAAATACATACTTTCCTAAGAGGTTTTCATCTTATTTTCTAAAAAAAATAAATTAAATTAAGCGCGACTTTGGCTCGCACACGAAGGGTTCCGTACGAATAGATATATGTATATCCCTTTTCGTTTTTGCCCTTTTTTCATTTTGGCAATTTTTCTGTTAAGCTTTTTTGTTTAATTTAATTTTTTTTTGAATTTTTTCCGTTGTTTTGGGGATTTTTTTGGTTTTGGCGCTTTTTTTATTTTGCAATTTTTTTGTTTTTTTTTTCAATTTTTCGTTTTTCGCCGATTTTTTTAGTTTTGGCAATTTTTTGGTTTATGCGTGTTTTTTTTATTTTAACGTTTTTTTTTTCGGTTTTTGACCATATTTTTAGTTTTAGTGATTTATTTAAGTTTTGGCGCTTTTTTTGGTTTAGGAGATTTTTCAGTTTTTGATGATTGTTTTAGTTAGCGTTTTTTTCGCTTTGGCGATTTGTTCGGTTTTCGCGATTTTTTTTTTTAGTTTTGGCGTTTTTTTATTTTTTGTTTTGACGCTTTTTTCGTTTTCGTCACTTTTTTCCATTTTTGACCATTTTTTTTTATCGATTTTGATATATTTGGTTTTAGCGATTTTTTTTTCAGTTCTAGTGCTTTTTTTCGTTTTGATGACTTTTTTCGGTTTTTGGCGGTCTTTTTAGTTTGGTGATTTTTTGCGTTTTAAAATTTCTTTTTAATAATAGTGTTTTATTTCCTTCAAGCGCTTTTTTCATTGTTGCGATTTTTCGTTTAAATTTTTTTTAATTTTGGAATTTTTTATTTTTAGCGTTTTTTTTAAATTTCATGAGTTTGTCTTTTACGGTTTCCAAGATACACCAAATTGTCTAAATTGCATAGTCAAAATTACATTAACTGATAGCACGCTCTTTAATTTTTATTGTTTTAAATGTCAGTGTTAATTGGTGTAGTCTATTCTACAGACTACACCAATTAACACTTACTTTGAAAATTTAAAGAGTCTATACATAAGTGTCTGTAGATTACGTTAGTATTTCAACATATTTCGTTGCTCGCTTTAGAACACCCTTTAATTTTTAATTAGTTTTATTATATTTGTTGTTGTAGCGCCCAAAGTTTGACATTTTCTATGAAAATTTCAGATCCTTAGCTCTTACGGTTCCCGAGAAAAAAAGCCTGTGACAGACAGACAGACGGACAGATGAACAGCGTAGCGAAAACAATAGGGTTCCTTTACACTTTTGGTGTACGGAACCCTAATAATTTAAAATTTAGACAGACTTGCGAATTGGTACTATTTACATTCGTTTTGAAGAAAACATTTAACATTTTTATTTAATCAGCTTGAAGCGCTAAAAAATATTGTGTCCTCAGTTTTTTCCTATTACTTTTCTGCATTTTCCGGTTTTAGCAATTTCATCCTGTTAGAGATTTTTTTCTTTCGTTTTCGTGATATATTTTACGTTTTAGCGACAGAATCGCTGAAACGAAAAATCGTTTTGGTGACTTATCGTTATGGCGTTTCTTTTAAAATTTTTGTAGATTTTTCTCCGTTTTGCCTTTTTTTTTCTTTCAGCTTTTTTTCCCCGCTTTGGCGACTTTTTTTATTTACTCAACTATTTTTCGCTATATATTGTCGCTTCCTGTTTTTGTTTCATGTTTTTGCCCATGATACATGCAACGTCGTAAAAGGAACTTCGTTCCAAGAAATAATAGATATCTTTGTTAGTATTCCTTGTTGCTCAGTGTTATTATTTTACGATACGGGACAAACTAAGTTATTGCCACTTGCCTATTGCTGCAAACAGTTTTGTTCGAATATTCAGGGGGTTACTCTGTAATTCGATGCGAAAGAAATGTTTTCGCATTGCAATGTAAATAACAAACAAATGCGAACAGTTTTCCTTTCGCATCGCATTACAGAGTAACCCCCAGCCTTTGTGTTCTTTTTCTCACACAATTTATTCAAAAAAGTATTTTTTTTTGGTATAAAACGCCCTCGCCTAACGCCTTCATTGTAGCTATGTAAGCTGCTTTATGTATTTTTATTTATCTATGTATGTACCCAGCAAAAACTACTGCTTTGGCCGAAGCAGGTTTGTAAGCGAGAGAAGGTGGTTGTTGTTCTTGTTTCTCCTGCTTCGAAAAGCGCTTCAAACATGCATGATTTTTGTTCGCGATGTCCCACTTTGGAGTTCTTGTTTTTGATATACAACAGCGATTCTTTCTAAGCATCAAAAATGCTCTAAAATCATGTCTTCGTCTTATTGAGTCATCCAATTATATCATCGTTAAACTACAGACAAAACAAATATTATTTTATTATAAGGTGAGGAATGTTGAGAGAGAGCACACTTTAAATGTGCTTTGAGTTTTAAATGTGAGCATTTATTTTAAACAATGCGCGGGACAATTCTTTAGGACCTATATTCTTGAAAGCTACAATGCTACTGCTTATTTTGGAGTTCGTGTTGAATAAATGTAAAATGCTTACTAACTTCGTAAATTAAACATTACGAACACTGAGAGAGATCTCTGCTTTCTTTTTGACTATCCTCGCAAGCGCTTCAAAACATCACATGTGGAAGGCAAGAAAGTTTCTTACTGCTTTCAGAAACATAATATTTTTTTGCGGGGATTTTCCTTAATTTAAAGTTCATATTAAAGAGTCAACTAACTTCGTAATTTAAACAATATGAAAACTGAGACATCTCTGCCTTCTTTTTGAGCATCCTTGGAAGCGCTTCAAAACATTGCATGCGCAAGGCATGAAGCTTTTTTACTGCTTCCAGAAACATGATATTTTTTTGCTGGGTATCCATGTACTTAAATCGTAAGTAATAACCTAGTCAACATTTTTTGCTGATTTCGCTCCGAAATCGGTCAGAGAATCTGTACAAGATGTCAAAGTCACTACGAAAACACATCGAAAACCATATAATATAAAGCAGATTTCTTTGAGGAAATTCTAAGAACTTTGCCGAAATGTTCAAGAGAAATCTGTACGAATTCTGAAGAATTTTCTAGCGAACTTACAAAGGAATTTTCGACATGTCTGCACAATTTCGGAGAACTCCCGAGAGATAAATGAGAATTATTAGGAAAACTAAAATCTGACAACGAGCAGAACTGATTGTTAAAAGTTTTAAGTCGCAGGTTAGAAAATATGCAGACTATTCTATTAAATGTGTTAAAGAAAATGGAATGGTCTTCAGATAATATGCAGACTAGTCTGATATTAATCGGAAAATGTGCAGGAATTTAAGTCAACTCTGTTGTCTCAGATGTCAGCCACGTTGGCCCAAAATTGTTTCCTGGGAAATTTTGCAAAAATAAGCTTCTTTTCAAGTTGCAAAAAAAGGAAAAAAACATGCTGATGATTACATGTTACTTTACACCGAATTGTATTCTCACTTTCAATAAATTAAATTTGCATAATGATGTGAATAAAGAGCACAGACAGACGACGGCACCTTTTTTTCATTGCTGCTGTAAAAACTACAAATAATAAATCCATAAGAAAAGAAAACTACCCAGGAAACATTATTTTCTGACATGTCTGATGTCAGCAAAAATCTGAGACTTTATAATAGGACAATCAATGGAGTTGCGAAATTTCACCCCATAGCTTATCATTCAATAACAGCTTCCGATGCTGAGTCGAGCTATAATAGTTTCCAGCTGGATACTCTGGCCATTGTGTATGTATTAAGGAGGTTCAGGATGCTTGTGCTATAGTTACCGATTGTAACTAATTGGCCCTCACTTTGAGTAAGGAAGTTATAAACCACCGTATTGTGAGGTGGGCCCTAGAACTGGAGAACTACAATCACGACATACGATACGGAAAAGGTGAGATGGTGGCCCATGTAGAAGCCTTGAGTCGGATGCCTGTCATTGTAATTGTTGATAAGTCTGATGTTGACTTGAATATTCAAGCTGTTCAGGGTCAGAACGAAACTATGCGGACCATGCGTGACGAACTGGAGAAGAGGGACGTGGAAGGCTATTTTCTGGATAACGGTTAGGTGTTTAGCCGTGGTCTAGAGGATCAGAGTCAGTTGTGTGTACCTGCTGAAATGGAAGAGCACATAATGAGATTAGTGCACGAGCAATTCGGCCATATAGCAATTGACAAATATCAGAATCAGATTTAAAAACGTTATTGGTTTACTAATATGAGGGAAAAGTCGAATAAAGTGTATCTATTACTCGGAATCGAATAACATCCATAAGCGCATCTTATACAGAATTGAAATGAAACCGGTCCCCTTTGATACTTTGCACATCGATCACTTTGATCCGTTGCCTGCCATTAATTCGAAGCGGAACCACGTACTAGTGGTGATAGAAGCATGTAAAGCTGTATGCGGTTAATTCCCCACGAAACAAGGAAGCTTGCTGTGCCCTGGCAAATATTTTGAAAACTATAGTAGACCTAGACGTATAATTTTTGATCGGGGTACCTGCTTTACATCGAATGAGCTCGCTAGTTTTCTGACGGATCATAATATTTCTTATATAAAAGTATCAGTGGCTTCGCCACAGTCAAACAGCCAGGTTGAGAGGGTTAACCGAGATTTGAGAGCTATGTTAGCTAAGTTGACAGAAAAAGTTGAACATTCGGACTGGATATCGAAATTGAGAAGGTTGGAGTTTGCCATAAATAAATCTCCTCATTGTACGACAGGACAAACTCTGAGCGTAATGCTATTTCGGGTTGAGCAACGGGGTAAAATTTTGGGTGAGATCACCGAACATTTGAGTGTTGATCTAGATACATTAAGTGTAGCCGCGACGATGGCGGTTCAAAAGTTTCAGATATATAATAAAAGGTATTTTGATAAACATCATAGCGCTCCTGTGATATTTGACGTAGGCGACGACTGGATAATTATGAGGAATGTTGATACTAGGACAGGTGTCAACAAGACCAAAATACGGTGGACCTTATGGGATTCACAGATGTGTAGGTAATGATCGTTATGAAATTAGCGATGTGGATAATTATCAGGTAACGCAGATACCATACCGCGGTATAGTGGATTCGACGCGACTAAAGAGATGGCTGGCACCGAACAAAAACGAATTGAAGAGTCTTTCGGAATTCAAAGGCGATACTGACAAATGTGCCCACCAGGAGTTCTTGGACGATGATGTTGAACATGAGTCCTCTGATAGTGAACGGATGGATTGAGGTTATGGCTAGCTACAATTGAGTTCAATTGTTCTGTCAGGTTGGTCGAAACTGTAATATTTTTAGATATAGCAACCTTTATATTTATATTTATACTAAGTTTAACTTCAATCCATCCGAAAACTAAATGAAATTCATTTATAGGTAACTGTTTTCTGATGAGCTGTCACAAGCAAGCAGAACAATGCGACATTTCTGATAAATTTCTTATTTTAGTTCCCACATTAATGCGACAGGATGCAAAAAATATCAGATAAATCGGGAAATTTTCTGATGTTTGTCAGAAATTTTTCGGGCATGTCGAAAATTACTTTAGAATTTCTCTAGAAAATTCATCAGAATTCGTACAGAGTTCTTTTAAACATTTCGGCATAGTTTTTAAAATTCCCTCAGATAAAGAGGTCCGATTTCTGCTCATAAGATTTTCGGTAAGTTTTATGACCGACTTCGGAAATTAATTCGGCATCTTGTGCAGACTTTCTGACATACTTCGGACCGAAATTGACAGAAAATGTTTGCTGGATAATTATAAGTACAGAAAACAAAAACTCACACAGACATATAAAAGAAAAGCAGACCAAAAACAAACAAAAACTATTACAAAATCATAAGCAAACATGCAAAAACAAACAGCAATAACTAAAACACTGTATGAAAGAGCCGTAGAACAAAAAAAAAAAATACAAGGTGCTAATGAACTGTTTTCAATATACGATAAAGTAACAAGAAGAAGAAAAATAAAATCAATATTTATTACGCACGATTTGAAGCACATACCCAGAAAACATTTTCTGCCGATATATCTGACGTCAGAAAAAATCTGAGACTTTACCAGACAATCAACAGAGTTGTCTAAAACTCCCTCAGATATTTGGCAGAGTATGCGGCAGGTTTCTGTTACGACGTTTCTGCGCATTTGCCGAAATATTATCCAATTAATATCAGACTAGTCTGCACATTATCTAAAGGCAATTTAATTTCCTTTAAAACATTTAACAGAATAGTCTATACATTTTCTGATCTACGTCTTATGACTTTTAGCAGTCACTTAAACACATTATCTCATTTTAGTTTTCGTAATAATTCTCATTGACTTCATAAAAGTTTGCCCATGAATGTGTGAGTTTTTAAACTTATACTCATACTTTTATCCGATATTAATGCGACGGAATGTAAAAAGTGTTAGATAAATCGGAAAATTTTGTAATATTTTTTCAAACATTTTTCCTACATTGTCCAGAAATTTTTTTAACGATTATATTTATGTATTGTATCTTTAATAAAATTGAACTAACAATAAGTAATCAAATCTTAATTAAAAAATTTTAATTTTTAAGTCCACCCAATGACAGAAAAAAATATTTGTTTCAGCGGTTGGTTCTTTGGATGTCTACATCTCTCGTGTTCGGCTGAGAGCAAGAGTGTTTCTCCTTCTCAGTCGAGTGTGGTCTATAAAGTTAGTGATGTTTCGGGATAGGGGATGTGGGTGCAACTCAAGTTTTTTTATGTATCTTGTTACGTGTTTAGAAAACACTGTCAACCAGCGGCACATCTAAATCTATGAATTCGATTATTTCTGATATACCATGGGGTTGCTGTAATCGTACGGAGTATTTTATTTTGTCTCCTTTGAATTTTTTCTACATTTGATGCCGAGGCAGTGCCCCATAACTGGACTTTCATGTTAGACAACGATCAAAATGAACTCCGAGGTATTTTACTTCAGTGTGTTGAGGTATAGTTTGGTTATTTATTTGTATAGGTTGGCAGGTTTCTTGTCGGCAAATTTTTTAAAATTTCCTCAGACAAAGAGCCTCGTTTTCTTGTCAACCGATCGATCATATGACTTTCGGTACGTGTCTGACCGACTTTGGATACCAATTCGGTACCTTTTGCAGACTTTCTGACCGAATTCAGACCGAAATTGTCAAAAAATGTGTCCTGGGTATGCATGCATGTATGTATGAATGAATGTACATACTTGCGTGTTGAAAAAATTGTATAATTGAAATCTAAACAGCGTTGCCGCCTTCACCGAAGAATATTGTTGAATTTAATGTGATAAAGATTTTTGTATTCTGTTCTACTTAAATGTGTTAAACTTTTTGTGATAAAGATTTTTTCTAATTTGATGAAAAAGTTTTTGAAAATATTTTTATTTTCCCCAAATAGTTTTAAAAAAAATTGTATTTTCAACAAAAATTATATTTGAATCAAAAACAGGTTTTATTGAATTTCAAGCTGTTTCCGAAAATTACTTTTATTAAATATTTACTTTTTTCTGTGCTGGTTATTTAACATAATTTTTTTCGATATGGAGATGAGGAATTCTTTTAATTTCGGGAAATTTTTTAGCTATCCAATATATTAATGATAGTGTAACGATATATATACCAATTTCTCAATAAGAAATACCCGGCGAGACATTCGAGGGTGAAACTCAGATTGTCCTGGCAATTGTTCCTGGCATTGCCAGATAGGAGGTGACATTGAACAACTTAATGATTAGCCACTTCACTGGTATTCCTCTATCTCATTGGAAATTGCTGATTCAACTTGAATAAGAACGCTGCTGTGGCAGATTGGTAGCGATGTTAGCCTCTCAGTCCAGTGGGTCGTGGATTCGATTCCCACCAAAGACCATGCACGTATTCAGAGTGAAGGAATATTCGTTATTTCTCCCCCAAAAACTAATAAAACAGACCAGTTTAAAAAAATACGACTTGCGCAAGACACGTGATCTGCTCAGGCTCGCTAAAGGTCGCATGAGAATATTAGCAACAGTGCTCATTGGGGACTGGAATATTGGGACAATGCCAGAAGGAGAGGTCTAAGTTACAACGAAAGCTAGTCTATCAAATATACCGGCCTGTTCTGCAAACCGAGTCGATTTGAAAACGCTCGATTTAGAGAAATTAAATCCACTAATAGCAACTTTTTTCAGATTTTTTTCCAGTTTCATATATTTTAGAGCTTAAAATATCACATCTGAAATTAGTTTACCATATGCGATTTAAAATACATCTATGTGGGCATCATTTATTTTTGGAAAACGAGAAATTTACTCGGATTCGGTTTACAGAACAGGGTCGATAAGGAGATTCAAACTATCCTCTTATTCGAGAGCAACAGCATTGTTTGAAATGGAGTGAGGAAATAATTATACTAAATCTAATCATAAAGAACCCGAATCGACGAATCCAAGTGAGTCACCTCTTAGGTGGTGACTCTCCTTTCAACCTAATTTAACCTACCAAGGGCTGACTTACCTCAACCTATGCTTTCAGATATCAGTTCACAATTAAAAACATTTTGAAATCAAACCATGCAGATTTTCTGACAGTCTTTGGGAGAGACTCTTTAGTTATTCCATGGGATCTACATGATCTCCAACTGAGCAAGCTGATTGGCTTCATTCGCTATATAGTAATAGAACTGTGAATGCAAAAATTGTGCAACATTTTCTAAGGACGGCGGTACGTAAAGAACTTACGGCATCATAATAAAACGATCCAGCAACATGAGCAGTTTTTCATAGAAGTACACACACGTTCTTTAATATACAGTTGTAACTTTTTGTCGCTTTGATGCCTGAATTGTAACTCACAATAAAATTATCTCATAAAACTACAAGCAAATGTGTTTGTTATTGTTGTAGTTTGAGGAATAGAAAAGAATCAATAACCTTCAACTGCAAAAAATATATAATAAAAATAGCACAGTAGTGTTTAAATATAAACATACACACATATTGCAATCATCTTATCTCGTTTCATTTACCTCTCCCGCAAACTCTCATAGTCTTCCCCGCAAGCAATTAAATACTATCATTCTCGGCAAAATGCTTAAACTCAAGCGCATACACAAACATATGTACATGATCACTAACCCATCAAACATTTTTTCGGAAAGTTTGCACACAAATACCGAATTCGTATCCCAAGTCGGTCAGAAAACGTATCGAAAATCATAAGAGTGGTTGACAAGAAACCGGACCACTTTGTCTGAGGAAATTCTAAAAACTATGCCGAAATGTCTAAGAGAATTCTGTACGAATTTTGATGACTTTCCTAGAAAAATTCTAAAGGCATTTTCGATATATAAGGATGTTGGGTGTGGTTGCTACCAAAATCGCAGGGAGAGGAGCTTGTTTGGACTTCAGACAACCAACAGGGAGCCTCTTTGTGCTGTTGCTAAACCAACAGTGGCTGCCTCGCTAGTGCTTTGTGGTCGGGTGCTGAGGAGGTCCAGTATAGCTGTCGTCTGTGGTAAACTTCTAGGTTGCTGGTTATCTTGGTTGAACTCTCCCGCATCTGGTTAGCTGCTGATGTAGTAGAGTTTAGATAGCTCAAACACTTTAACAAGGTGCTTATGCATGGTGAGAGGTCATGCATGAGGAGTTGCTACCTGTGAATTTCTTGCTTGTCACACAGATGTGCCTTCGGGGAGACTTGGAGGTGGTGGTGAACACTCAACTTCACACGGTGTTAAGAGCACCGTCAAGTTAGGCCGTAAAGGCAAGTGCTGACGTTAATCTTGAACACATCTGTGCCGTTATGGGAGGCTGCACTAGTTTAGTGACCTTGAATTTACATGCTGTTGTCTGGCCGCGGATTTTAATGGCCGCTGGCATAATACGCAATGTGCCTACAAGGAGATGTTGACCACTGCTCATGTCTGCTCCGCGTTTGTTGTGCACATCCAATAAAGAACCTCTACATATCCTACTGATGTCAAAATGGTCTATCTGATTTTCAGTCACATGATCTGGAGAGACCCATGTGATTTTATGTATATTTTTGTGTGGAAATATCGTGCCCCAATTAGCATGCTATAAAAGGAAATCGAACATTTTTTCCATACCCAGGCACACACCAGATGGTTCAATGAACCTATTTGTAGGATCTCTAGGCTGATCTGGCCAAGGCTGAATTCAGACCGCACTAGAAATCTATTAAGACTTCAGAAATCACACCTGAAAGACATCGTCGCAACGATCACAGGTCACTGCAAGTTCGGCAACCATGCCAAACTAATGGGACTAACGTCCCACAAATTCTGTAGCAGCTGTCGGGATGAGGAGGAAGAGGAGGCGATCTTTCATCTTCTTTGCCTCTGCCCTTCGCTGGAGAACCAGCGGCTGACGCAACTCGGTCAGCAGGCCTTCGTCAGTCTATCTGAGCTGGCAACGACGAACCCCAATAAACTTAGCCTTTTCATAAGGCGCTGTGGATGGTTCCAGCCCTGAACCATTCCCTTCTGGCGAGTGATTGCCATACCTCCTCTTCTTTTTTTGTCTCATTCCCTTCTCTCTCTCTCTCTCTCTTTCCTCTTCACTTTCACACCTCTCACTTGTTCTCATTGTCCCAAGTGTGCGCAAGCAGCCTGTACAACCTAACCTAACCTAGCATGTTATAAATACTTTGCACATATCTCCATAAACAGTTGTCCATTGCTATTCATGGAGCCTATGCCTTGTGCTCCCACCACGTTTTCAAGGTTGGTGTTCGAAAATCCCACTTGAGCCATGGTGGGCAGATGACATAATCCTGTTCAGGTGACTGTAACATTGTTCCTTGAATCCAACATCGGCCATTTCGGTGTGGACGTAGCACTGTATACATGTGATAATAATAATTTTCTCGATATTAATCGGACAACATTTCAGAAAATGTGCAGAAACGTTTTACCAGAAAACTGCAGATTACTCTGCCAAATGTCTGATGTAATGTCAGACAACTCGGTTGATTGTCCGATTATAAAGACTCAGAATTTTTTCTGACGTTAGACACATGTCGGCAAGAAATGTGTCCTGGGTACTTACACTGTATCATCGCAATCAAAACAAAACAGGTAAAATAAATTTATACGATGATCATTTAGTTATTTCTGTCAAGAGCAGCAGGCAGGGGTAGTGAACGAAAATAAAAACTATAAAAATAAGCAAATTTTGTTGAGTTGTTGGGTGTGTATTTATTTGTCTGCTGTTGTCTGTAGTAAAAAAAATATGGTAAAATTATGCAAATATCAAATAAAGCAAATAACAATTCTTTCTTTCTTTTTTTCTCGAAATTTACAGTATTTGCTTTTATTTTACTTTGCTGTGAGGAAAAAAAACGTACAAAAAAGTTTTTATTTCTATTGTAGGAGATAATGGAATGAAATGAAATATAAATTGGCGTGGTATGGCAGGGCTAAACTAAACTTGTATTGAGGTAGTCTTGACTAAAACTACTCGTATTTTGCTATTTTTATGTTGTTGCCATGGTTTTTTGTTTTTTTTTCAAATAAAAAAAATAAACACAAAAATATAAGTATTTGCTGATAGCAAATTTGATGATTTCAACTTGTTAATTGTTTTACTTTTGTTACTATTCGCCGAAAGATCAACGTTTAAAGTAGAAACTTTTTAGGAATTACATACACATGTACATACTAAATTAATTCAATATTAATCGGAGTCATGGATGGATTTAAAAAACAATTTAATGCTTTTAGATAGAAATATTAGCAGTGATAATATCTAAAGCAAATTATTGATTATTATTATAAAAACTAGCAGAACTTGGCAAAGGCTGTGATAACATTCGCCTCAACTGGTAAATAAAAAACTTCCACATCAAACATTTGAGGAGTCTTAAGCAGCATTTATTGTAAATTTGAGCTCAATTAGTTTAGTGGCTTGTTCCCGGGGGCATTTCTAACCACCACGAAATTAATTTTATTTAAATAGGCTAGCATGAAGGATAAACTAGTTTCGTAAAGTCAACAATAATTAATAATAGTGATAAATATTCTATAAAAAGCTAACTCACACTCTATTAGGACTGCCGATTGAGAGATTAGTCTTGAATGATCTTTCTCTGATCATAACAGGATTGTATTAACAGTACAAATAGAACCAACCTTTTAACAAATCTTACAGAAACTTCTGAAATAGGAACTAAGAGGGATTGACAAGTATTTTGGATCTTATGGCAACAGAAATACTGCCTTTCTCTAGGACTCTGAGAGAAGTCGATTGTGCATCGTGTAAGGAATGGCACCAACCGTAGTGTATTCCAAGCTTTAGTTAGTTGCGGAAAGTATACAGACTATATGGTGTTAAAGAGAGTCTTTGGACTAGGATAACTATGGACAGCATTACAATGCTTTCAAGAGCGAAACCAGTTCGTTTCTCTGCAGTTCGATTTGAAGGAAAACTTCATCGAATTGCAATGTGCAAAACATACGAATTCGAACAGTTTTTTTTGTTTTCGGAGCGAATTTACAGACTAACCACCCAGGAAAGCGAAAAGAGAATCTTAGCAATGTTTCTGCGTGACCTGGAAGTTGATAAAGGATAAAGGAAATGTTACTTTATATTATAATTCTTCAATCTGGGTTTATTGCCACTAGTGTTAATGAGGACATCTAGAGACTCGTTGGAGTGGTGATGTGATACTTAGCGATCTGCAGACATATTTTACCTACAATGCATTCTGCCGTAGCTGTCGTGGATAGGGCAAGGAAGACGCAGGTTTTCACCTTGCTTGCGAGAGTCCAGCCTTGCATCTCGATGCACACATTTGTGGGCAATCATATTCTAGACGACCTATCGGAGTTATCAGAGATTAATCTAGGCCACCTGATTAGATATCTCAATGCGATGGGATGGATCTAGAACCGAATACCGAATCCAAGAACTTTGATTCGGACATACATAAGTTGACACTGACGAATAGTGTGGTTTGTCAAAACTCAGTCATCTTAAATCTACTTGAATCCTTCCCCCCGGCACTCGACCACAAAGAGGTATTTGATGCAGCTACTGTTGGTTTAGCGACAGCGCAAAGAGCACTGGTTAAGCATGAGTCATTAAACCAACATATCTCCCAGTGATTTTTGTAGCAACAACAGCCACCACGTGAACTCGGATAGGAAACCTCACCAATAAACGTTCATAGAATCATTCCTCACGTTGTGTATAAGACGAAGTCCGTCAGCTTATCCAATACCATTGGAATAGAGTTTGCCTTAGCGGCTACTGCTTCCCGTGATACCAGTAAATGGTCACTGGTCAGTCCTCGAAAGAAACCCGTCAAAGGTTAATTTCCTGTCGACTTTGGTCCAAGCGGGGATGTTAGCCGTCGCTTCATCTTCTACCAGACTACCGTAGGCAAACATACTTCCTTTGAACGCTTTCTTCGGACAGCTTCGAAATGGACGCTGGTACAGGATCGGGGGAACTTTCTGAAGATCTTGACCTTTTGCTTTCACTCAAATTATCTGGCTTATGCGATATGTACCAGAAGGAGATTTATGTCATAAAGCGAAGCTGCGAAAAGAATTCAAACCATTACTATTGAAATTGTTTTAGATGTTTTGGCCATAATCTGGGGCTCGAATTCAAAGATCGTGAATCTGATGTCTTCCATCTCTAATACTTCTTAAGCATCTCTAAAACTTATTAAACATCACGTCAAGATAGTCTAAGATCCACAATATGAAGGAATCCAGAAGAATGAAATGGCTGATGAAGGAATATTCATACTCCCTTGCCCGAGTTGCTAACTAAAATTTAAGAGTGGGTGCTGAAGAAGACCGCTCTCAGCTGGTACGCAATTAGCAAGTGAAGGATATTCATTTGGCACTTACTAAGAATACATAGGATAGGTTTGCACTATGATCGGCATTTCAACGAATGAGCGCTTATTCGGCTCCTTCAGTGTCGATAGAGTTTTAAGTACGAGTTATTGTCCACTGGTTTATTAGAATTTGTGGAAAGTTTTGATTGGCTGTTAGGTTTTGGAATTTCCTCTGGGCATGAACATTTTCCAAACGGTTTCCGAATATAATGCATAGGGGGCTTTTTCAACTAACCTTACCACGATCAATTTCCTATACAAAATTACATGAAATCCAAAGTTATTTAGTCAGTTTGGCTTCGTTTTCAATTTAATCTTTCGATTTAGAAAAGACGAAAAAAAATTTGATTGTACGGAAGGTTGAACTTACATCAGATGTTTCGAGATCATCACAGTCTTCTCATCAAAATACTTTTCCGCCTAGACCTCAAACCCACCGAAGGCAGCAAAAACCGACTAATTGAAAATACTTTTAACTTTAATCAATTGACAGCTGAGGCTGCCATCTTGTGGCTTTTTTTCTCAGCTATTTTTTCAGACATAAAGGTAAAAAATTTCACTATTTTTCCTATCATGCTCAACTAAGCCTTTTAATTCCATCATTACCAGCATGAAAAATCTTTGGTTTTTTTCAAAGCCAGAAGAGACGTGTAAACTTCTACTAGATACACTCTCCCCAGGATCACTTACAGTAAATCCGATTTCACTCTCTCTGTTGGAACACCTAGATGTTCCAACATGGATCGTAGGTTGGCGGACAGAATCTTTGGAAATAACCAAATAAGCTGAACGTTATATAAATTTGTCCCCTATAAATTCCCAGGCCCCCATGGCATCTATCCATGCCTCTTACAATAGGGTCGATATTATATTGTTCCACAACTATCCATTATTTTTAAATCAAGCGTATCGGCTTGTTATATACAGAAGTCTTGAGGTGATCTTTATGCCGAAAGCTGTCGGTAGATCTGAGCATCTAACAAAATCTTTTAGACCAATCAGTCTCACCTGGCTTTTCTTGAAAAACTTATCTCACAGTGTATTCCATTCACCAGTTCCAATTTGCCTACCAGTCGGGTAAAACGACAGTAACCACTGTTAATACAAAAGGCTCTAGGCGCTAACCAAGTAGTCTTATACGCTTTTAAAGACATTCAGGGAGGCTTTTGGCAACATTTCGTACGACGCGATCGGTTATGCTCTTGATGGAAAAGGAGTTCCGAAAATTATAAAAAACTGGACTTAGAAATGATGTCATCTAGGTTGGTTGAGTTAAACCTAAGTGGGACATCGAAGATCATAAAAGCTAATAGGGACTGTCCACAAGGTCCTGTTCTATCACATGCACTGTGGACGCTGGTCATCAATGAACGTCTTGAACAACTCAAAAATCTGGGCTTCCGTACATATGATTACGCTGACGATCTTACCAACAAATAGTGCAAAGATAGGAGGTTATCTATTAACCCAGGAAAGACAATCATTTCACCTTTTACCAGACGAAGAAAACTTAGACTCATGGAACCTACCTTAAAATGGTTCAATTATTAGGTTCTCCAGCGAAGTTAAATACCTTGGGGTAATTTGCTTGACAAGTCACTCAGTTGGAATCAACATTCCATCAAGGAACTTCATGCCTGGCAAACGGCTATTTGGCAAAACGTGAGGACTCAAACCAAAAATCATATATTAGTCATTTACCACCATAATAAAACCAATACTAATATACGCTGCATTAGTTTGGTGGTCAAAAACTGGGTCACTACTCGGGTATTACTCGACAAGGTATACCGCCTTGTATGTATTTCGATCACCGGGGCAATAATGAGAAACCTGACCTGACCTACATATGCCCTCGGTGCCATCTTGCACATTCCCCCTTTGCACATTATTGTGAAGGAGGCCAGCAGGAGCGCACTTCGGCTACCAGGACATCTCTACTATAATAACTGGGGATCTGGTTGGACACATGAGTAGACTAGGACACTGCCTATGCATTAGAGTAAGTGATCAAATACAACCGATATTACTCTTAAACTAAAACTTTGATGCTCTAATTTCTGAAAGAAGCCAATGGCTGAACCCCGCTACATGCAACCAAGATGCTAATCAGATCTGGTTCGCTAACGGCTCCAAACAGGAAAATGGAGATCCAGGGGCAGAGATGTACGGCCCTAACATCCAAAAGGCCGTTCCCATGAGTAAATACCCTACGATTTTCCAAGCGGCAGTCTCTGCCATCCTTATTTGCGCTAGAGAATGCTTGAGGAGAAAGTGTATTGACTTTCTAGCCAACAGAGAAGTCCAAAGTAGGTTTACAGGATCGGAAGCATTCTTTGGCAAATCACGAGGATATTTCTTACAGAATAATTCCTGGGGCCAGATGGAATTTACTCGCCATTGGGAATTCCTTTACGGTCTTAGACAGGCAAAACTATTCATTATCCCAAAACAAATCCCAAAAATTACTGCTAATGGACAAGAATGACTGCAGATTACTAACGGGGTGGTTTACCGGACACTGCGGTCTCAGACCACATCGATTTATCATGAGCAATTCTGAGACCAACCTATGTAGACTCTGCGTAACGCTGGAGCACATTCTCTGTGTGACTATCCGGCGGTAGTGGCGCGCAGAATGAAGTTCCTTGGTGGTATTTTAATGACTCTAGGTGAGGTATATAATCTGTCACTGTGAAGAATAATTCGCTTTATTCCATGAAACAAAGAATACAAGAGAGCGCATTCAGCTTTCGAAAAACATTTTATATTTCTGTTCAGCTACGTCACAGTAGCGAATGAGCACAAACACCATCACACAAACACGTACATATATTTGGTATAGGACAATTCTGTTTTGTAATAATAATACTGTTCAAGTAAAATATAGGACAGACATTTATAACAACATTAAATTGTTCTATGAAGAACTAACCATCATCATCATTACAACAAAAAAAATTCTATAAAAATTATTTGAAATTCTTCATTGATATTTTTTATACTATAAAACATTTATACTCCATATCGGTCGCATTATTACAAAATGCCTTGTATCTAAACAAGTGCTTGATTGGCTGGTTTTGTTGAAAATTTGTTATATAATCTAGTGGTTAGAGAACCACATATCTTCTTCCCCCTTCCATCTTTGCGTGTGTGTGTGTTTTTTTTTGTTATGCCGCTTGTCTGTATTTTAAATGAACACACAATAATAGTAAAAACCACATAATAAAAAAAAAACGAAAGAAATAAAAGAAAGAATGAAAACTATCAGATAAAAAAAAAGAGATTGGTTACTATTTCTACAAGATAATAATACTCGTAAAGTATATTTAGGATTGTTGTAACAAAGCAGCAACAAGAACAACAATAATAGTTGTAGTAGAAAAAAAGGTTCTAGTTAACAGAAAAAAGCTCAGACTTATTCACAGTAACACGTTTACACACACTAGATAAGGGGCTACCATCATAGAACAGTGGGATTGATGATGAAAAATATGGTTTGAAGGGTTTGCAGCAAAGACTTCAAAGTCCACTGTTCAGCACACAAAAACAAAATAAACAAGGTTCTGACAATGGATTCCGGCAAAGGCGATCAAAAAGCAAATGTACATGTATCGGCGTTTCGGAAACTTACGTCTAGCCTTTATTTTAAGAAGAGCTAAAGTCCCTTCTTCCCTTTGAATCGGCATAGATATTTTTGTAATCCTTACATTTACGGTTAAAGGTATAACAGCTCTTTTATGTAAAACACTTCTGTTAACATTTTGTGGAACAATTTAACCCTCTAACTCCTCTGTGTATGGGTCTCTTTTGTCCCATTCTTCAAAAATGGAAAAAATCTTACCTTAAACACCGTATAACGGGCTGATATATTCTACAAAAATATTTTTCATGCAAGTTTTCATCATAGTTTTCATGAAGTCTTTAAAGACACCAATGCTCAAAATTTAACAGGAAACCCAGCAATAAGTGAAAACCTAAAATGTGGATAGGAAGGTGTGCTCAGCACTTTATGTAGAACACCACGTTGTGTGGGTCTTTTTGTCCTTTTCTTAAAAAAAGGGACAAACAAATCCCCAGAGCGGGCTAAAATGTTCTACAAAAATATGTACCATAAAATTCTACTATAGGTCTTCCAAAACATCTAATCTCATGACTCAACTTGAACGCCAGAAATCATTTAAAACTTAAAATGTGTTTAAATTTTAATTTCGTACTTATTTACAACTAGTGCTCAGCATATGAAATCTTTTAAGACTTACGTTTAAGGTTAAAGGTTTGTCAAGGCTTTTTATATAAAACACTACAAGGAACATTTTTGTAGAATATCTCTTCGTTGTGTTGGTCTTTTTGCCCTTTTTTTTAACTTCCCTTCAGCGGCTCTACTGAGGGCTGAAATCTTCTACAAAAATATTTGCAATAAAATTCTACTATATTTCCTGTCTCAACTTGAACGCCAGAAA
This sequence comes from Panzeria rudis, assembly GCA_956483635.1. Classification (NCBI taxonomy): domain Eukaryota; kingdom Metazoa; phylum Arthropoda; class Insecta; order Diptera; family Tachinidae; genus Panzeria; species Panzeria rudis. The sequence continues at coordinate 18,065,086 of OY101450.1, read as the reverse complement.
TTATTCAAAACTTCAAATGTGTTTAAAGGTTAATTTCATACTTATTTACAATTAGTGCTCAGCATAGGAAATTTTGTAAGCCTTATGTTTAAGGTAAAAGATGTGCTTAGCATTTTTATGTAAAACACTTCAAGGAATATTGTTTTAGAACATTCTAACCCTCTAGCTCCTCGTTGTGTGGGTCTTTTTGTCGTTTTCTTAAAAAAGGGGAAAAATCCCCTTCAGCGTTGCTATAGTGGGCTAAAATGTTCTATAAAAATATTTACCATAAAATTCTACTACAGGTCTTTAAAGTCTCCAGGCTCAACTTGAACGCCAGAAATAATCGAAAATATAAAATGTGCTCACAATTAGTTTTTGGCATAGGAAATCTTGAAAGCCTTACGTTTAAGGTATACGGTGCGTTCAGCAGTTTTATATAAAACACTACGAGGAACGTATTTGTGAAACATTTCAGCACGCTATATCACTGCTAAAGGGGAGTTTGCTGACCGTTCTAGAAGAAATGGACAAAAAGGACCATACCACGAAGAGTTAGAGGGTTAACAAGTTCCACAAAAATGTTCGCCATGGTGTTTTACATAAAAGTCATGAGCACATCTTATATCTAAAATGTAGGGATTACAAGATTTCCTATGCCGAATCACTACAACTATTTGAAAAAAGGGGGTAATTTAAATCCCCCTAAAATTAATCCCAGATGTAAACTTTCAAAACGCCGATATATTTTTATGTATAGTTTTTTGGTCGTTAGTAGTCGTTAGAACCCCTTATTCCGTAACTATTTGTCGACGTGACGTCAACATAGTACCAAAAAATTGGCACTTGTCTACTCGCTGTCGACAAAAATTTACTGCTATTAACAGCCTCTTCCCATTTTCTATGCTTTAGAGAGTAGTAAGTGGCTGTCAGTAATACTAAATTGTTGCCGATGACGAGTAGAAATGAGCCAATTTTTTTTGTATTGCCTAGACGTGACGTCGACAAATAGTTATGGCATAAGGAAGATTATTTATTTTTTGTTTCACAGTGTTATTAACATTATTTTCTTTTGCAAACATTTTAAAACTCATTAGACAAATATCGTGCAATGTTAATGTCAACTGATTGTGAAATACAGTTAAAAAAAATTTTACAACTACATTTTTAAGTAGCCAGCCCACTGTGCCCTTTGCGGCAAAGTGTATGATATTGAACTGATATGCCTGCACATTCACTAAGTCAAACACTAACACATACAGTTTTCTTTAGGTCGTCAGCATAAGCAAAGAATTAAATCATTCTAAACAAGAGATTTATTAAAATGATAGTTGCTTTGGTATTCTCACACATTTCTTTTTGCGCTATTTGAAATGTTTGTATGTACTTTTAAAGCTCATTTTGTCTTTATGCTTGAGACTCTTCACCAACTTTTGGCTTCATACATATCCAAAGGAGAGCTTAGTGGCTTAGATTGATAACAAGTTGTAAATGTTGCATCGTCAAACAAAAAAAAAACCTGTTACAAAATCCCAAGCGAAAAGTTAGATTCCTAAAGATAAGATATTTTTCCAAGTTAATTTAAATCACAGAACGGCTTAAAGACAAAAAATGGTAATTTAAATATGAATGTGTTAATAATTTTTAAATAATTATTTTCAATGTTCATTTATAATTTTAATAGCCCAACCTGCTGGTATTTTTAAAATATTCTCTTTTTTGCTAAGTTAAATATGTAAATGTTAGTTGTCTGTTTATGTAAAACTTTATTTAACTTCGGCAGCCGGTGACTATAAAAGCCTGACGTTGCCCACAAACCAACCACACTTAGTTAATGTCTGTTTACCATACAACACAGACTTTTTTTTCTTATATTTTTAATAAAAACTTTTTTTCGTTTTGCCTGTTTTAACTAAAAATACTGAAAAGATAGGCCAGGCAGGCAGACAGACAAGAAGTTTTTCAAACTAACGGATAGTCGTTTTTGTTGGCACTAAAATGAGAGGGAAAAGACACGAACATGTTGAAAAATAAAATTAACAATCATTTAAAATTCACTTCCTGATTGTAAGAAATTAAATTTGAAATGAAATTCAAAGAATGAAATGTCTTCTTTGATTACAAATTTTTTATTTTCTTCATATAAATAAGAAAAAAAAGAAAGGTTTTGGCTTAAACTTTTATATGTTTTACTTCTTCTTTATAATTATTTTTATCAGTAAATGGAAATCTTGTTAAAAGTTATTTTAAATTAACTGTGAATTTAATTAACTACAAGAGACTTAATTAGGGGGACAACCATAATTCGCACATAAAAAGTAATTTTGTGATGAAAACATAAAATTGCTATTAAGAACTGCATTTTATACTAAGTCATAAAATAGGCAGCCCAGTGATAGATGTGAAACAAAAGACCGGTTGTTTTGGATGATCCATTTAGACTTTTTTTATTTAAATCAGAATTGCATGTCGGAATCCATGTTATCACCTGAAGGAGCAACCTCTGACATTTACTTTTTAAACACAATTTCATTTAAAAAACTTGAGATGCACCCAAATCCCCCTAGCCAGCAACATCTTTAGCTTTAGAGCCCACACTCGGCTGAGGAGAGACACTCTTGCTCTCAGCCGAACACGGGAGACTTAAGATAGCCAAAGAAGCCACCGTTGAGCCAGAAATTTTGTCTAGCAGTCGCTGAATTTATTATTAACAATTTTAGTGTTAATATTTGAATACTTATTGTTAGTTCAATTTTGCACAATAGCTACCGGTAGCTCGTGAATAACACGCTTAGTATTGGCCTTCAACTGTTAAGTCTGTAGCTGGCTTATCGATGAATATTTTTCACACCTAGAGGTGTGATATCACACGATCTAAGCGGAAAGGTGAAAGCTCCAGAACGCGATCTCACAAGATTGTACATTATAAAGCATTCCTTCTCCCTATCGACCTACGACTAAGACCAACACACCTTAAAATAAAATAAATTTTTTTAAAACTTAAAGGTTCTAAAGACTAAACCTGGTAAAATTTACATTTGGCATTCATCTTAGGAGGAGTTAAAGTTCCACTCCTTTTGCACATACAGTTATAGTGACTCAGCATAGGCAATCTTGTAAGCCTTACGTTGAAGGTATAAGTAAAGTTCAGTGCTTTAATGTAAAACACTACGAGGAACATTTCTGTGAAACACTTCACCCTCTCCTCTTTGTAGTATTGGTCATTTTGACCTTTTCTCAAAAAAAGAAGGCAAAAACTACCCTTCAACGGTGATGCAGCGGGCTAAAATGTCCTACAAAAATATTTGTCATAAAATTCTAATATAATTCTTCAAAGACGCCAAAGCTTCAAACTCAACTTAAATGGCAGAAATCATACAAAACTTAAAATGTGTCTAAGGGTTAATTTTGTACTTATTCACAATTAGCACCAAAATATTCCATAAGACCGGATTTCAGGAGACTAGTTATTATAAGGCTTCGCCGTAACCTTCGCTGATAACTTCACTCTAAAAGTAGCATCAAGCTCCGCTATAATGCGCAGTGTGATATTCAAAAGACTATTAATACCCTACACATTCTGAAGAAAATTCGAAAATCTCAGCTTCTGAGAATAAACCAGAACGCCTAACAAAAGTCCTTAAGAAAGTGATTGAACACTGTCTGAAGTTAAGTATTCACCACCAAACCGCGATGGAGGGCACAATATAGAGGTTGAAACAATTAGTACATGGATCGCCCACCGTGCATAAATAACTTGGTAGTGTGTTTGAGTTATCTAAACTCTTACTCAGCAACTTACGCGATGCAGATGGGAGCATTATTCCAATATATCAAACTGTCAAACAGACTTTAACGGCCTTCTTTGATTTTTCGTGTGCAATGGTTTGATGCAAAACCTCTCCAAATGTAAATAATTGATCCAGTCTTTTTGAATTTTCGGATTAACATTCTCAAAGTTGATGATATTATTCACTGTTAGGAGGATATCACCCCTGTCAGCCATATTCTAATGATTTACTTCAATGGTTTGTGTTAAATGTTTTGCTGTAAGACGACCAGAGTGTGAACTAGGGATGCCAATCACGAAATCTCGAAAATTCGGGATTCGTCAGAAAAATCCTGGAGAATCCCGAAATATTTAAATAACGTTTTTTAACTAAAATTCATATACAAAAAACTCGTAATAAAAAGTAGCAATTGTAACACCAATTTATGAATTTAAATGTTATTACGGTTGTCAAGTGGTATCCTCCATCCTCACACCCCTGGTCGGTGGTGACAGACGAACTTCTTCACGTTCGTAGTGAAAGTGGGCCGATTATGGTAACTGGAAAATTCGGCTATGTACTTCAAACTTAAGAGAAAACTAAATTTTGGTCTAGTATCGTTAAAAGGATACAATATCCCTCATTCTATGGATGTCAGGTATTTATGTGATTTTCTTGGCAGAAGGCTGACTTGGAATACGTATGTAGAATTATTTTTACAAAAAGCATCTAGAGTTGTGCTGGATGCACCTGTATGAAGTATAAGCCCTAAAATTATCATATGCATTTATGAAATTATGCGGGTATATTCTGTATTTCATGCGGAATGAAAATATTCGGAATTATGAAAGCATTGTTGCTGCAAATTATTATTTATAACAACAATGCTGTGACAAATCTGAACACTTTTATTCCAGATGGAATATAGAACATGCCTGAATATCAGACCGACTATCACGTACGTCGCTATTGTATGTTGGCCGAGAACTCGGCTGATTGTAGAAGCTACGAAGCTATGCAAAGTCCAACTATTAGCATATGCTCTTGCTACCAGTGTAATGAGGATATGTCAGGCCTTTGCCATTCAACCGTTAATTAGTCAAACGCCTATTCAGATCTTCATAACATCCTCTGCATCAGTGGCTGCTTACAGGATGGGCCTTCGAAACTCTGTTCATTGTGATTGCTGCAATCATTCATCGATCCTATTTGCTATGCCGAATGACAACATAAACCATAAACTAAGGTTCGGCAAAATATTATTTCACCTTTCCGCGCTCAAGCCTACATGTGAGGATATTGGTTCACCTGTGGATTCCAGAAATATACGGTGGCTTGCGGATTGATCCAAAACTCCGTGCTGCTGCGTGAGTCTTTCGACCGAATCTTAAAATATCTATTTCCATGTGCAAATGGCCTGTGGTATTTCAGGCAGTCGTTATTTTAAATAAAAGTCCTAAGGGCTCACATAAAGCTTTCTTTTCGGATAGCCTAACAACTCTAAAATCTCTCCTTTCATGGTAATTATCATCTAATCTTGTGCTAGAGTGCTTTGAGGGTGCTGTTGGCTGAGTAATTAGCGCGTTTGACTACAAACCCTGAGGTCTTGAGTTCAAGACTAGTTTCCGGCAAGCCAACAACATCATGCGGTAAATACAGCGGCACCTTGGTATGTCAGAAACCAGCGCAATCATAAAGATCTTGATGTTTCACTAGTGAAAACTGTGTTTTCAAAACATGTGACAACATATATAAAAAAACTCGAATCGCATTCAAGTACCTTAGTCCGCAACATCATTACTTTTAGTGGGCACACTCGGCTGAGATGGAAGGACACTCTTGCTCTCAGCCGAACACGAGAGACGCAAGACATCTAAAGAAGAAACCGTTGAACCTAAATTTCGTCTAATTATCAACAATTTTAGTTTTAAGATTTGAATACTTATTGTTAATTCAATTTACAATTGAAGATTCAATAAATAAATTTAAAAGTAAAAAAAAGAGATGAAGGCATGGCACTTTGTCAGTACCGGCAGCGATTAATACTAACAACATATCCTAATGCACTTTACAGCACCCTCCTACGTCGGTATTTTAGCAGAACCGTAGGCGAAGTAAAATAAGTAATAAAATGGCTATACAGCTTAAAACAACTCAATGTATCTACTTGACACCAGAGGGACTTGCAACACTGCTCTACAAAAAACGCGCAATAGCAGAGTTGTATTTTAATTAAGCTTTCTATCTCTCTCCCAATTCACCACCTGTTTTCTCTATACTATCCCTTTCCCAAAGAGGGTAACACATTAAATAATTAACTGGTAGGCATTAATTGCCTGATTGTGTTATTTCTCTTTAAAAAAAAGCTATAAATAGATAACAAAGTTTCGATTTACTGAATACCTGGTCATAGTGGACTCTGAGCATTTTTGTGCCGTCATTTTGTCAACGGATTACTAATGAACATATTTTCCTCTATTAATTCAGTGTTTAATTAAAATAGAACAATCGGGAAATCCCCGGATCCCGAAAAATTCCGGCATGCCAGGATTTGATATTCTGAAATCCCGAATCCTGGGATTTTCAAAAATCTGTCACGTTTGGCATCCCCAGTGTGAACGAATGATACAGTCTTCCTGAATTTCAAATTAATCTCCACAAAGCTTATGAATTTAAGGAACCGTCCCAAAGATATCGATTTTCATTTTTCCAATCTTGAAGAAATCAATAGTTTCCTTAAACACGATCTGTTGTTGGCTTTAGTTTTTGAGTCAATTAGAGTGTGTAAGCATCGTTAGAACTACTCTAACGATCTACTTCGATGTTAAAAGATTTGCTGAAGGAAGTCTAGAGTGTGAAAGATTAATCTAGTCTTTCTGAATTTTTGAACTGGTCTCCGCAAAGTTGGTTAACTTTAATCACAATTTTTTTTTATAACAAGCACAACCTGCGAAGCGATTTAGCTTGTCTGCAGAAAACACCCGGGGTCTATGGCGGGAGTCGAACCCACGACTCATGGACTGCAAGCATAGCATCGCTACCACAGCGGCGCCCCACCTCGCTTTCGATAATATCAATCTCTCAGCCAAACTCTAAATTTAATGAAATTTTATCATTTTTCGGACGATATCAACTTGTCAGCCAGAGTCCAACGATATACTTCGATGTTTTGCATGGAACGCCCCAAGTGTAAACGATTGATCTAGTCTTATTGGATTTTCGAATTAATCTTCACAAAGTTGATGAGATTTAATCACTGTTCGAACAATATAAACGGCCATCTGTCACTAGAAGCACTTTATTGTGCAACTCAAATCTGGTTTGAATTTTGGAACACCCACGTAGATTCATTCGTTGATATCGTGCCAAAGGTTACGGATTTGGTTCCCGCCAAACACTCTGGGTATTTCAGCAGACGAACCAAAAGATCTCACAGATTATTCCTGTTCAAAGAAAATTTAAGAATTAATATAATTTTACGCATTGTGCTCTTTTGTGTGATTATAGAAGTGTGTTAAGGCTCAATGACTTTTTACCTTAAGCCGACACTTGTTTTTCCATATTTTTTTATTATTTATTTTTCATTAAGTCGATTTATATTTCATTTCCTATTAATTCTTTTGTTAAAGCCCTCTAAATTAGTTTTAAATGCTAAACTTAATAGTTAACAAAGCTATTGTTATATGAAACTTAACATATGTAGTAGCGATAGTATATGAATTTTTTTTAATTTAAACAATAAATTATCTAATAAATATGTTTAGGCTTTAAACAAAGGAAACAAAACAATTTCATTTATAAAAGATTATTAGTTTTTATATTCCGAAAGAAAACTGTAATAAAGTAAATTAATTTATTCATTTATAAAATACCCAGCCTTTAAGGGAATTTCTGTAATAAATTATTATTTTTTCTAGTTTTCTTTCAAGTTGCTGGTATGAATTTACAGACTTTATATTGACTTTAATTTGTGCTTTGCTTTATTTGTTAATTTAAAATGCAACAGGTTGTTTGAACTTTAATAGAGTAAAAGATATACAAGTGGTAAAAAAGTTAAAAAAATTATTAAGAATAAAAAGAATTTATTATGGAAAAAAAACCAGTCTGTATATGAATTTTAATGAAATTTTTTAGTTTTTTATATCGTTTTTATTTAATAACTTGTTAGAGTTTTTTTTTTGTTTTTTTCATATTATGATTAAATACCTTTTAGTTTTTGTAAGTATTTGAGATACATTTAGAGAAATAATGAAAATCGTAAAAGTGGAACTTGATATTTTAAGTCTGGCAAAAATCGTTACAAGAATGCGTTAAAGTGTATCCAGCGAAAAAAAAGCAAGGACAGCTGACTTACATGAGAATTGTACCTGCCTTGCGGCCTAATCTGAAGGTGATGTTAACACTGGGAGAACTTAAGCATTCACCAGCGGCCTCATGTCCACCTTTGTACACACAAGTTTTAATTTTTTAAAAAGAATTAACACAATGAGGCAATTAATGCCTACCAGTTAATTAATTAATGTGTTACCTTCTTTGGGAAGGGGATATTGTAGAGAGAACAGGTGGTGAAGTGGGAAAGAGAGATAGAATGCTTAATTCATTTACAACCCTGCTATTGCGCGTTTTTTTTCGTAGAGCAGTGTTGCAAGCCCCTCTGGTCTCAAGTAGTAGAGGCATTAAGCTGTTTAAGCTCTTTAGCCATTTTATTAGTTATTTTACTTCGCCGAAGGTTCTGTTACAATACCGACGAAGGAGGGTGCTGTGAAGTGCATTAGGATATGTTAGTATTAATCGCTGCCGGTACTGCCAAGGTGATCAGTGCCATGCCTTCATCACTTTAACAGTCCAACAACAACCAACACAAGAACACACCAATGCACATGAGAAAAATGCATGATGTTGTTGGCTTGCCTGAAACTAGTCTTGAACTCAAGAGCTCCGGTTTTATAGTCAAACGCGCTAACCACCCTCAAGTTGCAAATCCTAAGGTGATTAAGCTATTTAAAATCATACCTCATCAGACATTTACACGAAGTAGCAAAGCATTGCCAAAGGAATAACCTGCAAGCTAGAAGTCTACTTGGCTTTTCCCGGCACCTGACCAACAAGCACTACTAGATGCAGCTTATGTTAGCAACAGCACAGAGAGACATATTCGGTTGGTCGAGGTCCGACAGTAGACACTAATCTTCCTTGAAAGAATAATTAAGATGGCTTCTCGGAATGGCCAATTTTTTATGACAGGTCAAATTGGTGTTTCTCGACGATTAGCCAGACTCTATGGATGTATTTCGATATTAGGGTGTTCCTGTGGCTGCGTGGTAGCGACACTAGCCTGTCAGTCCAGAGGTCGTGGGTTCGATTCCCGCCATAGACCCTGGGTGTTTTTCCGCAGACAAGCTGATCGCTTCACGGGTTGTGTTTGTTCTCTAAAAAAAAAATTTATCCAGTCTTCCTCGACAAAATTAATGGCTTTTAATCGAGTCTTAACGAGTGAACGGTTTGCTGCAGGACGCCCAGAGAGTAAACGATTGATCTAGTCTTCTGGAATTTTCCAAACAACTTTTTCAAAGCTGATGAGTTTTAAAGACCCAGTAAAAACTTTTCATGTTTTTTGATGGACTAAGGCAATAAAGCGCATAATAATACGCTTTAAAAGAAGAGCTTATTGCAGAGCAGTGAATATATATAAAAGAAACTATACAACAAAAGCAGATTTTTCACTGCTGATGCAGGTTTTTAAGCGAGAAAGTTCCATATACTCACAGTTTTAGTGCTGAAAATGGTGATGATTTTCAGCGCTTCAAAAAGCGCTTTTTATATCAAAAATGTAGTACTCCAAACCGGGAACTCGCCGTACAAAAATCAGCAGCGATATCAGCAGGTTTGTAAGCACTACTTTTATTCTCTCATAGTAAAAACCTGCTTTATTTGAAGCAATTTTTTACTGGGGATTGTCATCTGTCATTGTGTTTTGGTTTCAAACACAACCATCTTCTTCGTCTACTTCCGAAAGGTATGTCCACCACGAATAACCAGTCAAGGAATTTTTTTTTATATGACCAGCACTCTTAGGATGGCCCCTGCTCATCCGATACATTGTGTCGGAATTAGGAAAATTACTAATGGTAAGCAGGATAGAGGGACTAGTGTTTATGGACATTTGATTTGAATTTTCCAACATTGAAAGTGACGGAAAAGACCTCTGCAGGAAGCTTATTCTACATACGACCTGTTCGGCCAAAGAACGAATTTTCTCTGTAATGGGTAGTGCGATTCACTTGGGTGTGGACCACAAAGGGATGCGTTCTTAATGAAGAACGCGTTGTGGAATATGAAGTCCGCTAGTAAACCCATTCCGTGGGATCCGAATGCAGTATACCTTAGTGACGACCATTATATATTAAGCCCCTTGTGAAGGCAGGTCATCTTTGGGGCTTCCTATTCCCGTAATAACAGTGTGTGATTACTTGTAAAGCCTCGTTAGAAAACTCCTAAAGTTTAACTTTCTATAGACTTTAGGTCAAGGTGGTAACCTTAGCTGCGTCTACACCAATGAGCACATTATAGTAGGTAAGCTTACTGCTTTTGGAGAGTTATATACACTCCCGTTAGCCTGTTTTGTAAAAATTGGATAGCAACATATACATTTTAATGAGTAATCGCCAAGAGGTCAGGATCTAGAAAAAACTAAATACACCTATTCCCAGAAAGTATCAAGTATCAGTTATTAAGTGAAGGACATAAGCACCGTGACCCAAAGAATATTTTATGCAGCCCAAATTTTCACTGAAGCAGATTAATTCACCTGGAGTCTTCAGGATATCTTCAAGGAACTTTTGTCGCCATTACCGTCCGACTCTTGTGTTTCGCAGACTCTCATAGTTAGGTCTCAGTTTCCAATCATAAATTGATCTCGCCGGAGACCGTAGTGTCCGTGTAACCACCCTGTTATTAATCTAATGTTATATTTGTCCACCAACAGTAACTTTTGGGTTTTGCAAACAAATCGCATCTGTGCCCAAGGACCACTCTTCTCTTTGGCATATCCACGTGATGTGCCAAAGAACGTCCACGGTTCTATAAACCTATTAGGGACTCCTCTAATAATCAAAATGCGGAAATTTTCTTTTTGTGGGTAGGATTGCTCAAAAGTTCGGATAAGAAGCTAGCACTCTATTCACAAGCTTACTTGGTTATTCAATTATAGTCGTCGTAAATATTTTAACTTACCAATTATTCATAGATTAAAAATATTAAAAAAATATTGTAAGACATGCAAAGAGGACCTATATCCCTCAGTGCTAAATACCGCAGCAGCTTGAGAAAGTGTAGTTGAGGGTAGGGGATCATCAATTCATCTTCGTTCGAAAGTGTTCTTAAAATGTAAGCATCCAAGCGGAAATGCGGTTGGTGAGGCGGTAGCAAATTGTGATAATGTAGTTCGCAGCCGTTGAACTACAAGATACGAATATGGTTTTAACATGATGGTATCGCATGCCATACACACCATGTGATAGTTCAATTATAAAATCAGTGATTGATTGTTTTGGGAAATATACTGATTTTACGGTTCATATCAGCCAACTCAAGACTACTCTGGCCACAAGAAAGAAGAAAAGCACTTTATCAACGATATTCAGTCTAACTATAAAATTCTTTGCAATTAGTTTCAACTATAGAGTGGCGCAAAGCTTGCACTAAGAAATACTCCCTATGACAATAAAGATTTGTGAAATGGAGGTGGTACTCAATTGTGTAACTGACAATGATGATTTGGCATTAATGAATGAAAACAAGAAAACAGTTTTGGCGCGCGCTGCTAAAACATCATATCCGACTATCAACATCGATCTGCCATTATAAGAAAATCTTGTAGTCCTCGCTCAACTATTCGAATCCGAAATAATCGAAGCTCTAAATTTGATGTTCTAGTGCTATGAAATCGCCAATATATAGCGCTGGCGCTAGTTTGGTAACCATACCTGTTTCTAGATACCCTCATATCCAAATTATCCTGACGCGATGTCCCTTAAACAGAATCAGAGTTTTAATTCATGCCATCGAATACTTACAATTCATCATCTTCTAATCAAGGGAAGACTATCCCCTTAAATTAATAATGTGGCTTCTGAGATAAGCTGTTCACCCCTTTTCGCAGCTTCAGCTAAGGCAAAATTCTCTTTGTGGAACATGGCATGGTCACCCAGTAACCTGAGTGAGAGCGAAAGGTTTAGCTGCTCAGAAAATACCTCCAAGCCATTTGTTTCAATCATTACTCCACTCATCTGATAGGTCGTCCTAGACTATTCTCCGATAGCTCTGTATGTTTGCCCCAAACTGTTTGTCAATACTGCAAGGAGATGTCCTTTCCGTTTTCGTTTATGCTCAGCTCTTGTCATAATAACATGACAACATATCCCTAGTGATCTTACAAATACTCATCTTTTCTCAAATCTTTGAGGATATTGCTTGCAATATTGGAAAGCTGCATTAAGGCCGCTGCTGCTTTGAAAGCATCCAAAGCAATTCTAGCCCTTGCCAGTTTATCCACCTGCTCATTTCCAATGTAGTTGCTAAAAGTAACTTACTCGTAACGATACCTGTTATAATCGTCCCTGCTCGGGCGCCACTTAAAAGATCTCTAATCGGGAACTTTAAAAAAATCGTTTTTTGTAGTAGATTAAAGAACACGGGTTGTGTGTTACTTTAATCTCTTACAATAAACGACATAGGCGTTGACGCCAACGCCCTACACAATCAGGCCCATTATAAAAACATTATTTTATTAATCACTAAAATACCACATAAAACTAACACTACTATTTATGGAATTACTTTTAATATCAACCAAATAGCACATTTATTGAGTTAACTTAAATATCAACCGATTCGATTATGCGCCCAACCAAGACTGAATTCCCGCCCAACACCATCTCAAGCAGTATCATCACGTTGCACTAACATGTGGAAGCACCTAAACGCTGACACCTCAAAAATGTATTCCCATGCTACTCGATACCTTTCATGCAGGTATTGATTAGTTTCGTGTGCGAACGTTATAAAATTCATTTTATTCTGCTAAATCTTATAAATAAATATATAAATAAACAAAGATTAATATTGTCGCCAAACTTGTCGGAGGAGTTGATCCAATAAATTAAAAAAAATCGTCTTCTCTTTCGAAATTACGCCTTAAATTCTATGTATTAATTTCTTGCGGTGTAACAAACAAAATACAACACTATTTTTCTACTTCTTCCTTTAGTAAAGGCATGCATATATGTCTAACAGCTATAACAACAACAAAAACACTAACCATTTTTTGTGCTCACATAATTGTATGATTATGGGCTGTAAACATGAAGTACGTTTGTACAAGTGTTCGTGTGTGTTACTCAATGTTTATAATTTATGCAAGTTGTTATTGCAGTTTTTTACTCAACTCGTCGTATTTCTTATTGTAATTGTTATTGTTGCTGATTTTATATTTTTTTTCACTATTGCATATGAGAGAAGAGCAAGCAAGAGTAAAACACGCACATTCTTTTCGATTTTTTGTTTGTCTTCTTGCATTTACAGTTGCTTGTTTAAATGTACGTACGTCTCCATACACAAGTAGTTGGCAACATTTATAACATTCAATTTACTTTGTGGGACTTTTTTTGTTGTAAAATTTTGTTGTCTATAAAACTAGAAAAAAAGTCATTCATTTTATTTGCCACATTTAAAAGGAAAACTACAAAAAACTATTTAAAAAAAACAACAAACATGCAACAAATTATAATGATAGAATGTGTGTAGATTCTTGTTTTTTTAATGTCGGTATGTTGGTGTTGTTTTTTATTACATTTTTTATGTGTTTTGTCGGTGCATGTTCAGTGTTTTTTTTTTATTTTATCGAAATCAAATTTAGAGTTTTTTGTTGTTTATTTTGTCCGTGTGTGTGTGTAAATGCGTTTGGTAAATGTTAATTGAGTTGGACAGGGCAAATAGCAAAAAACTCGAAAAGGTTTTTTTTTTTTTTGTAAAAAGAATTGAAAAGAAAAACTCGAAAGAAAATTATTATTTTATAATTTCCTGTATAAGTGATAAATATCTTAGAATGTTAAATTTGATAATGGTGGCAGTCGTGAATTTGATCAGACATTCTTAGTATTATTGTTACTTGGTGATTGAGTGTATCTCTTGTTGAAAGGAGTGCTCACCTTTTCCGTTTGCACATTACTTGGCTCACAATGCACAATACTACTGTTTTCGATCTTTTTCAATACCTTCTTCCTTGCTCCGCCCACCTGGGTTCTTTTGTGATACATAGTTTCAGATTTACTCGTCTTTTCTTATATCTGGCGGTATCAGTAGAATTATTTCGTGGCTTTCATAATTGGAGATCCTCGTTTCTTTGCGTTATTTACTCGAAAAAGTCGTCCTAGGGCCCATGCTGCATACCCAGTCATAGTGAACATCAGGGTAACGAAGTACCAGATGAATTAGAGACGCGGGCTGCTGCTACTAACCTATTTGCTTTTCTGTGGTGTCAACTGGTCAAAAGTAACTTCACTAGTTCACTAGAGCAATACAATTAACCGCAAAGGAGTTTTGGCTTGGTTTTCCACTTATAAGGCAGCTAAAGTGATGGCGGAACCATTTGCGCGTAATGTCAACCTTGACCGGTGTTCCCTCTGGTCATTTCTTACTAAACTATCTTTTGAGAGAAGTAATCGGGTTCATTCACCTTTGCGCCGCGACATGTTGCTTATGCATGGAAGAAGATGCAACAGTGGCACACAATCTCTGTAAATGTATTGTTTTGTCTGAGCAGAATGTGGGTAGTTCGCTCTGAACTTCTGCGCCCAGATTATATTAGGCAGGCTTCTCCAGCATCTTTACTGACTTTCATAAGTAGAGTTATACAGAGCTTGGATTAAATAGTGATCTATTGAAGAGAAGATAAAGTAGACGTCGTACCAGCCAATAGTCTTTGGTCCAATTCGTTTCTTGCATTAATAAATAGAGGCGAATGGAGAATCCTTTCCTTTTACATTTTAAACGGCCAACTTCCAACACGACTACTTGCACTTTCGACGAAATGCCCTCGCTCGTACGATGATCGCTAAGCAGAATACTCTTTCATCGCTGCTTCTCCTGCTTTTGCGTGAAACGCATCGACTCCTTATCCTTGTTGTGGGATCTATTTGGAACTGCAGTTAAATTAGAAATCAAATTCCCTTCTTTCTAGAGTTTTTGCTGTTACCTGTGAAGATTTCATTAGACTGGTTGGTGTCCAAATGAAGACTTTCCTCCTCTTATGGTGTCTGCAAGGACTTTCCTCCTCCTAGGATACTTTAGTTCTTTAACGTTGTCTTCACTTCCATGATCGCACTCTCTATCGTACGTTGCTTGCTCTTAGGGGCTATTCACATATTACGTAACGCTGTTTTCGGAGTTTTAAACCCCCCTCCCCCAACGCCCTTCGCAACGCTTTTTATAAAATGTACAGTATAAATTATCTAGTCTTTACCAAATACCCAACCCAACCCCACCCCTCCCCCCTTGAAGCGTTACGTAATATGCGAACAGCCCCTTACGTATCTGCTTCTTCCGCTTTTCAATCATCTACATTGCCACTTATCGTCGCCGCAGTAACTATTTTCAACTAAAGTCAACTCTGAGATTAGCCTTGCCTCTAGTTCTAACACAGCTTTTGATCGAGGTAAGATTTCTTCCAGAAGCGCTTAAAACGAAACATTTAACATTTCCGCATCTCGAGAGCTGCCGGAATCTCCAATCTTTCTTCGAATTAACTTAAGAAATCATCGTCAACAATTTCCATTTGTTTAATAAAATAGACATGATGCTAAAGCAAATTATTGTTGGGCTTAAATTTTACAAACGATTTAACAAACTTACAATTTATTCCATAGAATTTTAAATACTTAAATGCTGATGTATTTTTAGAGATGTAATGCAAAGAACTGTCTGGCAAAAAACGATAATTCTAGGAAATTGTCGCCAAAAAAAAATCTTGTAAAAATCACACAAACTCTTGTATAAGTTTAACATTTAAAAAGAAACAGAAAAGTTATTATTTACGAGCCAGCAAGCGGCAGTAGTTGATGCCAAGTGTGGCAATATGAAAAAATCCCATTATGATTTAAATAGACAGTTGTGTTTTGAAAGTAAATGAAAAAGAAAAATTAAAGAAAGAAAAACTTGCTATTTCCTCTATAAGAAAGTTGTGTGTTGTGAACAAAAATAGTGCACCGGTAGCGGTGATTGAGGGCATATTCCATAACTGCTGGTTTAAGTAGTGTGATCAAAATCTTACCCTCAGTCTAAAATCAGAAGCTGGAGAACGTGGAATATAGAGGGAATGAATCGAAACTTCAATAATTTCTGTAAGAGAACTGTCGTAAGGGGCTATTCATATATAACGTAACGCTACAGTTTAAGATTTGTTACGGTTTAGATACTTTATACAGAAAATTTTGTAAAAAGCGTTACAAGGGGGCGGTACAAAACCTCCGAAAATAGCGTTACGTAATAATGTGAATAGGCCTTAAAGAGTTCTTTCGTTTTGGAGATCCCAGCCTAAGTGGATCTCCTATCAGAAATGGAAATCAAAAATGTTTTACTTACAAAGAGGCAGCTATGGAGGAGTTCCCTGTATGCTCCTAATTATTTTAAATGATTGCATATGCAAGCTAAGTTTATTCTTGTAACTCTTCGATGTTATGAATGCAACAATGTGTACTGAATTGCCATTTTTTCCTTCCCAATACTTTTTCTCGAACATCATTTAGTTTAAGCTTTCCCTTTCTAGTTATTATAAAGTAGCCTTCTAAAAAAAGTTTTGTTTAAAATAAACTTTTCAAAGACACACACACATACACAACAAAATATACTTAAAGTTGGTAGTAAAATTTCATAAATCTTCACATGTAGTTTGTGAGACGTGTTTGAGATTAAGTAGCAGATTAAAAAAAAACAAAAATAAATATAGCAACAATAACATGTTTAAAACAAAGAACAAAAAAAAACTGTTAACAAAAAGGTAAAGAAACCGAAAAGCCAACCAATATAAAGTGTGTACACGAGATAAGTTGTTGAGCAAAAAAAGGTTATGCGAGAGATATAAAGACATCTTTCAAAATAAATCAACTATGTATAACATTGAAATGCTCATAATTAAGTCGAAACTTACAATGTTGGTAACACTGTGTACACAGAAGAATAGCTCTCATTTCACAGTTAATGTCAGCTGGAGAATATGTGTTCCACTTAGTAAATTCTCCTACATTATGCTGGGTTCCTGACCATTAAAGCCTTGTTGGAAACAAACGGACTGGCTGACTGTTTAGCAAACAGAGAAGCCCTACGTGGTTTCGTTGGGCCAGGGAGATTCTTTGGCATCCACAATGGTTATGCTAAAGAGAAGACTTGATCCTGGGTTCAGTCGGAGTGCTTAGCCGGCTGAAGCAAAAGTTCAAAGGTTTCTAATGTTCGATGAAAAAGGACTCAGATTAACCACAGGTTAGTTTGTGGGACACAGTGATCAAAAGATACCATCAGTTTACGTTCGCACGAAGGAAGGAACTCCACAATAGCAGAGTTGTTACAACAACTACCATCAATTTAAAGAATACGTATCCCCTTCATGCTTTTGCCTGAAAACGCCCTTAATTTCTAGAGTAACCCACGTCAAATTTAAAAATTCTCCCTGGGGTGGTTTTCAAGATATACGAAGATTAGTAATGACTTTATATGGATGCGAGTACCTTCTGCCCCCTCTTCCTTAGAGAGTTTCGCTATTGTAGTTGTGCAGATATAGGAAAATGCAAAATATTTTATAGGGGAGTACACGTCTCCCCCTTCTATCCCAGTAAAAAATTTTCATGTTTTTTGAAGCATTAAATAAATAAAGCGCTTCATAATTCGCTTTAAAATATGAGCTTGCTCAGAAGCTGATTTTATATCGTCACAACAATGCAAGTTTTCAAGCGAGAAAAGTATTTGCTTTTTACTTATACAAAAGCTTCGTACACAAGCTATACAAAAAAGCTGATTTTATAGTGCTGATCCAAAGCAGGTTTATAAGCGAGAATGAAGAGTAAGTTTATTTGAGTTTCTTGGTGCCGTTTTGCAACAGTGTTTTTGGTCGTGTGGTACGTTGGACTTCAAACCTGAAGGTTCTTAGTTCGATACTAGTTGAAGTTAAAATAACAAACATTGAGCAAAAATATTAAATTAATAAAAATAAATAAAGAAACCAAATAAGAAAAACTCAAAATGGCGTCAACGACGCCAATCCACATCGAACCATTTTTTTTCATATATTTTCAGTTCTGGTGCTGAAAATGTTGATGATTTTCAGCGCTTCAAAAACGCTTTTGTGAGCAAAAATGTAGTACTCCAATCCGGGAACTCGCCATACAAAAATCAGCAGCGATATCAGCAGGTTTGTCAGCGCTACTTTTATTCCATAATAGTAGAAACCTGCTTTATTGGAAGCAAGTTTTTACTGGTATAACTCTTAAGATATTTCTTGAAAGTTCACTTTATTCTAAAAGCAACCCATGTCAAAGTTAGAGCGTCTCACTACTGCAGTTGTACAGATATAGGGACATTTCAAACTACCTTGAATTAGCGGTACTCTTCTCCCCCTCCTCTATACCTTCAAAAGTTTGCTTGAAAATTTACCATATTCCTTAGAAGCCTACATTAATTTTAGAACGTCTTACTATTGTAGCTTAGTGGATATAAGGAAATTACTAATTATTTTGTATGGGAGGTATCTCATTTCCCTGATGTCCACCATAACTGGATATCCCATATGCAAACCCTTAAGACCTTTATTTGAATTAATGAAGGCACACCTTGTGATTGCCCGAATTTCCGGCAGAAATATCTAAGGGAATTAGCCCAAGGGCACACATATTTTCGCGTCGTATCCAAATACGTCAGTGCCAACCCCATCTGCGGTCTTGGAACTATTTGTAAACCAACGTTGACTTTTGAAATCAACGGTAGGACCACGCGACGTAGCCCTAAGCGGAAAATTGACATTGTGAGTACTTAGCCGGACATCAGTTCACTGTCTATGCTGTCACTCGGCATATCCAATAGTTCTCTACAACATATTGTGCTCCCAACCAATTAATATTCTTTGCTAGCTTAGTGAACAGTGTGCCCGAGATCCATCCTGTAAGGCGTCATTGGTTAAAAAGATCTTAGAAAGATATATGGGGAGACCGGCACTGCGACACCTAGTGGATTTTTTTAGCCGTAGATCTATAAATTACATCAAGCTCTGCATGACTCTCCATATGAAAGTCAGCACAGATGTTGGAGAAGCCCGGTTAATATCACACGAATACAGAAATCAGAATGAAAAATACACCTTCTACTATTACATAAGACGATACATTCACAGAGAACATGTGCCATTGTCTCATCCTTTTCCACGCAAAAACGATACAAAGTTGAACGAACTTGGTTACTTTTCCACACAGGATAGTTTAGCGGCCCTATGCTCCCCAGAGGAGTAAAAGGAACATATATATAGTTTAGTCCAAAGTGACCAGAGAGAAAACCAGTAATAAGGCGTAAATCATTCCTGTTGCAACTCAGCATGGCACTGTATGAAAATGATTGCATCAATGCTTTGGCTTGCCTTAAACCAGAAGAAGCCAGCCACTTTTCCTTTCAGGTCGATATATCATTTCGTTTGATTAGGGACTTCACAGTCGACTAGTTTATGCCACAAAAGGGCTCTGGGCCCATAAGAAGAGTAGGAGAAGACCCCCTATTCAATTCATCCGCTTCCTCGTTATCCGGATGACCGCTGTGGCCAGGTATCCAGTAAATGGAAACCTTGTTCCGTGTCTGTAGCTTCTGTAGTGAGTCAACGCACTCTAAAATAAGCTTAGAACGGAATTTAAAAAAAAGCAGGGACTTAAGAGCTTTTTGACTATAGACAAAGATAGCTGTATGCGTTGCGTGCCCTTGGTGATCGCCAGTATTTCCCCCTGAAATACCGTGTGCCATTTGTCCACGGACACAGAGATTTTCACGCTGGGTCCACACACTTCAGAGCTAACTCCATCTTCCGTTTTGGATCCATCCGTATACCAACATAAACTTCTGGAATTAACAGATGGACCATTTTTTCCCACGTCCCTAAGCCCTAAGCGGAATTGTGAAATTGCATCTTCTGTCCTGTTGGCATTCCTAGCAGCGCTCTGCAGGGTATATTACTCAGGATCGATGGGTGCCAGTTGCCGCCACGACGGACAAAGCTCCCGAGTCCAATCCTATAAACAAACATCGCCCCAGAGGATGTTATATAATTTTATGGGTGTTAATCCAACCAATGCCTCAATGGCCAAGATTGGACATGACCTCATTGCGCCTATAGTAAGAAGGCACGCCAATCTCTGATCCTTGCAGAGTTTGGTTGTCGCCGCTACCTGTCGTGTCTTCTATAACCATACAATCGCGCCATACGTAAAAATTTACCTAACACTCGTTGTATAGAACCGCCCAGATCGCTCTAGTGGAAGTAGATAAGAGTTATATCTCTCATGCATTCGTCGTTGGGCTCAAAGTACGCTATTATATTATAATTCCATACAGAAAAATATTTATGTTGATATCCTTAAAATTTATTTAATTTCCTTATGTTTCTTTTTAATTTATTATAAATATTTTGTGGACATACTTTAGTTAAAAAAAAAAATAAATAAAATAAATAAATACAAATACACTTTAGCAGACAGTTTTTTATACTATAACTTATTTTACAATGAAATAAAACAAGATTTTAGGTCTTAAAATTTTCTGCTAGTAGAACTTTGTATAATAATGTGATGCTGCCAGTTTATTTAATGTTTCACCTTTTTTAAAAGCCCAGACGTCAGCCATTCAGCAGCAGATCAAGCAGACATAATAAACTTATTTAATGTTTCCTTTTCTTAAAGGTTTTCTTTGAGACTTAAAGTTAAAAAATAATAAAATAAAATAAATAAAATAAACATGCAAAGAATAATAATGAAGAGGCAAAGAAAACAAAACGACTTACTTTAAATTACCAAGAGCAAAATACAATACGAATACAAAAAACTTTTTTTGCCAGAGACTTCATGCAGATGCCAAGAAAAAAAAAAGAAAACAAAATAGAGTTTGGAAGAAGTTTAGAATGATAACTTGGACGCATAAAATTTAGATTTCAAAGTTCTATATAAAACAAAAAACTTATACTGTATTAGACAACAATAAAGAAAACAAAAACCTTGAGCAGGTTTAACAAAAAGAAGAAAACAATCCTTTTTTTTCTCCAACAACTTCATCATGATCCTATTCACCAGCTACAACCGTTAAACGATAACCATGTCTTTACAATTTCAACCTCATCATCATCAGCTTTATCAGCATCAGCAGCAACAGTAACGTTCTTCAACATCTCTGATGACATTGGAAAGTTCAAAAACTTTTTAAAGTGTTTTAAGTTTTATGTTTTTATTTTCGTCTTGTATTGGATAGTTCTTGGAATTTCACACATTTTTGGGTTAAGTTTATTATACTGATTATCATCATCATCAACATCTTCGTCACCGTCATCATTTGCAATGTCTTCAATAGTATTGCTTTAAACCAACTCCATCATCATCATTATAATCACCAAAAAAATGACATTAAATCAAGCGAATTTTTTAAATATGAAATTTAATGTTATAACAAATATTTGCTTCAATGATCACAGAAACATAATAACCGATTTAGATTTTCAGTTTCAAATGAAATTGAAATTTCAGCATGCAGCAAAAAAAAAAATGTAGAGTCTTATGTCATAAAAGATCAAATTTTAAGGACAATAAAAAAGAAGAAGAAAATCATGGGTTAATGTATTAATAATGTTCTTTCTCGCTCTCCTATTCCTGCCTCTGTTGCCTTGTTGTAGTTCCTAGATAAATTGTACCAAACTCCCATTTGGCAAAGTATTTGCACTTCTCTTTTAAACTTCTAATCATGTCTTTTCTTTCGCAGTTGGCAGTAGCAATTGCCATCAATTGTTCATTCAGTGCGGGAGCAAGCTTGTTAAAGATTGTGATCATGACGGAAAATATAAATAATACGATTAATAGGGATTTTTTAACAATCTCGAGGAGGCCTTACAAACAAGAACCACTTCCATTTTAGTATGCGACAGAATCAAAAGACCTTGACGTTTTTGCCATGACAATCCAGAGCAAGGTGCCGTGAGCTACACATTTATTTCATAAGTCTCATAAAGGCTTCCAAGTGCCCCACCTTTTTCAAATGGTGTAAGAGATACTCCATCTGATCTCCTTACTACTTATTCGACCAAATATAAAAACCCGACTAGAAATTTTCCCAATACTTATATTGGGGCCAGATTGGGAATGCATGCGGCAAACCCAAAAGGGTTATCCCATTTGGGATTGGATCGGGAATTTCTTGGGATAGACCTCTACAAATTAGTGACTTAACATAAGTTCTTTCCAAGTGGAAAACTTTTGGGAACTTGTTAGGAAAATCTAACACGGATTTTTAATCGTATTTTTTCATACTCTTCTCCCTAGGATAGCTTCAGCAATTTTAATTTAATATAAGAGTTTGATTATTTCCCGATTTGAGCAAATTTTTGCAAGCTTTTGATATTTCCCCACAGGAAACCAATCGGATCCCAAATACGTTTCTGCCTTACATCGGAATTGGGATCCCAGTTAGAAATCAAATGTGTTTGCATGAAAATTTCTAGGGAATAACATCCATTCGAAATCTGTATTGCAGCCCATCTACTGGCCGCGCTTGAAAGACCATCTGTAACTTGCCAAAAATATTCTTCCGAGCGCGTGCAATTAAATACGTATTAGGGGACCTCGACATATATCAGTCTCCTGAATCGGACGGTACTCCAGCAATGGTCTTAAAAGCGTGCTTTTCGACGCTAGCAGTCGTACTTGGTGAGATCTTTTTCGATAGTCAGGCAGCTCTTAAGTCCCTCCTTTCTTGGGAATTCCGTTCTAAGCTTGCTTTAGAGTGCTTTGACTCACTACAGGAGCTGTCGCTACGAAACAAGGTTCCATTTACTGGATACCTGGCCACAGTGGTCATCCGGGTAATAAGGAAACGGATAAATTGGCCAGGAGGGCCTCTGCTACTCCTCTTATTACCCAGAGCCCTTTTGTGGCGTAAACTGGTCGACTGGCAAGTCCCTTATCAAAGGGAATGACATATCGACCTCAAAGGAAGTGTGGCTGGCTTCTTCTGCTGGCTTAAGGCAAGCCATGGCAATGATGCAGCCATTTTCATATATGTAGTAACATTGTAAATTTCAACAAGAATAGTATACGACTTGTTACTGGTTTTCTCTCTGGTCACTTTGGACTGAACTATCCTCTGGGGAAAATTAACCAAGTTCGTTCACCCTTGTGCCGTTTATGCTTGGAAGAGAATGAGACAACGGCACACATTCTCTGTGAGTGCTTCGTCTTATGTAATAGTAGAATGCGTGTTTTTCATTCTGAGTTTCTGTGTACGGATGATATTAAGCGGCCTTCTCCAAACTCTGTGGCTGACTTTCATAAGGAGAGTCATGCAGAGCTTGATTTAATTTATAAATCTATGGCACAAAAGGTCCTCTGGGTGTCGAAGTGCCGGCCTGTGGACCAGATCTTTTCCCTATTCTAAGTAAGTTTCCATCTTGTGAAGTATTTGTAGCCCAACGGTTTATTTAGCGACCAACAGTGTGGCTTTTGTGGGGGACGCTCTACGGGTGACTTCCTGGCCTTTCTGTCAGAAAAATAGTTTCACTTCATACAACGTGTTGGCGAAAGTAAAGTGGTGGCTCTCGATATATCTCAGGCATTTGGTAGAGTGTGGAATATGTTGCTTTTGGTGTCGGTGATGACTTCTCTCGATTTATATCGAACTTTCTCAGGGATCTCACTATACGAGTTGTTATAGATGGGAACTCAGCAAACGAGTTCATGATTAATTCAGGCATACCTCAAGGCAACGTTCTCTCTCCCGCACTTTTCTTGCTTTTCTTAATGACCCTCTCTGTCAAACTTCCAATCCTATCTACTCCTTTGCAGATGATAGCAGCATATGTCATTCATATTTCGTCAGTAATAGACCGAGTCTGTCAAAGATTGTGGTCATGTGGCAAAACATAAATGATACACTTAATCGCCATCTTGTAACAATCTCTGAATTCGGTAGTGGGAACATGGTCGATTTTAATGCGCGTAAGATCCCATGCTGTATGCATACGCACAGACGTATGACCAAACTTGCTGCTCCACCTGAAACTATGGGTGGCGTAAATATTAGGGAATCGGAAGCTCTTGATGTTCTTAGCATGAAAATCCAGTTTGATGGACTGATCACATTTTTTTTCAATTTCAAAACAAGAATTCAAGTAGTCGGTTGTCTAAGACGGGCCAAGAGATACTTCAATCGATCTGATCTCTTTACTAGTTATATCTGACCGAAAATGGAATGCAACTCTCATGTATGAGCCGGTGCTTCAAAGTCGATCGATGTCAGCTGATCGATGTCAGTAGGGTACCCAAAGTGTTCTATCAATACTACAGTGGAATGCGCTGTGAAGAAATGAGGATAACTCGTTCTGGAAACCCACTCTCTTCTCTGAACAAAACATTCTTCATTACGAGTACGTCGATTTTGGGTCGATATGCCAGTAAATTGCACTACGCATTACAAATAAAACTCATTCTTTAGCCGAACTGTTCGCATATGGAATAAGCTTCCTTCAGAGATCGTTTCTGCCACTTTTAGTCAGGGAAGATTAAAATCGATTGCCCACAAATACTTCTTCCTCTATTCTCATTCCCGTAACGAATTTTCCTAGTTCCAGCACAATGTATTTATTGCATGCATAATTGTTATCCGCAGAGTGCTTCTCCAAGAATAATAAATCTGCATATGGGGTAATGAGTAATCCGAAGAAATTCTTGTACCACCATTATATCCACAAAACTTCATTATTTGACGTGGCTTATGGACTGTTTGGATCATCGGTCTGAATTTCTTTAAAAATGAAGCCAGAATCAACATGGCCGTCAATATGGAGCGCTATCACACCATTATAACGGTGTTTTCTTCGTTGCCTCAAATTGAAGCCCGTGCTGCCGACGGCATTTGTTTTTAGAAAGGCAGTGCTACGCCACACGCAGCAAGCGAAATAATGGATTTGTTGAGAGTTCATTTTGTTGAGCAGCTAATTCCGCATTCCGCAACTTTCAAATGGCTGCCTAGATCGTGCGATAGTACATCGCTCGATTTCTTTCTGTAGGGTTATGTGAAGTCAAGAGTCTTCATCGATTCAACTCTTGGAATGCAACATTTCGTGACCAAGATGGCAAGATCGAAGAATGATCGAAAATTGGAACTTCCGAATGGGCCACTCTAAGAGTTGTCGCAACCAACATTTGAATGAAGTTAAATGAAGTCGGGTCACAATAAAGATTCCAAAATCCAATTATATATCAAGTGTTTTATTTAAATGAAAAAAAGTCAAAAAGGATCACCCAATATATCCTTTAACCCCACAGTGAGGTTTAGAACACTTTTTAGTGTTCATATGAAAGTTATCCGGAAAAACAACTGATGCTTTCCTATAATGGGTTTTCCTTCGACTACTTAAACATTGCTCATGGATTCCAATGCCAACTCAGTGTCGCTAACTTTTTAAAATTATTTAGTAATATAGCAAAAATCTTAAAAAAAAACCATAAATACACAAAAGTATCACTGAATTTACGATGTGAATACTTTAATTCTATACTAGCAATAAAAACCTCCTGCCTATTACAGATGTTAAAGACACCAACATTTTCTAAATCCCTTTATACCTGCACAAAATGTTTCCATTAAATACAAAAAAAAAGTCTAAAAACAAATCTCCTGCTTTTAGTTTAAAGGTCAATTTTATATGAAAATGTTTGCCTTAATATAAATGAAAAAGAATTAAATGCCGTCGGCACACTGGAAATAAATTATTCTACGAAATTGTGTATATTTTGGTCTGTACGTTCGTATGAAAATACAGAAATGTTTACCCAGCTTTTGTAGGTGGAGTCAGAAATCCAACAACAGCAACAAGAATAATAACAACTACAACATCACATTAGTACAATCCTCCAGAAATAAGGGCGGAGTTTACAAAAACAAAACTACATACATACACTAATAACAACAACTACACAGACATCATAATGCAAATGAAACATGAACATTTAAAAATTTCATAAACATGTCTACTTTAGCAATAAATTTTTTTTTGTAAATTTAGTTTTAAAACCCAGTTCCACTTTCTAGCAGTACTTTTGCAATTTGATTAAGAGATTTCTACTAGAAAGAGTTTTCTTTTAAGTCTCACCGAATAAATTCTTTTATTTTTTTTTTATTTATTTGCTTTTTGGTCTAATTTTCATCCTTGTATTTGTTTTGTCTAACTTTACTTTCCTTTTATTTACTTTTATGTTTCTATGGACTTTTTGTTGGTTCTCATTTCAAGTAGAAAAAAAAAACTGTGTTTATGTTGTTGTTAGTTGTTTGCCTTTCTACTGCAACAAAAATTGTTTGCTTTTGACTAACTGTTTTGTTATGTTGTTGTTGCTGTTGTGGCTGCTATTGTGTACAAGAAAAATTTAAGTGGCAATATGGCTGTCATAAGAATATGCAGTGCTACTCCTTTCTCATGGTTGCCAGATATAATGCTTACGAAATCGTCATATTTTAAGGGAGAAATATTAAAAGTTGTCAAATATCAGTGAATGCTTAAGTGAGCAGAGCGTGAAAAGTTTTCAGAAGCTAAAAACACTGAAAAATTACTTTACAAGATCAACAAATTTAGATTTTTAAATTATTCTGTGTATTTTATATGTTTGAGCTGATTGTGTTTTTTCAAAAAAAGGAGCTAAATTGAAGACTACGGGGAAACGACCTGTTACATTAACATGGCGTTTTCTTTAACTAACATAATGGTTATATTACATCTGTAAGTAGTCTATGACAATGCACCATATCTATCCCCAACGGGTTTGTTTACTGCCACGTGTGTTCTTTCTACTTTCTACTTTACAGATCAAGGGCAAAAGATATCATAATCTCTCCTTGTTTAACCAACTTCAAATCGCGATTTATGGGTCGATTATTGATAGCAACTGGAAATTTGTGGTTGCCAGAAAAGTACTAAATAGCAACTGAAATTAACAGTTCTCAGTTGGTAGTCGCCATCCGTAATACCGTTTTAGCAACTGGCAACTCAACTGAGGTTCGGTTGCCATTCATAATCGACCCATTAGTCTTGGGTGAAAGAATACCTAAATCGCATCGTCGTAATTATTTTTTCAAGTTTGGCGAGAGATATTGTTGCTGTCTTCCTTAAGACAAATTGACAAGATTGATGCTGGTGCAGACCGTTTTTACTCTAAGAGTTGATTTTAGGTGTCCCTACTTTCCACACAAAGGTACAGGTCGGTGGGAAGTCCTTGATGAAACTCCTATCTATTGAGACCTCGACAAATTGCTATATAAGCTAGCCATAATATGACAAGTCCAAAAGGAAAATAAAAACGATAACCAACTTCAAAAAATGTGGAGGTTTTGTATTCATTCCTTATACTGTATAGTAAAATATTACAAATCAAATTCCCCCAAAAAGAATTTAATATAAAATGTTTCTATTTTCGGCCTTATCCCGAAAAAAGTCCAACTAAATTGGCATCACTGCGTAGGCATAAATTCAACTTCTTGTTTACCCCAGTTACATATTTATTGTTAATGATGGGTTTGTTCAACTAAACAGCAGAAGAGGGAAAGAGAGTGCTGTTGTTTACTCACTATTTTGTTCTTAATGCAATTATCCTTTAGAATTGCTAAATTCCCGTTTACAATATGCAACTTTTGTCACTGCAAAAGTTCGTTTCTTCTTTAAAATTGCATTTGCGATTACTTCAGTTTAAAAAAGGATATGTTGCTCATTCAACCGCTATATCGCTGTTTAAGGGGAGGGAGTTTTTCGCTCCTTTCTCCAGAAAGGGACCGAAAGACCCAT
Source organism: Panzeria rudis (assembly GCA_956483635.1). Classification (NCBI taxonomy): domain Eukaryota; kingdom Metazoa; phylum Arthropoda; class Insecta; order Diptera; family Tachinidae; genus Panzeria; species Panzeria rudis. Next base: position 18,037,228 of record OY101450.1, on the reverse strand, counting down.
ACAGCGAAGAGTTATAGCGTTAAAATGCTCCACAAAAATGTTCGTCATAATGTTTTATATAAAAGTGGTGAACGCTCGTTGTAACTAAGATATACGAACTACCGATTTCATAAGCTAATTCACTATAAAAATATGCAAAAGAGGTTAGGGGCAATTTAAATCTCTTTAAAATAAAGGCCAGACGTAAACTTTCAAAACGCCCATACTTGTATATTTGTTTTTGATCCCCTTTACCGTAATCTGTTGTCAGAACCATTTTATTATTATTTATTTGTCTGTGTTGTACAGTGCAATTCTTTAATAAACACCATCTATCACCAACTTTTATTCAATCATTCATTTCGTGTCCCATCATTATGCAATTTTTTTTGCTATTAAAATTTTTTCCTTTGAATAAAACTTAAATAAAAGAAAAAGCAATTGCAATTTTTGCTTAGAAATATAAATTAATAATAAGTCGATTTTGAGTTATTGGCGGCCGTTAGTTTGCGTTAAATAATTACAAAAACGTGCTAACAATTCCAAGTAAAATTTCATAATCCAACTTATAATTTAAATAAATAAAGGGAAATTAATTATTTATTTAACATTTGAACCAGTAATCATAACAAAAACTTTCAATCAATATTAATGATTGGTCAACAAGTAAGAGGAGGGTGAGCAAGAGGTAGAGAAATATGAATATGACTAACAGTAGACTGGAAATAATTGACAGTAGGTTAAAAAAAAAAGAAATAAAGGCAGTTTTTTTAAAGGAGTTAAATGTTGAAAGACAACAGGGAAATTAACAGACTCGACTTTAATCACATTTGATAAAACTGTACAGAAAAATCAAATTTTCAAAATAACAAAGTTCTAACGATTGATTCTGGTAGAGGGTACGAAAAAAATATATACTTGTATAGGGAGAGTTCTATTCCCCCTTCCTTTAGGCAAATAACTGTACTGACACGGAAAAGGTAATCTTGTAGGACTTAAGTTTAAGACACAAGATGTGTTCAGTACTTTTACTAAAAAAGCGACAAAAAACTTCCCTTCAGCGGCGATATAAGCGCGCTGAAATGTTCTACAAAATGTTCCCGAGGTGTTTTAAATAAAAGTTTTGAACACATATTATACCTTCAACGTAATGCCTACGACTTTTTGTTATAAATAAGTAGGAAATTAACCCTTAAACAAATTTTAAGTCTTGAATGAGATCTGGCGTTCAAGTTAACTTCAAGGTCTGTAGTAGATTTTAATGAAAAATATTTTTGTAGAATATTTCATCCTTTTATATCGCAGCTAAAGGGAAGGTTTTTCCACTTTTTTTAAAGAAAGGGACAAAAAGACCCACATAAGGAAGTGTTAGAGGGTTAAAATGTTCCACGAAAATATTTATCGTGTTGTTCTACATATTCTATGCTGAAACTTATTGTGAATAAGTACGAAATTAACTCTTCAATACATTTTAAGTTTTGAATGATTTCTGACGTTCAAGTTCACTTTGGAGCTTGGGTGTCTTTGAAGAATATTTCAGGCCGTTATATTGCCACTGAAGAGGAGTTTTTGCCACTTTTTTTAAGAAAGGGACAAAAAGACCCACATAAGGAAGTGTTAGAGGGTTAAAATGTTCCACGAAAATTTTTATCGTGGCGTTCTACACAAAAGTGTGGAACACATTTTATACCTTCAACGTAAGTAAGGATTACATGATTTGCTATGCCGAATCTTATTGTGAATAAGTACGAAGTTAACTTTTCAATACAATTTAAGTTTTGAATGATTTCTGGTGTTCAAGTTCACTCTGGAGCTTGGGTGCCTTTGAAGACATTTAGTAGAATTTCATGACAAATATTTTTGTAAAACATTTCAGGCCGTTATATCGCCACTTAAGAGGAGTTTTTACCACTTTTTTTTAAGAAAGAGACAAAAAGACCCACATAATGAAGTGTTAGAGGGTTAAAATGTTCCACAAAAATATTTATCGTTATGTTCTACATAAAAGTGTTGAACATATGTTATAACTTCAACGTAACGCGCACAAGATTTCCTATGCCGAGTACTAGTTGTGAATAAGCACGGCTTTAACCCGTAAAGATATTTTAAATTCTGAATGATTTCTGGTGCTCAAATTGAGTCTGGATCTTGGCTAACTTGGAAGATTTATAGTAGAATTTTATGGCAAATATTTTTATAGAACATTTGAGATCGCTATATCGCCCCTGAAGGGGAGTTTTTTGTGCCTTTTTTAAGAAAGGGACCAAAAGACCCATATAACGACGTGTTAGAGACTTCAAATGCTCCAGAAAAAATTTTTAGCGCGATGTTTTACATGAAAGTACTGAACACTTATTTTATACCTTTAACGTAAGGCTTACTGGATTTCCTCTGCCTAGTCATTATAAGTATGAGAAAAAAAGAAGTATTAACGGATGTATTAATGGAAAGAAGGAAAAAAGAAAGGAAAAGAAAGGAAGTTAGCTGAACTCGTCGACGAAATTGAAAAAACTAATGTTAAATACCTTGCCATAACCGAAACAAAGAAAAAGGGACAAAGACGTGAGATTGGTTTGGAAGATGGTTTCATCCTACTGTACTCAGGAGTAGCAATGAATGACAGAGCTAGGGCTGGGGTTGGATTTTTAAACCACAAAGAAATGGAAGAATCCATATGCGAATGGAAATTCATAAATGAACGAATTATGTCTCTTAAAATCAAGGAGGGAAAAAAGTTTCTGACCTTGGTTGTAGCCTGTGCACCAACGGAAGATGAAAACGCGGAAGGAAAGGATATATTCTTTGACACGCTCCATAACGTAATCGGTGATATAAGAATATATATAACACTGCTAGGAGATCTTAATATGAAACTTTTATAAGCAGCTATGGAGAAAATGAATTAAAGAACAACTGTACCCGACTGCTGCAACTCTGCATTGGTAACAACCTTGTTATAGCTAATAGAATGCTCCCACATAAAAATATCCACAGATATACATGAGAAGAACCCTCGAGAAATGAAAAGTCTGCAATGGACTGTATTGTCATAAGTAGGAGCCAACTATCGAGATGACGGAATGCTAGAGTGAATCGCGGACCAGAGATAGGGAGCAATCATTACCTACTGGTACTACGTAAAGTAGTTGAACAGCCGTCAAATAAGAAAAGTCGACTATGGAACATAAAAACAAAGATTAAGATAGCAAAACTAAAATAAAGTACAGTTAAAGAGCGGTACCATAAGACAGTGTCTGAAAAGAGTAGTGCCATACCACATATAGCATCCGATAACGTAGACACCATATGGAACGAATATAAAAACATAATACTTGATTCTGCGAAAGAAGTATGCGGCGAAGCAAAATGCGGTGGACAACATGTCAAAGCCACTAAATGGTGGAACGATGCTCTTAAAGAGGAAGTAAATGAAAAGAAAAAGGAGATGGAAGGAATATATAAGCGATAAAACCACTGAGAAATACGACTAATATAAAGAACAACGTATAAAAGTTAAAGAATTAGTCCGGTTGTCAAAGGCAAAAGCATGGAAAGAATTTTGGAAGGTTTTTGGAAGAAAATCATAGTGAAAACCAGAAACTTTTCTATAGAACCCTTAAAAACTTAGGAGACCCAAAGATTGTCCAATCACATTTATCCGAAGCAAAGAAGGAGAACTCCTGCGAGATGATAGTAAGATAATGGAGCGATGGCGAAAGCATCGCAGTTTTATCAGAAAACTACCCAGCAAAAAACTGCCATGTTTCTGGAAGCAGTAAAAAACGTTTATGCCTTCCACATGCGATCTTTAGAAGCGCTTCCGAGGATTCTCAAAAAGAAGGCAGAGATCTCTGTGTTCATAATGTCAGCATTTTACATTTCTTCAACACGAACTCCAAAATAAACAAAATCATATTCAGTAGCATTGTAGCTTTCAACAATATAGGTTCTAAAGAATTGTCGCATGCATTGTTTCAAATAAACACTAACATATTTGAAAATTCAAAACCCATTTAAAGTATGCTCTCTTTCTTCATTTCCCACTTATTGCATGGAAGAGAGAAATTTATAATAAAACGCGATTTGTTTTGTCTGTAGTTTAACGATAATAAAATGAGACATGATTTTAGAGTATTTTCGACGCTTCGAAAGAAGCGCTGTTTTATATAAAAAAACAAGAGCTCCAAAGTGGGACATCGCGTAACAAAAATCATGGATGTTCGAAACAACATACTAGCTTCTCTCGCTTATAAACCTGCTTCGGCCGAAGCAGCAGATTTTGCTGGGTACCTACTTCCGGAGTATGAAGAAGATCCTGGCCAAATCACAATGGATGAACAACTTAATGAACTCCCCAAAATGAAGTTAGCTAAAGCTGCTGGATATGATGGTATAGCTTCTGAACTTCTGAAATATATGGGACAGATTCTGCTACATAGCGTGATCGATGCAGCATAGACACAAGCAACAATTCCCAGCGACTGGCAATGCCATAATCAACCCTATTTTTAAGAAGGGAGATAACCCAAAATACCAAAATCACTGTGATATATCACTTCTAACTGTAGCGGGAAAAATATACTCGAGAATACTCACTGAAAGACTGCAGAGCAGGATAGAACATCACCTTGAAGAGGAACAATGTGGTTTTAGACAAAATCATGGAACCCAAGACTTAATATTCACGATGAGACAAATGTCGAAAAAAAAACTATTGAATTTAACGGAAAACTCATTGCTGCTTTATAGACCTTGAGAAAGCTTTCGATACGGTGAAATAGCAACAGATATGGGAGGTGCTTCAGAAGCGGAATATTGACAACATATTTATTGATCAGACGAATCAAAAGCTTTTACGAAATATGCCGAAATTAAGTAATTAATTAAGAGTGTGCTGTTGGCTGAGTAGTTAGCGCGTTTGACTACAAACCCGGAGGTCTTGAGTTCAAGACTATTTCCAGGCAATCCAACAATATCATGCATTTTTCTCAGTGCATTGGTGTGTTATTGTGTTTGTTGTTGTTGGACTGTTAAAGTGATGAAGGCATAGCACTGATCACCTTGGCAGTACCGGCAGAGATTAATACTAACATATCTTAATGCACTTCACAGCACCCTCCTTCGTCGGTATTGTAACAGAACCTTCGGCGAAGTAAAATAACTAATAAAATGGCTAAAGAGCTTAAACAGCTTAATGCCTCTACTACTTGACACCAGAGGGGCTTGCAACACTGCTCTACATAAAACGCGCAATAGCAGGATTGTAAATGAATTAAGCTTTCTATCTCTCCCACTTCACTACCTGTTCACTCTACACTATCCCTTTCCCAAAGAAGGTAACACATTAATTAATTAACTGGTAGGCATTAATTGCCTGACTGTGTTACTTCTCTTTAAAAAAAAACCCGGAAACATCAGATCAGAAGAATTTATGACAACATAAGGTGTGCAACAAGGCGATATACCAAGTCCATATCTGTTTAGAATACTGATGGATGACGTAATCAAATCTTGCTGGGCTTCATTTATCCCAATGACGCTAGGAAATTGGAACATGCAACCAGTGAAAGTTTCAATGTTAGCATACGCAGATGACGTGAACATTGTTGCACAATCGGCGGAATCTCTCCAACAAAACGTTAATATTTTTTGGTGAACGAAATGACCAGAAGAGGCCTCCATATAAATACAATGAAAACAGAAATCATGATAATAAGCCGCGATAGAAATCATCATCAAAAATTTACATAGTATCCGAAGCATTAAAGCAAGTTGAACACTTCTGCTACTTGAGAGTCAGAATTAGCGAAGACGGAAAAGCGGTCAGGGATTTTAATCGCAGAAAAGCCTCAACTGCCAATTTATACTTTGCCTTAAACAAAAATTTCATCCGTAAAAGAGAAGTTTCAACGGATGCAAATCTTGCGAATACGAATACGAAACGACACTATACGAGCTAGCTTAAATACAGAACCGCTGAACAACAAAATCAAACGCAATAAGCCAAGATGGTTTGGACATGTTGCTAGAATGCCAGAGAACCGCCTGCAGAAACGAGTTTTAGAAGTAAGACCGAGTGGTACGAGAACCAGAAGATGAAGAAGAATAACTTGGCCGGACATTATCAACAATATTTTGACAGAATAAAAAATCGAGCCTAGAACTGCCAAAACAGCGGCACAAGATAGATCGAAGTAGAGAAGTCTTTGTTAAAACCTCTGTACTGCAAGGTAGAAAGAGGTCCGGAATAAGTAAGTAAGTAAGTAAGTCTATTAGAATCAGTCGCTAGAACCATGTTTTTTGTATTGTTTATTGTAATTAAATATTATAATACATTTGTTGTAGAGAGAAGAGAACCCGCGGTCTTACATTCGTGTTACAATATCATCAATGACGGATATTCGAGTCTTGCTCGAAGGACCATAAGTAAACAGCAATCATCAAATGTACTTTTTTTTGTGTCAAACACACAATTAATTGGCGGATTTAACCACACAAACATGTTGCAATTGTAGGCCGATAAGCTTGAAAGACTATTAAAATATTATATTTTCATACAAATTCATTCTTTCAGTAGACTGTTGAATGTGAAATGTGCTAGACAATTATAATGTCTCAACAAACTGATTTATTAATAAATAATGGAATTATAAATACAAAATTAAACACACGTCAGGTTACAGTAAGTATGAGTTAAATAGCATACTGTAATTATGAGGTACATAAATTAAAAAGACAAAAAAAACAAAGAATATTGCGATCAAAAATTTACACTTCAACAAAAATGTTACACTTCAATATTCAGCTTTTTAAAATTAATTAAGAAAAAGTGCTATTCACTTGCCCTCAATTGTCAATGCATTCATTCTTTTCTAACAGCAATAAAACCACAACAAGAAAAACAAAAATAAATACTTAATTGGCACTGCCGTATCTAACAGACAAACATGTTTTATTAAATATTTCCCACATGTAATTTACCTTGTATGTGCCTTCGTTTTTTTTCAATTAATTTATTTCTCACACTGACAGATTTCTATGAACAATTGCAAACGGCATGAAATAAATTAAGTATTTTATCAATTTATTTGTGAATTCATTATGGCGGATAATCAAATATGAAATCAATATTAGAAACTGGTGATAATAGTTATGACAGCTTTGAGTGACAATAAGTTTTTGATAAAGAAATGAGTCAGAGACAGAATGTAATTTTGCTAAATAATTAATTGCTAAGAACCCCTTTAAATAGTTATGGGAACTTTTTTCATAAATTAGTAATTACCTGATAAATACTTTAGTGTTAAGATTTTAATTTAGCAATTAATTTTCTTACCTGCAAGAAAAGAAAAGATAATCATAGATTTAGTAAAAAATTAAACTTATAAAAATAAAACTATTATTAAAAGTAATTTTCTAAAGGGCATTTCAGTGTTACTTTTTAAAGCTAAAGACACTGTCCAATACCAAAAATTTAATAATATGTTTCTAACGACTGATTCTGGCAGAGAGCACAAAAAAAAATATATACCTACTTATATCGGCGTTATAGTGACACGACATAGGAAATATTGTAAACCTTACATCTCAAGTATAAAATGTTTTAAGCACGTTTATGTAAAATACCACGAGAAACATTTTTGTACAACATTTTAAACCTCTATCTCTTCGTTGTACCTATGGGTCTTTTCCCTTTTCTTAAAAAAGGGACAAAAATCTCTCCTTCAGCAGCAATATATCAATCCAAAATATTGTACAAAACTATTTGTCAGAATAAGCCTATCGTTAAGGTAAACAATTAGTTTCTTCAGTTGCTGCAATCAAATGAAGGTCTTGAGAGCTCATTCCAAAATAAGATACATAAATTAAATTTGGGCACCACGATGGGCGCCATATTGTCGCAAAACCTTTGCTTGCACCGGATGTAGCGGGTCTTGCTTCTCTTGACATCGCAAAGCTAGTTGGGAAATATTAGCGCCTTGCCGGCATGCAAACAAAGAGTTTTTTTAACAACTTTACAGTAGTTAAAGTTAGGCCTTATTTATAAAAATTCACTACGAATTGATAAACTTAAAATATTTTAGAAAAATTTTTAATATCACATAGTACAGGGTGGCGCAGAATAAGCAATATGGTTTGAATTCTCCATAACTTTTTGAATTATTATTTTTTCTTTGTTTTTTTCAGCATTTAGTGAAGAAGACTTGGGGAATTAATTATGAATCATTACACGATCAAACAACGTACAAAAATAATTGAATTTTATTTATCAAACCAACAGTCTATTGTGTTGACACAGCGTGCATACTGTCGTCATTTTAATGTGCGCATTGCACCCACAGCGTCAGCAATAAACCATTTTATTGGAAATTTTCGTCAAGATGTGTCTGTAAGAAGCCTTTCTGGTGCCGGAAGAACACCTAACGTGCACACTGGTCAAAATATTGAAAGTGTACGGAAGAGCGTACAGCATAGTCCATCAACATCAACAAGGAGGCGTTCGACACAACTTGGACTATCACGGCAGTCGCTGCAGAGAATTTTGAGTACATTAGACTTGTTCCCATATAAAGTTCAACTTGTTCAAGAATTGAAGACGACAGACTACCAGCGACGGATTGAATATGTCATTCGTTTTCGTCAAAAAGGCGGAGGAAAATCCAGATTTTATTCACAATTTCACCAGATTTAACAGCTCATGACAGTTTACTTTGGGGATATTGGAAAGAAAGAGTATACGTTAACAAACCAAGAACCATACTCCAACTAAAAACCATCATTCGAAATGAAATCATGGCCATTACGCCCAAAATTTTGCGAAAAGTTATGGAAAATATGCTAAAAAGAGCACGTATGTCCGAAGCAGAAAAGGCCATCACAGGATATAATTTTTCTAAGCTAATTGCAAAAAAATCCCCAATAATATACTGTATTTAAAAAAAGTATAATAATCGCATAAATAAAAAAGTTATAAAACATGTAAACCATATAGCTCATTCTGCGCCACCCTGTAGTACATTCTTTCTGCAATATTGGAGCTTAGAGTAGAATAAATTGGATATATGTATATAAAGCTTCTAATTTTCTGTTCACGTTCACTTGAAACGTGATATATGTATATGTATTAAATTTCATAAATTCGGGCCCCACGTTGGGCGCCATATCACAAAAACCTTGGCTGTTACTCTGTAATGCGATGCGAAAGGAAAACTTTTCGCATTTGTATGTTATTTATATTGCAATGCGAAAGCATTTCTTTCGTTTCGAATTACAGAGTAACCCCCCTTTACTTGCAGCGGAATTAGCGGGTCTTTCTCCCTCCTCAAAATTGAATATGTAGTTTAAGCGTTACGATGGAACATGCTTACAAACATTATAGATTACGCACACATACATAAACCGTAGTGGGTTAAAAATAAATTTTCTTTCATATGTATCCGCAAATCTCTAAACATCAAATTTGCGCTACCACATATTTATCGTTTGACGTTATTTACCTCTTTGTTTACACATGTGAACAAATATTTAATGTCTTAATTATGATGAAAATTTTAAACGCAAAATGATAAATGTTTCCTTTTTGTGCTTCTCAAAGAGGAGGGGGGCTTTTTTATGCAAGTTCATTTTAATAAATATTTTACTTAAATGGAAATTGTTTTGACACTTGATTTTCAAGGAACACACAATACAAGCGCCGTAATGGCAGAGTGAAGGAATACAATTGACTTCAGAGAGACTAACAGAGTTCAACAAGACACGCAATCAAATTTTGAAGCAAAAAAAAATAAATAGCAAACAATTAAAATACACTGTTAAATTGAAAACAAAAAATAAAAATAAAATATAAGAATGACCGGGTAAAACAAGAAAAAAGAACAAAACCAAATTTCTTTAACAATTAACGAGGAGTCGCTATCGAGATTAAATGTTAAAGATAAAATGTCACATATTTTTGTTGCTAGTTCTTTAAGCGGTAATTGTTGTTACCAAAATACAAGTGTTCAACAAACAACTAAATAACCAACCAAACCATCTATCCATTGAACCATTGAATCAACCACTCATAATTTGTCCCAAATTCTTTGTATATATTTTTTTTATTGGTATGAATGAAGAAAGTCTAAAAATTTAAACATGCTTTTTTTCAAACCAATTTTGGAAATTTCCAATATTTGGGGTGAATTTGAGTTTTAACGACCGTCCGTCCATCCATCCGTCCTTTCGTTCGTACACCTTTTCATGTGTAGAAGCCATTTAACGTTTGTCATTAGATTGGCCATAGCAGGAAGGGGGAGTATGAGCGTGTGAGTGTGACTTTGTTTATCTAGATAAAACATTTAACGAAATTACAATGTTACATTGTCGACGAAACGCTGCCATAATAAAATACACAAAACACAAAAAAAAGCTAGCACCATTATTATTTTTTATTATTCTTACGTTTCTTGTTGACTATTTTTGTCATAATTTTTTGTTTGTTTCGCTAAAATTTATGCAAAATTAGGGGAAGGGAAGTCGTCTTATGGTAAATATTAACTAGAATAAAGTTGGCAAAAAGTTTTGAGGTGTTGTCATTCAAAGGGAAAGGTAACGATTACACTAAGCAACAAGAAAAATTACAAGGAGTGAGACTACATATATATTTTTCATGTGTTATTTTCCCCTAACTACAAAAACAGTAAAAACTTTAAATTCTATGGATTCGTTTTTTTTTTCTTCTAAAATTTGAGATTTTTGTAAAGCTCATTCCAAAATAAGATACATAAGTTAAATTCGGGCACCACGTTGGGCGCCATATTGTCGCGAAACCTTTGCTTGCACCGAATGTAGCGAGTCTTGCTTCCCCTGACATCCCTAAGCTAGTTGGGAAATGATTACCGACTTGCCGACATGCAAACAAAGAGTTTTTTTTACAACTTTACAGTAATTAAAGTTAGGCCTTATTTATAAAAATCCATTACGAATTGATAAACTTAAAATATTTTAGAATAATGTTTAACATCACATAGTAGTACATTCTTTGTGCAATATTGAAGCTTAGACCAGTATAAATTGGATATACATATATAAAGCTTCTAATTTTCTGTTCACGTTCACTTGAAACGTGATATATAAATATGTATATGTAATAAATTTCATATGCAAAATTAAATTTTTATCGTAACTTTGAAAGCGGTTGTCCATTTTTATTATAGAAATCACCAAAAACTTGAAATAAAATTACCTTTAAGCCATTTTAGTATTATATTTTGTATTCTCAATGGTTTTGGAATTATTCAGACAGGAATTATGAAAAATATATTTTTTTTGGTAAAATGTTAAAATATTTAGTTTTTTAAAAATTTATAAAAAAAAATCTATTAACTGATCATAATGCGACATATACTACAAATAAAATAAGCTTTATTTCATAAAAATCTATGCATAAATACTGATTTTATTGACAATAAAGTGAAATTACCTAATTTTTGGCAAAAAGTGAGTTTTGAAGTGGCTATTCCACAGATTTTCTGATAACTTGAGAAAGACTCGTCCAATTTTGTTAAAAATCAATTTAAATCATTTTAATTTTACCCGTTTTTTAAGATAATTCAACCTTATTTTTGTATATGCTTAAAGGGTTCGGAGTTATTCGGAACGGAATATAAAATTTTTTTATTTATTAAAAATTCATAAAAAATCTAAAGGTAGTAACAAAAAATTTCGGTTTTATTACTGGATCAGGAAGCTACACTGAAAATCCATGCAACATTTTACGAAAAAAACTTTCGTAGTTACTTTTTTCGTATTATATACGAAACGTTCGTGCATTCCACGAAAAAAGTTCTAGTCTAGAATTTTATTATTTTAGGAAAGTAACGAAAACCATTCGTATTTACTTTTTTCGTAGAATGTACGAAACTTTCCTACATATTACGAATTAGGTTGAGTTCAGAATTTTATTATTTGATGAAAATAGCGAAAACATTTCGTAGTTATTATATATTTTTTGTAAAATATACGAAACTTTCGTACATATTGCGGAATAAATTTTTACACCAGAATTTCATAGTTTTGCGAAAGTAACGAAAGCATTTACTAGTACGTTTTTTCGTAAAATATACTAAAATTTCGTACACATTACGAAATCATTTATGGGCAATATAAGTTGTTCTTAAAATTTGTAGACAGCGTTACCGTTGAAAATTTTCAAAAAGGGGCACGAAAAGGTGATTTTCATAATAAAAGGTACACAAAAATGGTATTTCTGAGAAAAGAAGGGGCGGGGCAACTTTAATAACAAGAAAAATGTAAAAAAAAATTTTTTTAATTTTTTCATAATACACAAAAAATATTTAGTAATATTCTCTAAATATTACCTTAAACTATGAAAGTATTTCGTAAAATGTAAAACTTTTGTTCTCTTTTCTACGAAACTCTTTCGTATTATATAAAAAATTATTTCTTAAAACACAAAACTTACTTCGTAAAATAAACACAATAATTTCGTTCGTATCGTACATTTTACGAAAGAATTTCGTGGTGCAAAATTACAAAATATTTCGTAAAATATACGAACAATTTCGTTCATATGTTGAATGGTTTTTTTCAGTGTATGTATACCTCGAGTGAATTATGGTATACTTCACGCAAATCAATTGATAAATGACGATTTTATTTATAAAATAGTGAAGTTACCTGATTTTTGGCAAAAATTACAAATATTTGCACTGTACAACAAAATCCAACTGTTTCTGGCAGAAGCACCAAAAAATATATACGTGTATCAGCGTCTTGAAAGTTTATAACTTCGTCTCATTTTTGGAGGAGTTAAAGCTCTCCACGCCTTTTTTACATAGCTATAGTGATTCGGCAAAGGAAATCTTGCAAGCCTTACGTTTAAAGAATAAAATGTGCTTAGCATTTTTAAGTAAAACATCATGAGAAACATTTTTGTAGAACATTTTAACCCTCTAACTTTTCGTTGTATGGGTCTTTATGTCCTTTTCTTAACAAAGGGGTAAAAAAACATCCCTTCAGCGGCAATATAGCGAGAAAGAATTATTTTACACAAATATTTTCCATAAAATTCTACTATAGGTCTTCAAACACACCCAAGTTCCAGACTCAAATTGAACGCCAGGAATCAGTCAAAACTTAAAATGTGTTTAAGTGTTAATTTCGTATTTATTCACAAGTAGGACTGGGCATAGGAAATCTTGTAAGCCTAATATATAAGGTAAAAGCTGTGTTCAGGATTTTTTTTTATTTTTTGTAAAATACCACGATAAACATTTTTGTGGAATACTTCAAGCGCTATATCGCTCATTTTTTCAAGAAAAGAAGAAAAAGACGCATACAACAAAGCGTTAGAGGGTTAAAATGTTGTCTCTCGTGGTGTTTTATATAAGAGTGCCGAACACATTTTATAGTTAAAACGTAAGGCTTACAAGATATCCTATACCGAGTCACTATGATATATGGAAAAGGAGAGAAATTTAACTCCCCCTAAAATGAATCCCAGTTGTAATTTTTCAAAATGCCGATACACATGTATTTTTTTTTGATGCCCCTCCCTACCAGAATCAGTCTTTAGAACCTTGCAATTTTGAAAAAATTTTGTTATTATATTACAAGTTATTTAAAGATATCAATATGTTTCTTCTGTCTCATTACAGTTTTGGGTGATCTAACGGCGGCATTCGTTTGAATGAAAGGGTCTTCTAATGATAATCATGGCCTTGGTGTAGCTACCGTACGTCATAGATTACCCTCCTCCTCGTGAGGTTCGCACAGTCATAAAGGCGGCATGACTTTATATTCGGATGTGATGCTAATACCCATCATACTCTGTGGCAGAGCACCGATATCAACAAGAAAAGGTAGGGATTTATTACAATTTTTCTGATTTAGTAATCTTAAGATATCCAATAAGGGCAATAGGCCAACGTTTTTTAATAGGATTAGGGAGCAGGTCATTGATATAACTTTGTTTAGTGATAAAGTCTCTATAAAGATTGTTGATTGGCAGCGGGTGAGCCTTGAGTGCTCCTTTTCTGATCGTAACAGTTATTTTTTCACTGTTGAACTAAAACCGAATATGTGCAACCCTTGCAGAAACCCTATAAATGAGGACTGCGACAAATTCAGAAGTCTTGTAGACCTTTTTTCAAGACTCCTCAATCCGTTTGTCCAGGATATTGAGAGACGCCAATCATTCACCGTATAGGAAGCGGCAACCGTCAAGGAAAGTTCACCGATCACTCTATAATCGAAGATTTAAGCAGCTACGGAAAGAATGCCGCAGATTATTTAACAAAGCAAAACGTAATACATAATTTCCTAAAGATCCTTTAAGAATCATAGGGCGATGCCCATAAATTATCAGAGCTTCAATGCTTTGTAAGAGAGAAACCAGAAAAGGGAATCGTGGTAACTAACGTTTCTGTGGTGACTTAGAGGGCACGTCTAAGGAAGATACTCTCCAAGGAACCAGGCACGCTGGGACTCCTAATGAAGTCGAACGAAAACTTTACTAAAAGCAACGCGGATACCCTGCAGCTACTCATAAAAACTCACTTCCCGAATTGCAATGATGCACAGTGGGGACTTTTGAAAATCAATGGCAACATATCTGTGGTGACTTAGCGGACACCTCTAAGGAAGGTACTCTCCAAGGAACCTGGTATACTGGGATTCCTAATGAAGTCGGACTGGAGCTTTACTAAAAGCTACGCGGCTACCCTGCAGCTACTCATGAAAACTCACTTCCCGAATTGCAATGATGCACAGTGGGAACTTTTGAAAATAAATGGTAACATATCTGTGGTGACTTAGCGGACACCTCTAAGGAAGTTACTCTCCAAGGAACCTGGTACGCTGGGATTCCTAATGAATTCGAACGAGAACTTTACTAAAAGCAACGCGGCTACCCTGCAGCTACTCATGAAAACTCACTTCCCGGATTGCAATGATGTACAGTGGGAACTTTTGCAAAATAAATGGTAATAAATCTGGAACTTCTAAAATACTAATTGGATTTATCTGAAACTTCGAACATCTTTAGAGGAGGAGTCAGGCTTTACAATGCGTATCTTGGTGGCCTTCTGGCTTGAGCACGAGAGGAGTTACAGTGGGCCAAAGTTAACTACCTGGGACTCAAAAAAAAAACTTAAATATAGAGCCAACTAAAGTAAGGTGGCCGTTCTGTGACTTCTTTTAAACCGTACAAGCTAACGCGGTCAGATGACATTTTCCCGGCGTTACTGCAGCAATCGAAAAGGTAATAATGGTTGATATCCATGTTTAAGAGAAGCCTAGTATCTGCGTACATTCCCACTAAGTGGAGAAAGGTGACCGTGGTACTAATTCCAAAAACAGGAAAGATATACCTCGGTAGCGCAAAGGATTATAGACCAATTAGTATGTCATCTTACATGGCAAGGGACTTCTCTCGCCAGAAAACTTCTGCGGGGCACAAGATGCCTCCTGCACTGCATGATGTCATAGGCACTATAGAGGATACCCTTGAAAAGAAAGAATATGTTGATAAGGCATCCTTTCTCAACATAGAAGTCGCCTTTTATAATGTGAATATATCCTCTATAATTGGTGCACTCTGTGAAACTTGGAATTGACCGTATAATCACAGCTGAACAAGGAATAGGCTAAAAGCAGGACCATAATTTCTAGTCTGGATATGAGTACTAAAAGGAAGATTGCGACAAGAAGTACTCCATAGGTTAGAGTTCCGTCTCCACTCCTATGGGACGACCTTCTGGTAAATAAATTCATTCACAAACGGAATGGGAAAAGTCAAAAAAGCAGATGACGTAGTGGTCTTTATCAGAGGTAAATATCTCCAAACGATTATTGAAGTCATGGAATCGGCACTCAACAAATTACTTGAATCGTCCAAGGAAAACGGTCTGGGGATCAATCCTACAAATTCTGAATTTCAGACCACCATCTTTGGTTGGCATTGCACTGGAACTCTTGAAAGATACTAAATACCTCGGCATAATCCTAGACTCCAAGCTCTCGTGGAAACGTAAAAGAGCCTTTTGGAAAAATATGGGGGCTGAAGCCGCATATCCTACATTGGATGGATAAGGGCAGTGATCCGACACATTCTTACATACGGATCGCTTGACTGTTGGAGCACAATGGACAAGAGTAAATATCTCTGTGCGTTGGGCAAGGTGCAAAGGAAAGCATGTCTTGAAATGACGTCAACTCCTCACGCCAGTTTAGAGACAATGCCTCGCTTAACTCCCCCTGATGTCTGCATCAAATGGATATGCGGAAGGTCTGCCCTTACACTCAGAGTCAGGCGATTTAAGGCATGACCGTATTGGATATTGCACCATTCTTTTAAATGTAGGAGGGCAAGCCCTGAATGGAGAGAGAGAAAAATGGTCCACATGACTCCTGTAATAAACTTTGACAAACCCTTTCAGTCGAGATCCCTAGTAGGGACGCCTGTAGGGCAATTTGTGTTACTTGAAAGAATGCTGCTTAAGGTCTTTACGGATGGCTCTAAAATGAACACTGCTACTAAATCGGGCATGCACTCTGAAGATCTTGAACTTTCGGTCTCACTCTCCACCGTATTTCAGCCGGATATTTATGGCGTAACCAATGCTGCGAAAAAAATTGACAGGCAATTAGGCCCTTAAATTCAAAGGTGGTAAATTAAAGTGTGTTATGGCATGCATTCAATCTCTGACGCTGCTTGAACTACATAATGTCAGTATAGTTTGTGTTCCAGGGCATAAAGGGGAAGGAAGTAACTAATGAATGCGCAAGAGCAGGGTCGGCCTTGGACGCAGCGGACACAAAAAGAATAATGATATTCCCTTAGTTGAGCTGTCAAATGAGATTAAGTAGTGGGCGATAAAGAAGACGGCACTCAAGTGGTCTATAATTACCATTACCCTCACTCAGTAAAGTTACAACCAAGCAGCTTCGAACACTTGGAAAAAGTTTCTGGTTGCGCTTCTGGTTGGAGTCACTGCGAGGCACTGATCACTGAATGAGCCGCTTCCACGAAGAAGAAAAAGAAGACCCTGTCCAACATATTCTCTGTGACTGCCAAGGGAATCGTTTCCTACAGGACCTGGCATGTCTTATGGATGCGCCTCTGGCTGACCTGTTAGGCCTTGTGAAAAGTAGACAGTCCTCAGGGCATCACAATGGCCCTAATAGCCTTCGAGTGTACTCGCTAGCAAGCGGGCAGACCATATAAAAACAAAAATTTTGTTACAACATTTTTAGCAACTTTTCTGTTAAATAGCTTGTTTATTAAAAATGTTTTTGAAATACGAGTAATCTTGCATTTTTCCTCCTCCCATATTCATAAGCCAGTTTTAATTTTAAAATTCACTGAACATCTATTAAATCATTTATAAAAATCTTAAAACTTTTTCTATTATTATTTTCTTAAACCAGTTTATAGTCTTTTTTTTTGTTCGTGATCAAAATAACTCAAGCACTTCAAATATTTATTGCATTGGCAAAGTTTTTTTCAGATTTGTAATATTTATTATTTATTTTTTTCTTTTCCTCAAGTTTATTTTATAATTAAAAAAAATATACTGCCTTCTGCTTAATATTTAATCAAATATGTCCGTCTTTTTGTAAGACAGTTGTTAAATCTGTCAGTTGGTCTGTCAAAACTACAAATCAAAAACAAATAAAATATGTACATGTTTTGAATTTAAAAGTTATACTTTAGGTTTTCTAATGGTTTTTTAAAAGAAAAAAATCAAGTCAATGTGCCCACGTAAACTACAAGATAGATTTTCTTTAAGATTGTTTTCCAAAAGATTTTTAATAAGTTTTTGTTATTTGGTTTCATGTTTTTCACCAAATAATGAAAACAAACATCAAAAAAAATGTATGAAAACAAAAAAGCTGGCGTGCTCCACTGCTCCAATGCCATTTATATGCCATAAAACCCAAATTGAAAAAAAAATTATAAAAACAACAAAAAAAAGTAAACACAACCATTAACCCAGTTGGCCACAGTAAGTCGTAGAAGACGTACTGAGGACAGCTCAATACAAATTGTCGACGAAATTTTAATACAAATAACGGCAAGATCATACAAGACCAGATGAGCGATAATGTCAACGACAAGATGTTGACCTTTTCGCAATGACATGCTCTTTAAGAAATTTTTCGACTACTATACAAAAGAAAATATCTTCACACTGTCACCGACTATTATATATCCGCCAATATACATCGTCTTGTCGTCGACGATTACATAAGCGATATAGTCACAATCTGATCGTTAACGACTATTCATGCGACAAAAACAAAGTTGTATTAAAGAAGAACGTGTGACATTATCGCTCAGATTGTCCCTAACAAAGTTTTATTAAAGACAAAATGTGGGACATTGTCGCTTATATTGTCCTTAACAGAGTTTTATTAAAGACAAAATGTGGATCATTGTCGCTCAGATTATTCTCAACAAGGTTTTAATAGAGACAAAATGTGGAACATTGTCGCTCAAACTGTCTTGAGCATAGTGTGCTTGAAGAGAAAACATACGACATTATCGCTTAGATTGTCCCCAACAAAGTTTTATTAAAGACAAAACGTGGGACATTGTCTTTCAGATTATCCTCAACAAAGTTTTAATAAAGACAAAATTTGGGACATTGTCGTTCAAATTGTCCTCAAAAAAGTTTGATTGAAGAGAAAACGTACGACATTGTCGCTTAGATTGTCATGAACAACGATTTCCTTTAAATTGTCGATAATAAAAACCTAATCGACAGAGGACAATTCGTACAAGAATCATCGGCGAGAAGATCGTGCAAAGCAATCTGGCCAACTGGGATTATTCACAAACATTTACACACAAAAACTCGTGCACACACAAACACGCACACACACATTCATCCGTGCCGTCATAATCAAAAATAAAATACTGTCATGCATTCATTCAATTCAAAGCCGTAAATAAAATAAAAGCACGCCCTCTTCCTTGCTTTTATAAACCCAGCAATTTTTCCCCTACCCAT